>CM046456.1:29166559-29766559 GCA_025506515.1 Flaveria trinervia
GTTTAAGTCTTTTAATCTTCCAGTTTTCAACGATGATGCGTCCTCCAAATATTCAAACAAATATTATTTCCTCCACCCCATCTGATGTCCATTCAATCTATTCAACACTGAATCCACTTCATCTGATGTTGGATATCTTCTCCATCATTGATTTGTCACCAACACCTATTTCTACATCACCGAAATCTGTTCCATCATCCACATCTCTACCTTCATCACCTACATCTATCCCAACACACCCTGTTCTACATCTCTCACCCCCATCAAGTCATTCACAATATATTAGCAAAACTTCTCCTAACAACTTTCCTTTAGACACGACTTCAAAACATTGAAAGATCATCCTCTTGATAATGTTATTAGTTCAATAACTCATGGAGTGAAGACGCAGAGTCAATCTCGTTTGATTAATATTTGCCTCTTCTCTTGCTTCATCTCTCAATTGTCCCGAAAAATGTGCATGCCACTCTACAGGATCCTGATGGGTGGACTCAATGCAATTAGAGCTTCAACAATTCAAAAAGCTCAAGTTTGGAGTTTAGTTGACATTCCTCCTAACAAATGCCCAATTGGTACAAAATGGTGTTCAAGAACAAACCGGATGATGGTGGTGCGGTGATGCGTAACAAGTCTAGACTAGTTGTGCAGGGTTTTGCTCAAGAAGAAGGGATTGACTATACTGAAGTCTTCCCTCCAGTCACCCGTATTGAAGCTATCAGGATTTCACTCGCTCATGCTACTCATAAACAGTTCAAGGTTATGAGATGGATGTCAAGTGTGCTTTATATTACGGAGACATTGATGAGGAGATATATGTGTCAACTACCAGGTTTTGAGGATCCCAATTTTCCCATAAAGTCTTTAAGCTGGACAAATCTCTGTATGGTCTTCGTCAGGCTCCTAGGATCTGCTATGAGACCCTGACCCAGTATCTCTTGAGCA
This sequence comes from Flaveria trinervia, assembly GCA_025506515.1. NCBI lineage: Eukaryota > Viridiplantae > Streptophyta > Magnoliopsida > Asterales > Asteraceae > Flaveria > Flaveria trinervia. The sequence continues at coordinate 29,167,502 of CM046456.1, forward strand.
ATGGTTTCTCTTGTGGCACCATCGATATGACTCTTTTCAAGAAATAAGTGAATGGTGAAATATTGTTTGTCCAAGTATATGTCAACGATATTATTTTTGGTTCCACCAATTCTCTGTTATGTCGGGAGTTCGAAGAAGTGATACGTAATCGGTTTGAAATGAGTATGATGGGAGAAATGTGCTTTTTCCTTGGATGCAAGTAGAACAAATGAATGAAGGAATTCTAATTCATGAGGAGAAGTATGTTATAAGAAATTTTGAAGAAATTTAAGATGGATGACGCTTCTCCTGAATTGACCCCCTTTACTGCTAAGACATGTCTCACTCCGTATGTGAACGGGAAACCTATTGATCCTCACCTCTACAGATCTATGATCGGTTCCCTCTTGTATCTTACAGCAAGTCGTTCTAATATAACTTTTGTTGTAGGATACTGTGCTCGATATCAGTCGGCCCCAAAGGAGTCTCATGAGAAGGATGTCAAGTGAATTTTTCGTTATCTCAAAGGCTCTTCTCATCTAGGTCTATGGTATCCATATGGAGGGAATTTTGATTTACATGCTTATTCTGACAATTATTCTAATGGTTGCACGTTAAACATAAAATCGGTGACAAGGGGTTGTCAATACCTGGGCAATTGTCTGGTGTCATCGCAGAGCAAGAAACAGACTACTCTTTCCCTTTCTACACGGGAAGCAAAATACATTACTGCCTGTAGTTGTTGTTCCCAAGTCCTTTGGATAGAAAACCAGATGATTCACTATGGAATCAACTTTCTTCACACGCCGTTGTTCTGTGACAATGAAGCAGCCATCGGGATTGCTAAAAATCCTATTCATCATTCTCACACCAAGCACATCGAAACACAGATTCATGCATTCTTGATTCCCAAGAAAAGGTTTTAACCGATATTATTCCCATTGACACAAAACATCAAAAGGAAGATCTTTTCACAAAAACGTTTGATAAAGCTCGCTTTTATGAATTGATCATTATGTTAGGGTTAATATCATTTTAAACCTCCCATCTTTTGTCTTTTAAAATTTTCTTAAATAAAAAAAATAATAATAATAGTAATAATATTCTTAAAATAAAATTTGGGGGTGTAATTAAATAATCTGGTTGTTGAATTTGAAATGACGAGAAATTATTTATATCTTCCGGATATGTTCTTTTATGCATGAGTGGTTCTTCAAATGAGAAATAATAGTAACTAATGCTCATCATTGATTTACATCTTATTTTCAAAAGAATATTAAAGTCAAGAAAACAGACTTTTTTAACGATACTTGTAGGCTCAGCCTGAAGAATAAAGTATACACTAGCAAAATGACTTTAATTTAAATATGTGCTTAAGGATGTCTGGATTTACGCGATCATTTGGCCTGCACAAACCCTGAGTCCGAGCAAAAAGTGGATTGAGAATTGATATTTGGCTCTTGTCCTGTACATTTGTGTCTTGTATTTGTGCTAATCTCCTCTGCTGTATGGTAGTACTGACCTGGAGTGATGATCTCCTCTGTTGTATAGTAATACTAACTTGGAGTTCTTATCCGCACATATTAAATGGTGTTCTCCTCTGTAATACGTGAGTATAGACCTGGAGCTCTCACTATTTTGGTCCATGTTAGGTCAAATCACATAAATGATGAATTCATCATAGAATGCAATAGTCAGTTGATAATCACTTGCACATTAATGCACAGGCCATGCTCTTTAAAGATCTTTATAAAATTCAAGAAATCCTAAGGTTGGGTGATGGTTTTTGCCAAATGTTTGTGGGGTTCTAATAATCTAAAGCATCTAATCGAACCTTAACGAATCATATGTTGTTTGGTGAAAAAGATAAGGATTGGGTTTATGTGGACAAACATATCAGCAATCGTTATCCATCTGCTTAAGAATTTCCAAAATCATTCAAAACTGTGATTAGATTCAGTTATCGGTATGATCTCATTACCGGTCGATGACTAAATTCATCTATGTGCTAATACATATCTTGAGGTGTGATCTCCAATCAATTTTGATCTCAGTTATGGTTGCTATTGATTAAAAAAAATTAAAAATAAAAAATAAAATAAAAAATAAACAATAACATAAAAAAATGTAGCCAAAGTATTATTTCGCTATTTGTTTCGATAAACGAAATTGCAATTTCGCTCAATATTCTCATTTTGTGCGATGTCTTTTCTATCAGAGTTTCAACGGATGAAGTTGCAGATTCGCCAAGCAAAACTATAGATTCGTCGGGCGAAACTATAGTTTCGCTTGCTGTGAAACTATTTGCTATTTAAGTCTTTTTGCGAAATTATTTTCTCACTTTCGCACTATTGACCTGTGATGTTCCTTAGGGCTTCTCCGTGTCCCTATTTGACGATTTTGTGATTCTGTGTTTTATTTTACTCATTGTTTGTTGATTCAAGTTCGCAAGTGAGTTTCGAACTCAGGACCATCCTTTAATCTTGTTAATAACATCTCAGTGTTGGTATATTTAATCGAGACTCTTCGGTGCCTTCACCATTCGTTGAGCGAAACTACCGATAGTCCAGCAAAACTGAACGAAAGTTCTTGATTTCTCAGCGAAACTGTAAGGTTATGCTGTCCGTGCAAACTTAACAGTTTCGCTGCCTAACTTTCAGTTTCGTTGTACCGAAACTATAGTTTCGGCCAGTCGAATTTACCTTCTTGTTTGGGCGAAATTAATGTGTTTTTTTCTTGCGAAACATTACTTTCGCTTGCCGAAACTAAATCTAGTCCTGCAAAACTATATTTTCGGCCAGTGAATTTACATTTTTTATTTTTTAATATTTTTATCCTTTTTTTGTATGGTTTCATTCTTCATTCTTTATTCTAAGGTAATTCATTTGGTTTGTATCTCAGGTTTCAATGGCAAATTTAAAGTTCGATGAGAGAAACAACATCACTGCTATTTTGGATGATACACATCCGAAAGCCGTCGGGTTTAGAGATTGTATTAGATGGCTGCAAAGATCTCCCATATCTTATGCTATATCTCATTCCACTACCATATATGACCTTCATATTAGAGCTTTCTAGAGATCAACCAAATATGACACAAGAGGAAATTCTCAAAGAATTACTGCCAAAGTTTTAGAGCACGAGGTTGCTATTATTGCTGAGATAGTTTCGAGGATTCTGAGGCTGGAGGAGGATACTGGTGAAGAGGTTGCTATGTCTCATACATAGGTGTTCGAAGCATTCAGAAGCATGGGTTATGAGGGGCTAACTTTTGGTTATCGAAAGGAGATCAAGAAGTCTTTTCTCTCCAAGGAATGGAGATTTATTGCCCATGTCTTCATCATGTGCCTAGATCACTGTAAAGGTGGATCAAACAGGTTAAACATTGACTGGGCTAAAGCAATGGTGTTGTGCTTTAAAGGACAGAAGGCAAACATAACCAAATGATATTCGCTTGCAAGGCTGAGAATGTTATGGCCTTGAAGAAAGACAAATGGCTGTTGTATCCTCAATTTCTTCAAATGATCTTTGACGACCTTATACAAAATGTGCCAAAACACGGCGAGGTAAAAAGGATGGTACAAATGATCCTCGTATCTTTGCTGACTGTTGTGCAATTCGCCATGATTTTAGTGGAAAGATAACCCGTCTCTAGGAGAAAATATATCCACCGGAGAGATGGAATTACATTAGACGGTGGATGAATCTGAGAATAAAAGAAGTGAAGAAAGTAGGGCACAACAATCTGATGCAACCAAGAAAAGAAAGAGATATGCTAAAGAAAAAGATTATGATTTTGAAGAAGAGATAAATGAAAGAGCGGAAGTGATCTGGATAGAAAAGGAGAAGAGGTCAAAAAAGAAAGCTGATATAGAAGATTCAGAGAAGCGAACTAAACAGAGATATCAAGCATTCACTGAGACGAGGGAAGAAAGAGGAAATCTAGATGAAGATATGATGCGTAATCTTAACAGTTCTTTGGCAAATGAACTGAGTATGACAAAGATGAAGCTCACCATCCAAGAGATACGGGAGAAACAAAAAGATAATATGATAGATGGAATGAAGAAGATGCTTGTTGACCAAAACCATCTGCTGAAGAAGTTGTTTGAAGAGATTGGCCAACTAAAAGCTGCACCCGACGTGCCTAATTAACTACCTCAATCTGAGTTAGATGATTTGACTAATACATCAAAGTACCCATTCCTGAACGTGGGTACTTCATCTAAGGCAGGAGAGGGCACGTCTGGTGCAGCAACTGATGATGTTGTAGATTGTAAAATAAGAAATGAAGATGTAGGAAGGGAGAATGAAGAAGATATTTTGGAGGCTGGGTTTATAAACATGGTCTTGATGTTGAGAAGGATTTGGTTGAAGAAGAAGTGGTGAGGAGAAGTTGGTAGACCGAGATAGTGAGAAGGAAAAGAGTTTAGTTGATGAAGAAGAATATGATGAACAACTTGTAGACTATGATTCTCAACCTGATTCTATGAAGTTGATGAGAGACTGTTGATCTATGTAGCTAAGGAAGGAGAGCTTGATGAGGATGTATTTAAAATGGATAAAGATGAGTGGTTTGTTAAGGAGAAAGAGGTTGAACAACTCACTCCCCTATTCCATCACATGGAAGGTTGAGTAGGAAAGAGGCTGATAAGCGGATCATAAGTTGGTTCTATACCCCAGCCTTAAAATGTTCATAATCAAAAGAAGAGCGGTGGAATCAGTTACTTGAATAAAAGAAAGGCTTTCAAGACCTTGCCTAAATGGTATCTAAGGCGACTGGAAACTTTGCCATTACTGAAGGCAAATTTGAGTGAACGAGCCTCACTACTAAGAAAGAAATTCAGAATGGGATAAATGACAATTTTGAGTCTTTTGGTTTTATAAGGCTGAGAGGAAACGTTCAAAAAGAGACAGGATTGGGAGACCGGAAGGGAAGAATTGTACTAAGGGTGAAACCCCCCAGGACCGTGAACAGGGTCAGATTAGCAAATCCACTTCCCCAACGATTACAGAGCTTTGAAAAGTGGTTTTACGACAATAAATACGGGGGAGGCAGTCATGAGGGTGAAGAGTGGTGTTGAGATTAAAATCTTTGATCCAATGGAACTATTTAGTTTCTGTGATGAATACCTACTCATTCTTTGCGAGAACAATATCAAAGCAACTGCAGGTGAGGAAATAAGAAAGGAAGCTAGTCTCTTTATGACTATATCAGACAAGATCAGAGGAGTGAGGGCAGAGGTGAGAGACTAGTAGAGAGAGTACGGGCTCAAGATGACCTAAACATGGATGTACAAGATTTTGCTAAGCAATTTGAGGGAGCAAGTGCTCATCCAGAAGAGGTTAATGAAGCCGGAGGAAACCATGGAGAATAAGGTGCTAAAGCCTCCGAGGGAGTTGTTGTAGGATGTTCTGAAGATTAATCTAAGACAACAAAGGATACAGGAGCTGAAAAGACACATCAAGATGAGTGGAAGGTGGTGAGTTCCAACATAGGGAGAGTATTGAAGATCATGTATAGGTTGGACTCACCTTAGTATAGATTATTTACTTCTGATTGTAATAGGTCTTTTGTTAGTTTCCTATTATATGTATTTAGGTTTATGTAGTTTTGCAGTACAACAAAACTATGAGCGAAACTAGCTGATTAGTTAGCTTGGCGAAACTACAGTTTCTGCCGGGCGAAACTATAGTTTCGGCACTATAGTTTCGTTGACAGCAAAACTGTCTACGAAACTAAGACTACTATATATAGATTTGACCTTTTTCATTGTTGGGAAAGCTTGCAAAACCCTAATCGATTATCATTGTTGCAATTTACCATTTGAAAGCGGTTATTACAAAGAATTATCATTGTCCTTTATGTTATTGATTATTGATGTTCATTATCTTATTGTGAATGGGTTATTATTGTATTCAATCTTCTTTGTTCATGTTGTTTAGCTTGTTTGTTGGATATTTAACTATTCTTTATCTCATTTGCACTGTTATATGATCAATGGACCAACAAGATGGATCTACAATGACAAATGGCAATGATTGCTTATAGAGCCAAATAATATCTCAGGAGAAACAAAAATTTGGCTGCTGCAAGTAAATCATCATGGATTGGTGTTGATAAGTCAAAGATTTGATCAGGTTAGTCAAAGTGGATACAACAAATCAGCTTGCTAATTTATTCACTAAAGCCTTTGATTCAGATAGATATAATTTTCTAATTGAGTCTATGGGCATGATTAACCTTGACTAATAACAATGAACAAACAAATAAAAGCATGTGTTTGTGCTTGTACATCATTTTAATAATTAAGCTTTAGCATGATAGATGTTTGAGAAATGATAGTACACTATGCCTTTGCTTCTTCCTGAATTCTTAAATATCATTAAAATCTTGATAGGTTCAAATGGATCGATGTGTGATTGATATCACGCAATTGACAATAATATGAACAATTTAATCAAAGAAACAAAATATCATAAATATTCATAGAGTTTTCATTGATATTAGCTGGATTACAAAGTGCAAATTGAGAGAAAATATCTAAAGTTCGTTACGTGCACATACATAGCAATCCTATTTATACTAATAATCAAGAAAACAAAAGGACCATATATTTACACAATATGTCTCTAATCTATGACAAAACATATCTAATGACTAAATGCTAATCTTTCTAGGTTTCTAACAATACTCCCCCTAAGATTTGCATTTGTCTTCAGCCAAAATAATCTTTAGGTTCTTCTTTAATCTTGAACATTGCTTAATCTTTGTACATCTCTAATTCTTTAAGATCTCTCTTTATTGAAGATTTGAACTTTCCAGCTAGAATTCCTTGCTTTGGCTTCGATTCGTTTCACTTAATCTCCATTGCTTCAATGACCAACAATGTTTCTTTGGATAAACCTGCGATATCAGCATTAGAATACATCTCTATTGGTTTTGGATTCTCTTTGGTGTATATCTCCAGCACTCCTTTGCAAGAGATTCTCATGAATTCAATATCTTTTATGTATTTTTTTACAATATTTGCATACACCATTGCTTTGCTCAAAGAAATCCTCTCCATTGCAGCATTCATCATATTTATAATTGTCAAAAAAATATTTTCTGTCATTTTTAGCTTCTACTGATGATACTTCTTCAAACGATTGATTGGATAAGAATGCGATATAACTAGGATGTAGAAGTTTAAGTTCAAACACACCAAATAAACTAATCATATCGTTATCCCATCGTCCAAGTTTCTCATTAGCTTCAATGAAAAGTAGATGAATCATAAAACCATCTTAGAATTGGTTTTGATGATTGTGTACCATCTATAACATTCAGTCCAGGATTTGTTACTTTTTCAAAGTACTTAGCACTAAATGTCTCTAAGTAACAATCGTCTATTTCCTCACTTGTCTCACCTTTCTTTGACTTCTTCTTCATTTTTGCAAAATAAATTTTGTCTTCTTGATCACATCGTGTTTTAAGAAATGATGGCATCCTGGATATGCCTCGATCAACTAACTTCACAAACACTTCTCCTCTTTCAGCCTTTGTAGTGTTGATCAGTGGTAGCTTATGCAATTCTTTCAAGTCTTGTACAGGTAAAGCAATGATGCTTGAGTAAAAATGATATACATAACAAATAGCATTAACTCTTTTAATAAGAAAAGCATAAAAAATCTCATCATCTTTCCAAGCAATTATTTTCACTTATTTAGATTTATCAGGCATAATCATTGCGTTCAACAGTTCAGAGATTGATTGCCTTGTTTGAAGCACATTTCTTACAAGATCTCCAGGTGATCTAGCTTTATTCCACAACTGTTTTTGATATATAGAGACTTTGTAAGCTTGCTATTCTACATTTGGAAACATATCCATAAGTTATTTTTTTATGTTCATGTGTTTTTCTCACCAACTTCATTGACTTGATTTCTTGAGGCTTGAGCATTTTCATTCTTTTGGTGATCTCGAGATATTGAGGATTATCCACATCCAAAATGATCATCTTATTGTACATCCTCTCAGTTTCTTGAATCCCTCTCACCAACCTTCTTAATGATTGTTAGGATGTGGTATTCGAACGAAACACCAACTAATTAATGTGTTAAACCAAACTAAATAGTGCAGAATCCTATTTGATTGGCGATCCAATCAGTGAGAACGCACATAGACACAATAATGTATTGAATCTAACGTCAAGAATCGATTAGGAATCGATCTACAACGTTCTATGAACTTGGAGTACAAACTTAGAGGCTTCTGGATGGCTAGGGTACGTCTGGAGTTGAAGTGTATTCAATGCTTTTGTTTTTCCACAAATTAAGTGGTATTTATAGGTTATGGTTGGTCATTCGGGTGGTTCAGTCGTCCGATTGAGTCATACGGTTGGTCCATTCACCCGACTAAGTGTTCAGTGGTGCAACTGAGCCAATCTTATATGACAATCATACGACTGATCCAGTATGGTTCAGTCGTGCGACTGAGTCATTTGCATGAAGTTGTTCATGCATATGGTCCATTAGCATGGGCCATTCGCATGATAACTTCATGTTATTAAGTTTGAATGTATTATATCATAATGTTATAATATTAATTCAATCAACCACAAACTTATATAATCAAGTCAATATGCGTTAAACAACTCATTATGAAATATTAAACAATACGAATCACAATCAAATATTCTCATTTCATTAGGTACCCAATATTACATAAGTGCAAGACATTCAAGACATATTACTTTGAGATGAGGATCTAGGTACATATATGTATCAACAAACTCCCCCTTGGAACTAGATCCAGCTATTGTCTAACATCTTTCATAATTTCCTCAAACTTCTTGTACTTAGCTTCTCTGGTGATTCCTGTATTTATCTCAAAAGCAAAACAGAGTCGTATCACCTTCTGGAATTGTAAAGCTTGTACAATATCTTGTGAGTCATAGAACAGTGGCCACTTGATAAAGTATAAACATCTTTTGCTAACAAGTTGGTGAGCCACATTGGGTCAAACACCCTAATGGTTTCCATTGTACCATTTATGTTCAAGATTATCACGGCCTCTCCCATTCTCCAATGGTAGTACCACCATTTGAAGTGTGGAGTGAAGTCCTGTGGCATCTCACGTAGTGGGATTTTTGACATTGTACATGGTGGACTCCACTTCAACACTACATTTGGTTTGCCAGTTATGGCGTTGTAAGGATCAGTGATCGCAAGTTTGATGTAATTGAGCATAGCACAGCGGAATATGAACAAGAATTAGACAAATTGTAGCAAGAATTTGATGCTCGTATGCATTAAGAACAAATACGGTTATCACGAGAGAATATATTTCTGTAACAAGGAATGTTTTAAGAATATCGAATATTTCTGATCAAATCATTCATTTTATTACGTTAGGTTACACTCCTTATATAGAGTGCAATCGCTGCTGTTATCACGGGTAAGTGACAACTGGCAGATCTATTACAAAAATAACTAACTCTTAACAAACTACTGAAATGTTCACAACTACTGAGAACATATCAGAGTGTTAAGTACAAAATAAGAAACTACTGATAAGAAACTACTGAAACTACAACGACTGAAGAACAAGCTCTTCAGTCATTTTACAAAACTACTGATAAATATAAAACTACTGATGATCACAACAACTGAAGAAGTATTCTTCAGCTGTTGTGTCAAACTACTGAAAAGATAAAAAATAAAACTACTGAAATGTAAACCGTCACAACTACTGAAGAAGACCTCTTCAGCTGTTGTGACAACGTCTGATACTTTGGTCTTCAGTACTTGTGTCTTCATACTTTGTCTTCAGCACTTGTGTCTTCAGACTTTGTCTTCAGCACTTGTGTCTTCAGACTTTGTCTTCAGCACTTGTCTTCAGACTTTGTATTCAGCACTTGTCTTCAGACTTTGTCTTCAGCACTTGTCTTCAGACTTTGTCTTCAGCCCTTGTCTTCAGACTTTGTAATCAGCTATTGTCTTCAGCTGTTGTGGTCTTCAGTAGTTGTTGTGATGTCTGTGGGACTTAAAGGTTTTTCTGGTCCGGCTCATTGGTTCTTTTGGTCCAACAAACTCCCCCTAAACCAATGCAGCCAAAACCTTTAACTTTATTGAGGTCCCACTTATTGTTGGCAGAATGGTTGGTCTTTTTCCTTCATGATCAGTTGAGAAGATGACCCATATAAGCACTGGCCTGGAAATGAGTCTCTGATGATTTGGTTGGCAATGTATGGATGGGAGCTCTGTATTGGGGAATTGGACACTGAGTTGTTCCCCCATCCATGAGACTCACTTCCCATGTATAAGCCTGTAGGATTCTCTGGTGTATGCTTTGAGAAACATAATTTGTTCTTCCATGGTCAGGTTCTCGGCTTCACCATCAAACAATCATTCACCCCCATACAACTCTGAGATGTACTTGGCCTGTTTACCATTTTTGAGCTTAACTGTTGTAATCTGTCTGTATGCAAACTCATCAGGATGAGTCCCTTCAAGTAACAGACTGAGCTCATTTTGTTTGAAGTTCTCAAGCCTCTTGTAGACTAACCCCTTTTTAATAATCTATTCTCTAACATCTTTTGGGGTGGTTGTTTAGTCTCATAGGCCTTCTTGAAATCTTCTACAATCTCCCAGGGTGATACTACAAGGACCACTATGATCTCTTCATCTACGATCCTTTTGACTTGGCCCTTGTATCTCGAAGGAATGTCTTTCTTTACAATCCTGTGAGCCACCCTAGGATCAGGCCATACTCTCACCTTTTCCTTTTGATATTGAAATGTGTTGGCAAGGGTGTACAACCTCAGAGCTTCTTTCTTCATACTTATTATTGATGACGAAGCAGCATAAGTTTTGTCAATGCTTTTCAGCATTTCATCATCATGAAGCTTTTGCTGCTGTTCTTCTTCAATCTTTACTCTCACAGCTTCCATCTGTGAGGGGGGGAGTGATGGGCATGGGTTTGGCTTTAGCCAATGTTAGGACTGCAGACAGAGGCGCCTATCTTCTTCCACATCATCCTCTTCTTCTTCTTCTAGCCTCACACCTTTCTTCTTCTTCTTAGGTGCATCATCGGCTGTTGGTTTAGATGGTAAGGGTGTTGTGGTTTGTGGGTTGTGGTTGTGGTTGTTTTGGAGAGGGAATGTTGATAGGCTGAGTTAGCATTTTGGAGGTGAGTGTTGCTTTTGAGTATTTGGCTAGCTCAGTCCTGCTCCCTGCTCCTGCTTCATTCAAAGCTTCGACTACTAACCCCTTAGTGTATGCCTCAGACGAACAGATCTTGGAGGTTATGGCCAAGATGCTATCCCTGGTCCATGATTTTACTTCGATCAATGATCTCCCAAGGTACTTGCTAATGAATCTGATCATGATCTCAAGTTTCTCTCTATCCATAGTGCTGTAGCTGGCCCATCTTTGTTGGATCTCTTCGATCTCTAATCTTATATTTCAGAATCCAGCTTTTCAGTGTCGAAACCTTGCCTAAACAGCTGATCAATGATATTGTCCATTGATCTGCTGTGTTCAGCATCAACCTCTTTAACCATTTCGTTCAAGTTCTTCTCTTTCTCAGCACTCTTCTTTTTCTTGTATGTGACATGAAAATCTTTTTGACTTTCATGTACTTTTTCATTTCAGCTCCCTTCTCAATCACATTCTCCTTCTCTTTTTCGGCCTCATACACACAATCCTTCTCTTTTTCCACCTCTTTGTCTTTCTCTTTCTTTCTCTCCTTCTCCATCCTCTTTCTTTTAGCTTTCACTGCTAAACTCTCCTCCTTTTTGGGTGCATTGGTTGCAAGGGATTGAGTAGCAGAAAGTTGTTGGTGCAGTACATCCTCCACCAGAGGTTGTAAGACAGTAGAAAGTCTCTCATCAACAGTTTTAATAACAAATTCGGTTAGCTGTGGTGTGATGAGAGATAGGGGATTTTTAGGGATAGCATCCATTTGCTCAGGAGGGTTTTGGTCCTGAGAAATGGTGCCAGAAACAGAGGCAGGTGGCTGAGAATTTTGTAGTGCTGTGTGTTTAAGGGACCTTCGAGGAAGGTGCCATCTGTTGGGTTAATGTGGTGGCAGATGGTCTTTCTCCTTGAGAGAGTGGTCAAGTAGTTTTTGTAGCCTACTGACTTCTCCTCTAGGATTGTGTTCTGGGCAAGAACATTATAAAAGAAGCCCAGGTCATCATCAGCAGATGCTGAATCACCTGACTCCTGCTTGTAGCAGGATGTACGTGCACTGGGTGTAGACCAGTTGTAGCATGTGCCCCTTTGTCTTAGAACTGGGGACTTCCAGCCTCAGGACTTTGTCCTTCATCAGCTGTTGCCTCTGGTGAGGTCTTAGGAATGTTACCAGCCTCAGTCTGATCATATGCTGATTCAGAAGAGGTGGCAGCCTCACCAGATGTTTGGGCTCCATATCCAGACCAGGAGATAGAACATTTAACCCGGTGCTGTGGGTTGTCAGAAGCATGGTGATCCTCGTCCTCATTATCTGTGGTTCTCCCCTTTGTTGGTGGTTGTTGGGGAGGAGAGGAGAGGCATGCATCTGAGTCAGCACGTTTGCAATGATAAGGGTGGGACTTTAGGGGCGGTTGCATGGGGAGATGGGGTAAAAGCAGTGTGCACTTGGGGAGAATGGTGCTCTTCAATGGCAATCTCCTCAAATGAGGAAGATCCCAGATTGGTGGGTACCCCTTCTGTGGTTGCTGCAGGCTCCTTTTGAGAGGAATCCTGAGCGGTTGTCGCTGGGAGAGTCCTTATATCCACTAGGGGGATATAACCAGTGGATATAGCCTGCGTTTGTGTTGCAGGGGCATCCTTAGGGGACTCATTTCCCTGAGTAGCCTTTTTGGTTTTCTTTTTAGTGGGTTTGGTGGGGACTTTTGATTTGGAGGTGGTGGCTGTGGGTTCCAGCTGCGAGGGTTTGCGCAGCTTGGCAGCCATTTTGAGTGATTGGTCAGAGTTGTGCCGGGAGTATACTTCAGGCAGTACTGCCATAGCAGGGACTCGCAGGCCAACAAGTCCCTCAGCTTGAAGCTGGTTTGCAATTATGGCCATTATGAACCGAGGATATAATATCCAACGGTTAGCAGTTGTTTTTGAGCCATATCCTTGAGCTCTGAAAATAGTATTTCCGAAAAATTTAAAGGTTGTTGCTCAAGGATGGAGTACATTACCTGTTGCCACCTTGTGGACATTTGATCCCATGATGAGGTCTTGGAGGCAAGGCATACATTTACCATATGAAGTATGAGACGTTCAGCATCTGGGGAATGTTTCTTTAGTAAGGTAGATGCACTCAAGTCACCCTGGTATCCATGGTGGGCAAATGATTGATCTGTTGTGCCCTTTGGATAACCAGTTGGGAAAGTGGCATCATCCAGATTCAGGGTTTGACGAAGAGTGTCTGGAGTGATGACCACTTTTTGGCCATGGACAAATGATTGAAGTGACTCTGTGTCGTTCTCCTCAGAGACTAAAGTGACGTTTGTCGAGAAGTGGTTAAGGGATGCGGCATATATGGTGGGATTTATGAGAAACGCCGTTTTGTAGGGTGATTGAACCATTAAATCAATGGCATTGTGAAACTTGGTCCAGTATGGTGATTTGGTGAGATGTGCGACACAGTTGTGTGGTGGTTTTAATTGCATGGTCGCCATTGATGAAGAGAGGGTAGAGAGTTTTTGAACGTTAGGTTTGAGAAGAGAAAATAAAACTCTGAAGGTGGGATAAGGTATTTAAAGGGTCGGGATAGAAAATATCTGAGGGTTTTGGTGTGAGTCATCAGTTGTTGCAACTACTGATGACGTGGTATTAACCGTCAGACGTTGAGACAGCTGAAGTCTCGAATTTAATCATCAGTAGTTATAAAACTACTGAAGATAGTTTTGACTTCAAGTGATGAAACAACTAAAGACTTGGTATTAGTCATCAGTAGTTGTGAAACTACTGAAGACATTGGTTTTGTCAGCAGTTGTTGTAAACAGCTGAAGACTTGGTGTTAGTCTTCAGCAGTTGTAAACTACTGAAGACATGGTTTTGGCTTTAGTTGTTTTGAAACAGCAGTTGTAGAAACAACTAAAGAGAAATTACTCATCAGCTGTTTTCGTCAATTCTTAGCTTTTCAGCTGTTTCATACTGTCCTCAACTTACTCATCAGACTTTGCATCTGCTTTTCAGGTGTTTCATAGGACGTCAGTACTTATCTGTTTGTACTGATTTCAGTAGTTGTAACTACATCAGTAGTTGTAACTACATCAGTGGTTTAGAACAGATAAAGTACTTCAGTACTTGTGAGGCATTTAGCCTTTAGTAGTTATAAAAACTACTGAAGGTGAAAGAACTCATCAATACTTATATGTGACATGGTTACCAATGATCACCAGTACTTATTACTGAGATCATCAGTAGTTGTAACTTATTCTAGTTGCAGCATACCAAGCCTTAACACCAGGTTGTGGAAAGTTGAACTATCCAAAGGCTTAGTAAAAATGTCTGCAAGCTCATCAGCACTAGGCACAAACATAGGATTAATTAGACCCTTTTCAAAACAATCTCTTATAAAATGATGTCTAATTTCTATATGTTTGGTCTAGAGTGCTGGACTGGATTTTTGACAATGCAAAGAGCTGAACACTATCCATTAATAACGGAGTCTTAGTCTCTGTAATGCCATAGTCCAAATTTGATTCTAAAGCCAGAGTACTTGAGATGTACAACCTGCAGCAGCAATGTACTCGGCTTCAGCAGTGGATGTAGCAACAGATGTTTGTTTCTTAATCTGCCAAGAAATCAAACAGTTGCCTAGGAATTGACATCCACCAGAGTTGATTTCGTGGTCAACTACACCCTGCATAGTCACTATCAGAGAAGGCAACTAATTTACAAGAGTGCCTAGTGGAATACCATAAACCTAGAGATTGTGTACCTTGCAAATATCTAAAGATCCTCTTGACTGCAATCAGATGAGACTCTTTAGGTGCAGCCTGAAATCTAGCACAAACACATGTAGCAAACATAATATCTGGTCTAGAAGCTGTTAAATACATCAAGGACCCATCATACATCTGTAAAGTGTTTCATCAACCACTTTACCTTTCTGATCTATACCCAGTTGTGTGGTGCTGCACAGGGGTAGAACAGGGCTTACAGTTTTGTAAATCAAACTTTTCCAAAAGATCTTTTGTGTATTTGGACTGATGAATGAAAATTCCATCAGCCTTTTGTTTGATTTGCAAACCCACAAAGAAGACTGCAATTCTCCCATGGCACTCATTTCAAACTTCTGTTGCATCAACTTTGTAAAGGCATCACACAACTGAGGATCAGAGGATGCAAAAATAATATCATCTACATAAATTTGAACAAGTAGATTATGTTGCCCAGCTTTCTTAATGAATAAAGTCTTATCAATGGAGCCTCTAGTGAAATCATTTTCCAGAAGAAATTTTGATAATGTCTCATACCAGGCTCTAGAGCTTGTTTCAACCCATAAAGAATTATCAAGCTTATACACCCAATTAGGATGTTTATTGTCCTCAAACCCTGGTGGTTGAAATACATAAACCTCTTCTTTAATTTTCCCATACAAAAATGCACTTTTGACATCCATTTGAAAAACTTTAAGTTTTTGATAAGCAGCATAAGCTAAAAACAATCAAATTGCTTCCAGTCTGGCTACAGGGGCAAAGGTTTCATCATAATTAATACCTTCTTCTTGTGCAAACCCCTGAACAACCAGTCTGGCCATGTTCTTAACAATAAGCCCATTTTCATCAGTTTTGTTCCTAAACACCCATTTAGTGCCTATTGCACACTTACCTGGAGGTAGAGGAAAGGTTCCCATACTTGCTGTTTCTTGAACTGAAGAAGCTCAAGCTGCATGGCATCAACCCATCCATTGTCCTTTAAAGCAATGTGATAATTCTTTGGCTCTTGCTGACTGATGAAGAGATCATAGAAGCAGAAATTTAACAATTGACTTCTTGTTGATACGCCAGCAGTGATATCACCAATGATTTGAGACATAGGGTGATTCTTCAGATCTTGATACACAATGAGATCTGTGCAAGTGTTTGCGGTAGGTTCAGCAGCAACAGATGGTGATGGTGAATCATTTCCTTGAAACCAATCAGTGGATGGTAATTCAAGGAGGTTGAATTTGAAGAAATCTCATCAGCATTTGTTGTGGATGGTGCTACTGGAGCTACAGGAAATCAGGTCTAGCTGAATGAGGCAGTTGATCACTAAACCTGTATAGGTGAGTACTGCTATCATCATCATCATCACCAGCAGTACCACCAGGTGGTGAACTGTTGACAGGAGCAACAACAGGAGTTTGATAAGGAACATATTGCAGTATGTCCAAATCAAATAGCTCCACAGGGCTTTGTGGAATCTTGTCCTTAGGAGATTCATAAACTTAACATGTAGAGTCTCTTCAACCATCTTTGTTCTGCAGTTGAAGACTCTCTATGCTTTGCAAGTTGATGAATAACCAACAAAGTACCCTGCATCCACCTTAGGATCAAATTTTTGGAGTTGATCCCATGTGTTGAGAATGAAACAAGGACACCCAAATGCTCTGAAGAATGAAACTAGAGGGGCCAAATGATGAAGAACTTCATATGGAGTCTTCATCAACCTCTGATTTACTAGAACTCTATTCTGTACATGCAAGCTGTATTGACAGCTTCAGCCCAAAAAGTTATTGGCAGTCCAGAATCAGCCAACATGGACCTTGCAGCTTTAATAAGGATCCTGTTCTTTCTCTCCATTACTCCATTTTGCTTAGGAGTTCTTGGGATGCTATACTGCCTCTTGATTCCCTTTGATAAGTAAAACTCATCAAGTGTGTGGTTTCTAAATTCAGTACCATTATCACTCCTCACACACTTAACTGGTAGGGAATACTGCTTCTCAACGTGTAACACAAAGTTCATAATGGACTGTGCAGCCTCATCCTTTGAATGCAAGAAGAAAGTCCATACAAATCTGGAGTAATCATCCACAATTAGCAGACAGTATTTCTTCTTAGCCATACTCATCACTTTCACAGGACCAAAGAGATCCATGTGAAGAAGCTATAAGCAGGCAGTGGACTTAGGTTCTTCTATGGAGGTAAATGAAGCTTTGTGTTGTTTTCCTTTTAAACAGGAGTGCAGTTATCTTCACACTTGAACTCCTTCATTGGTAGTCCCCTTACTAAACCATGGTTTATCAGCTGATTCATGTTTTTGAGATTAACATAACCCAGCCTTCTGTGCCATAGAATAGATTCTGGGGGGGAAGCCTTGGAAAATAGGCAAGGATGGCCTTTGAGATCTATTTTCTTGGAAAGATCTAAGGCATACACTCTTCCTGTCCTGTTGGCCTTTAGGAGAGTGTGTTCATCCAACACCTTATCAATCAAATTTAGAACTTTGGATGACAGAATCCGATAGTTCTGACTGGTGAAAGAGCAACATGGCCTTTGTCACACATTTGACTGACACTCAAGAGGTTGTACTTGAGATTTTCCACATCGTTAACATCATCAAACTTTATTTCCCCATTGGAAACAAAGCCTTTGCCAATGATGTAACCTTTTGCATCATTGCCAAATGACACAAACCCCTTCCTTCCTTGAGAGTATTCATTAAGAAGTGATCTGTTTCCTGTCATATGCATGGATCCTCCACTATCTACATACCAGATGCCTCGAGGTATGTTAAAGAACCCTGCAGGATACAACAAATTACTTAGATTTTGAGACCCAAACCTTTATGGTCTTGGGCCTGTTCTCATGAATAGATGGTAAACTAACATGTTTGTTGGAAACAACAACCTGAAAGGAAGAAGCTGGTGAAGAAAAGGAATCCTTTGGCTTGGACCTCCTTTTCTGTGGTTTCAACATAGGAACATCTAATTGGTTAACTCTTCCCAATAGATGTTGAACCATCATAACCAGCTGTGTCTGATATTGGAATAAGGCTTTTAGCTCTTCAGACACATTGGCATTGGAGTTCGATAAGTTCCTATGTTGCACCTTCTTCTTTTGAGCAATCTCAGCTGTTACCTATTTAACCCCTTCCTTTTTGGATTTCTGTTTGGACTTGAGGGTTACAGGATTTGATGTTGCTGGTACAAATGTGGCTCCAAACTCAGTTTTCATTTTAGCCATTTTCTCTTGAGTTTTCTTCTTTAAGTTTGAGTTTGGATCCCCTTTTGTACCAACAATCATCTGTAAGATGAATGAACAAACCACATACTTCACATGGTTTCTTCTTCATCTTATGATGATCATCAACTAAAGAGGATGAAACTACTGAAGACTTGCTCTTCAGTACTTTAGAAGCATTATTTGCTTTCTTGACTTCCTCTTTAGTAGTCTTCAAACTCTTTCTACTGACAGTTTTCTTCTCTTCAGTGCTGTCATTAGTTGGAGTTTGAACTTCAGGTGTTAAATTTGCTCTCCAGTCCTTTCAGGACTTTGAGAAATAACTCCTGAGTTGATCATCTCTTTTATCATGTCAGTGTCAGCAGTAGAACCATCAATATCAGCTGATGGGTTCTGAGAAGGCTTAGTGCTGACTTCAACTTTTGATGATGCTCTATGAAAAGGTGAATCACATGATGAGGTGGATTGGTTATTGCTTTCTCCATCAGATTTCACTTCTGCTCTCGAAGCAAAATCTGTAGGAGAGTGTGATTGTAACCAATACCAAACTTCACATTGGAAGCAGATTGCTTACTAAGAAGCATTTCGAAACCTTTGCATGATTGTACCCATCGATCACACTCTACCTGGGTGACTGCAAGGTTTCTTTTAGATTTCTCTAGTCATCCAGAATAACCTCTAGCTTAGCCTTTTCATCATTTAGTTGGCATTTAAGCTTATAAATCTCATCATTTTTACAATTAAGAGCAGACTCAAACTCAGCTTTTCTTTTGGAAATGGTTTTCTCAAGTTCAGTTTTTGATTTATTAATGCTACATTTGCCTCTCTAATTGAGACAAAGGCAGCAATGCATGATTCAGAACATAACTTGGCTTTAGCCTCTGAAGATACCTGAGTTACCTGTGAAGATGATGCATTTGAGCGGGAACCCTCAGTAGACTCCAGGGCCATGAGAGCCAGATTCCCAAAAGGACTATCACCACCATGTTGACCAGCACCTGTGAACAGTTGTTCATGCCCAGACATGTCATCCGGTAAACTGCTCCAGTCAACACCTCTAGGGGTGAAGAAGCTGTGTTGTTGAGGTTGAGGAGGTTGATGAGATTGAGATGGTAGAGGTTCTGGTAGTGCATGAGGTTGTGGTACTATAGGAACTTGAACTTGATTTGACTGTGGCATGTAATAACAAGGGTAAGGATATGGCATTTGACCCTAAGGAACAAAATATGCAGGAGATTGTGGTTGAGAATGATGACTAGAATTGACAGGATGTTGCCCTCTGTGTTGTTGACTATTGCCAGGGAAAGTCACAAAAGGTGCAGAGGAATTAGATCCAGATGATCTGCATGCTCTAGCAAAGTGTCCAAGCCGGTGGCATTTGTGACACTTCAACTTACTCTTGTCAAAACCAACTTTGGTTTTGCCAGAGAGTCCTGGGAACTTTCTTCCAGTTCTTTTGTAGAACTTCTGAGATCTGATATTTATCAAGGCCATTTGGCTCAAAATATCCATCTCTTCTAAGTCATCATCAGCAATCCCCTTGAGATCATCCATGATGAAGCATAGATTGTCATTATTACATCCAGTAAACTGACTATCATCACTCACAAATGCAGAATCAGAAGTGTTTGAAGAGAAGTCAATATGCTCATCATACTGGCATTTAGATGAAGCATATTCTAACTCATGACCAACCAAGGCAGTGTTGCCTGGTACAAAGTCTTTAGTGAGCTTTCCAGATGAAGACAGTTTTCGTTTTTGTTCTATCTCTCTCTCAAATGTGAGCAATTTGCCATGGAGTTGGGTGAGATAGTTTGTCCAAATTTGCACTGGAGCGTAGGACAATAGTGTATGCGTCCCATCTCTCAGGCAGTGATCTGAGAAATCTGTTATTCATCTGGCTATTGGTGTACTCATGTTTGACCATTTTTAATTCAGAGATCAAACAAGAGAACCGCTCGAACTGTTGAGTCAGTGTCTCACCCTTCCTATGAGAGAATGTCTCATATTGTTAGACAAGGATTTCTCTATTATTTGCCAAGACCTCATCTGTTCCTCCACTTGTTCTTTCAAGGCATTCCAGAGGTCATGGGCAGTTTCATGATGCATTAGCCCAGAATAGATTTCATTAGGCAGTGCCATGGCCAGAATTCCATGGGCTTTTGCATCAATCTCAAACAACTTCTTATCCTCATCTGAGTATTGCTCCCTCCTCTTCGGAACCATTTGATTGGTTTCCGGGTTATTCACCATAGGCTTGTGTGGACCATGTACCACTGATGTCCAACAACCTGCGCTGTTAACAGACAGGTGATGGAGCATTCGTCGTTGCCATATGTTATACTCAGTCCTAACCAGCATTGGAGGCTTGGTTGAGGAACCAGTATTGTGAGGATCATTGGAAGGAGTAGTCATTTTGAGTCCAAATACAATTTAATTCAAGCTTTTAAACGTTTTTATAAAGACCACAACACACTCAATGAAAACCAAGAGAAAATCTCAGGATGAATGACCAGAAAACACAGAAAATTCAATCTCTATAAACGTTTCTTGCAAAACACAAAAATGCTAATTCAGTCAAACTTGGATCTTGAATAGCAGTTTCAATGATCAATTATTAGATCGATCAATGATTAACCTGCTCTGATACCATTTGTAAGGATCAGTGATCGCAAGTTTGATGTAATTGAGCGTAGCACAGCGGAATATGAACAAGAATTAGACAAATTGTAGCAAGAATTTGATGCTCGTATGCATTAAGAACAAATACGGTTATCACGAGAGAATATATTTCTGTACCAGGAATGTTTTAAGAATATCAATATTTCTGATCAAATCATTCATTTTATTACGTTAGGTTGACACTCCGTATATAGAGTGCAATCGCTGCTGTTATCACAGGTAAGTGACAACAGGAAGATCTATTACAAAAATAACTAACTCTTAACAAACTACTGAAATGTTCACAACTACTGAGAACATATCAGAGTGTTATGTACAAAATAAGAAACTACTGATAAGAAACTACTGAAACTACAACGACTAAAGAACAAGCTCTTCAGCCGTTTTACAAAACTACTGATAAATATAAAACTACTGATGAGCACAACAACTGAAAAAGTATTCTTCAGCTGTTGTGTCAAACTACTGAAAAGATAAAACATAAAACTACTGAAAGGTTTACCGTCGCAACTACTGAAGAAGACCTCTTCAGCTGTTGTGACAACGTCTGATACTTTGGTCTTCAGCACTTGTGTCTTAAGACTTTGTCTTCAGCACTTGTGTCTTCAGACTTTGTCTTCAGCACTTGTTTTCAGACTTTGTCTTCAGCACTTGTCTTCACACTTTGTCTTCAGCACTTGTCTTCAGACTTTGTAATCAGCTGTTGTCTTCAGTTGTTGTTGTGACGTCTGTGGGACTTAAAGGTTTTTTTGATCCGGCTCATTGGTTCTTTTGGTCCAACAGGCGTCAACCTCAGATCGTCTGATCTACCACGCGGATTGTTGAGGTTTGAAGTTGACCCATCTGGTGTGGTACTCCCTCTTTAGAGCTGCTTCGAACCAGCCTGACATCTTACGAGGGTCACTTATAGCAATTTTAACTTTGCTAACTGGTTAAGCTCAAAACCTTGAAGAGTCTTCACATCATTTGGAAATCTAAAGTACTCAATTCCTTTCTCACGTTTAAAAACATAAACATTGAGGTCTTCAAAATGTGCCCACGCAATGATCCGCCTGCATCTTTTGATGTTTCTTGACCTTATACAGCTTGGTGTAGCAGTTGAAGTTGTAGCGCTGCGTTGGGCTCTTATTTCTTCAAAACACACTGCCCATTCAGCCTTTTTGATGTTGACTTCGGCGTCTGAGGCTTGCGCCTTCTCTTTATCTTTTTCTGACTCTTGCTCTATTTTATCCCCCGTTGTCAGTGTACTCTGGATAATGTTGCGCAGTGACATCTTCAATCTCGATCTCATCAATGTCTTTGAGTTCGTCGTCACAATCACCTTGGACTGTTGGAGCATTTTTCATGATCTCGTCAGCATTTAGTTTGAACATTTCGGCCAACTGCTCGTCAGTAAAGTCGTGAAATATCTCCCCCTCTTTTGGGGTGTAACTCACAGATCTCCTTACGATCCCTTGCACATCAAGAATCATGGATAATTGAGTCTTGGCCTGCTGAAGGGGATCTCTACATCATATTCATCCCTCTGAAAGTTTGGATCTGCTTGATTTAGACATTCAACACAACAATCATTAGTTAATAATCAAGACAGAAACATTTACATTAAATATAAAAAGTCATTACATTAAGTTCATACATGATTCAATGTTGGACCTTATATGCCCAAGACACATACAAGATTGATGTGGTTAGTACGTTATGATCCAAGTCGGGTCATACCCAATAACAAGCTATACAAACACCAATTAGTATTTATCTGTTGATAAGATCAAACAAATAAATATTACACCATTAGAAAATTGGTTTTCTAATACTATACTTTTGTAAAAGAACAACATTGTATGTTTGTTTTGTTTATGAGAGATCATTTGTTTTATTATTTAAGTTAGTTAAATAATAACAAATAAAAGTGTGTTATTGTTATAAAATTAAAAGAAGTTTTAATTTTATAAAAATCAAGGGCTAGGTGTGTAATTTTATAGTAACTAAATTGGGGGAAACCCTTTTTTCAAGAGGTTTTTGGCTGCCCCTGTGTGTGGTGGTGTTTTGTTTTGTCTTGTCTTATGGAAGACTAGAAGACTCACACACTTAGACTTTTCCTCATAACCCACCTTTCTCTACACACACATAATATTTTCTCTCATAACAAGCTGCATTTCGGATTATACAAGCAAAGAGGAGAGCTGAAAATTTCGTACTGTTGGATGCCCTTCAAGAGCTTCTTGTAGATTTTGATTGTACATGTTCATTGTTGTTCTTGGTGTTTTTACTTCCTAACAAGTAAGGTGTTTACTAAGCTTGTGGGTATACAAGCTTGAGGTCTTCTCCTTTGAAGGCTAGACATTCAAGGACATCACCATCTTCATTCTTTTCATCTACAACATCTAGTGCAAGAAAGGTTGTTTCTTGTTCACCCTTGGTTGATTGTTTTGTTTGATAGCATAGTGTTTCACATATATTGTTGATCCTTGTTTTGGGTTTTTGTTTATGCTTCAAATGTTGAAAATTTTCAGAATGTTAGAACATGTTTAATCCATTCTTCCGCTGCGTTTTATAAGTTAAAAATAATTAAACTAGCTTTGATTAACTTGTTACAAAACCCAACAATGGCATCTAGAGCCGGATATGTGGAATATATGCTTCAAAAGGTCTTGAAAAATTAGTTTTCATGGACCTTTTCAACCCATTAGAGGCTGTTTGGTTGTGGATATATGAATCCTTTATGTTTCAAGGTCTATTCTTGCATGCTTTAGTATAGGCCATGAAAGATTTAGATCAAATAGTTGATTGTGTTGTTTGAACAAACCTTAAAGTTTTAATTTATGTTGGCTGAAACTTTAGGGCTGAAATAAAGGGGTCATTCTGGTTCTTGGATGTTGAATATGTTTCTCATTATGGTGCATAACATAGCCTTGGCCTCTTGTGTTTGGTTTTGGTTGATTATGTTTTGTCATATTGGTTTTGTCTTTTGCAAGGGTTGTAATTTTGTGTTTGGGTTGTAATTTATTTATTTATTTGGCTATGTAATAAATAGATTAGGTGCATTACTTTTATTTGAAAAATTGTATTAGGATATAATTTTGTAAAAGAAGACGCACAGGATGAAGACTCAAAGAAGGACACAAAAGACATGGACACTTGAAGCTTTGGATGTGATTTCAAGTGGGAGTTCATGGACACATTTTGATGTGTCATCTCTACCCTTAGTAAAGACCTTATGACAACATTTGTGATGGCAAACAAGTGTGGTCAACTTAGTGGCTATGGTTATGCACCCATGTTTGTATGTTCATGCTTGTTTAGATGTTTGTTGTTTGATTATTTGGTTGATATTTGGATATGCATTACAACTCATTAACAAACTTAACAAGCTGAAAATTTGATAATTCATTATCATCAAGTGTAATAAAAGGTTATTAAAAGGATTAATGGTTTTAATAAAAGAGGTTTTATTAAAAGTGAACCATAGGGTACGTTGTATTTGAAAGCATGCAAACATAATGTACATAGAGTTTTCTAAACTAAGATTATGAAAACATAAATTCTTATTTAAACAAGTTTAACACCATCCTTTTGCACAACACTAGAGTCATTTGGAAACTCTTAATGGGATAAAGGTCCCAAACCATTTTGAGGGAACTTGTGATTTGAGGTGGGGATAGCATATTTGTGGGATAAAGGTCACCTAACCACTTATGTGGAAAAGTCACATGTGTGTGCAAGTAGGGTAACTTGATTTGCAAACCATATTAAATGGATCACCTACAATATGGTTTACAAAGGTGTTAATGGGATAAACATGCCGGCTATACATATGATGTTTTAAAGTCGATCCCATACCCTAGAAGTTGCAAAGGGTTGCAATTGTCAAAACGTTGACTACCTTGTTAATTTAAATAATGGGATAAAGGTCACCTAACCACTATTTAAATGTAACGTTGGATACTAGATTTTAAAATTATGTTAGACACTTCAAAGGGTTTTAATTATTAAAACATGAACAATATCGAAATACTAAAATTGAACTTTGTTATATTTTGTAGATGGCCACCAACAATACTCATTACAATGAAATCCCGTCCGCTCACTCACTATCACTAACGACCATTCTCCAAAAGGAGCGTCTAAACCATAATAACTTTATTGATTTGTTTCGAAACATGAGAATTGTTCTCAAGCAAGAGAAACGATCATACATATTAGATGATCCAATTCCCGATTAACCTAGTGAGGATGATGAGGATGCCTACAATAATTGGGTGAAATACACTGAGGACTCGGTCCAAGTGTCTTGCCTCATGTTGGCAAGTATGACTCCAGATCTCTAAAAGGAGTATGAACATCATGGAGCATACGACATGATAACCTAGTTGAAGGAAACGTTCCAACAACAAGCACGGGTTGAGCACTTCGAAACGGTTCGAGCACTCCATGCATGTCGTATGGACGACACCCAATCTGTTTCATCTTATGTACTTAAGATGAAAAGCCACATCGAACGCCTCGAAAGGCTAAATTGTCCCGTCTCGAAACAGGTGGCTACGGATTTGATCCTCAACTCTTTTTCAAAAAGGTTTGACAACTTTGTCATGAACTATAACATGAACGGGTGGGACAAGAACATGAGTGAGCTTCACTCTATGCTCAAAACTGCTGAGGCGGCCATGGGTAAAAGTGTTTTACCCGTTCTCACCATCAATGAAGGTAGGAACGAGAAGAGGCCTCACCCCGCACCCAAGGGAAATGTTGCCAAGGGTAAAGGGCATGTTAGGGGAAATTGAAAGGGAGTGGTAAGAGCGCCACCACCAAAACCAGCGAAGAAGAAGCAAAAGGTTGCTTCAAGTGTGGGGAGATTGGACATTGGGCAAGAAATTGCCTAGTCCATCTCAAAGTGTTGCAAGCAAAGAAGGATGCCGGGCAAACCTCAGGTACAATTTTCATGATTCATATTGATCTTAATATAATATCCTCTAACACATGGGTATTGGATACTAGATGTGGAACTCACATTTGCAACTCATTGTAGGGTTCAAAAGAAGTAAGGACTTCAAGAAAGGGGATGTAAGCCTCTACATGGGGAATGGGGCAAAGGTTCAAGTTGAAGGACGAGGAGACTACATCTTGAAGCTTCCAAATGGGTTGGAAGCAATTTTGAACAATATTTTGTATGCTCCAAGTTTGACTAGGAACATTATTTTCGTTGCCTAATTAAGACAATATGGTTATGTTTTGTCATTTATTTAGAATGAAATTCATGTTTCTTTAAATGGCATGTTTTATTTTAAAGCTATTCCTGTTAATGGTATTTATGAATTGGTTCGTCAAAACACATTATATGATAGCTCGTGTACCAAACCACCACTAAGAAACTTAAAATGGATTTGAGTGATACCTATCTTTGGCATTGCCGTCTTGGTCATATAAACAAGAAGCGCATTCAAACACCTAAAAAAACGGTCTTTTAAAAACAATGAATATGATTCATTCGATGTATGTGAATCTTGTTTACAAGGTAAAATGACTAAGGCACCGTTTAGTGGCAAGTCCGAACGAGCAAAAGATTTATTAGGCATCATACATTCAGATGTATGTGGTCCTTTTAAGCCAATGACAAGGTACCATGAAAGATACTTCATCACCTTTACCAACGACTATAGTCAATATGGTTAGGTGTACTTGTTAAGACACAAAGATGAAGCTTTTGAAATGTTCAAAATCTTCCAAAATGAAGTTGAAAATAAACTCAACAAGAATATAAATTATCCGCACCGATAGAGGAGGTGAATACCTGAGTGACCCCTTTAGAGACCATCTTAGAAGTTGTGGTATTGTCTCACAACTATCTCCACCTCGAACACCACAACATAATGGTGTGTCCGAGAGGAGAAATCGAACTCTATTAGATTGGTTCGATCTATGATAGTTAGAAGCTCACTGCCTCTATCGTTTTGGGGTTTCACTTTGCTCTCTACGGCCCGTATTTTGAATATGGCCCCAACCAAGAAAGTGGAAACGACACCTTTTAAAAATATGGCATGGAAGGGTTCCATCCCTGTCATATTTAAAGGCATGGGGTTGTGAGGCTTATGTTAAGACTCCGACCTATAACAAGCTAGAAAGCCGTTCCACTAAGTGTATCTTCATTGGATATCCTAGAGATTCTATGGGATATTATTTCTATGATCCATTGGAACAAAAGGAGTTTGTTGCTAAGAAGGCTGAGTTCTTAGAAGCTAAGTTCCTTACGGAACTAGCAATAGAACTGTGGATCTTGAGGAGGATCAAGAACCACAAACCGATACACGTTTGGTTAACACTAGCACTCAATACGAGGATGTTGAGAGTGATCAAGTGCTTGATCAAAGTACACAGAACGTTCGCAGATCTGGTAGAATTAGTAATCCACCTCAAGGATATGGACTTTTCGTTCATGGATGCTATGTGGTAGATTCCCATGAACCAACTACCTATCATGATGCAATGTCCAATTTGGATTGTGACAAATGGCTTGAGCCATGAACGTTGAGATGCAATCCATGTATGATAACCAAGTGTGGGACTTGGTTGAACCACCTCTTAACTCCAAAATAGTTGGAAGTAAGTGGGTTTTCAAGAAGAAAACCGATATGCATGGAAACTTGGATACTTATAAAGCTAGACTTGTAGCAAAAGGTTTCACTCAAAACTCAAGGGGTTGATTATGATGAGACTTTTTCACCAGTTGCAATGCTAAAGTCTATTAGGATATTATTTTCCATAGCTGCTCATTATGATTATGAGATTTGGCAAATGGATGTCAAAACTGCTTTTCTAAATGGATATCTTGAGGAAGATGTCTATATGGTTCAGCCTGAAGGTTTTGTCAATTCAAAACATCCTAACAAAGTTTGCAAGTTAAAGAAATCAATCTATGGATTGAAGCAAGCATCAAGGAGTTGGAATCACCATTTTGATGAAGAAATATAAAATTTGGATTCATCAAAATCACCGATGAAGCATGTGTAATAAGAAGGCTAGTGGGAGCATCACCATTTTCTTAGTATTGTATGTTGATGACATCCTACTATTTGGAAATGACATTCCAACCATGGAAGGTGTAAAAGCCTGGCTTGGAAGCTGTTTCTCCACTAAGGATCTTGGTGAAGCCGCCTATATTTTAGGAATAATGATCTATAGGGATAGATTAAGGCGGTTGATAGGTTTGAATCAAAGTGCATACATTGATAAGATCATGAAAAGGTTCAAGATGGAAACTCTAAGAAGATACCGTACCTATTCAAAGAGGAACAATATTGAGTAAGACTCAATGTCCAAGCTCAAAGGATGAGCAAGACAAAATGAAGGTATCCCGTATGCATCTGTTATAGGATCCATTATGTATGCAATGATAGGCACTAGACCGGACATGTCATGCACTTTGAGCATGACAAGCCGATACCAACAAAATCCTGGAAACAGTCATTGGATGGCTCTTAAGAACATACTCAAGTACCTAAGGATGACCAAAGATATGTTCCTAATCTATGGATCTGGTGAGGAGGAACTCGTAGTAAAGGGTTACATGGATGCTAGTTTCCAAACCGATCAGGATGATTCACGATCACAATTGGGGTACATTTTCATCTTGAATGGAGGAGCAATCTCTTCAACGAGCTCTAAGCAAGATGTGGTGGCATTATCAACTATAGAGTCAAAATACATTGCCTCTTCATTAGTAGCTCAGGAAGTTGCATGGTTAAAGAAGTTCATTGTCGATCTAGGGATGGTCCCTTCCATTCAGGACCCCTTAGATATTCTTTGTGATAATGAAGGTGCGGTTGCTCAAATCAAGGAACCCTGTGCACATCAGAATACTAGGCACATTGAACGAAGACTCAACTACATAAGAGATGAAGTTGAAAAGGGGAGAGATATGTATTTGCAAAGTTCACACGGATAAAACATTAAATATCCACTCACGAAGCTTCTTGAAAAGGCAAAGCATGAAAGTCATGCTTGTGCCATGGGACTTTGATATTCAAGTGACTGGATTTGATATTTAATTTCTTTAACGAGATATTGTAACCCTTTATTACTTGAATGTATTATTCTGTTATAATGATTCAACTAATATTCCTATTTTGCATGTTTAAAATCCATGAGTAAATTGTTTACTCAAATGTCTGTAGCTGTTCATGCTTGTGGGAACAAGTATGAAGGTAATGCTATTATAAACTTGGATTGGTGGATATTCATATAGACGAATATAGAGCAAAAGGTTGTTGCCAAAGTTCATAGGTGTTTGTGGGATGCAAATATTGGACTGACTTGCATCTCAAATATTACTACATGGAATAATCCTCATTGATCATAAGTAATTTTGAGTAAAGGCAAACATTATTTGTATCCTCTAACCTGAGATACATATTTTGTCTTGATATTTACTCAATATTATATTTTGACTTAGCTCTTTGCTATCCTGAAACATGGCAGTACATAAGTCTGACTTCAAGTATAATATAAGGTAATTGTGAGAGACATATGTCGTCAAGATGCGATTTGTCCCTCTTATTTGTTGAGAGTAAGATGTCTAAGGCCTGATAAACTTAAATCAATAGAGAATGGTCACTCTATGTCTCTAGGATTTAACATGATATCTGTGAAAAAAGGATAGATGATTGGTTCACCTAAAGCCTTTCAAGTATGGCACTTGAAGGGGATGATGTTATTGAATGGCACTTAGTCATACGTATTAAGGGTAGTAAACCGTTGTTAGGTTGTATTTACTGCTTGCATCAATCTTCTATGAATCTTGTGCAAGTGGGAGATTGTTGGACCTTATATGCCCAAGACACATACAAGATTGATGTGGTTAGTACGTTATGATCCAAGTCGGGTCATACCTAATAACAAGCTATGAAACACCAATTAGTATTTATTTATTGATAAGATCAAACAAATAAATATTAACACCAATTAGAAAATTGGTTTTCTAATACTATACTTTTGTAAAAGAACAACATTGTATGTTTGTTTTGTTCATGAGAGATCATTTGTTTTATAATTTAAGTTAGTTAAATAATAACAAATAAAAGTGTATTATTGTTATAAAATTAATAGAAGTTTTAATTTTATAAAAATCAAGGGCTAGGTGTGTAAGTTTATAGAAACTAAATTGGGGGGAAACCCTTTTTTCAAGAGGTTTTTGACTGCCCCTTGTATGTGGGTGTGTTTTGTTTTGTTTTGTCTTATGGAAGTCTAGAAGACTCACACACTTAGACTTTTCCTCATAACACACCTTGCTCTACACACACATAAGATTTTCTCTCAAAACAAGCTGCATTTCAGATTATACAAGCAAAGAGGAGAGTTGAAAATTTCATTTTGTTGGCTGCCCTTCAAGAGCTTCTTGTAGATTTTGGACTGTACATATTCATTGTTGCTCTTGGTGTTTTACTTCCTAACATGTAAGGTGTTTGCTAAGCTTGTGGTATACAAGCTTGAGGTATTCTCCTTTGAAGGCTAGACATTCAAGGACATCACCATCTTCATTCTTTTCATGTACAACATCTAGTGCAAGAAAGGTTGTTCTTGTTCACCCTTTGGTTGATTGTTTTGTTTGATAGCATAGTGTTTCACATATATGTTGATCCTTGTTTTGGGTTTTTGTTTATGCTTCAAATGTTGAAAATTTTCAGAATGTTATAACATGTTTAACTCATTCTTCCGCTGCGTTTTTCAAGTTTAAAATGGTTAGACTAGCTTTGATTAACTTGTTACAAAACCCCACATCAAATACATATGATTTCAATAACATAAATAATTAAACATTACTCTTATCCTGAATCATCTGCGCTTCTGCTAACGGGGTGGATGTGGAGGCACCTTGATCTGGTGCTCTTTTAGTCCTCCTTTCACTAGCAGGTGTGGCACCAGCAGCAGGTGAGTCGTCATCATCATCATCATCAACCTCATCGTCTCTAGCATCACTAGCAACATCAATATCATCATCACCATCCTCATCCTCATCATCACTGTCATCTCCATTCCCTTCCTTGATCTTCTGGGGCTCCTCCTTGGATCCCTTGAGATGCAGCATGATGGTCTTATTAGTGGTCTCCAACTCCACAATCCTTTTTGCTGATTGGACATGCTGCTCCCAGAGTTGGACATCTCTGCATGCTGAGCATCCATGAGCTAGGATTGCTGAGATATCTGCAGAGCTTGGGCAGCAGTAAGGTCTACTAGCTGTCGTAACTGAGTAGTCTTCTCTTCGTCTGCAGCCAACAACCTCAGCGCCATACAGTTAAGTGTTGAGAGTTGTTCTTCTACCCCACTGGGAGGCAGAGGTGATCCTAATGTGTAGGAAGGGTATGATGGTGGTACACATGGTGTAGTGGTGGTGGTGGTGGCAGAGGTGTAGATTAGGGGTGGTCTTGGTAAATAGTGGAGGTATGGCGGTAGTTGTGGAGGGTGGAGGTGTGGTAGTCATGGTGGGTGGTATGGTAATGGTGGTAGAGGAGTGGTAGAAGTGGTGGTAGCTGCAGTGGTAGGTGGAGTGGTGGTGGTAGGTGTAGTGGTGGTGGTGTTAGTGATGAAGTTAGTCGTCTCTTCTTCTTCTTCATCTCGTGGGGCTAAGCTATTGTTGGACCAAAAGAACCAATGAGCCGGATCAGAAAAACCTCTAAGTCCCACAGACATCACAACAACTGCTAAAGACTTGATCAGCTGTTTCATAAAGTCTGAAGAGCAACAACTGAAGTACAAGTACTGAAGACTTCAACAGCTGAAGATCAAAGTCTGAAGATCAACAGCTGAAGAACTAAAGTACTGAAGATCAACAGCTGAAGAACTAAAGTACTGAAGATCAACAACTGAAGACCAAAGTCTGAAGATCAACAGCTGAAGTCTAAAGTACTGAAGAACAACTGCTGAAGTACAAAAACAGAAGACATCAGCTGAAGACAACAGCTGAACACATCAGCTGATGACAACAACTGAAGACATTAGCTGATGACAACAACTGAAGTTCAAGTACAAGTACTGAAGCCTTCAGAGTTTGTTACAACAGCTGAAGAAGCATTCTTCAGTTGTTGTGATGGTTTCCTTTTAGTAGTTTTCTTTTTATTTCAGTATTGTAAAACGACTGAAGAGCATGTTCTTCAGTCGTTGCAGTTTCAGTAGTTTCTTTTCAGTAGTTGTAGTGATAGTTAACACTTAGTATTTTTGTAAGGAGATGTCAGCTGTTTGACATCTTCAGTAGTTGTGTTAACTATCAGTAGTTTGAATAATTCTGTTAGATGTCACTATCAAGTGACATCAGCAGACGTCACATCTCCAATATAAGAGATGTTGAGCTAATTGTATGAGTGACATTCTGTTACCACGAAAGCAAATATTGAATGAAATATATTTTGTAGAATTCTCTTTGTCTATAACCGTTTGTTCTTACTTCGAATATCCTTTGTGTTCTTGTGAATTTGCTAATTCATTGTTTGTTCTTCGCTGCTATACTCTCAAATCAATCAAACGTAGATCACTGATCCTAACAAATGGTATCAGAGCAGGTTAATCATTGTTCAATCTAACAGTCGATCATTGAAACTGCTATCTGATGTCTATGTTTGATTGAATTAGCTTATTTGCAAAAACTGGTTATAGATTATTGAATTTCTGCTGCTTTTGTTTATTAATTTTTAGATCTCTCTTGGTTCAATTTGGTTTGTTGTGTTTTGTTCTAAATCTGTTATAGCTTAATTGAATTTGGTTGAATCTGAGATGACTACTCCTTCTAATGACCCTCACAATACCGGTTCTTCAACCAAGCCTCCGATGCTGGTTAGGACTGAGTATAACATATGGCAACGAAGGATGCTTCATCACCTGTCTGTTAACAGTCCAAGTTATTGGACATCTGTGGTACATGGACCACATAAGCCTATGGTGAACAATCCGGAAACCAATCAAATGGTTCCGACGAAGAAGGAACAATACTCAGATGAAGATCGGAAACTATTTGAATGCTAAAGCCCATGGAATTCTGGCCATGGCACTGCCGAATGAAATCTATTCAGGGCTTATGCATCATGAAACTGCTCATGACCTCTGGAATGCACTGAAGGAACAATTCGGTGGAACTGATGAGGTCTTAGCAAACAACAGAGAAATCCTCGCCCAACAATATGAGACATTCTCTCATAGAAAGGGTGAGACACTGACTCAGTAGTTTGAGCGTTTTTCGTGTTTGATCTCTGAGCTAAAAATGGTGAAACAGGAATACACCAACAGCCAGATGAATAACAAATTGCTCAGATCACTGCCTGAGAGATGGGACACATACACTATTGTCCTACACTCTAGTGCAAATCTGGATAGCCTATCTCTCACCCAACTTCATGAGAAATTGCTTACATTCGAAAGAGAGATAGAGCAGAAAAGGAAACTGTCATCATGAGGAAAGCTCACTGATGACATTGTACCAGGGAACACTGCCTTGGTTGGTCATGAGTCAGAATATGCTGCATCTAAAAGCAATTATGATGAGCATATTGATTTTTCTTCAACCAATTCTAATCATGCATTTGTTGGTATTGATAGTCATTCTGGCAGTAATAGTGACAATCTATGCTTCATCATGGATGTTCTAAGGGAATTGCTGATGATGATTTAGAAGAGATGGATATTCTAAGCCAAATGGCCTTAGTTAATATCAGATCTCAGAAGTTCTACAAGAGAACTAGTAGGAATTTCCTGGACTCTCTGGCAAAACCAAAGTTGGTTTTGACAAGAGTAAGTTGAGGTGTCACAAATGCCAAAGGCTTAGACACTTTGCAAGAGAATATAGATCAACTGGATCTAACTCTTCTAGACCCTTTGTGACTTTTCCTTGCACTAGTCTACAAAACAGAGGGCAACATCCTGCTGGTTCTGGTCATCAATCATACCGTGTTTCTCCTGCATACTTTGTCCCCCAGGGTCCAATGTCATATCCTTTTCCCTGTTATTACTTGCCTCAGTCAAATCCGGTTCAAGCTCCAATTGCACAACAACCAAATGCATTACCTGAACCTCAACCTTCCCAATCTCATCAACAAACTCAACCTCAACAACATAGCTTTTTCACCCCAGGAGTCTTGACTGGAGCAGTTTACCAGATGATTTGTCTGGTCATGAACAACTGTTCTCTGGTGCTGGTCAACATGGTGGTGACAGTCATTTTGGAAATCTAGCTCTTATGGCTTTGGAGTCTGCTGATATTTCATCCTCTAATGCATCTACACCACAGGTATCCTTTAAGGCAAAAGCCAAGTTATGTTCTGAAACATGCATAGCCGCATTTGCATCTATTAGAGAAGCAAATGTAGCTTTAATTAACAAGAACATTGAGCTAGAACAAACAATTTCCAAAAGAAAAGCTGAATTTGAGTTGTGGTTAATGATAAGAATGATGAGATTTACAAACTTAAATGCCAAATCACAGATGATAAGGCTAGGGAAGAGTACTTCTAGAGAAGTACAGAGACCTCAAAGAAACACTTGCAACTATCCAGGTAGAGTGTGATCGATGGTAAATTCTTGCAAGGGTTTTGAAATGCTTCTTAGTAAGCAATCTGCTTCTAATGTGAAGTTGGGCATTGGTTATAATCACACTGCTCCACCTAGATTTTACTCCCAGAGCAGAGGTAGAATCTGATGGAGAAAGCAATAACCAATCCTTTTCATCATGTGATCTACTATCTGATACAGTACCATCAGATGTTGAAGTCAGCATTAAGTCCTCTCAGAACCTATCAGCTAATGTTGATGGTTCAAATGCTGACACTCACATGATCAAAAAGTTGATCACTCCAGGTGGTATTTCACAAAGTACTGAAAGTACTAAAGTGAATGTCATAACACCTGGAAGACAAACCCAAACTATTGCATGTACTAAAGAGAAGAAAACTACAAGTAGTAAGGGTGGGAAAACTACTGAAGAAGATATCAAGAAAGCAGGTACTAAAGGAAGAAAACTGCTAGTACTGATAGCAAATTGCTGAAGAACAAGTCTTCAGTAGTTTCATCTTCTTCAGCAGATGATCAACTTAAGATGAAGAAAAAGCCATGTGAAATATGTGGCTTATTCAATTATCTTACTGATGATTGCTGGTATAAAAAGGGCTCCAAACTCAAACATAATGAAAACTTTAAAGAGAAAATGGATAAAATGAAAACTGAGTTTGAAATCAAATTTGTACCAGCAACATCAAAACCTGTAACCCCAAATCCAAAAAGAAATCCACAAAGAAAGGGGTTAAATAGGCAACAACTGAGGTTGCTCAAAGAGAGATGGTACAACACAGGAACCCATCTAACTCAAGCACTAATGTGTCTGATGAGCTGAAGGCTTTATCACAAAATCAGACACAACTTGTTATGATGGTTCAACATCTATTGGGGAGAGTCAACCAATTATATGCTCCTGTGTTGAAACCACAGAGAAGAAAATCCATGCCAAAGGAATCTTCTTCTTCACCATCTCCATCCCCTCAGGCTGTTATTCATAGCAAGTCTGTTAGTTTACCATCTGTTGATGTGAAATACCCAAAACCAAAAAGGTTTGGGTCTCAAAAACTAACTAATTGTTTATGATTGCAGGGTTCTTCAACATGCCAAAGTAGCATCTGGTATGTAGACAGTGGGGGATCTATGCATATGACTGGGAACAGCTCTCTTCTTCATGACTACTCTCAAGGAAAGAAGGGGTTTGTTTCTTTTGGCAATGATGCTAGGGGTTACATCATTGAAAAGGCTTTGTCTCCAATGGTGAAATAAAGTTTGATGATGTTAACCATGTCGAAAATCTCAAGTACAATCTCTTGAGTGTCAGTCAAATGTATGATAAAGGCCATGTTGCTCTTTTCACCAGTCAGAACTGCCGGATTCTGTCATCCAAAGTTCGGAATTTGATTGATAAGGTGTTGGATGATCACACTCTCCTGAGGGCCAACAGGACAGGAAGTGTGTATGCCTTAGATCTTTCCAAGAAAATAAATATCAGAGGCCATCCTTGCCTATTTTCCAATGCCTCTCCTCAGGAATCTAAACTGTGGCACAGAAGGTTAGGTCATGTTAATTTCAAAAACATGAATCAGCTGATCCACAATAGTTTAGTAAGAGGCTTACCAATAAAGGAGTTCCACTGTGATGAAACCTACATTGCTTGTTTAAAAGGAAAACAACATAAAGTCTCATTCCCCCCTATTGAAGAGCCTAAGTCCACTGCCTGCTTGCAATTACTGCATATGGATCTATTTGGTCCTGTGAGAGTGATGAGCATGGAAAGAAGAAATACTGTCTGGTAATTATGGATGATTACTCCAGATTTGTATGGACTTTCTTTTTGTATTCAAAGGATGAGGTTGCTCAGAAGATTATCAACATTGTGTTGTATGTTGAGAAGCAGTATTCCCTTTCAGTCAAGTGTATAAGGAGTGACAATGGAACTGAATTCAGAAACCATACACTTGATGAATTTTATCTTTCAAAGGGAATCAAAAGGCAGTTTAGCCTCCCAAGGACTCCAAAACAAAATGGAGTCGTGGAGAGAAAGAACAGGACCCTAATTGAAGCTGCAAGGTCTATGTTGGCTGACTCTGGTTTGCCACTGACCTTTTGGCTGAAGCTGTTAACACAGCTTGCTATGTGCAGAATAGAGCCTTAGTAAATCAGAGGTTGATGAAGACTCCATATGAAGTTCTACATCACTTGGCTCCTCTAATTTCATTTTTCAGAGCATTTGGGTGTCCCTGTTTTATTGTCAACACAAGGATCAACTCAAAAAATTTGATCCTAAGGTGGATGCAGGGTATTTTGTTGGTTATTCATCTACTTGCAAAGCATATAGAGTCTTCAACTGCAGAACAAAGATAGTTGAAGAGACTTTGCATGTGAAGTTTAATGAATCTCCAATGGACAAGATTCCACAAAACCCGTGGAGTTGTTTGATTTGGACATACTGCAATATGTTCCTTCTCAACCTCTAGTTGTTGCAGACCATGTGGATAAATCATCTTCCGCAGCATGTCTTCCACCTGGTGGTATTGATGATGATGATGATAATATCAATACTCACCTATTCAAGTTTAGTGACCAACTGCCTGTGTCTGCTAAACTTGATGTTCCTGTAGCTTCAGCAGTTCAATCCACAACAAATGCTGATGAGATCTCTGATTCCTCTACATCTTTTGAGTTACCATCAAATTCTTGGTTTCAAGAGTCTGTATCAACATCTGCTGCTGCTGAAGGTTCTACAAACACTTGCACAGATATCATTGTTTATCAAGAGCTGAAGAATCACCCAATGTCTCAAATCATTGGTGATATCAATGCTGGAGTTTCAACAAGAAGTCAATTGTCTAAATTCTGCTTCTATGCTCTCTTCATCAGTCAGCTAGAGCCAAACAACTATCATATTGTTCTAAGAGACAATGGATGGGTTGAAGCCATGCAGCTTGAGCTACTTCAGTTCAAGAACAGCAAGTGTGGGAACTGGTTCCTCTACCCCCAGGTAAGTGTGCAATAGGCACTAAATGGGTGTTTAGGAATAAAACTGATAAGATGGGCTTATTGTTAAGAACAAGGCTAGACTGGTTGTACAGGGGTTCTCACAAGAAGAAGGTATTGATTATGATGAAACCTTTGCCCCTGTAGCCAGACTAGTGGCAATTAGATTGTTCTTAGCCTATGCTGCATTCCCCGTCTCAAAGTTTTTCAAATGGATGTCAAAAGTGCATTTTTATATGGCAAAATAAAAGAAGAAGTTTATGTGTGTCAACCACCAGGTTTTGAGGATATAAACATCCTGAATAGGTGTATAAACTTGATAAGGCTCTTTATGGGTTGAAACAAGCTCCTAGAGCCTGGTATGAGACACTCTCCACTTTTCTTCTCAGAATAATTTCACTAGAGGCTCCATAGATAAAACTTTGTTTATTAAGAAGGTGGATCAGCATAAGCTACTTGTTTAAATTTATATTGATGATATCATTTTTGCATCCTCTGATCCCCAGTTGTGTGATGATTTTACCAAATTAATGAAACAGAGGTTTGAGATGAGTGTAATGGGAGAATTACAGTTCTTTCTAGGCTTGCAAATCAAACAAAAGGCTGATGGCACCTTTATTCATCAGTCCAAATATACAAAGATCTTTTGAATAAGTTTGATTTACAAAATAGTAAGCCCTGTTCTACTCCATGTGCAACACCACACAACTGGATGCGGATCAGAAAGGTAAAGCTGTTGATGAAACACTTTACAGATGTATGATTGGGTCCTTGATGTACTTAACAGCTTCTAGACCAGATATCATGTTTGCTACTTGTGCTGTGCTAGATTTCAGGCTGCTCCTAAAGAGTCTCATTTGATTGCAGTCAAGAGGATCTTTAGATATTTGCAAGGTACACAATCTCTAGAATTATGGTATTCCACTGGACACTCTTGCAAATTAGTTGCTTTTTCAGATAGTGACTATGCAGGGTGCAAGTTAACTAGAAAATCAACTTCTGGTGGATGTCAATTCCTAGGCAACTGTTTGATTTCTTGGCAGAGTAAGTAACAAACATCTGTTGCTATATCCACTGCTAAAGCAGAGTACATTGCAGCTGCAAGTTGTACTTCTCAGGTACTCTGGCTTCAGAACCAACTTTTGGATTATGGCATTACAGAGACTAAGACTCCATTATAATGGATAGTGCTTCAGCTCTGTGCATTGTCAAAATCCAATCCAACACTCTAGGACCAAACATATAGAGATCAAACATCATTTTATTCGGGATTATTTTGAAAAAGGTCCGATTGATCCTATGTTTGTGCCTAGTGCTGATGAGCTTGCAGACATTTTTACCAAGCCTTTGGATAGTTCAATTTTCCAAAACCGTGTGTTAAGGCTTTGTATGCTGCCGCTAGAATAAGTTAATTACTGATGATCTCAGTAACTAAGTACTGATATCATTAGTAACCATATCACAAATAGTACTGATTCTGTTAAAACAACTGATCAAGTTACAACTACTG
The DNA here is from genome assembly GCA_025506515.1 of Flaveria trinervia. Taxonomy (NCBI): domain Eukaryota; kingdom Viridiplantae; phylum Streptophyta; class Magnoliopsida; order Asterales; family Asteraceae; genus Flaveria; species Flaveria trinervia. The sequence continues at coordinate 29,206,357 of CM046456.1, forward strand.
ATGTAGTTATAACTACTGATATCAGTAAAACAGATAAGTACTGATGTCCTATGAAACAACTGAAAATAGCCAAAAAGGCTGATGAGTAAGTGTTTAGGACAGTATGAACCAGCTGAAAGGCTATGAATTGACGAAAACTACTGATGAGAACTCTCTTTTCAGTTGTTTCTACAACTGCTGTTTCATCCTAAACAACTGATGACAAAAACATGTCTTCAGTAGTTTCACAACTACTGATGACTAACACCAAGTCATCAGCTGTTTACAACAACTGATGACAAAACCTGTCTTCAGTAGTTTCACAACTACTGATGACTAACACCAAGTCATCAGCTGTTTTTCAACAACTATACCAAACCATGTCTTCAGTGGTTTCACAACTACTAATGACTAAAATCAAGTTATCAGTTGTTTACAATATCTGAAGTCAAAACCATGGTTTTCAGTAGTTTTATAACTGCTGATGCCTAAAACCAAGACTTCAGTAGTTTCAACATCTGAAAGGGTAATACCATGTCATCAGTCGTTTAAAACTACTGATGATTAACACCAAACCCTTCAGTTGTTTTCTAACTCTTACCCTATAAATACCTCATACCTAATCCTTCAGAGTTTTATCATTTCTAAACCTAACGTTCAAACCTCCAAACTTCTCTCTCATTAATGGCGATCATGCAGCTCAAACCACGACACAACTGTGTAGCCTACCTCACCAAATCGCCTTTCTGGACAAAGTTCGATAACGCCATTGATTAATGGTCCAGGCACCTTACAAAATGGCCTTCCTTCTAAATCCCACCATTCATGCCGAATCCCTTCACCAGTTTTGGACGAATGTCACCATTACCACTGGGAGAACAACTCCGAGTCTCTCCAGTCGGTCGTCAACAACCATCAGTGGTCATCACTCCGGCATCTTACGTGAAACCCTAAACCTGGATGATGCCACTTTTCGTGCTGGGTATCCAAAGGGCACAACTGATTTATCCTTTGCCCACCATGGATATCAGGGAAACCTTAGTGCCTCTACCATTCTGAAGAAACATTTCCATGATGCAGAACGTCTTGTCTTTCACATGGTAAATGTTTGTTTAGCTCCTAGACATCCTCGTGGGATCAAATGTCTACCAGATGGCAGCAGGTACTATTCTCTATCCTTGAGCAACAAGACTTAAACTTTTCTGAAATCATTTTTCTTGAACTTAAGGATATGGCCTCAAAATCTATTTCTAACCGCTAGATATTATCCTCGGTTCATTATGGCCATAATAGAGAATCAGCTCAAAGTTGAGGGACTTGTTGGCCTTGAAGTCCCTGCAATGGCTGTATTGCCTGAAGTATACTTGAGGCACAACTCTGACCACACACTGAAACAGGCTGCCAAACTGCAAAAACCCACGCAGTTGGAACCCACAGCTACCACCTCCAGAACCAGAGTCCCCTCCAAGCCAAATCCAAAAAGACAAAAAAGGCTACTCAGGAGATGAGTCCCCTGAGGATGCCCCTGTACCACAAACGCAGAAACACATACTGGTATTAACCCCCCAGTTGTGTCAAAGACTTAACCAACCACAGCCGCACAGGTATCCTCTCAAAAGGATCCTGTTGCAACAAATATTGGGAACCCACACTGCTGGAACCTATCTCACTTGACAGGGTTACCATTAAAGCGCACCATTCACCCCCGGGTGCAATCCGCTTCTACCCAATCACCACATGCAACCACCCCCCAAAGTCCTACATTAATTGTTGCACAAGTGCTGGTCAGTTGCACTCCTCACCCCCCTCCCCAGATACCAATACACCTGGGCATACCTCTACCATTGAGGGGGAGGATCAAAGTGCATCTGATAACCCACAGCATAGGGGTTATAATGTTCCATTTCCTAGTGTAGAAAAGGAGATTGGAACTTTTGGTGTGGCTGCCACTTATCCTGCTTCTGCATATGATCAGGATGTAGTTGGTACCATTACAAAGACCTTCCCACAGGCAACTGCTGATGAAGGACATAGTCCTAGGCAGGAAGTCCCCAGTTCCAAGACAAAGGGGCATGCTACAACTGATCTACACTCGGTGCATGTTCATCCTGATTCTATCAGGAGGTCAGGTGATTCAGTACCCACTGATGATGACCTGGGCTTCTTTTATGATGTTTTAGCCCAAACACCATCCTGGAAAAGGAGGTGAGAAGACTCAAAGAGCTGCTTGCCAAAATTTATGAGGATCAAAGACCATCTGCCTCTCAAACCCCTAAGATGGCACCTTCATCTGAAGGTCTCTTAAACACAGAGCCACTCCCAAATTCTCAGCCACCTGCCTCTGCTTCTGGCACTATTTCTCAGGAACAGAACCCCCTGAGCAAATAGCTGCTATCTTTCAAAACTCCTTACCTCTCATCACACCCATAATCACTGATATAGTGATCAAAACCCTTGATGAGAGGCTTCCCACAATTATACAACCCTTGATAGAGGAAGTTGTGAGCAAAAAGCTTTCTGACAATCAAACCCTTGCAGCCAATGCAACCAAAAAGGGGGAGATTCAGTCAGTGAAAGCAAAAAGGAAGAGGAGTGCAGAGAAGAAAGAGAAAGAAAAAGAGACAGAAGTGGTAAATGAGAAGGAGTTGGTTGGAGAGACCGAAAAGGAGAAGGAGAAGGAAAAGCAAAATGCCTTGGAGCTAATGGTGAAAGAGGCCGATGCCAAACATAGCAGATCAATGGATAACATCATTGATCAGTTGTTTAGGCAAGGCCATGACACTGAACAACTTGACTCTGAAATCAAAAGATTTGAGATTGAAGAAATCCAATCTAGATGGGCAAGTTATGAGGTGTTAGAAAGAGAAAGGCTGGAGATCGTGATCAGATTTATAGCGAAGTATCTTGGCAGATCATTGATCGAAATCAAGGCTTGGTCCAGGGACAACATCTTGGCAATAACCACCAAGATCTGTTCGTCTGAATATACACCAAAGGGCTTGTCATCGAAGCTTTGAATGAAGCGGATGCTGGGAGCAGGACTAAACTAGCCAATCAATCTAAAGCCACACTCACCTCAAAAATGCTAGAACAGCCTGTCAACATTCCCACACCAAAACCACCAAAACAACCACCCACTAAAAAATCCCTTTATCCAAAAACCACCAAAAACACAACCCACCAAACCAACTCCCTCACCCTCAAAACCAATAGCCGATGATGTACCCCAGAAGAAGAAGAGAATGGTATTGAGGTTAGAAGATGATGAAGAAGATGATGATGAAGATAGGTTGCCACTCTCAGCTGTTATACAGTTGCCGAAGGCCACAAGTCACTCCCCAACAATTACTCCTGAAACCCAAAGACAAATTGGGAAAGTGAAGCTAGAAGAAGAAGAACTTCACAAACAACACGATGAGGAATTGTTGAGGAGGGTGACAAAGCTTATGCTGCCACATTTTCTATCATCAACATGAAGAAGCAAGCTCTCAGATTATACACTCTTAAGCATACATTTCAATATCAAAAGGAGAGAGTAAGGATTTGGCCTGATCCCAGGGGTCTCACAGGATTCACAAGAAAAACATTCCACAGAGATACATTGGCCAGGTGAAAAAGATTGTAGATGAAGTGATCTCCCTGGTCTTTGTAGTATCACCCTGGGAAATCCTAGAGGACTTCAAGAAGCTTATAAGCTAACCAAACCCCACAGAAGATGCTTGAAAATAAAATGGTGAAAAAGGGGTTAGTTTATAAGAGGCTTTAAGAAGTCAGGAAGAATGAGCTCCAGTTGTTCCTTGAGGGTAATCACCCTGATGAGTTTGCTTATAGAATAATACACTGTGGAGCTAAAGAATGGAAACAAGCCAAATACCTATCTGAGTACTATGGGCCAGAATCTTTATTTGAAGGAGGTGTTGAAGAGCTGACCATGGAGGAACAAATTACCTTCCTAGAGGCCTATACAAAAGAGTCATATAGACTCATAGTGGGGAAGTAGATCTCATGAATGGGGTAACAGCTCTGTATCCAGTTCCCCAAGACAGAGTTCCCATTCATACTTTGCAATCAATCAAATCATGAGACTACTTCCAGGCCGGAGCTTACAAGGGTCACTTCTGAGCTGATCTAGAAGACAAAAAGACCAATCATTCTGCCATAATAAGTAGGACATCTTCAATATGTTTACAGGTTTTGGCTGTATTGGTTCAGGGGGAGTTTGTTGGACTAAAAGAACCAATGAGCCGGATCAGAAAAACCTCTAAGTCCCGCAGACATCACAACAACTGCTGAAGACTTGATCAGCTGTTTCATAAAGTCTAAAGAGCAACAGCTGAAGTACAAGTACTAAAGACTTCAACAGTTGAAGATCAAAGTCTGAAGATCAATAGCTGAAGAACTAAAGTACTAAAGATCAACAGCTGAAGAACTAAAGTACTGAAGATCAACAACTGAAGACCAATGTCTAAAGATCAACATCTAAAGTCTAAAGTACTAAAGAACAACTGCTGAAGTACAAAAACTGAAGACATCAGCTGAAACAACAGCTGAAGATATCAGCTAAAGACAACAGCTGAAGACATCAGCTGATGACAATAGCTAAACACATCAGCTGATGACAACAGCTGAAGTTCAAGTACAAGTACTGAAGCCATCAGAGTTTGTTACAACAGCTGAAGAAGCATTCTTCAGTTGTTGTGATGGTTTCGTTTCAGTAGTTTTCTTTTTATTTCAGTATTTGTAAAACGACTGAAGAGCATGTTCTTCAGTCGTTGTAGTTTTAGTAGTTTCTTTTCAGTAGTTGTAGTGATAGTTAACACTTAGTATTTTTGTAAGGAGATGTCAGCTGTTTGACATCTTCAGTAGTTGTGTTAACTATCAGTAGTTTGAATAATTCTGTTAGATGTCACTATCAAGTGACATCAGTAGACGTCACATCTCCTATATAAGAGATGTTGACCTAATTGTATGAGTGACATTCTGTTACCACGAAAGCGAATATTGAATGAAATATATTTTGCAGAATTCTCTTTGTCTATAACCGTTTGTTCTTACTTCGAATATCTTTTGTGTTCTTGTGAATTTGCTAATTCATTGTTTGTTCTCCGCTGCTATACTCTCAAATCAATCAAACGTAGATCACTGATCCTAACAGCTATCCTTTTCTTCCTCGATCCTGTCGAGGAGGATGCTCCCCCTAGAACACGACTTGGCTGATCGGGAGCATATGTCAGATTAGTGTCAGCCTCTCCCGACCCGCCAGAGCATTCACCAACCGTCCGGAGCCCTCGTTCTGTGGCAACGACTTTACTGCCCACAATCTGAGTCAGAGGGTCCTCATCTGAATCCTCCTCCTAACCAGGTATGAAATCTTGGTGGAATCTGACTCCACTTCATCCTGGGCAGATGACGAAGATTTTGTATCAGCAGTGGGGGCCCTTCGTTGAGTGGGTCGTACATCTTCAGCATCACCGATGTCATCGTCATTAGAGTCATCCTTCAGGAGCTGTAGCTGCTCAACCTTTGAGTCACTGTCACCGATGCCATTTACGCCTACCCGACACCACGTAACCCTCCTAGGCCAGATGCCCGAACAATCTCCTCACAGGGGGCTTAATCTGCTTCCCCGTATAGACTTCATACGACCCAAAGTAGTGTCATCCATCACCTCAAGGATCATAGCATCCTCCTTCTCCTTTGGCAAGGAAGGGAGCTTCTGGTCAATAATCATCTGCATAAATCGAGGGTACATGTAAAAGCCCTCATTCCCTTTCCCCTCAATGTTCTCCACCAGGTAGGTGAAGATCATCCGGGAGAAGCTTAACGGGTGGTTCAGCACCAACACTGCATACGCATTCTGGATCTGATCTGAGAGCTCATCAAATCCTCCCTTCCGAGACGCTATACACTTCAGCAGCACATGTACGAGGTACTTGAACTGGGGGCAGAGGTTGCTCTTGTTGAGAACCCTTGCGTTGATGTCTCCAGAGTACTTAGCTCACAAGAAACATCCTCGGACGGTAAGGGGTGTAATCGAGTGGGGTAGTTAGCGTCATCCCCAAACTGTAGCACCGTCCTAAGATCATCCTCAGTGATCTCAATGGCCTCTCCAAATATTGAACTCCTGATGCGATGAGGCTCTGAGGATCTATCAACAATAGCGCCTTCCCAGAACGTGATAATGCAATATGGTGTACACGGAGTAGATATGGCATGAAAGATCCTCGATCTCTGGGAAACGTGATAATGCCAGAAAAGTCTAAAGCATTTCTGGATGTCAGATCCAGATGTGCACAAATGTTGTGCTTAATACTCATAGTCCACGGACTCGCCATCTGTTACACAATGAATATAAAAGTTAGTATGCATTGATTAATAATATCTTGAATCATTTGGACTTGAATTTCTTTTTGTTCTGTCGTGCGAATGAGACTGTGCGAGTGAGATCTAGTCATGCGAGTGAGTAGTGCGATTGAGATCTAGTTGTGCGAATTACCTCATATGTACGACTTGTCATGTGACTGAGCTCATATGTATGTAAACTCATTCGTGTATATCAGTCATGCGACTGAACTAATACGCATGGTCTAGTCGTGCGGTTTACCCATTTGCACTACTCAGTGGTGGGACTGAAGTTCATCAACCTATCCATTCGCATGACAGATTGCTGTTCAATTCAAATTCAAGTTTTGATCAATTCTTATGATTAGACGTCGTTTTTGGTTCATTGTGAAGGGGTTTAACAAGATTATCAAAGTCCATATAAGCCAATATATATGAAAAACGCAGCGGATTAAGAGTTTAAAATCTTGTTAATATATAGATTATCAAACCCATTTGAAAAGCTAAACCCAAACCATGGATCCAAATACGAAATGCATATAAAATATGACAACCAAAGGAGGTTAAGAAGACAACCTTTTATGCTGCTAGAAACCGAGATTGAGAGGGTGCAAAGGATGAATATTATGGCCGAATCTTCAACCAAGAAGACCTCAAGAAAGTGATACCCCAAGCCACCAACAAACCCCTTTGGAATGCTAGGTTTCTCAACACCAATTTTCAGCAACTTGAACTTTGTAGTTGTTGAATCTTCCTTCCTTGTTCAAGCTCCAAAAACCGATTTTTGAGACTTAGATTAGAGAGGATTTTGCCTTTGCATGCAAGAGAGAGAGAGCAAGATTGGAGAGTGTGTGTGTTTAAGTCTTGCACAATCAAGACAAAAGGAGGTGGGACATTTATGCCCTTGGGCGGCCGAAAATGTCCAAGCCCCTTTTAAAAATCCATTTGCCTCCTTTACATATAAACACACTTTAATCTCTTATTTTATAAAGTTGAAACCAATTTAAACTTTATAAACATAGCACCCTTTTAAATGTTATTATTTAACAATCTTAAATAATGAAACAAATAATACCTCATGAACTATTATCCACATAATGATGTTCATTTTCAAAAGCAATGTATTTAGAAAACCCACTTTTCTAAATTGGTGTCAATATTTATATGCATGATCTTATGAACGTATAAATATTTATAGGTGTTTGTTTAGCTTGTTATTGGGTATGACCCGACTTGGATCATATCACACTAGCCACATCAACTTAATATGCATCTTGGGCAGATCAAATCTTTCAATCTCCCACTTGCACAAGATTCATAGAAGGTTGATGCAAGCAGCAAATAACGCCTAGCAACGGTTTGTACCCCTAATGTGTATGATTAAGTGCCATTCAATAACATCATCCTCTTCAAGTACCTACTTGAAATGTTTTAGGTGAATAAATCATCTATCCTTTTGTTTAAGATGTCTTGTTGAATCCTAGAGACACAGAACGGTCATTCTCTGATGATTTAACTTTAATAGGCCTTAGACATCTAACTCTTAACAAATAAGAGAAACAAATTCCATCTTGACTACATACGTCTCTCACAATCATCTTATATCATACCTGAACCTAGCCTTATGTACTGCCAATCTTTCAGAACAGCAAAGAACTAAGTCAAAGTACAACACTTGGTGAATATCAAGACCCAATATGTATCTCAGGTCTGAGGATACAATGATATTCGCCTTTACTCAATATCTCTTATGACTAATCACAAAGTTTCTATGCAGAAATATTTGAGAGCGGGTCGGTCCAATATCTATATCCCATAGACATCAATGAACATTGGTAGCAACCTTTGGCTCTATATTCATACCTTATGAATATCAACCAATCCAAGTTCATTATAGTCTTACATTCATAGTTGTTCCCACAAGTATGATCGACTACGGACGTTTAAAATAACTTATTTATTTACGGATTTAAACATGCAAAAGGAAGAACAAATGAAATTTATAACCAAATAATAAGGTCAAATAACATAAGTTCCAATATCTAAATATAAAATTTGATCAAGTCCAATCACTAGAATATCGAAGTCCTAGGGCACAAGTATGACTTTCATGCTTTGACCTATCTAGGAGCTTCGTGAATGGATCCGCAACGTTTTGATCGGTGTAAAGTTTGTGAATACATATCTTTCCCTTTTCAACTTCATCCCTTATGTAGTTGAATCTCCGTTCAATGTGCCGAGTCTTTTGATGAGCACGAGGTTCCTTGATTTGAGCAATCGCACCCTCGTTGTCACAAAAGACTTCTAAGGGGTCTTGAATGGTAGTAACTACCCCTAGATCAGCAATGAACTTCCTAAGCCATGCGGCTTCTTGAGCTGCCAATGAAGCGGCAATGTATTCTGATTCTGTTGTAGATAGTGCAACTACATCTTGCTTTGAGCTCTTCCAAGAGACTGCTCCTCCATTCATAATGAAGACATATCCCGACTGTGATGGAGAATCATCTCCATCAGTTTGGAAACTCGCATCCGTGTAACCTTTTACAACGAGCTCCTCCTCACCAGATCCATATATTAAGAACATATCCTTAGTGTTCCTAAGGTATTTCAGAATACTTTTAACAGCCATCCAATGACTATTACCGGGATTCTGTTGATATCTACTTGTCATGCTTAGAGCACATGACACGTCTGGCCTAGTGCATATCATTGCATACATGATGGATCCTATAGTAGATGCATATGGGACTCCATTCATTCTTTCTTCTTCAACCTTTGAACTAAGGCATTGAGACGAGCTCAATATAGTCCCCTTTTGTATAGGTACTAACCCCCTTTTAGAATTCTCCATCTTGAACTTCTTCAAGATCTTTTCAATGTATGCACTTTGGTTTAAACCTATTAATCGCCTTGATCTATCTCTATAGATCTTTATTCCCAAAATATAGGCGGCTTCACCAAGATCCTTAATGGAAAAACAGCTTCCAAGCCAGGTTTTTACACCTTCCAAGGTTGGAATGTCGTTTCCAAAAAGTAGAATGTCATCAACATATAATACAAGAAAAGTAATAATGCTCCCACTAGCTTTCTTATACACACAAGCTTCATCAGCGTTTTTGATGAAGCCAAATTTCTTTACTTCATCATCAAAACGGTGATTCCAACTTCTTGATGCTTGTTTCAATCCGTAGATTGATTTCTTTAAGTTGCATACCTTGTTAGGATGTTTTGGATCAACAAAACCTTCAGGCTGTTCCATGTGGACATCTTCCTCAAGATATCCATTTAGGAAAGCAGTTTTGACATCCATTTGCCAAATCTCATAGTCATAATATGCGGCTATGGCAAATAATATCCTAATAGACTTTAGCATTGCCACAGGGGAGAAAGTTTCATCATAATCAATCCCTTGAGTTTGAGTGAAACCTTTTGCTACGAGTCTAGCTTTATAAGTATCCAAGTTTCCATGCATATCAACTTTCTTCTTGAAAACCCACTTACTTCCAACTATCTTGGACTTAAGAGGTGGTGTAACCAATTCCCAAACTTGGTTATCATACATGGATTTCATTTCAACGTTCATGGCTTCTTGCCATTTGTCAAAATCAGGTTTTGACATTGCATCATGGTATGTGGTTGGTTCATCCGAATCTACCACATAGCATCCATCCATGAGAAATCCATATCTCTCGGAGGAACACTAATTCTACCAGATCTACGAACGTTTTGTGTATCTAGATCATCCACATGATCATTCTCAACATCCTGATGTTGATTGCTAGTATCAACCAATTGCGTATCGTTTTGTGAATCTTGAACCTCTTCAAGTTCCACTGCTCTTCCACTAGTTTCTTCCAAAAGAAACTTAGTTTCCAAGAACTCTGCTTTTCAAGCAATAAACACTTTCTGCTCTGTTGGATCATAGAAATAATATCCAATACAATCTCTAGGATATCCAATGAAGATACACTTTGTGGATCGGGCTTCCAGTTTGTTTTGAGTATATTGCTTAGGATAAGCATCACACCCCCAAACTTTTAAATATGACAATGATGGAACCCTTCCATGCCATACTTTGAGAGGTGTCCTTTCCACTTTCTTGGTTGGGGCTATATTTAAAATTCGGGCCACGGAGAGCAATGCAAAACCCTAAAATGATAGAGGTAGCGTACTTCTAGCCATCATAGATCGAACCATATCCAATAGAGTCCGATTCCTCCTCTCAGACACACCATTATGTTGTGGTGTTCCAGGTGGAGTAAGTTGTGAGATAATCCCACAACTTCTAAGATATTCTTGAAATTCATTGCTAAGGTATTCGCCTCCTCTATCTGTACGAAGAATCTTGACCGTTTTGTTGAGTTGATTTTCTACTTCATTCTTGAAGATTTTGAACAATTCAAAAGATTCATGTTTGTGTCTTAACAAGTACACATACCCATATCGACTATAGTCATCGGTAAAGGTAATGAAGTATCTTTCACCATTCCTAGTTGTTGGTTTAAAAGGTCCACATACATCTGAATATATGATCCCTAATAAATCTTTTGCCCTTTCATTAGTCCCACTAAAAGGGGCCTTTGTCATTTTACCTTGTAAACAAGACTCACATACATCAAATGAATCATATCATTGGTTTTCAAAAGACCATTCTTTTGAAGTTTTTGCATACGATTCTTGTTTATGTGACCAAGGCAACAATGCCAAAGATAGGAATTACTCAAATTAAGTTTCAGCTTCTTGGTGGTTGCTTGGTACATAGAGCTATCATATGTTGTGTTATTATGAACCAATTCATAAATACCATTACAAGGTATAGCTTTAAAATAAAACACATGATTTAAAGAAACATGAATATCATTGTCAACAAACTTGAAATCATAATCATATTGTCTTAAACGGGAAACAGAAATAATGTTCCTAGTCAAGCTAGGAGCATACAATACATTCTTCAAAATGACTTCCAACCCACTTGGAAGCTTCAAAATGTAGTCTCCTTGGGCTTCCACGTGAACCTTTGCACCATTGCCCATAAAGAGACTTATTTCCCCTTTTGCATAATGTTCACTTCTTTTGAACCCCTGCAACAAATTGCAAATATGAGTTCCACATCCAGTATCTAATACCCATGTGTTAGAAGAAATAACATTAAGCTCAACATGTATCATAAACATTGTACCTGAAGTTTGCCCCGCGTCCCTCTTCGATCTCAACGCTTTGAGATAGACCGGACAATTGCGTTTCCAATGGCCTACTTCACCACACTCAAAACAGGGGTCATCTTGAGCAACCTTTTGCTTCTTTTCTTTTGGTTTGGGCAGCTGCAATTTTGCCTTACCCTTTCCTTTGACGTGTCCCTTCCTTTTGGCAACACTTGCCCTAGGGTCAGGGAGGTGCTTTTCCTACTACCACCTTCATTGATCGTAAGGACCGGTAGAACCTTTCTACCCATGCCTGCCTCGGCCGTTTTGAGCATTGAGTGAAGCTCACCAATGCTCTTGTCCCATCCATTCATGTTATAGTTCATAACGAAGCTATCAAACTTCTTGGATAGGGAGTTAAGGATAAAATCCGTTGCCAACTCGTTGGAGACACGACAGTTAAGCCTTTCAAGGCGATCAATGTGGCTCTTCATCTTAAGAACGTAGGATGATACCGATGGGTCTCGTCCATTCGACATGCATGAAGTGCCCGAACGGTTTCGAAGCGCCCACCCTTGATTGTTGTTGAAACATTTCCTTCAACTGGGTGATCATGTCATAGGCATTGTGGTTCTCAAAGTCTTTTTGCAAATCGGGTATCATACTCGCCAGCATGAGACACGAGACTTGCACAGAGTCTTCGGTGTACTTGACCCATTCGACAAAGGCCACAACGTCATTTTCATCGGGTTGATCAGGAATGGGATCGTCTAATACATAGGACTTCTTTTCTTGTTTGAGAACTATTCTCAAGTTTCGGTACCAATCCATGAAGTTCCCATGGTTTAGACGTTCCTTTTCAAGGATGGTTCTTAGTGATAGGTTATGGACGGTCGGGATTGCGTTGTTGTTGTTAGCCATCTACAATGTTACAAAGTTAAATTTTTAGTACTTTTAATATCAATGTATTTTGATTATTAATACCCTTTTGTCACATAGACAATTAATAGTCAAAATTTTAGAATCCAACATTACATTCAAATATGGGTTAGGTGACCTTTATCCCTTTATTTAAATTAACAAGGTAGTCAACGTTTGACAATTGTAACCTATTACAATTTCTAGTGTATGGGATCAGTTAAACATCTTATGTTTGTTAGGCATGTTTATCCCATCAACACCCTTTGTACGTCATGCTTCGGTGATCCTAATGCATGATTTCCAAATTAAGTCGTCCTACTTAGACACACGTGTGGATTTGCTAATATTAGTGGTTAGGTGACCTTTATCCCATAAATATGGCAAACCCACCTCAAAACCATAAGTTCCTTTTAATGTGGTTAGGTGACCTTTATCCCACATTAAATTCTCAAATGATTCGAGTGTTGTATAATAGGATGGTGTTTGACTTGATATAAAAGGGATTTACGTTTCACAAAATTCTAGTTTGGAAAACAATTTTTATATCTTGCATTTGTATGCATTCAAATACATGGTAGTTAATTTGAAAACTTATTTCAAAATTCCTTTTAATGGCTCATTTAATTATGAAATCAATAACCTTTGGTAAAACCCATTTTATCACTTATTGATTTCTAAGGAACCAATTTTATGCGTGTGGTAGATTTCGAGTGTTAACTATCCAATTCCATAATAAGATAAGTAGAACATAAATCAACCATACATGCATGATAAAACAACCACAAGTCCATAACCATAGCCAATTGATTTGGCAACACTTGTTGGCCAAAACAAGTGTGCCAAGAGGGTCAATAATAAGGCATAAACATGACACAAGGCATTGAGATGGTGTGCTCCCACTTGATCCCGCATCCTAATGCATCAAGTGTCCATTTTGTGTTGTCATCGATTTTTTTATTTGGGCTTTCTTTTGGGCTCCAACTTCAGCTCCTAGCTTTCTTGGGCCTTCATGCTTTGGGCTTTGGTTATTGGGCTTAAAACCAATCTTGGGCTATGAGGCCCATTTGGGCCTAAAATGGCCCAAACCAAAACCGAAGTCTTCTTGAACTCCTTTTACAAAATATATCCTAATACATTTTTACTAGTAAAAGAAATATAACTAATCTACTTATTATTACAAACCAACATAAATAAGAAAATAGATTACAAACCCAAATAAATAATTATTGCAACCCAATGGAATAATCAAACAACATCACAACACAAAACACATCCAAATACAAGGTATTGGCTAGGTTACGAACATCCATATACACATCCAAATATGCACATAACAAATGATTTGGCAGCCCCTTTTCAACCCATATTCTTGGCCAACATAAACCAAGAACAAATGGGTTTGGTTCAAACAAACAAACAACCATTACCCAAATTTTAAAGATCCTAATCATGCATATAAAATAGTATCTTTAAAATCTGAAAAGGGGACCAATCCAGCCCCCAAAACTCTCAGCCATATGGTGTCATACACCACAAAACCGTGAAGAAGAGTGTCATATACATGTATGCATTCGTATAAGTGGCTCTTGATGCCATTGAAGGGGTTTAACAAGATTATCAAACTCCATATAAGCCAATATATATGAAAAACGCAGCGGATTAAGAGTTTAAAATCTTGTTAATATATAGATTATCAAACCCATTTGAAAAGCTAAACCCAAACCATGGATCCAAATACGAAATGCATATAAAATATGACAACCAAAGGAGGTTAAGAAGACAACCTTTTATGCTGCTAGAAACCGAGATTGATAGGGTGCAAAGGATGAATATTATGGCCGAATCTTCAACCAAGAAGACCTCAAGAAAGTGATACCCCAAGCCACCAACAAACCCCTTTGGAATGCTAGGTTTCTCAACACCAATTTTCAGCAACTTGAACTTTGTAGTTGTTGAATCTTCCTTCCTTGTTCAAGCTCCAAAAACCGATTTTTGAGACTTAGATTAGAGAGGATTTTGCCTTTGCATGCAAGAGAGAGAGAGCAAGATTGGAGAGTGTGTGTGTTTAAGTCTTGCACACATCAAGACAAAAGGAGGTGGGACATTTATGCCCTTGGGCGGCCGAAAATGTCCAAGCCCCTTTTTAAAATCCATTTGCCTCCTTTACATTATAAACACACTTTAATCTCTTATTTTATAAAGTTGAAACCAATTTAAACTTTACAAACATAGCACCCTTTTAAATGTTATTATTTAACAATCTTAAATAATGAAACAAATAATACCTCATGAACTATTATCCACATAATGATGTTCATTTTCAAAAGCAATGTATTTAGAAAACCCACCTTTTCTAAATTGGTGTCAATATTTATATGCATGATCTTATCAACGTATAAATATTTATAGGTGTTTGTTTAGCTTGTTATTGGGTATGACCCGACTTGGATCATATCACACTAGCCACATCAACTTAATATGCATCTTGGGCAGATCAAATCTTTCACATTGGACTCGCAATCATTATACTTAACACCGAATAACATTAATTTCAAATGTTTGCTTAGATTAATTAGGTTATTTAGTTAAACAAGTCTTGCTTCTTGGTTTGGGCTGAACTTGTTGATTTTGGAGTCAAATTGAATGAAATATGATTGGATGGAACAGCATTATACGTGTATAGTTAGCGGAAATAGTCAGTACACAAGAATTAGTGGTATAATAGGGTCAAACAAAATTTTGGCAGAGTAAAGATGTGTCGTGTGAATTAGGGTGATTTTGGGGGCGATGAGTGACTACGACCGACTGCCCCTCTATTTATACTAGGGTTCCCTTTAGCCGTGCGACTGAGCCCAGTCACACAAGTTGTTCGTGCGAATGAAGATCAGTTGTGCGACTGGCACAGTGGGTCACCTTTAGTTGTGCCACTAGATGTCACTCGTGCGATTGTGTCATTTGGTAACCTTCATTCATGCGGTTCGCCCATTCTCGGTGTCCAATCATGTGATTTGAGTCATACTAATAGTCCAATCGCATGCATGTCCCATACGTGTGGGATAATCATGCGATTCAATCTGACTAGTCCATGCTCATGGTCCAGTCGTGCGAATGAGTCATACTCATGGTTTTTGACTTTAATACCATTTTACATTTTACACCCCTTTTATCTTATGAATGAACGTTAAGAGCATTTGATCATCTCAAACATGATCATTTTACCTAGAAAAACCTTTGATCACCTCAAACGTGATCCTTTTAAAACATTTTGTCACCTCAAACGTGACCCATTTTGTTTGAAAACACGTGTGGTCACCTCAGATGTGACCTTTTAGATGATAAGGCTCCTTATCAACTTCCATGACATAGTCCGATATTAGACACTCTGAAATTTACAAAATTTTAACAAAATTAAAAGAAATAACACTAAAAACATAAAACGAATACATGTTTTTGTGTTTTTGTGAGGGTTAACATAATTTTTCTAAGAGAGCTGCTTCAATCATTTAAACCATACATGGACCAAATCATTTTGGAATCATACAGGATACTAAAATCATTCGGGACAAGTTATTTAAAAAGCTTTGATGCTCTATTCTTGTTTTTCATCTAGAGTCAGTTAGCAAATCTAGGAAATCATGCTAGTACTCTTAGGTCCCCACACTGATTTGAACTTTCAAGAATTGTGGCCACAATAATTGTCAGTATACTTGTCCTCTTAAATCCATACACAGACTTTCAACACAGATTAGTGATAGTTTACGGTTTGTATATTTCAACAAGCATTTGTGGATCCCACACTTATATGGTAATCAACATTCCCCAAGAGATTTTGAGCGGTCTCGGGGTAGTATTTCAAGAAGAAACTATTCATAGAACTTTCAAAGAGAAGCCAAGCCTCAGGTTAGTGCCACCGCACAGCAGAGAGGCGGCAAACAACGGTGAATTCGAGAATAAATAGGTTATGCTTATCCTCAGGTCAGTGCCACCGCACAGCAGAGAGGCACATAACCTATCTTCTTGTTTGAGCAATTTCATTCTTTTTGCACAGATCTCACCAACAACATAAGTTATCAGTTTGATTGTATTTTCATTTTTATGTGCTTTTGCTCATGCTTTGGTCTTACGCACACATTTTTGGCGTTTATTTTACTCGTCACCCCTTATTGGAATCTTGTTGATTGTGTTAACTAGGTATAAGGTGTTACCACAGCTAGTCAAACACATTAGTTTAATCTTGAGATCACCAAAAAGGTCTAGTCATCTATTGTGTTGAATCTACCGACATATCATCTATGGTCTAGCAACCTCTAGGTCTACTTTCCTTGTTTTACCATAGTAGTAGATAGCTTATCTATCATATTTCCTTTTATATTGCTCAGACTACACAGACTTATACTTGAGCTTTGCATCTTTTTTCAATTTTGATTTTTAAAATCTCAAATGGCTTGTTCCTGTGTACTATCATATTCCAATGATTGAATCAGTATCACATATACGATCTTATTTTATCAGATTGCCTCTCCTTCTCACTCATTTTTTTATATTACAGCCTAAACCTATTCTCTCCCTAAAATTATAAAACCATCACTGATTAGCATTTTAGGATTTTAATATGCAGGGAAATAAACCAATTGCACTTAAACTACTTAAAATTAAGCAAAACAAATAAAATAGAATAAAATAAAATAAAATAAAAATTGAGAAAAATAAAAGGAACTAGACACGACGTATCGGACTATACATGTTTATCTTCAGGAATGACCTCACTTTTCTTCTAAAATCCGTTGACCTCTAACAAATAGAAAAAAAACATGGTTTGTCAAATGCCTTTGTATAGAGATCAACGCGTTGAAAATCTATATTTATTTTTATCATATCGATTAAATTCTTTTCAAAGGAATCACGTATAAAGTGATATTTAAATCCAATGTGTTTGGTCTTAGGACGTTGGACCGCGTTTTTAGTGACTGCAATTGTAGCAGAGTTATCAACAAAGATAGGAGTAGAAGAGAAATTCAAACCGTAATCTCGCATTTGCTGTTGAATCCATATGATTTGAGAATAGCAGCTTGCAACAACAACATATTCGGCTTCACAGATTGACAATGCAACCGAGGTCTGCTTCTTACACTGCCAGGTTACTAATCTTCTCCCAAAGAACTGACACCCTACTGATGTAGACTTGTAGTTCATCTTGCAGCCGCCATAATCTGAGTCGCTATATGTTGTAAGCTCAATGTCATCATCATGAGGATACCACAATCCAAGTGTGGGTGTACCCTTCAGATAACGAAAAATCCATTTGACCCCAATCAGATGGTTCACTTTAGGCTTTGCCTCATATTATGAACATAGACGTGTAGCATACATGATATCATGTCGAGAGGCAGTGATTTACATGAGAGATCCAATCATCCCTCGGTACATAGTGGCATCTACTAGATCCCCATTCTCATTGGGTGCTACATCATGGTTTGTAGCAAGTGGAGTTCCAGCTGGAGAAGCATTCTCCATGTCAAACAGACTGAGAATATCACCTACATACTTGGTCTGATAAAGGAAAATACCATTTGGTGTCTCGTCCACTAGTAAATCAAGAAAGAATTTCATTTCTCCCAGTGCACTCATCTCAAATTCCGCCTTCATTACTGCTTCAAACTCTTTACATAATTCTTTGTTCTTGGAACCAAAAATTATATTATCAACATAGATTTGTACCAGTAGAAAATCTCCATCTTTTTCTTTGATAAACAATGTACAGTCAATGACTCCCCTGCGAAAACCATGTTTCACAAGATGAGTCGAGAGTTTCTCATACTAGGCCCTTGGAGCTTGGTGAAGTCCATATAGCGTCGTGTCAAGTTTGTGAACTCTATCCCGATGATATGGATCCTCAAATCCCTCGGGTTGACTCACGTACACTGTCTTCTGATCTCACCATGAAGGAACGCACTCTTCACATCTAGTTGATAAACTTTGATTTTCATATAAGATGCATAGGCAAGGAAGATGCGAATTGCTTCCATCCTTTCCATGTGTGCAAACACTTCATTGTAGTCAATACCCTCAACTTGTCGAAAACCCTAAACAACAAGCCGAGCCTTATTTATGATGATCACTCCCTGATCATCTTTCCTGCATTTCAAGACCCATTCGGTGCCCATGACCTTAGCACCTTTAGGTCTATCCAGTAGAGTCCATACACCTAACTTCTTAAACTGAAGAAGTTCTTCTTGCATGGCACTCACCCAACCCTTATCATTCAGTGCTTCACTAACATACTTTGGCACAAACTAAGATACAAAGCAGCAGTAGGCACCATCGTGAAGGTATCCCTTTTCCATCATAGAGGCATAATCAGCTGAGTACAATTGAGTTCTAGTCTGAACCCCTGACCTCACATCTCTTATAACATTATCCAAAGGATGATAGAGATTTAGGCAAGAGCCAGGAGTTATTGGAACAACTACCTCAGGATCAAGATTGTGAACAGTTGGTTCTGGATCTGAGGCAATAGGAGTCTGAGGTTCCGAAGGCTCGGAAGCATCACTATTAGATGCTTGTGGACTTGTGGTAGGCGGAACCTGTACATCCTGGTTGTTCTGATCATTTTCCATATTTTTATCATCAGAAGAAGAGTCACTCACATTAAGTGCTCCCCCTGAGTTGGTAGATGATTGACTTTGTGAACTGGATGGTGTTGAATCTTGAGATAGTGTGGTCAAGACATCATACATCATCTTGATTGCCAACTCGTTTTCTGAAGTAGAAAGAGGTATGTTGAAGGACTTGAAGAATCAATCATAGTCGAAGAAGTAAGCAGACCCTTTTCCAGTAGGTGGTGTGATGTATCTCTGAACATCAACGTTACACCACTCCTCTACTTGACCTGTTGAGTTGTTGTAAACTCTCTTGTTCGGTATATTGTATCCTAGAAAGATCCATTCATCAACCTTCTCATTGAATTTTCCCTCCCGAGTCTTCTTTAGCAGGGTACACGGAGCGCCAAACGGCTCGAGATACCGTAAGTTAGGTTTACATCATTGTAATAACTCATAGCATGTTTTTCCATGGCGCTTAAATACTAGAACTCGATTAAGTGTGTATCAAGCATTTGCCACTGTTTCATTCCAGAATTGAATAGGCAGTTTTGAGTCTGCAAGCATAGTCCGTGCCCGTCTCTATCAAGCTGCGATTCTTTCGTTTAGCAACCCCGTTCATCTGAGGAGTGTAGGCAGAGGTAAATTGATGCACAATTCCATTTTCCTTGCAATAGGCCTCCATCCACTGATTCTTGAACTCGGTTCCGTTGTCTGAGCGCACTTGTCGTACCTTTAGCTTGTATAGGGATTCCAGTGTAG
Source organism: Flaveria trinervia (assembly GCA_025506515.1). Classification (NCBI taxonomy): domain Eukaryota; kingdom Viridiplantae; phylum Streptophyta; class Magnoliopsida; order Asterales; family Asteraceae; genus Flaveria; species Flaveria trinervia. Next base: position 29,226,101 of record CM046456.1, read on the forward strand.
TTACCAATTCCTTGAAGGAGTCAAATGGTTTTTGATTTGGATTTCAAAAACATTACCCAAGAAAATCTTGAGTAGTCATCAGTAACTACATAGCAATACAAGTCGCCTGCGATGCTTCTTGTACTGACTTGACCAAACAGATCCATGTGACGAAGCTCAAGAGGAAGTTCTATCGAATGAACTTTCTTTTCCTTATAAGACTTCTTCGCATGTTTTCCCTTTTTGCACGCAACACAGAAATCCAGGAGTTGGAAGTTTTTAACATTTACTCCTCTAACAAGATCATTATGGACCAAGTGATTCATTTTCTTTGGATTTATGTGTCCCATTCTCCTATGCGAGGAGATAGAGTCCTTCTCAGTAGCTTTGGACAAGAAGCATTGGACTTCACGATCCGTTGTGGAGGCCTTTCAGAGATCCAAAACATAAAGATCATTATATCTTGAAGCTGATATTATGATTTGGTCCTCCGGGATCACATAGTCCTTCTTCAGAACATAGCACTTCTTGTTGTCAAAAACTACTTTGAATCCTTTATTACATATTTGAGAAACTGAAAGTAAGTTATTTTGTAATTTTTGGACGTAGTTTACCTTATCAAACTTAACTTTCTCATTTCCCACTTCCCCTTGGGATGTGATGTACCCACCTTTGTTTCTGGCAAACGAAACATGCCCTCCTTTATCTTGGCTGACATTTGATAGGACAGCTATGTTCCCTGTCATGTGCCTAGATGCTCCACTATCTGCAATCCACGTGTTATTCTCAGCACTATAGCGAACACCCTGCACATTCAATGAAAACATTACTTCATGTTAGGAACCCAAGCCTTCACTGGCTTCGGTTTCCCCGAGGCATCACACATCATAAACTCAACCCATTGACCATTCGAGGTTGATGGATGCCCAGATTTCTGTTTGTTCTCATTTTTAGACACTGAGGCAAATTTTTCCTTCCATAGGCCAGCTTTGTGTAAGGCCTGTTTTTGATAAATAGACGACTGGCTAATGGGTTGAAATTTTTATTCACCATCCCTTTTAGGAGGCGTCACTGAGTTCCCTCCTAAAAGATCTAGTTTTAGATGTAGGAAGTTCAACTTTCCTCCTCGGTGTCTGATAATAAGGACAATGAGACGCAATGTGACCGTACTCTCCACAATTATAGCAGGATCTGCTTTCAACTTTACGGTTTATATGTTTTTGTGGAGATGTAGATGTCACACGGTCGACCATATTTTGTTTAGATTGAGACACTTCTTTGTTAGATGTATGATGGGGTTTTAGATACTTAATTGCATTACCTGGATTTACATCTTTTATTTCTTGTTTACCTAGACTTTGACATGATGCTCATGATTGATTAGGTTTTATAGTCCTTTTGGGTTCTGATTTTACTTTGTTTGACCCTGACTTTAAATTAACCTTTTCAAACTCAATTTCCAGGTTAACACAAGGCATCTTTCCTTTTGCCTTTGAAGTGGCCTCCTTTTGTTTAGCGTCAGATTCATTGGATGTACTTACGGAATCTGGATGACTAATAAGAGGAGTTGACACCACATTATCCTTGATGGGGTTATTGTTAATCAGTTTACTTTTGGTGTTCATCAAGGTCTCATGTGGTGGTGGAACCACTTTGTATCCAATCCCTCCCCATTATTTGTCTCTCACTAAGTGTTGGACAATGTGAGACGAACTTGTCCAACTGTGCAGTTTTTGTTTTAAGGAGTTGACTTCTACTTCTAAAAAGATAGTACCTAATGTCATTTGCTTGGTTAAAGGCAAGTACCTCTGTTTCCCTAAGCTGTTTATTCAATAGGTCTATATTTTCCTTATAACTATGCTTGTTTTGTTTTAATACTCTATTAGCCTTAGTGCACTATTCTAAATCCTTTACTAAGCTATCATTATGATCTAATAACCTAGCAAATTTCAAATCTATACTTTCTCTAAATTTATTGCAATTTAAACAAGCATGATTATTAAACAACTGGTCAGTAGTACTTACGTGAGATGTTGAAGAGGAATCAGCCATGAGCACATAATCTGTTGTCTCTGGTTCTGGTTATTCTGACGTTGATGCAGATTTTTCTTCTTCAGGAAGGTGGTTGACCACATGTGTAGTGTCTTCAGAATTTGACATCGCAATCTCTACTGCTATATCTCTTTCACTTGCGGAATCGTCATCATTGTCCTCCACACTACCTATGTTGGACTCTCCCGGTGAGACGAACCGGAAGCTCCAGTCTTGTCCTTCATCCTTATTAGCAGTCAAGGCTTTGGGGTCCTTGCTTAATGAAGTAGAACTACTAGATGTGGCCTTGTCTTGACGATTAAAGGACGATAAAGGATTGCCATTCCCAGTCTTCTTTTGCTTCACACACTCACGCTTGAAGTGTCCCTTCTCACCATAGTTGAAAGAACTTACATTTGACTTGTCGAAGCCAAAGGTTGTATCTTTGGTAGAAACCAAGTTCTGTCTGGTCTTTTTGACAACCTTTTTAGCTCGACGGACAGCACTTGCCAAAGCCCACATTATGTCCATTCGTTCCACTCCATTTCATCCACCTGTTCATAATCCTCATCTGCCAGGTGACAATTTCCTATCTTTCCAGCAACTAGTCCATCATAGGAGTGCACTAAAACAGCTAAGAGGTCCATGTGTTCTTTGGCCACCTCATCAGTCACATTTCCGAAGTTATCGGTTTTCAGTTTTGCTGCATTAGCTTCAGGTATGATATATTGGTTGCTAGACGACCCGAATGTTTCAGACCCTGAAGTAGAAGGTTGAGCTGGAATTGTTGCGCTTGAGACGAAAACAGTCTACAGTGGTGCTCCAGATGACTTCGCTTGAGGAGTCGCATCGTAGAGTGCAGGATTCTGATCGTAGTTGGCCTTTTGAGCTCTGTACCTCATCCTTAGCTCCTCTTCTCTCAGTTTCAGAATGAAGTCATTTATATCTATCTTCGAGAGCATCCCATTCTGTCTGAGATTAGAAACAAAAGAAGCCCATTTCTCCGATAGCCCATCAGCAAAGTTGGATACCTTATCCTCCATTGACGTAGTTACTCCATTACAGTGCATCTCACTCATTAACTCGTAGAATATGTCGATCACATCATCTAGGACTTCCTTTCCCATTGAAGAGAAGTTTTCGAACTCCTTCTTCAAAGCTTTTGCCTTAATGGCCTTGAGTGAGGCATTTCCGTCATACCTCTTCTCCAATGCATCCCATAGTTTTTTGCTGAGTGAGCAAAGCGTAGAATTTCTTCTCAGTGTTGCGTTTTACTTTCTGTGCATCAGACATGCCACTTAATGTAAGTTTGACTCCGTCAGCTCCTACAGGCATGTTGTACCACGACTCTATTGCCTCCCACAAATTTGTATCTACTCCATTTAAGTAGATTTTGAAACATTGCTTCCATTGTGGATAGTCATCTAGCGTGATAAGCTTTGGGGGTTTATTGTGAATTCCCACTTCGTTCTCCAATAGCAGTAGATTCTAAATACGAGTATCTTTACTTGCTGCGTATGCTAAAAACTGGTCCTCCATTTCACTTAACTTGACTATTAAACAAATTTCTAATGCATGCGAATGAAGGTATGCGATTGAACTTATTCGGGCGGTTGAACTATGTGAATGGTTCAATGGTGCGACTGAACAAATGCGGATGAGTCACTCGGCCGAATGAACTAATGTGGTTAAACAGTCTGAATGGGGTTCTCAGTCCTACAAATAAGGGTACGAATGAGTCCAATCGTGCGGTTGGAGAACGCGAATGAACTCAGTGAGCGACTGAACCTGCTTAAGTTTGATAATTCGTAGGTTAAACGTATTTTGCCTGTAAAAACTCGAATTTTCACAAACCCTAATCGCCGTGTGCCGGAAAAACTAAACTTTAAGGTCAGGAAACGTCTAAGACTCTGTTAGACACAAAAAGATTGAGTTTTTGATGAAAAACCACAATTTTTGTATCAAAACTATTGAATCAACATGTAATCAAGAGCCAAGGCTCTGATACCACTTGTTAGGATCTGGTATTCAAATGAAACACCAACTGATTAACGTGTTAAACCAAACCAAATAATGCGGAATCCTATTTAATTGGTGATCCAATTAGTGAGAACGCACGTAGACACAGTAATGTATTGAATCTAACGTAAAGAATCGATTAGGAATCGATCTATAGTGTTTTATGATCTTGGAGTACGAAATTAGAGGCTTCTGGATGGCTAGGGTACATCTGGAGTCGAAGTGTATTCAATGCTTTTGTTTTTCCATGAATTAAGTGGTATTTATACGTTAAGGTTCCTCATTCGGGCGACTGAACCATTAACGTGCGATTGAGTAATACGGTTGGTCCATTCGCCCGATGGAGTGTTAAGTTGCGCGACTAAGCCAAGCTTATGTGATAATCATATGACTGATCCAGTCTTGTGGCTCAGTCGTGCGACTGAGTCACTCGCATGAAGTTGTTCATGCGTATGGTCCATTAGCATGGGTCATTCACATGATAACTTCATGTTTTTAAGTTTGAACGTATTAAATATCATAATGTTATTTATATTAATTCAATCAACCACAAACCTATATAATCACGTCAATATGCGTTAAACAAATCATTAATGAAATATTAAACAATACAAATCATAATCAAATATTCTCATTTCATTAAGTACCCAATATTACATAAGTACAAGACATTCAAGACATATTACACTGAGATCAGGATCTAGGTACATATATGTATCAACAATGATTCTCCTTGCAGCTTATTTAGTCTTTTTCTTCGATAGTTCCGTGACTGCAACCACATTCTTAGAGCAGGTATGCTAGTGTCTTCGGGGTTTGGGTGGTGCAATTTTGTCATAGGAATATCATCAATGTTTATGCTTTTATTCAGTTGAGCCCACTCACCATGTTCTAGACTGATCTCATTCGGATCTGCCAGTCCTGAAGACTGTGCTATCAAACACTTTTCATATTCTTCATTTATTTGAGTCAGTGTCAGCCCATCTAGAAACACGCTACATACCTTTTCTTGACCAGATAATTGTATCTATCTTCAAAGTCTATAGGAATATCATCTTGAACATTCTCAACTAGTGAGTCAACAACATCAAACACATCTTCATCCTCAATAACTTCATCATACCATTCATCAGGTAGATCTATATCTATACCATCAATAGATTCAATTATCTTTTGTACTTCTTCTTCTTCTTCATTCACATTTATATCAACTGATTTCTAAGCTTTTGCTGGACCAGTAGATGTTTCATCTTCATTCATCCTTCTTTTACCTTTCTCAGCTTGAGAATACTTTTCAGTTGTTGTTTCTTAAGCTCTTTAGTAGACTCTTTCTCAACAAACACCACTTCACTTTCTTTTGCAGGTTCTTGTAGAGATACTTTCAGTTTTTCAATTTCTTCAAACATAGTCTTTACCTTTTCTTCAAGATTAGCCATCATGACATTTTTCAATTCATCATTTGCTTTCAGCATTTCATTTTCTTTCTTCAATCTTTCAATTTCTTAATTTTGAGATACAATCTTTAACTTTAACTCTTTAATTTCATCAGCATCATCATTCAGATCAATTTGTACACAAACATCTCATAATTGTTTTATCTCTTGTTCTTTTTCAACAATTTCAACTTCAGGACTTTTAGATTGAACAACAGAAATAATATTCTCTGTGATTGGCTCAGCCCATAATGTATCAAAGTCAAATGCTTCATTAAAGTTGACATTCTCAATATCTTCAGTTGCAGCTTGATCATCATCCTATTGATCATTCATTTCATCATTACCATCTTCATCAGCATTCCTTTCTTCTTCATGATCATCTCTATGATCAGAGATTGTTTGTTCACAATCCATTTCTTGGATAGTTTCTTCATTAGCACCTGTCATTCCATCTCCTTGATTACCACCTTAATCATAATCATAATAATTGTGTTCATCATTGTCATCATTATTACCTTTATCATTGTCATTCTTTTCATCATCATTCTCTTCTTCAGATTCTTCACCCATCTCATCCATTAGATCTTCAATCAAATCATTAGGATTAACAGGCTCATCTTCACATAAATGAAAATGTTGTTGATTAATGTCAACATTATCATCAGCTACATTCCTTCTGTATTGAAATAAAGGTACATTCTCTACACCTATAATCACACTTAACTTCTTGTATACCATCTCAGACATATGCTCTAATTCAAATTTATCACCTTGAACTCCATATGCATAAATGCCTGGATATTCTTCATTAATAATCAACTGAAGAAAATCTAGGATACATCAAATACTTTTTTATTTTCCCCTTCTCCGAATTGAAAATAAATACATTCATTATCCACTTGGCCATATTGAATCTTTTGTTTTTGAGTAGAGCAACAATAGGAGATGCTATATCAACTGGGAATAAATTCCATCCTACACTTCTTTTAGACATACAGTGCTGAAATATGTAACATAGTAGCATCCAGTGATTGTATACTCTTGCACTGAGAAATTGTTTCTTTGGAAATTTGTTATGATGACCCATTTGCTTGAAATTCTCTATACACTCAATAAAAGAGTATTCAGATAGATCCTGGTCTTTATTTTCTCCCAACCTCAAAGACGTTCTAATAAAATCTTCATAAACTTCAATCATTCTATCATTTGAGATGAATCCTCTTACAACTTTTCTTCAATTATCATCACGTTCTACTACTGCAGTTCTCCAAAACCTCTTGATTAGTCTTCCATATATGGCTGGTCTGGCACACATTGCATAAACATACTTGGTTCTTAGGAGAAATCTAATCATTTCTTCATAACCAACAGCTTCTCTCACATCTTCATTTAGAAATGCAACGACATTGTGCTTGGCTCAAACTTAACTGATTCATTTATCAATCACAAAAACATGAATTAGTATAAAGAATTTCAACTTAGTTACATTTTTATCATATGTTTTAAAAAAAGAGTAAATCCTTCACTAATTCTTAATTTTCATAATAAAATATTTTTAAAATTTGATTAATTTTAATAAAATCAATGACTTGAATTATTATTTATAGATTTAATCAATTTTAAGATATATAATCAATTAAGAAATTTGTTCTAGTTGATTTAGATTCATTATTGAATTTTTATGACTTTATCAGATAAGTTTCTATTTAAAAAAAATTTGTCAATTAAATTTTCTTATTTTCTTTTATTATTATTTTGACTCTGAAATTTTTTCGGATCATCAGAAATTTTTTGATGAAAATCATGATTTGATGATTATAACATGTTTGCAATGTATATCATTAACCATTTCATGTTTAATTTATCACAAACCGTTGATACACATATGTACCTAGATCCTGATCTCAATGTACTATGTCTTGAATGTCTTACACTTAAATAATATTGGGTACTTAATGAAATGATAATGTTTGGTTGTGATATATAATGTTTAATATTTCATTAACAAGTTGGGTAACACATATTGACTAGATTATATAGGTTTGTGATTGTTTGAATTGATATACACAATGTTATAATAATAAATACATTCAAACTTTGGTTAAGTGAAGTTCACAGGCGTCCGAATTGTCATGCGACTGAATGTCCATGTGCCAAAATAGTGCATACGCCTGAACAATTTCATGCGTCTGACTCAGTCGCACGACTGAACACTCAGTCGTGCGAATGGATCAACCGCATGACTCAATCGTACCAATGAACCATGCTAATGGTTCAGTTGCCCGAATGAGCAACCCTAACCTATAAATAGCACTTACTTCGTGGAAAACGTAAGCATTCATAAGCATTCAATCCACTTCGACTCGAGAGGTACCCTAGCCGTCCAGAAGCCTCTAAGTTCGTATTCCAAGTTCATAGAACGCCGTAGATCGATTCCTAATCGATTCTTGACGTTAGATTTAATACTTTATTATGTCTACGTGCGTTCTCACTAATTGGATCACCAATCAAATAGGATTCCACACTTTTTGGTTTGGTTTAACACGTTAATCAGTTGGTGTTTCGTTCAAATACCAGATCCTAACAAGTGGTATCAAAGCTCTCGCTCTTGATTATGTGTGTCTTCATCAAAAACGCAATCTTTTTGCATCTAACGGAGTCTTAGACGTTTCCTGACCTAAAGGTTTAGTTTTTCCGGCATACGGCGATTAGGGTCTGTTAAAATTCGAGTTTTTACAGCCAACACACGTTTAACCTACGAATTATCAAACTTCAGCAAGTTCAGTGGCACGATTGCTTCAATCGCATGACTGAGTTCATTCGCATTCTCCAACCGCACGATTGGACTCATTCGTATCCTCATTCGTACGACTGAGAACCCCATTCGAACTATTCAACCACATTAGTTCAATCGGCCTACTGCCTCATCCGCATTTGTTCAGTCGCATGATTAAACCATTCGCATTTGTTCAATCGCCCGAATAAGCCCAATCGCATACCTTCATTCGCATACATCAGCAACTTGTTTAATAGTAAAGTTAAGTGAAATGGAGGACCAGTTTTCAGCATTCACTGCAAATAGAGATACTCGTATCCAGAATCTACTGTTGTGGGAGAACGAAGTGGGAATTCACAATAAACCCCCAAAGCTTATAATGTTAGACGACTACCGATAATGGAAGCAACATTTTGAAATATACTTAAATGGAGTAGATACAAATCGGTTGAAGGCAATAGAGTTGGGGTACAGCATGCCCGTAGGAGCAGATGGAGTGAAACTTACTCTAAGTGGGATGTTGGATGCTCAGAAGGTAAAACACAACGCTAAGAAGAAGTATACACTTTGCTAACTCAGTCTATTCCGAAGAATATCTTCCATCGGTACTTGGGGTATACTAAAGCAAAGCAACTATGGGATGCGTTGGAGAAGAGGTATGATGAAAATGCCTCACTCATGGCCATTAAGGCCAAAGCTTTGAAGAAGGAGTTTGACAACTTCTCTTTAATGGGCAAGGAAGGTCTCGATGATATGATCGACAGATTCTACCACTTGACGAGTGAGATGCACACTCATGGTGTAACTACGTCGATAGAAGATAAGGTATCCAACTTTGCACATGGTCTACCAGAGAAATGGGCTTCCTTCGTTTCAAATCTCAGATAGAATGGAATGCTGTCGAAGTTAGACATAAATGACTTCATTCTTAAACTGAGGGAAGAGGAGCTTAGGATGAAGTACAGAGCCCAAAAGGCCAACTACCATGAGAATCCTTCATTCTACAATGCAACTCCTCCGGTCAAGACATCTGGAGCACCACTGCAAACTGCTTTCATCTCAAGCGCAACAACTCCAGCACAACCGTCAACTTCAGGGTCTGACAGGGTCGTCTGGCACCCAGTATAGTATACCTGAAGCTAATGCAGCAAAAATAAAAACCGATAACTTCGGTAATGTGACTATTGTGGTGGCCAAAGAACACATGGACCTCTTAGCTGCTGTAGTCCACTCCTATGATTGACTAGTTCCTAGAACGATAGGAAATTGTCAGCTGGTAGATGAAGATTATGAGCAGGTGGACGAAATGGAATTCCAACAAATGGACATAATGTGGGCTTTGACAAGTGTTGTCTGACGAGCTAAAAAGTTTGTCAAAAAGACCGGACAAAACTTGGTTGCTACCAAAGACACAACCTTTGGCTTCGACAAGTCAAATGTATCTTGTTTCAACTGTGGTGAGAAGGGTCACTTCAAGTGGGAGTGTGTGAAGCCAAAGAAGACTGGTAATGGCAATCCCTTCTCATCCTTTAATTTTCAGGACAACGCCATATGTAGCATTTCTACTTCGTCAAGCAAGAACCCCAAAGCCTTGACTGCCAATGGTGATGAAGGACAGGACTGGAGCTTCTGGTTTGTCTCACCAGGAGAGTCCAACATAGCTAGTATGGAGGAAACTGATGACGATTCTACAAGTGAAGGAAATATGGCAGTAGAGCTCGCGATGTCAAATTCTGAAGACACTGCACCTATGGTCAACCACCTGCCTGAAGAAGAAAAATCTACATGAACGTTAGCATCACTAGAACCAGAATCAACAGATTCTGTACTCATGGCTGATTCATCTTCAACATCTTAAGTAAGTACTACTGACCATCTGTTTGATAATCATGCTTGTCTAGATTGTAATAAATTCAGATAAAGTATAGATTTAAAATTTGCTAGGTTATTAGATCATAATGATAGCTTAGTAAAGGACCTGGAACTGTGCACTGAGGCAAATAGAGTGTTAAAACAAAACGAGCACAGTTACAAGGAAAAGATAGACCTATTGAATAAACAGCTTACGGAAACATAGGTAGTTCCCTTTCACCAAGCAAGTTACATGAGGTACTATCTGAACTCCCTAGAGGACACTAAGAAGCAGAAAGCAGTTTCAAAAGTACAAGTCAACTCTTTAAAACAAAAACTGCACAGTTGGACAAGTTCATCTCACATTGTCAACACTTAGTGAGAGAGAGAAGCAATGGGGAGGCGTTGGGATACAAAGTGGTTCCACCACCACCTGAGACCTTGATGAACACCAAAAGTAAACCGATTAACAATAACCCCATCAAGGATCACGTGGTGACCACTCCTCTTGTTAGTGATCCAGATTCCGTAAGTAAATCAAATGAATCTGACTCTAAACAAAAGGAGGGCACTTCAAAGGCAAAAGGAAAGATGCCTTGTGTTAACCTATAAACTGAGTTTGAAAAGGTTAATTTAAAGTCTAGGTCAAGCAAAGTCAAACCAGAACCCAAAAAGACTATAAAACCAAATCAATCACGAGCGTCATGTCAAAGTCCAGGTAAATAAGAGATAAAAGATGTAAAACCAGGTAAAGGGATTAAGTTTGTAAAACCAAATCATACATCTAATAAAGAAGTGTCTCAATCCAAACATAATAAGGTCAACTGCGTGACTTCTACATCTCCACCAAAACATATAAACCGTAAAGTTGAAAGCAAATCCTATTATAATTGTAGAGAGTATGTTCACATAGCGTCTCATTGTCCTTATTATCAGACACCAAGGAGGAAAGTAGAAATTTCAGTACCTACACCTAGATCTTTTAATAGGAACTCAGTGACGCTCCTAAATGGGCTAGTGAACCCAAAGTTCAATCCATGAGCCAGTCGTCTGTTTATCACAAGTAGGCCTTACACAAAGCTGGTCTATGGAAAGAAAAGTCTGCCTCATTGTCTGAAAATGATAACAAATAGCAATTTGGGCTTCCCTCAACCTCAAATGGTCAATAGGTTGAGTTTATGATATGTGATTCCTCGGGGAAATCCAAGCCAGTGAAGGCCTGGGTTCCTAACATGAACTAATGTTTTCATAGAATGTGCAGGGTGTTTGCTACAGTGCAGAGACTAACACATGGATTGTAGATAGCGGAGCATCCAGGCACATGACACGAAACAGAGCTCTCTTATTAAACATCAAAAAAATCAAAGGAGGGCATGTTTCATTTGTTCGAAACAAAGGCGGGTACATCACAGCCCACGGGGAAGTGGGAAATGAGAAAGTTAAGTTTGATAAGGTAAACTACATCCAACAACTACAAAATAACTTGCTCTCAGTTTCTCAAATATGTGATAAAGGATTCAAAGTAGTATTTGACAATAAGAAGTGCTACGTTCTAAAGAAGGACTACGTGATCCCGGAGGACCAAATTCTAATGTCAGCTTCAAGATATAATGATCTTTATGCTTTTGATCTCTCAAAGGCCTCCACAATATATCATGAAGTTCAGTGCTTCTTGTCCAAAGCTACTGAGGACTCCATCTCCTGGCATAGGAGAATAGGAAACATAAATCTGAGGAGATGAATCACTTGGTCTAGAATGATCTAGTTAGGGGAGTAAATGTCAAATACTTCCAACTCCCGGATTTCTGTGTTGCGTCCAAAAAGGGCAAACAGACGAAGAAGTCACATAAGGAAAAGAAAGTTCATTCAATAGAACTTCCTCTTGAGCTCCTTCACATGGATCTGTTTGGCCCAGTTAGTACAAGAAGCATCGCAGGCGACTTGTATTGCTATGTAGTTACTCATGACTACTCAAGATTCTCTTGGGTAATGTTTCTGAAATCAAAATCAGAAACATTTGAATCCTTGAAGGAATTAGTAACTACACTGGAATCCCTATACAAGCTGAAGGTATGACAGGTGCGCTTAGACAACGGAACCGAGTTCAAGAATCAATGGTTGGAGGCCTATTGCAAGGAAAAGGGAATAGTGCATGAATTCACCTCTGCCTACACTCCTCTGATGAACGGGGTTGCTGAACGGAAGAATCGCAGCTTGATAGAGACGGCACATACTATGCTGGAAGACTCCAAGCTGCCTATTCAATTCTGGAATGAAGCAGTGGCAAATGCATGTTACACGCTTAATCGAGTTCTGGTTGTGAAACGCCATGGAAAAACATGCTAAGAGTTAATACAATGACGTAAACCTAACTTAGAGTATCTCGAGCCGTTTGGTGCTCCGTGCACCCTGCTGAAGAAGACTCGGGAGGGAAAGTTCAGTGAGAAGGTTGATGAAGGGATCTTTCTTGGATACAACATACCGAACAAGAGAGTTTACAACAACTCAACGGGTCAAAAAGAGGTGTGGTGTAACGTTGATGTTCAGAGATACATCACACCACCTGCTGGAAAAGGGCCTGCTTACTTCTTCGACTATGATGGATTCTTCAAGTCCTTCAACATTCCTCTTTCTGCTTTAGAAGATGAGTTGGCAAATAAGATGATGTATGATGTCTAGAACACACCGTCTCAAGACTCAACACCATCCAGTTCACCAAGTCAATCATCTACCGACTCAGGGGGAGAAGTTGATATGAGTGACTCTTCCTCTAATGAAGAAAATGTTGCAAATGATCAAAACAACGAGGAAGTATAGGTTCCGCCTGCCACAAGTCCACAAGCATCTCATAGTGATGCATCTAAGATTTAGAAACCTTAGACTCCTATTGTCTCAAACTCAAAACCAAATGTTGACAATCATGATTCTGAGGTAGTAGATCCAACAACTCCCAGCTCACGTCTAAACATCTATCATCGTGTGGATAATGTTATAGGAGATGTGAGATTAGGGGTTCAGACTAGAAATCAGCTGTACTCAGCTGATTATGCCTCTGTTATAGAAAACGAATACCTTCATGATGGTGCCTACCGCTGCTTTGTGTCTCAGTTTGAGCCAAAGTATGTAAGTGAAACACTAAATGATGAGGCTTGGGTGAGTGCCATGCAGGAAGAACTTCTTTAGTTTAAGAAGTTAGGTTTATGGACTTTAGTGGATAGACCTAAAGGTGCTAAAGTCATTGGTACCAAATAGGTCTTGAAATGCAAGAAAGATGATGAGGGAGTTATCATCAGAAACAAAGCTCAGCTTGTTGTTCATGGTTTTTGACAAGTTGAGGGTATTGATTACAATGAAGTGTGTGCACCCGTGGCATGGATGGAAGCAATCTGCATCTTTCTTGCCTATGCATCTTATATGAAAATCAAAGTTTATCAACTAGATGTGAAGAGTGCTTTCCTTCATGGTGAGATTCGAGAGACAGTGTATGTCAGTCAACCGAAGGGATTTGAGGATCCATATCATCGGAATAGAGTTTACAAACTCGACAAGGCACTATATGGGCTTCATCAAGCTCCGAGGGCCTCGTATGAGAAACTGTCTACTCATTTTGTGAAACACGATTTTCGCAGAGGAGTCATTGACTGTACATTGTTTATCAAAGAAAAGGATGGGGATTTACTGCGGGTATAGATCTATGTCGATGACATAATCTTCGGTTCCAAGAACGAAGAATTATGCAAAGAGTTTGATGCCGTAATGAAGGCGGAGTTTGAGATGAGTGCATTGGGGGAGATGAAGTTCTTTCTCGGGATACAGGTGGATCAGACACCAAATGGTATTTTCCTACATGAGACCAAGTATGTAGGGGATATTCTCAGTCGGTTTGACATGGAGAATGCTTCTATAGCTGGCACTCCACTTGCTACAAACCATGATGTAGCACCCGATGAGAATGGTGATCTGGTAGATGCCACTATGTACTGAGGGATGATTGGATCTCTCATGTATGTCACTGCCTCACGACCTGATATCATGTATGCTACATGTTTATGCTCATGATATGAGGCAAAGCCTAAGGTGAACCATCTAATTGGGGTCTAAAGGATTTTTCGTTACCTAAAGGGCACACCCACACTTGGGTTGTGGTATCCTCATGATGATGACTTTGAGCGTATAGCGTATAGCGACTCGGATTACGGCGGCTACAAGATCAACTACAAGTCTACATGAGCAAGGTGTCAGTTCTTTGAAAGAAGATTAGTGACCTGGCATTGTAAGAAGCAGACCTCGGTTGCATTGTCAACCTGTGAAGCCGAATACGTTGTTGTTGCAAGCTGCTGTTCTCAAATCGTATGGATTCAACAGCAAATGCAGGATTACGGTTTGCATTTCTCTTCTACTCCTATCTTTGTTGATAACTCTGCTGCTATTGCAGTCACTAAAAACCTGGTCCAACATCCTAAGACCAAACACATCAGAATTAAATATCACTTTATACGTGGTTGCTTTGAAAAAAACTTAATCGATGTGGTAAAAATAAATACAGATTTTCAACGCGCTAACCTCTATACAAAGGCATTTGACAAACAACTTTTTTATATTTGTTAGAGGTCAACAGAGTTAAAAAGCAAAATGAAGTCATTCCTGAAGACGACCATGTATAGTCCGATGTGTCGTGTCTAGTTTCTTTTATTTTTTTAGTTTTCAATTTTATTTTATTTTATTCTCTTGTCTTTGTTTAATTTTAATTAGTTTAATTACAATTGGCTTATTTCCTTGCCTATTAAAATCCTAAAACGCTAATCAGTGATGGTTTTAAAATTTTTAGGGGGAGAATAGGTTTAGGCAATATAAAAAAAGGCGAGGGAAAAGGAGAGGCAAGCTGATAAAATAAGATCGTATGTGTGATACTGATTCAATTTTTGGAATATGATAGTACACAGGTACAAACCATTTGGGACTTTAAAAATCAAAATTTAAAAAAGATGCAAAGCTCAACTATAAGTCTGTGTAGTCTGAGCAATATAAAAGGAAATATGATAGATAAGCTAGCTACCACTAAGCTAACACAAAGAAAGTAGACCTACAGGTTGCTAGACCACAAATGATATGTCGGTAGATTCAACACAATTGATGACTAGAACTTTTTTGGTATTCTAAAGATTAAACTAAAATGTTTGACTCGCTGTGGGGAACACCTTATTCCTGGTTAACACAATCAACAAGATTCCAATAAGGGGTGACGAGCAAAATAAACGCCACAAATGTGCGCATAAGACCAAAGCATGAGCAAAAGCACATAAAACAATGCAAATGCAATCAAGCTGATAACTTATGTTGTTGGTGAGATTTGTGCAAAAAGAATGAAAATGCTCAAACAAGAAGCTAGGTTATGTGCCTCTCTGTTGTGCGGTCGCACTGACCTGACGATAAGCATATCCCATATATTCTAGAACTCATTGTTGTTTGCCGCCTCTCTGTTGTGCGGTGGCACTGATCTGAGGATTGGCTTCTCTTTGAAAGTTCTAAGAATAGTCTCTTCTTGAACACTACCCTGAGACCGCTCAAAAATCTCCTCAGGTATGTTGATTACCATATAAGTGTGGTATCCATAAATGCTTGTTGAAATAAACAAACCTTAAACTGTCACCAAACTGTGTTGAAAGTCTGTGTATGGATTTAAGAGGACAAGTATACTGACAATCATTGTGGGTACAATTCTTGAAAGTTCAAATCTGTATGGGAGCCTGAGAGTACTATCATGATTTCCTAGCTTTGCTAACTGACTCCACATGAAAAACAAGAATGGAGCATCAAAGTTTTTTTAACATGTCCTAAATGATTTGAATATCCTGTATGATTCCAAATTGAATTGGTCCATGTATGGTTTAAATGATTAAGGCTGCTATCTTAGAAAAATTACTCCTTAGAATTACTTCTTAGGAGTTAACCCTCACAAAGAAAACATGTTTTAGTTTTAAGTTTTCAGTATTATTTGAATATCAGTTTGTTTAGTATCAGACTATGTCATGGAAGTTGATAAGGAACCTTATCATCCAAAAGGTCACGTTTGAGGTGACCACACGTGCTTTCAAATAAGAATGGGTCACGTTTGAGGTGACAAAAGGTTTTTAAAAGGATCACGTCTGAGGTGATCAAAGGTTTTCTCTAGCTAAAATGATTATGTCTGAGATGATCAAATGCACATAACATTTATTCAAAAGTTAAAAGGGAGTAAAATGTAAAATGAGCATAAAGTTAAAAACCATGAGTATGATTCATTCGCACGACTGGTCCATGGACCAGTCGTACAACTGAAGGATACGAATGTGCCTAATCGCATGGTTAACCCACACGTATTGGCCATACGTGCGATTGGACCATGTGTATGACTAAAATCACACGATTGGACACCTAAAAAGTGCGAATCGCATTGATAAAGGAGACCGAATGACACAGTCGCATGACTGACCTCTAGTCGCACGACTGAAGGTGACCGACTGTGCCAGACGCGCGACTCATCTTGAGTCGCACGAAACAACTGTGCGACTGGGCTCAGTCGCACAACTGAAAGAAACCCCAGTATAAATAGAGGGGGATTAGGACGCAGTCACTCATCACTCCGAATTGCCTTTGAAGTCGCATGAGAGTAGTGGTACTCTGCCAAATTGAGTTTCATTGATGTAGCTTGGAGTGTGTGATTTTAACTTTTACTCTATTCATCTGCAGGTACACTCCAACTTAACTCGGTTAAAACTGAATGTCTTAAATGCAAGTTTTAGTGTTGAATTTACTACAACTTGTCAACGAGACTTCTCTTAGGCATAGGACACTTAAATGGTCACTCATATTGGAATAATTGATTCTAAGTGTTGATTCGAGTCTCTGCGATCAAAATGATTGTAAAAAAAAAGTGAAATGTCAGGTCTTGATAAATGTTACAATCCCTTGTGTTTAACAGTGAAGTATACGAATGGACACGCTGATGAACTCCAGTGGCATGATTGAGTTAGCCGAATGACTCAATCGCACGTATGAACCATGCTTATGGGTTCTGTCGCATGACTGTTCCAATCGCATGGTACAGTATACGACTAAATTATGTAGCAAGCTCAATCGTACAATTGAGCCCAATCGCACGACTATACCTCAGTCGCATTGTCCATTCGCATGATTGTACTAAATGAATCTAGTTCCTTAAAATCCAAGTGTCATCCATGTACCCCAACTCTAACTTATATGTGTCTTGTGGTGCAGCACTATGGCTGAATGCTGGATAGTGAACAACAAGCATAATGTATGTGCACATGTAGATGCTAGTCTGAGGATGAGGTACACTAGGGACATCAACGCAGGTGTGTTCAACAAGAGAAACTTGAATCTTCTGTTCAAGTGCTTAGCTCAGTACATCCATAAGTGTATCGTGTCATGGGGAGCACGAATTGATGAGATGTCTGATAAAATCCAGAATGCATACTTAGCACTGATGTTAAACCATCTGTCCAGGTGCTCTCAGATAATCCTCTTTTTGTTGATGGAGAGGAAGATGATGATGATTTGGACAGAGATGGGAATGATGCTATGCGAATGGGCGGTGGTATGGATGATGGAGGCTCTCAAGAAACTAACGAGGTTATGTCATTTAGGGTCCAAGCTGGCTATGCTTATTGGTTACAGTAGAATATCTCTCATGCTTATGAACAGCACATTGATCCACAACAGAGCCAAAAGCTTGCTGAAGAAGTACTAAAGATTCTAGAAGAAGATGATGACCGTGAAGTTTAAACTAAGTTCCTGATGCATAGGCAGTATGATAATTTCAATCCGATCAAGAACCTTTTGAAAAACAGATTGAAGATTGTGTGAAATACACAAGACCAAAGCTCATGACAAAAAGAATTATTAGATGTTTATGTACTTAAAAATTTCAGTAATTGAATCATGTATTAAGCTTGTGTACATAATGTTTATATTTAATGTAAATGTTTCTGTTTTGATTATGAACAAATGATTGTTGGGTTGAATGTCTAAATCAAACAGATCCAAACTTTCACATGGATGAAAATAATGTTGCTCTCCTCCAATAGGTCAAGACTCAACTAACGTTGATTCTTGATCTGCAGGGTATTGTAAGGAGATCTGTGATGTATACTCCTGAAGAAAGAGAAATAATTCAAAATCTCACTGATAAGCAACTAGCCGAAATGTTCAAGCTGAATGCTGAAAAGATTGTGAAAGATGCCCCGACTGTGAATGTAAAGAGTGATGATGAGCTTTAGGATGTCGATGAGATTGAGATAGAAGATGTCACTGCTCAACACTATCTACAGTACACTAACAAGCAGGGAACTGCCATTCCAATCTGGGAGACTCTGGACAGGATGGAGCAAGAGTCCAGAAACGATAAAGATAACGCCGAAGCCACAGATGCTGAAGTGAACATAAAAAAAACCATATGGGCAGCATGTTTTGAGGAGATAAGAGCCCAACACAATCTTTCAACGTCAACTGCCTACAACAAACTGTGTAAGGTCAACAAACATCAAAAGGTGGCAGGCAAGATCACAGCATGGGCATATTTTTAAGACCTCAATGTTTACGCTGTTAAACATGAGAAAGGAATTGAGTACTTCAGATTCCCACACGATCTAAAGACTCTTCCAGGTTTTGAACTTAACCAGTTAGCAAAATTAAAATTGCTATGTGCTGACCCTCATAAGATGTTAGGCTGGTTTGAAGCAGCTCTAAAGAGGGAGTACCACACTAGATAGGTCCACTTCAAACCTCAACAACCAACGAGGTACATGAGAAGATCTGAGGTTGACGCCATAACTAGCAAACCAAAAGTAGTGTTGAAGTGGAGTCCACCACGTACAATGTCAAAGATCCCACTACGTGAGATGCCATAGGTCTTCGCTCCATACATCAAATGGTGGTACTACAATTGGAGAACGGGAGAGGCTGTGATAGTCTTGAACAGAAATGGTACAGTGGAAACCATAAGGGTGTTTGACCCAATGTGGCTCACTAACTTTTCAGCAATGATGTGGATACATTATACAAGTGGCCACTGTTCTATGACTCACGAGATATAGTACTAGCTTTACAATTTCAGAATGTAATACGACTCTGTTTTGCTTTCGA
This sequence comes from Flaveria trinervia, assembly GCA_025506515.1. NCBI lineage: Eukaryota > Viridiplantae > Streptophyta > Magnoliopsida > Asterales > Asteraceae > Flaveria > Flaveria trinervia. The sequence continues at coordinate 29,245,337 of CM046456.1, forward strand.
GATAAATACAGGAGTCACCAAACAAGCTAAGTACAAGAAGTTTGAGGAAATTATGAAAGATGTAAGACAAAAGATAGATCTAGGTCCAAGGGGGAGTTTGTTGATACACATATGTACATAGTTCCTGATCTCAATGTAATATGTCTTGAATGTCTTACACTTATGTAATATTGGGTACTTAATGAAAGTATAATGTTTGGTTGTGATTTATAATGTTTAATATTTCACTAATGAGTTTGGTAACACATATTGACTAGATTATATAGGTTTGTGATTGTTTGAATTGATATACATAATGTTATAATAATGAATACATTCAAACTTTGGTTAAGTGAAGTTCACATGCGTCCGAATGGCCATACGACTGAATGTCCATGGGCCTAAATAGTCCATACGCCTGAACAACTTCATGCATCTGACTCAGTCGCACGACTGAACACTTAGTCGTGCGAATGGATCAACCGCATGACTCAATCGTACGAATGAACCATACTAAATGGTTCAGTCGCCCGAATGAGCAACCGTAACCTATAAATACCACTTAATTCGTTGAAAAACATAAGCATTCATAAGCATTTAATCCACTTTGACTCCAGAGGTACCCTACCGTCCAGAAGCCTCTAAGTTCGTACACCAAGTTCATAGAACGCTGTAGAACGATTCCTAATCGATTATTGACATTAGATTTAATACTTTATTGTGTTTACGTGCGTTCTCACTGATTGGATCGCCAATCAAATAGGATTCCGCACTATTTGGTTTTGTTTAACACGTTAATCAGTTGGTGTTTCGTTCAAATACCAGATCCTAACACAAACAAACATCAGTAATCGATCATTTCAGATTTGTTCAAGTTATTAGGGTTCGAACGCCCAAATAGGGTTCGAACGCCCAAATAGGGTATCAGGATCAGTGATCACAAGTTTGATGTATTAGAGCGTAACGCAGCGGAATAAGAACAAGAATTAGACAAATTGTAGCAAGAATTTGATACTCGTATGCATTAAGAACAAATACGGTTATAACGAGAGAATATATTTCTGTAACAAGGAATGTTTCTATGATATCGAATATTTCTGATCAAATCATTCTCATATTACAATAGGTTGACACTCCTTTTATAGAGTGCAATCGCTGCTGTTATCACGAGAAAGTGACAACTGGCAGATCTATTACAAAAATAACTCACTCTTAACAAACTACTGAAATGTTCATAACTACTGAGAACATATGAGAGTGTTAAGTACAAAATATAAAACTACTGATGAGCACAACAACTGAAGAGGTATTCTTTAGCTGTTGTGTCAAACTACTGAACAGATAAAACATAAAACTACTGAAAGGTAAACCGTCACAACTACTAAAGAAGACCTCTTCAGCTGTTGTGACAACGTCTGGTACTTTGGTCTTCGGCACTTGTGTCTTCAGACTTTGTCTTCAGCACTTGTCTTCAGTCTTTGTGTTCAGCACTTGTCTTCAGACTTTGTCTTCAGCACTTGTGTCTTCAGACTTTGTCATCAGCGCTTGTCTTCAGACTTTGTCTTGAGCACTTGTCTTCAAACTTTGTCTTCAGCACTTGTCTTCAGACTTTGTCTTCAGCACTTGTCTTCAGACTTTGTCTTCAGCACTTGTCTTCAGACTTTGTCTTCAGCACTTGTCTTTAGACTTTGTCTTCAGCACTTGTCTTCAGACTTTTGTAATCAGCTGTTTTCTTCAGCTGTTGTGGTCTTCAGTAGTTGTTGTGACGTCTGTGGGACTTAAAGGTTTTTCTGATCCGGCTCATTGGTTCTTTTGGTCCAACAAACTCCCCCTGAACCAATGCAGCCAAAACCTTTAACTTTATTGAGGTCCCACTTATTGTTGGCAGAATGGTTGGTCTTTTTCCTTCTTGATCAGTTGAGAAGATGACCCATATAAGCACTGGCCTGGGAATGAGTCTCTGATGATTTGGTTGGCAATGTATGGATGGGAACTCTGTATTGGGGAATTGGACATTGAGCTGTTCCCCCATCCATGAGACTCACTTCCCATGTATAAGCCTGTAGGATTCTCTGGTGTATGCTCTGAGAAACATAATTTGTTCTTCCATGGTAAGGTTCTCAGCTTCACCATCAAACAATCCTTCACGCCCATACATCTCTCAGATGTACTTGGCCTATTTGCCATTTTTGAGCTCAACTGTTGTAATCTGTCTGTATGCAAACTCATCAGGATGAGTCCCTTCAAGTAACAGATGAGCTCATTTTGTTTGATGTTCTCAAGCCTCTTGTAGACTAACCCCTTTTTAATAACTCTGTTCTCTAACATCTTTTGGGGTGGCTGTTTAGTCTCATAGGCCTTCTTGAAATCTTCTACAATCTCCCAGGGTGATACTACAAGGACCACTGTGATCTCTTCATCTATGATCTTTTTTACTTGGCCCTTGTATCTCGAAGGAATGTCTTTCTTTACAATCCTATGAGCCACCCTAGGATCAGGCCATACTCTCACCTTTTCCTTCTGACATTGAAATGTGTTGGCAAGGGTATACAACCTCAGAGCTTCTTTCTTCATACTAATTATTGATGAAGAAGCAGCATAAGTTTTGTCGATGCTTTTCAACATCTCATCTTCATGAAGCCTTTGTTGCTGCTCTTCTTCATTCTTTACTCTCACAGTTTCCATCTGTGAGGTGGGAGTGATGGGCATGGGTTTGGCTTTAGGCAATGTTAGGACTGCAGACCAAGGCAGCCTATCTTCTTCTACATCATCCTCTTCTTCTTCTTCTTCTAGCCTCAACACCCTTCTCTTCTTCTTCTTGGGTGCATCATCGGCTGTTGGTTAGAGGGTAAGGGAGTTGGTTTTGTGGGTTGTGGTTGTGGTTATTTTGGAGAGGGAATGTTGACAGGCTGAGTTAGCATTTTAGAGGTGAGTGTGGCTTTTGAGTGTTTGGCTAGCTCAGTCCTGCTCCCTGCTCCTGCTTCATTCAAAGCTTCGACTACTAAACCTTAGTGTATGCTTCAGACGAACAGATCTTGGAGGTTATGGCCAAGATACTGTCCCTGGTCCATGATTTAATCTCGATCAATGATCTCCCAAGATATTTTGCAATGAATCTGATCATGACCTCTAGTCTCTCTCTTTCTAATGCATCATAACTTGCCCATCTTGAGTTAATTTCTTCAACTTCAAGTCTCCTGATCTCTTAGTCAAGCTGTGCAGTATCGAACCCTTGTCTATACAGTTGATCAATAATGGCATCCATTGATTTACTATGTGTAGCATCTGCCATTTTGATCATCTCATCGAGTTGGAGTTCTTTCTCTTTTCCTTCACCCTTCCTCTTCTTATATGTGACATGAAAGTCTTTGTGACTTTCACCCACTTGATCGTTTTCGGTTCCCTCACAGACTCCTCTTCCTTCTCAGTTTCTTTTCTTTCAGTTTGCTCTTCCTCTTTGCTTTCACTGACTGACTCTCCCCCTTTTTGGTTGCATTGGTTGCAAGGGTTTGAGTAGCAGATAGCCTTGTGCTCAGAATCTCCTCCACAGGGGTTGTATGATTGAGGGAAGCCTCTCATCCATGGTTTTGATCACAATATCTGTGATCATTGGGGTGATGAGAGGTAGGGATTGCTGAAAGATAGCAGTTGTTTGCTCAGAGGGGTTCTGTCCCTGAGAAGCAGTGCCAGAAATAGAGGCTGGTGGCTTGGAAGTTTTGAGTGGCTGAGTGTATGGGAGACCTTCAGGTGAAGGTGCCATCTGTGGGTTTATTGTGGTGGCAGATGGACTTGCTTGTGAGAGAATTGGTCAAGTAGTCTTTGTAGTCTACTGACTCTTCCTCAAGAATTGTGTTCTGGGCCAGAACATCATAAAAGAAGCCCAGGTCATCATCAGCAGATGCTGAATCACCTGACCTCTGCTTGTAGCAGGATGTACATGCACTGGGTGTAGACCAGTTTTAGCATGTGCCCCTTTTTCTTGGAACTGGGGACTTCCAGCCTCAAGACTATGTCCTTCATCAGCTGTTGCCTCTAGTGAGGTCTTAGCTATGTTACCGGCCTCATTCTGATCAAGCGCTGATTCAGAAGAGGTGGCAGCCTCACTAGATGTTCTAATCTCCATATCCACACCAGGAGATAGAACGTGTAAACCCCGGTGCTGTGGGTTGTCAGAAGCATGGTGATCCTCGTCCTCAATAGCTATGGTTCTCCCCTTTGTTGGTGGTTGTTGGGGAGGAGGAGAGGCATGCAGCTGAGTCAGCATGTTTGCAATGATAATGGTTGGACTTTGGGGGGCGGTTGCATGGGGAGATGGGGTAAAAGCAGTGTGCACCTGGGGAGAATGGTGCTCTTCAATGGCAATCTCCTCAAATGAGGAAGATCCCAGATTTGTGGGTACCCCTTCTGTGGTTGCTGCAGGCTCCTTTTGAGAGGAATCCTGAGCGGCTGTGGCTGGTGAAGTCCTTGTCTCCACTAGGGGTTATAACCAGTGGATATAGCCTGCGTTTGTGTTCAGGGCATCCTCAGGGGACTCATTTCCCTGAGTAGCCTTTTTTGTCTTCTTTTTAGTGGGTTTGGTGGGGACTTTGGATTTGGAGGTGGTGGCTGTGGGTTCCAGCTGCGTGGGTTTGCGCAGCTTGGCAACCATTTTGAGTGATTGGTCAGAGTTGTGCTGGGAGTATACTTCCGGTAGTACAACCATAGCAGGGACTCCCAGGCCAACAAGTCCCTCAGCTTGAAGCTGGTTTTCAATTATGGCCATTATGAACCGAGGATATAATATCCACGGTTAGCAGTTTGTTTTTGGGCCATATCCTTGAGCTCTAAAAATAGTATTTCAGAAAAATAAAGGTTGTTGCTCAAGGATGGAGTACATTACCTGTTGCCACCTTGTGGACATTTGATCCCATGATGAAGTCTTGGAGGCAAGGCATACATTTACCATATGAAATATGAGACGTTTGGCATCCGGGAAATGTTTCTTCAGTATGGTAGATGCACTCAGGTTATCCTGGTATCCATGGTGGGCAAATGATTGATCTGTTGTGCCCTTTGGATAACCAGTTGGGAAAGTGGAATCATCCAGATTAAGGGTTTGGCGAAGAGTGTCTGGAGTAATGACCACTTTTTGGCCATGGACAAACGATTGAAGAGACTCTGTGTCATTCTCCTCAGAGACCAGAGTGACGTTTGTCCAGAATTGGTTAAGGGATTCGGCATATATGGTGGGATTTACCAAAAAGTCCGTTGTGTAGGGTGACTGAACCATTAAATCAATGGCGTTATGAAACTTGGTCCAATATGGCGATTTGGTGAGATGTGCGACATAGTTGTGTCGTGGTTTTAGTTGCATGGTCGCCATTGATGAAGAGAGGGTAGAGAGTTTTTTGAACGTTAGGTTTGAGAAGGGAAGATAAAAACTCTGAAGGTGGGATAAGGTATTTAAAGGGTCGGGTTAGAAAACGACTGAAGGTTTTGGTGTGAGCCATTAGTTGTTGAAACGACTGATGACGTGGTATTAACTTTCAGACGTTGAAACAGCTGAAGTCTCTCATTTAGTCATCAGTAGTTATAAAACTACTAAAGATAGTTTTGACTTCAGGTGATGAAACAACTGAAGACTTGGTATTAGTCATCAGTAGTTGTGAAACTACTAAAGACAATGGTTTTGTCAGCAGTTGTTGTAAACAGCTGAAGACTTGGTGTTAGTCATCAGTAGTTGTAAACTACTGAAGACATAATTTGGCTTCAGTTGTTTTAATGAAACAGCAGTTGTAGAAACAACTGAAGAGTAATTACTCATCAGCTGTTTTCGTCAATTCATAGCTTTTCAGCTGTTTCACACTGTCCTCAACACTTACTCATCAGACTTTTCATCTGCTTTTCAGGTGTTTCATAGGACATCAGTACTTATCTGCATTTCTGACATCAGTAGTTGTGGCTACAACAGCTGTTGTAACTACATCAGCTGTTTTAACAAATAAAGTACTTGAGTACTAAGAAGTTAAGCTCTAGTAGTTTAAAGAAAACTTCCGGTGTGAAAATAACTTCAGTACTTATATATATGACAATAATAAACTAATGATCATTAGTACTTGTGAGCTGAGATCATCAGTAGTTGTCACTTATTCTAGCTGCAGCATACCAAGCCTTAACACCAGGTTGTGGAAAGTTGAACTATCCAAAGGCTTAGTAAAAATGTCTGCAAGCTCATCAGCACTAGGAACAAATTTTGGATCAATCAGACCTTTTTCAAAACAATCTCTAATAAAATGGTGTCTGATTTCAATATGTTTAGTCCTAGAGTGCTGGACAGGATTCTTGACAACACAAAGAGCTGAAGAGTTGTCCATTAACAATGGGGTCTTAGTCTCCGTTATGCCATAATCCAATAATTGGTTTTGAAGCCAGAGTACCTGAGATGTACAGCTTGCAGCAGCAATGTACTCTGCTTCAGCAATTGATGTAGTAACTGAGGTCTGTTTCTTGCTCTGCCAGAAATCAAGCAGTTGCCTAGGAATTGACATCCACCAGAAGTTGATTTCCTGGTCAACTTACACCCTGCATAGTCACTGTCAGAAAAAGCAACTAATTTACCAGAATGTCTAGTAGAATACCATAAACCTAGAGATGGAGTGCCTTGCAGATATCTAAAGATCCTCTTGACTGCAATCAAATGAGACTCCTTAGGTGTAGCCTGAAATCTAGCACAAACACATGAAGCAAACATAATATCTGGTCTAGAAGCTGTTAAATACATCAAGGACCCAATCATACATTTGTAAAGTGTTTCATCAACCACTTTACCTTTCTGATCTGTATCCAGTTGTGTGGTGCTGCACATGGGGGTAGAACAGGGCTTACAGTTTTGTAAATCAAACTTTTCCAAAAGATCTTTTGGGTATTTGGACTGATGAATGAAAATTCCATCAGCCTTTTGTTTGATTTCCAAACCCAGAAAGAACTGTAATTCTCCCATGGCACTCATTTCAAACTTCTGTTGCATCAACTTTGTAAAGGCATCACACAATTGTGGATCAGAGGATGCAAAAATAATATCATCTACATAGATTGAACAAGTAGATTATGCTGCCCAGCTTTCTTAATGAATAAAGTCTTATCTATGGAGCCTCTAGTGAAATTATTTTCCAGAAGAAATTTTGATAATGTCTCCATACCAGGCTCTAGGAGCTTGTTTCAACCCATAAAGAGCCTTATCAAGCTTATACACCCAATTAGGATGTTTATTGTCCTCAAAGCCTGGTGGTTGACATACATAAACCTCTTCTTTAATTTTCCCATACAAAAATGCACTTTTGACATCCATTTGAAAAACTTTAAGGTTTTGATAAGCAGCATAAGCTAAAAACAATCGAATTGCTTCCAGTCTGGCTACAGGGGCAAAGGTTTCATCATAATCAATACCTTCTTCTTGTGCAAACCCCTAAACAACCAGTCTGGCCTTGTTCTTAACAATAAGCCCATTTTCATCAGTTTTGTTCCTAAACACCCATTTAGTGCCTATTGCACACTTACCTGGAGGTAGAGGAACCAGTTCCCACACTTGGTTTCTTGAACTGAAGAAGCTCAAGCTGCATGGCATCAACCCATCCATTGTCCTTTAAAGCAATGTGATAATTCTTTGGCTCTTGCTGACTGATGAAGAGAGCATAGAAGCAGAAATTTGACAATTGACTTCTTGTTGATACGCCAGCAGTGATATCACCAATGATTTGAGACATAGGGTGATTCTTCAGATCTTGCTACAGAATGTTATCTGTGCAAGTGTTTGTAGCAGGCTCAGCAGCAACAGATGGTGATGGTGAATCATTTCCTTGAAACCAATCAGTGGATGGTAATTCAAATGAAGTTGAATTTGAAGAAATCTCATCAGCATTTCTTGTGGATGGTGCTACTAGAGCTACAGGACCATCAGGTCTAGCTGAATCAGGCAGTTGATCACTAAACCTGAAGAGGTGAGTAGCTATCATCATCATCATCAGCACCAGCAGAACCACCAGGTAGTGAACTGTTGACAGGAGCAACAGCAGGAGTTTGATAAGGAACATATTGCAGTATGTCCAAATCAAATATCTCCACAGGGCTTTGTGGAATTTTGTCCTTTGGAGATTCACTAAACTTAACATGTAGAGTCTCTTCAACCATCTTGTTTCTACAGTTGAAGACTCTGTATGCTTTGCAAGTTGATGAATAACCAACAAAGTACCCTGCATCCACCTTAGGATCAAATTCTTGGAGTTGATCCCGTGTGTTGAGAGTGAAACAAGGACACCCAATGCTCTGAAGAATGAAATTAGAGGGGCCAAATGATGAAGAACTTCATATGGAGTCTTCATCAACCTCTGATTTACTAGAACTCTATTCTGTACATAGCAAGATGTATTGACAGCTTCAGCCCAAAAAGTCATTGGCAGTCCAGAATCAGCCAACATGGACCTTGCAGCTTCAATAAGGGTCCTGTTCTTTCTCTCCACTACTCCATTTTGCTCAGGAGTTCTTGGGATGCTATGCTGCCTCTTGATTCCCTTTGATAAGTAAAAGTCATCAAGTGTGTGGTTTCTGAATTCAGTACCATTGTCACTCCTCACACACTTAACTGGTACGGAGTACTGCTTCTCAACGTGTAACACAAAGTTCATAATGGACTTCGCAGCATCATCCTTTGAATGCAAGAAGAAAGTCCATACAAATCTGGAGTAATCATCCACAATTACCAGACAGTATTTCTTCTTAGCCATACTCATCACTCTCACAGGACCAAAGAGATCCATGTGAAGAAGCTGTAAGCAGGCAGTGGACTTAGGTTTTCTATGGAGGGAACTGAAGCTTTGTGTTGTTTTCGTTTTAAACAAGCAGTGCAGTTATCTTCACACTTGAACTCCTTCATAGGAGTCCCCTTACTAAACCATGGTTATCAGCTGATTTATGTTTTTGAGATTAACATGACCTAGCCTTCTATGCCATAGAATAGATTCTTGAGGAGAAGCCTTGGAAAATAGGCAAGGATGGCCTTTGAGATCTATTTTCTTGGAATGATCTAAGGCATACACTCTTCCTGTCCTGTTGGCCTTTAGGAGAGTGTGTTCATCCAACACCTTATCAATCAAACTTAGAACTTGGATGACAGAATCCAACAATTCTGACTGGTGAAAAGAGCAACATGGCCTTTGTCACACATTTGACTCATACTCAAGAGGTTGTACTTGAGATTTTCCACATGGTTAACATCATCAAACTTTATTTCCCCATTGGAAACAAAGCCTTTGCCGATGATGTAACCCTTTGCGTCATTGCCAAATGACACAAACCCCTTCCATCCTTGAGAGTAGTCATTAAGAAGTGATCTGTTTCCTGTCATATGCATGGATCCTCCACTGTCTACATACCAGATGCCTCTGAGGTATGTTGAAGAACCCTGCAAAATACAACAAATTAGTTAGATTTTGAGACCCAAACCTTTTTGGCCTTGGGCCTGTTCTCATCAACAGATGGTAAACTAACATGTTTGTTGGAAACAACAGCCTAAGAGGAAGAAACTGGTGAAGAAAAGGAATCCTTTGGCTTGGACCTCCTTTTCTGTGGTTTCAACATAGGAACATCTAATTGGTTAAGTCTTCCCAATAGATGTTGAACCATCATAAACAGTTGTGTCTCATTTTGTGATAAGGCTTTCAGCTCTTCAGACACATTGGCATTGGAGTTTGATAAGTTCCTATGTTGCACCTTCTTCTTTTGAGCAATCTCAGCTGTTACCTATTTAACCCCTTCCTGTTTGGATTTCTTTTTGGACTTAAGGGTTACAGGATTTGATGTTACTGGTACAAATGTGGCTTCAAACTCAGTTTTCGTTTTAACCATTTTCTCTTTACTTTCCTCTTTATGTTTGAGTTTGGATCCCCTTTTGTACAACAATCATCTGTAAGATGATTGAACAAACCACATACTTCACATGATTTCTTCTTCATCTTATGTTGATCATCAACTAAAGAGAATGAAACTACTGAAGACTTGCTCTTCAGTACTTTGGAAGCATTATTTGCTTTCTTGACTTCCTCTTTAGTAGTCTTCAAACTCTTTCTACTGATAGTTTTCTTCTCTTCAGTGCTGACAGTAGTTGGAGTTTGAACTTCAGGTGTTAAATCTTGCTCTCCAGTCCTTGCAGGACTTCCATAAATAGCTCCTGAGTTGATCATCTCTTGATCATGTGAGTGTCAGCAGTGGAACCATCAACATCAGCTGATGGGTTCTGAGAGGGCTTAGTGCTGACTTCAACTTTTGATGATGCTCTATCAAAAAGTGAATCACATGATTAGGTGGATTGGTTATTGCTTTCTCCATCAGATTTCGCTTCTGCTATTGAAGCAAAATCGTAGGAGGAGCAGTGTGATTATAACCAATACCAAACTTCACATTGGAAGCAGAATACTTACTAAGAAGCATTTCAAAACCTTTGCATGATTGTACCCATCGATCACACTCTACCTGGGTGACTGCAAGGGTTTCTTTGAGACTTCTCTGGTCTTCCAGAATAACCTCCAGCTTGGCCTTTTCATCATTTAATTTGCATTTAAGCTTATAAATCTCATCATTTTTACTATTAAGAGCAGACTCAAACTCAACTTTCTTTTGCAAATGGTTTTCTCAAACTCAAGTTTTTGATTTATTAATGCTACATTTGCCTCTCTAATAGAGAGAAAGGTAGCAATGCATGATTCAGAACATAACCTGGCTTTAGCCTCTGAACATACCTGAGTTACCTGTGAAGATGATGCATTTGAGCAGGAACCCTCAGTAGACTCGAGGGCCATGAGAGCAAGATTCCCAAAAGGACTGTCACCACTATGTTGACCAGCACCTGTGAACAGTTGTTCATGACCAGACATGTCATCCGGTAAACTGCTCCAGTCAACAACTCCAGGGGTGAAGAAGCTGTGTTGTTGAGGTTGAGGAGGTTGATGAGATTGAGATGGTTGAGGTTTTGGTAGTGCATGAGGTTGTGGTACTATAGGAACTTGAACTTGATTTGACTGTGGCATGTAATAACAAGGGTAAGGATATGGCATTTGACCCTGAGGAACAAAATATGCAGGAGATTGTGGTTGAGAATGATGACTAGAATTGACAGGATGTTGCCCTCTGTGTTGTTGACTATTGCCAGGGAAAGTCACAAAAGGTGCAGAGGAATTACATCCAGATGATCTGCATTCTCTAGCAAAGTGTCCAAGCCTGTGGCATTTGTGACACTTCAACTTACTCTTGTCAAAACCAACTTTGGTTTTGCCAGAGAGTCCTGGGAACTTTCTTCGAGTTCTTTTGTAGAACTTCTACGATCTGATATTTATCAAAGCCATTTGGCTCAAAATATCCATCTCTTCTAAGTCATCATCAGCAATCCCCTTGAGATCATCCATGATGAAGCATAGATTGTCATTATTACACCCAGTAAACTGACTATCAACACTCACAAACGCAGAATCAGAAGTGTTTGAGGAGAAATCAATATGCTCATCGTACTCGCATTCAGATGAAGCATATTCTAACTCATGACCAACCAAGGCAGTGTTGCCTGGTACAAAGTCTTCAGTGAGCTTTCCAGATGAAGACAGTTTTCGTTTCTATTCTATCTCTCTCTCAAATGTGAGCAATTTCCCATGGAGTTGGGTGAGAAATAGTTTGTCCAAATTTGCACTAGAGCGTAGGACAATAGTATATGTGTCCCATCTCTCAGGCAGTCATCTGAGAAATCTGTTATTCATCTGGATATTGGTGTACTCAAGTTTGACCATTTTTAATTCAGAGATCAAACAAGAGAACCGCTCAAACTGTTGAGTTAGTGTCTCACCCTTTCTATGACAGAATGTCTCATATTGTTGGGCAAGGATTTCTCTATTATTTGCCAAGACCTCATCTGTTCCTCCAAATTGTTCTTTCAAGGCATTCCAGAGGTCATGAACAGTTTCATGATGCATTAGCCCAGAATAGATTTCATTGGGCAGTGCCATGGCCAGAATTCCATGGGCTTTTGCATCAATCTCAAACAATTTCTTATCCTCATCTGAGTATTGCTCCTTCCTCTTCGGAACCATTTGATTAGTTTCCGGGTTATTCACCATAGGCTTGTGTGGACCATGTACCACTGATGTCTAATAACCTGCGCTGTTAACACAAAAGTGATGGAGCATTCGTCGTTGCCATATGTTATACTCATTCCTAACCAGCATTGGAGGCTTGGTTGAGGAACTAGTATTGTGAGGATCATTGGAAGGAGTAGTCATTTTAGTCCAAATACAATTTAATTCAAGCTTTTAAACGTTTTTACAAGACCACAACAGACTCAATGAAAACCAAGAGAAAATCTCAGGATGAATGACTAGAAACACAGAAAATTCAATCTCTATAACCGTTTCTTGCAAAAAAAATGCTAATTCAATCAAACTTGGATCTTGAATAGCAGTTTCAATGATCAATTATTAGATCGATCAATGATTAACCTGCTCTGATACCATTTGTCAGGATCAGTGATCACAAGTTTGATGTATTAGAGCGTAACGCAACGGAATAAGAACAAGAATTAGACAAATTGTAGCAAGAATTTGATACTCGTATGCATTAAGAAAAAATACGATTATAACGAGAGAATATATTTCTGTAACAAGGAATGTTTCTATGATATCGAATATTTCTGATCAAATCATTCTCATATTACAATAGGTTGACACTCCTTATATAGAGTGCAATCGCTGCTGTTATCACGGGAAAGTGAGAACTGGCAGATCTATTACAAAAATAACTCACTCTTAACAAACTACTGAAATGTTCACAACTACTGAGAACATATCAGAGTGTTAAGTACAAAATATGAAACTACTAATAAGAAACTACTGAAGCTACAACGACTGAAGAACAAGCTCTTCAGTCGTTTTACAAACTACTGAAAAATATAAAACTACTGATGAGCACAACAACTGAAGAGGTATTCTTCAGCTGTTGTGTCAAACTACTGAACAGATATAGCATAAAACTACTGAAAGGTAAACTGTCACAACTACTGAAGAAGACCTCTTCAGCTGTTGTGGCAACGTCTGATACTTTGGTGTTCAGCACTTGTGTCTTAAGACTTTGTCTTCAGCACTTGTGTCTTCAGACTTTGTCTTCAGCACTTGTCTTCAGACTTTGTCTTCAGCACTTGTCTTCAGACTTTGTCTTCAGCACTTGTGCAGGATCGTTTAAGGACTTGAACACAATTACAACACAACAACACAATGAGAGGATTAACTAAACTTTAATCAAACAGTGAACTAGGTAACCAAAGGTGATACAGAGAACACAAGTAAAGCAAGAGACAGAACAAGAGAGTATAGTTTTCAAGGGAGCAGTATATTGCTTTCTCAAGTTCTTTTACAAGTGTTACAAAGCATAAAGAAAGATACAACAACTTGGAATACTTATACTACAACCTACAGCCGGCTATACCATGAAAGCCAGCTGGATACAATTGACTAGACACTAACAAAATCAATTGTAGGATCAAAAGGCATGTCTGCCTTTTGACCTTGTGACTATGACATGCCATAGCTCACATCCTTATACATTACAAAAAAGGATAAAGTACATAAAGTGGAAAGTTTCAGACTCAAGACCTCAATGTACAGTTACCAAAAGCATGGACCTTTTCACCAACTCTTGTAAGTTGGTGACTTATCAGAGACGCAGCGGAAATGGTGCTTATGGAACAGTACATCAGATAAAGCATGTGTACTAAAAGTCTTCGGAAGAAATCTGTCTTCATAGGGTGAAGCTTCGGAAGACTTTGTCTCTTCAAGCTTCGGAAGACTTCATGTTAGGCTTCGGAAGATATTGGTCTTGGCTTCGGAAGATATTACACTTAGAGTATTTTCTAATGCTTGTGTAATTCTTCCGAAGCATTCTTCACTTCAGTAATTAGTGCATGTTGCTGAAACACTTAGGTAGTTTTGGGTTGCATCAGACTTCAGGAATCCTTACAACTTGTGTCTTCAGACTTTGTCATCAGCACTTGTCTTCAGACATTGTCTTCAGCACTTGTGTTCAGACTTTGTCTTCAGCACTTGTCTTCAGACTTTGTCTTCAGCACTTGTCTTCAGACTTTGTCTTCAGCACTTGTCTTCGGACTTTGTCTTCAGCACTTGTCTTCAGACTTTGTAATCAGCTGTTTTCTTCAGCTGTTGTGGTCTTCAGTAGTTGTTGTGACGTGTGTGGGACTTAAAGGTTTTTCTGATCCGGCTCATTGGTTCTTTTGGTCCAACATAGGCTTCGAACGCCTAATTGATTTTGAGGTTATTACACTCTGATTTGATGATATACACTCATGATGTTAATTGCATTCTCTAATATTCCTTTATGCGATCATATACTCTTGAAATAATAGGGTAATCAGATCAATTTTGAGAGTGTTTTGAACAAAGAGAGTACAAACAGAGTGTAGAATGTGAAAAGTTTGAATGAAATGAATTCTTAGCAAGTGTTGAAATTTATATAAGTTTAAAAACCCTTAGACGCATTACAACTATTTAGGCGCATGCCCATTCTTTGGACGCATGAAGTCTAGGCGCATTAGCACTGTTCAGGCGTTTTACCCCGGTTCAGGCGTATGAAACTCAGACGCATGAGTTATACATGGTCAATTTTATTTGAAACACATGTAGGCGCATGCGCACTGTACAGACGCATGAGCATTGTTTAGGTGCATGGACATTGTTCAGCGCATGACCTATTATGAAACACCTAACACTTTGAATTATTTTATAAGATGTCTGGTACTGTTTAGGCGCATGAGAATTTGTAAAACGCCAAAACTTAACCAAGAATTTCAAACTTATGACTACTATTTAGGCGCATGTGTATTACTCAAAACATCTAACACTTAATCATAATCTGAAATTTCATCATACGGCTAAACAGACTTATAAACATTGTTTAGGTGCATGAGACATCCATACATCTAACACGTGTATTATTTTACACCAAGATCATTGAAATCACAATTTTGACTAATTTCACTGTTCATCAAACAAATTTCCAAACTTTGACCAACACTTTGACTTTTTGACTGATCTTTGACTTTTTGACTAAATCTAGACTTTTTGACAAAAACTTGACTTTTGACCAAAACTTTTTTTTAATTTATTTCCTGTCATTTTAAATTAAAAAGTTTCATAAAGTCACAAACATTCTCAATTCTTTGGAAGAAGCTTTTCCACATTTTAAAATCTTTTTACGTTCATTTTTAAACATTTCAAGCACACACAAACTTTGAATATTTCTGCATCATCCTTTTTCATCCAAACATTTATTTGATAAAATCTTTACTCCCCATAAACTGTAAAGTTTTCAAACTTTGAAGTTTATAAAGTTGATAGTTGAAGTAAAACCATTTATTAGTAACATGTTTGCACACAAAAAATCATGCAAAAATCAAAATAAAACAGAATAAAATTCTACACATTGATTTATATTCCTGCAGTAAGATCATATCAGATAATAATCAGTACATTAATGTAAAAAATTGTGAATAGACAAAGGCAATGATTAAATCCTAATTAAGTGTGTTCTACGTTAGTGTTTCCACAACAAAGGGGACACAAGATCTAACGACAGACAATGACTGCTCTAGTAAAAGAATCAATACACTTAATTTTTCAATTCATGGATTTATTAATATTGGATTAGATATGACATTATGTAATCCACACTCAGACTTAGAGTGTCAACGCTCGTCAACGTATGCAAGAAAGCACTTTTGCTCAAATTAAAAACCTGTCATATATGTACACCAGATCTCTTGTTTAGGTCAATGAGAGAATCATCATGGTTAATCTAGTTGATAGACCCTAAGAAAACCACCATGGACAAGCCATTAGGTAATCCTCGAATCCGTTTCATAAAGAAAGAGATAAAGATGATTCATAAGAATCATAGGGCATCCATTTTGGACTTTATAAAGGATTGTGCACATTGTCATCTTTTGCATGAGGTGAGAATATCCAGGTCTGTAATGACTTACAATAGAGGATATCTCGTCACTTTAAGTCTATGATGACTTATAACAAAGAAGTGAAGATATGCAGTAAACTGATCTCATGGTACCACATCTTAAGTCAAGGTGTGAGATTGTCACTTTACAAGCAATCAATCAGAAAAATGAAGACATCTCTTTAGAACTAAGA
This sequence comes from Flaveria trinervia, assembly GCA_025506515.1. Lineage (NCBI taxonomy): Eukaryota > Viridiplantae > Streptophyta > Magnoliopsida > Asterales > Asteraceae > Flaveria > Flaveria trinervia. Next base: position 29,261,542 of record CM046456.1, read on the forward strand.
TGGACACACAAAAATGCATAGATGATTTAGTTCAATCACAAGAATCTATTTTTAGTATAACTACATGAACTTACCTGCAAATTACACTTGATCACGTCAGACTTTATTAGCTAGTGAAGTATGCAACTGATTAAACTGATATACTATCATTTCCCACAAATTGCAAAGGAAAATTTAATCCTAACATTTATAACTACTAAACTGTTATTTTCGTATTTTCATTTTATAATTTTCTCTTTGTTTTTTCATATTCTGTTGTTTTATTATCTTTTTCATTTAACACACACACATAATATACATAATCAGAAAGTTAATATTGACAAATTAACTTTTATATATTTAAGAAAATTGAGGGAGGGTTATTATCATTTTGAAAGAGAAATAAATTTTTAGTATGATTAATAAGACCAATTGACTCAACTAAGTACTCAAACCTTCCTGGTAGGAAAGATTTGGTAAACAAGTCAGCCAGTGGTTTTTCTATCGAAATCTGAATCAAAATGATTAAATCTTTTTAAAAGTTGTCTCTGAGAAAATGATATCAAATCTTGATATGTTTTGTTTTAGAATGTTGGACAGGATTAGTAGTAATAAACATAGCAGCAGTATTATCAATGTAAATAGGAGTTTTAAGAAAATTGAACCGGTAATCCAATAGTTGATTTTGCAACGAGAGGATTTGAGAACATCCTACTCAGGCAGCAATGTACTCAACTTCTGCAGTTGAAACTAAGATGTTTGTCTGTTTCTTGCATTGCCATGAGACTAATCGAGGGCCTAAAAACTAAGAACCACTCATGGTAGATATTCTATCTTGACAACATCCCCCATAATCACTATCAATATATCCATATAACTCGAAGTTTCCTTCATAAAGATACCATAACCCTAGTGATGGTTTTCCTTTGAGATATCTAAATATGCATTTGACAGCAATAAGGTGAGATTCCTTCGGGTCGGGATTGATACCCGCCCACACACAAACAACATACATTATGTTAGGTCTAGATGCAGTTAAGTACATTAAATATCCAATCATAGATGTGTATAATGTTTGGTTGATTTTCCTTTGTGATCAGGATCAATCTTGTCTTTATGTCAGTTGGAGTTCTAATGGATTGACAATCTTGTAGCTTGAATTTCTTCAACAGCTTATGGAGAAACTTTGCTTGATTAATAAAGATGTCGTGTGCAGATTGTGTAACTTGTAATCCAAGAAAGAAATTGATTTCTCCCATATAACTCATTTGGAAACAAGATTTCATGATATCTTCAAATTCTGAACATAGTTTCTCACTGGTTGATCCAAAGATTATATCATCCACATACACTTGTAGACAAAGAAGATCAGATGCATCCATCTTGATGAATAAGTTAGGATCAATCTTGCCTCATGTATATCCATGTTGGAGCAAGTGTTTTGACAATGGTTCATACCAGATTCTTGGGGCTTGATGTAGGCCATATAGTGCTTTGCTAAGCATGTACACACGATGAGGAAATTCAACATCTTCGAAACCTTGAGGTTGCTTAACATGCACATCATCGGTGATTGGTCCATACAAAAATGCACCCTTAACATCCATATGATACACTTTGAATTTCATATAATAATCATATGCCATGAAGACCCGAGTTGCTTCTAGTCTTGCAACTGGACCAAATACTTCATCATAATCTATTCCTTCCTCCTGAGTGTATCCTTGAGCTACTAATCGAGCTTTGTTTTGAATGATAATTCCTCTATCATCTGATTTGTTTCTGAATAACCATTTTGTACCAATGACATTTTCTCCTTTAGGTAAATCCACCAGATTCCACACTCCTTGTTTCTTGAACTATAACAATTCCTCTTGCATTGCTTCAATCCAACTATCCTCCTTCAAAGCCTCTGTAATTTTTAAGGACCATTTGAGAAAGAAAACATGAGTACAAACAAACATTTGCTTGTTCAGAGTGATGTCTTATTGCTCTTTTATTTAAAGGACCAATAATCTGAGAGATAGGATGTCTATTGTGAATGCAAGTAGTTGGGATCTCTTCTTGTTGAACATTCACATCCAGATTAGATTGATTTAGATCGAAGAGCTCTTGCAAAAAAGTTGAGGAATGTGGAATACCATTTGGAACTTAAGTTGGAGATTAACAAAGTAATCAAACTTGTCATTCACATCTATATCTTCGAATACAGATGAAGTTCCAGACTCAGGATGGTGAATTTCTAGACCATCATTAGGAAGAGGATCTGAATTATCAAAATCTTGAGGAACTTGTTGATGCTCAAGATTTTGTTGCTCAAGATTCTCTGTAGAGAATAAAGGATCTCGTGCAAACAAGAAAAATGGATAATCAGGACCTGAATCATCCATATCATCTTAATCAGAATCTTCACTAAAAGTTCCTAGATCTCTGCTTGTTTCATGTTAGCACATGAAGATTCAAACATATTAGAACTAAATGAGTTTGTTAATGAATCTAAATCAAATAACCACTTTGGACCATTTGGAACTGATCGAAAAGAGTTTTCAAGGAATTTAGCATTGAACGTTTCAATGATAACATTCATCATACAGTTATAAACTCTATATGCTTTTGAAGCGAACGAATATCCAAGAAAGAATCCATTATCAGATTTTGAATCAAACTTGCCAAGATGATCATTTGAATTTAAAATCAATACATGACATCCAAAAGATTTAAGAAAATCAATATTGGGTTTCCTACCAAACATTAACTCATAAGGAGTTTTCTGTTTGTCCTTAACCAATAAAGTGCAATTTTGAATAAGGCTGTTGATATTGCTTCATTCTAGAATGTGATAGGAATCATTGCATCAGCTAATATTGCTCGAGCAGCTTCAATCAAAGTTCTGTTCTTCCTTTCTGCAACTCCTTTTTGTTGTGGAGTTCGAGGAGCACTGAACTGATGAGGTATTCCTTTTTCTACACAAAAACTATCAATATTAGCATTTTTAAATTAGGTTCCATTATCACTTCTCATTATTTTAACTTTTCGATCGAACTAATTTTCCACTGTAATGATAAATTCTTTTAAAAGATCAGTTGTTTTAGATTTTGAATGAAGAAAGAAATCCAAAGTAAATCATGTATAATTATCAATGATGACTAAATGATATGATTTCTTTCTCATACTCTGTATGTTTACAGGACCAAAATGATCCATATGTTATGAGGAACGTTTACGTACGAAGTACTAACTGATTCTACGCGTATACCAACTCAAATAGTGCGGAATCCTAGTTGATGGCGTTCCAATCAGGGAGAACATAGTTTAGATCAATCTAACATTTAATAAAACATTAAGAATGATTAGAGACCAATCAACTGCGATCTATGAACTTGGAACTGGTTTTCTTGAGTCTCTGGACAGCTAGGGTACGATTGTTTGCATAGGTATTCAAATTGTTATCTTTTTCCATGAATTAGGTGGTATTATAGGTTAGGGTCTTCCAATCGTATGACTAAACCATTAGTATGGTTCAGTCGTGCGACTGAGTCATGCGATTGATCCATCCGCATGACTGAAGTCTAGTCGTGCGACTAAAGCAATCTTCTGTCTCAATGGGGCGACTTATCCAGTCTCCTGGTTCAGTCGTGTGACTGGTCCATTAGCATGAAGTATTCATGCGTATGGTCCATTGGCATGCTCCATTCATATGTGAACTTCAAACGATTAAGTTTGGACGTGTTTCTCAATCATTATTGACTAAGAATTGTGTACAACAACCACAAACCTATATATTTAGGTCACTATAAGTTATCACACAATAAACGATGATATATTAAACATTATGAGCATTAACCACACTTTTTATTTCATTCATACCAATTCAATTACCTATATGTAAGAAATGATAGACATTTTACATTAAGCTCCTAAACTAGGTACATATGTATCAACAAACTCCCCCTTGGACCTAGTTTACATCATTGTCTAACATTCTTCATTAGCTCTTCAAATTTCTTGTACTTTTCCTCTCTTGTAACTCCGGTATGTATCCCGAATGCAAAATAGAGTCTTATGTTGTTTGAAAATCGAGGGCTTGTACAATATCTTGCGAGTCATAGAATAGTCGCCACTTGTATAAGGTATATACATCGTCAGCAGACAAGTTAGTCAGCCACATAGGGTCAAACACCAGGATAGTATCCATTTGGCTCTCGTTTTGTTTGACTATGATTGTTTCACATGTTCTCCAATAGTAATACCACCACTTGAAGTGTGGAGTGAAGTCTTGTGGCATTTCCCTTAGAGGGATTTTGGACATTGTATGGGAAGGACTCCACTTCAACACTACCTTAGGCTTTCGAGTAATGGGATCAACTTCAGACCTTCTGATGTACCTCTTCGGTTGTTGAGATCTGAAGTTTACCCAGCTGGTGTGGTATTCTTTCCTCAGTGTAGCCTCAAACCAGCCTGACATTTTTCTCCAATTAGCACACAACAACTTTAGGTGTGCCAGCTGTTTGAGCTCAAAACCACGGAGAGTCTTTAGATCGTGTGGGAATTTAAAGTACTCTATGCCATTTTCTCTCTTAACTGCATACACATTCAGATCCTCAAAATATGCCCATGCAATTATATTTCCTGACACCTTTACATGTTTGTTGAATTTTGTATAGCTTGGTGTAGGCATTTGGCTTTTCTACAGTGCGCATGGCTTGGATCTCAACAAAACAGGCCGCCCATTCAGACTTTTTGATGTCAACATCAGCGTCTGAGGCTTGGGCTTGACTCTCATTCTTCTCAGTCTCTTTCTCCATCTAATCAAGCTTGTCAAATGTATCACTGCTGAGAGTATCACCCAAGTTGGGGATTACATTTCCCTGTTGGTCAGCAGTGACATCCTCAATCTCTATTTCATCTACATTGTTGAGCTCATCATCACTTTTCACTTCAAAAGTAGGCGCATCCTTGACAATGTCATCTGGGTTTAGCCTGAACATCTTAGCAAGTTGCTCGTCAGTCAGGTCATGTATGATTTATCATTCTTTGGGAGTATAGCTCACCAACATTGTAACTATCCCTTGCAAATCAAGAATCATTGTGAGTTGAGACTTGATTTGCTGTAGGGGAGCAATGTCATACTCATCTTGCTAAGATTTTATATTTTTGTCTTGAATGACTGGCTTCTGAGCAGGTGGGGCAGAAGATGACGCTCCTTGGTCTTGATTTCTCTTTGTTCTTCTCTCTTGACCTTAACCTAAGGCAGATGCAGCTACATCTCCTTCTTCATCATTATCATCATCATGCCTTCCCCTTATCCCTTCATCTTCGCCGTTTTATTATCATCAATATCATCATCATCTTCATCGTCATCATCATCATCATTACCCTCATCATCATCATCATCCTCTCTTATCTTCAGTGGCTTATCTTTTGATCCTTTTAGTTTGAGCATAATAGTCTTGTTAAAGGCCTCCAACTCCTCTATTCTCTTTGTTGATTGGTCATTTCACTCGTAGATTGGGAGATCTGTTGTCCTTGCTGAGCAATCTGCTCTGCTTGGGTAGTGTTTAGCTCCACAAGCTGACCTTGTTCAGCAGCTTTCTCTTCGTCATTAGTGAGCAGCTTTAGCACCATATGGTTAAGTGCTACCAGCTATTCCTCTACCCCAATGGGGGTAGAGTGGGTCTTGTGGTGAATGTGGTGTAGGATGATGGTCCTGCTTCGTGGCTGGTGGGGGTAGTAGTGGCAGTGGTGAATAAGAGTGGTGGCATATGAGTGGCTTGTGAAGGGTTGGCTGTAGTAATGGTTGATGGCAGAGTGGAGTTGTGGTACGGGGTGTGGTGGTGGTGGTGGTAGTTGTGGTGGATGTGGTGGTGGTTGTGGCAGTAGTGGTGGTAGTGGCAGTAGGAGTGGATGTGGTCACTATAAATCTTCGCCTCTTCCCCTTTCTGCCATAGGGGTGAGCCATTCTCTTCCTCCTCGAGCCCTTAGACACAGTGGCTCCCCCTTGGTTGTTGGGCGGGTCCGGGGTATATGATGGATCTTTATCAGCAACAGTAGCATCCCCGGACTCCCCGTGGCGTCAACCAACCGCCCCAAGACTCTCTCCGTGGCTATGACCCGATTCCCCGCCGTTCGCACTAGAGGCTCTTCATCATACTCCTCCTCCTCCATCTAGAAATTAGGGTGAATTGGAGCAGACTCGGGTCCACCCTGACCATCACCTCCCTGATCAGCATCATGGTAATCATCATCAGAGTCATCGGAGGGTAGAGCAATCTGCTCAACGTCCAAGTCATAATCGTCGTAGCGCCACTTCCTCCTTGCTGGTGCCACGTAGTCATCCCGGGCCAGATGCCCAAACAACCTCCTTACCGTGGGCTTCACCTGCTTGCCCCAGTAGACCTTCATCCTCCCTAGTGTGGTGTCGTCCATGACCTCGAGTGTCACTACATCGGTCTCTCTTTGGGCAGCGAGGGCAGCTTTTGGTCAATGATCATTTGGAGGAACCGAGGGTACATATAGAATCCCTCCTTGCCCTTGGTTTCTAGGTTCTCGACCTAGTAGTTGAAGATCATCCATGAGAAGCTGAAAGGATGATTCAATACCAGAGCCATATAGGCATTTTGGCTCTGATTAGACAACTCATCAAAACCTCTCTTCCTTGAGGCAATACACTTCAGCAGAACTGGGCTAAGTACTTGAGTTGGGGCACAGGTTGCTCTTGTTGAGCACACCTGCGTTTATGTCCCCCCGAGTACTTAGCCCGAAGAAAGCAACCTCGGACAGTCAATGGATGCAGTCGGGTAGGGCAGTCACTGTCATCTCCCAACTCTAACACTCTCCTGAGGTCTTCCTCACTGATCTCTATCGCTTCTCCAAAGATGGTGCTCCTAATCCAATGCGGTTCAGCAGACCTGTCAACAATGGTGCTTTCCTAGAAAGTCTGCTAAATCCTATAAGGTGTGCACGGAGTAGATATAGCCTTGAAGATCCTTGATCTCCGATGGAAAGCGATGATCCCAACAAAGTCAGCAGCATTCTGTGAGGTGACGTCCAAATGAACACACAGGTTATGCTTTGTGCTCACAGTCCGTTGACTCGCCATGTTTCTGTTACACAAGATAAATAAACGTTAGAGTTTGTGTAAGTGAATGAAACTTGAATTTTAATGAACTTGAATTGGTCTGTTCTGTCGTGCAAATGGACAATCCGACTGAGTCTTAGTCGTGTGATTGAGCTCAGTCGTGCGAATGAACCTGCGACTCAACTGACTCGTATGATGTTCTATGCAGTTGAATCAGTTGTGCGACTGAGTTCATATGCATCGTGTGCAATTTAGTCATTTTCTCATTTCAGTCATGCGATTGAAGTTCATAAGTGTGTCCATTCGTATAACGTGTCTGTTCCGTACTGTAGAATCGATTTTTGGTCAATACTTGATGTTATACGTTCAGGTTAGTCTCATTTGACTTGCAATCCATCCAAATAACACTTAGTACTAAAAAATTTGACATTTAAGTACAGATTAGTGTTTATTTAAATGTTTTGTCTTGTTTTTCTTTTAAGCCGATTTGAACATTTAGGGCTTGCTTAATGTGAGTATTTTGATTGAATCTAGTCTCGCGTTACCTGTAGAAATGATGCGGAATCAGTGAGTATCATAAATGGGCTGTTAAATTGCTCATATGAAATTGGGCAGAGTGGTATTGCTTTCGTGCGAATAAGGGGCGATTTGGGGGTGATGAGTATTTGCGACCGACTCCCCCTTTATTTATAATAGGGTTTCCTTCAGTCATGCGACTTAACCTATTCGCACTCTTGATTCGTGCGACTTGGGCTCAGTTGTGCGACTTGCTCAGTCCGTCACAGTCAGTCGTGCGACTACGTTTTAGTCTTGCGACTGACTCGTTCGGTTAGCTCCATTCGTCCGACAAAGGTTCAGTCGGTTGACTGACTCAGTCGGTCACCACCATTCGTGCCATTGACTCATACTCATGTTACACTTGTGCGAATTGTTCAATCTCATTGCTTCATTCGTGCGACTGGTCCACACCTATAGTCTGGTCGTGCGAATGACTCAGACTTGTTCATTTGACCTTATACATGTTCAAAACTTATCCTTTTATCTAATAGATAAAACATTGTCAGTGATGATCATCTCATACATGATCCTTTTAATTTGAAAAACACTGTTGATCACCTCAGACGTGATCCTTTTACTTAAAACGAATTTGTCACCTCAGACGTGACTCATTTTATTTTGAATGTTTTGGTCACTTCAGGCATGGCTCTTTTTAGTGAGTGATTCACAGATTACGATGAGTTGTTGAGTCTGACTCTTACATTACACTTTGCAAAATTAAAAAGAAAAACTTTAAAATTTAAAAATAATAACAAGTCATATTTTTGTGTTTTTGATTAGAGATGAAATACAACCTATTAGAAGAATTCTAATTGATTTTACTTTCTAGACAACACAATTCTAGTTTATCATTTCTGGTACAATTCATTTTGGAATCATACAAGTATATCAGTCACCCTTGGGACACTTTGATTAACATTTTGATGCTTGATCCTTGTTTTCACTAATAGTCAATAGCAATTTTAGGAAATCATACTAGAGCTACAAGGTGCACACACTGATTTTGACTTTCAAGAATTGCTGCTCGCGGTGATTGTCAGTATACTTGTCCTCTTAAATCCATACATAGATTTTTGACACACATCGGTGATGATTTAAGGTTAAATTATTTCAACAACCATTTGTGGATCCCACACTTATATGGTAATCAACGTTCCTCAGGAGATTTCTGAGCGGTCTACGGGTATTTTACAAGAAGAAATTACTCTAAGAGCTTTCAAAGAGATGCCAAGCCTAAGGTCAGTGCCATCGCATAGCAGAGAGGCACAAACGATAATGAATTCTAGAATATTTAGGTTATGCTTATCCTTAGGTCAGTGCCACCGCAAAGCAGAGAGGCACATAACATATCTTCTTGTTTGAGCAAATATCTTCTTTTTGCACAGATCGCACCACCAACATAGGTTATTAGCTTGATTGTATTTTGCATTTTTCATGTGCTTTGCTCATTTTTATAGTCATCCACACACATTTGTGGCGTTTATTTTGCTCGTCACCCCTTATTGGAACTTCGTTGATTGTGTTAACCCCGAATATGATGGGAACCCACAGCTTGTTGAACAACTTAGTTTGAGCTTGAAATAACCAATGAGGTCAATTTATCTATTGTGTTGATCTACCGACACATCATCTAATGCGCTAACAACCTCTAGGTCTACTTTCTCTATGTTACCATAGTAGCGTACTAGTTTATCTATCATCTTTCCTTTTATTTTGCTTTGACTATTTAGACTTAACTTTGAATTTTGCATCAAGAGTAGTTAAACGTTTTAAAATCCCAAATTAATTTGTTCCCTGTGTACTATCATTTTCCAAAATTCATTGAATCAATATCACAGATTTGATTTATTTCATTTTAGCTAAGCTGTCCTCCTCCCTCTTTTTTTATGTAAGGTAAATAAAAACTACTAAGTTAGTACTAAGCTAACCTATTCCCCCCTAAAATTCTAAAACCAGAAATGTTTTTGTGATTAGAATTTTAATAGGCAGAGAAATACAATAAAATAAAAAACTAAAATAAAGTAAAATTTGACTCTTCTCGTCGAACTTTGTACTGTCATCTTCTGGAATCACTTTACATTTGTTTTTCACGTGATTTACCTTTAACATATATAAAATTCTTGGTTTATCAAAAACTTTTATGTAGAGTTTAGCGCATTAAAAGTCCGTAATAATTTTAACAACATCGATTAAATTGTTTTCAAAACAATCACATATAAAGTGATATTTAATTCCGATGTGTTTTGTCTTAGGATGTTGGACAGGATTTTTAGTTATGGCTATAGCACCAGAATTATCAACAAATATAGGAGTGTTGGAGAATTTCGAACCGTAGTCCCGCATTTGCTGTTGAATCCAGATGATTTGTGAACAGTAGCTTGCAGCAGCAACATATTTAGCTTCACAAGTTGACAGAGCAACCAATGTCTGCTTCTTACACTGCCACGTGACTAATCTTCTCCCAAAGAATTGTCATCCTGCTGAAGTTGACTTCTAGTTCATTTTGCAGCCGCCATAATCTGAATCGCTATACGGTGTAAGCTCAAATTCATCGTCATGGGGATACCACAACCCAAGTGTTGGAGTACCCTTCCGATAACAAAATATCCTTTTGACTCCTATGAGATGGTTGACTTTCGGTTTCGCCTGATATCTCAAGCAGAGACCCGTCGCATACATGATATCAGGTCTTGAGGCAATGAAGTACATGAAGGATCCGCTCATGCCTCGGTACATGGTGGCATCCACCAGATCACCATTTTCGTCGGGTGCCACATCGTGGTTTGTAGCCGGTGGAGTCCCAGCTGCCGAAGCATTCTCCATATCGAACCGACTGAGAATATCGCCTACATACTTGGTCTGTTGTAGAAATATCCCTTTTGATGTCTCATCCACTTGTAACCCAAAAAAGAACTTCATCTCTCCTATGGCACTCATTTCAAATTCAGCTTTCATTACTGTTTCAAATTCTTTGCATAATGCTTTGTTTTTGGAACCGAAGATTATGTCATCAACAGAGATCTAAACTAGCAGTAAGTCACTATCCTTTTCTTTGATGAACAGTGTATAGTCAATCACTCCTATGCGAAAGCTGTGTTTCACCAGATGAGTTGAGAGCTGTGAAGTCGGCTAGATCGGTAAACATCCGAGCGTGTTCTTGACGGAAGGATAAACAACAGGAAAAACCAAGAGACAATCAAAAACACAATTATAATTTAATGGTTTCATTGATAAAACCTAACGATTCAAGCTCGTTACAACATAAGAATCAAGACTCTTGGCAAGGGGAGATGGAGCATGATCTCCCCTCTCATTCGACAGTCCTAGGCCCCCGTGTAGACTCCTCTCAAAACCCTTAATCTCTCTGCACATTGAAACTGGTATATATAGGCCTCGGCTCATATTAGATACGACTGGGCCCATTCATGCGATTGGACTATACGTATGGTTCAATCGTACGACTGGACCATGCGTATGGTTCACTTGTCCAACTGGGCCATACTTATGGTTTAGTCTTACGAATATCCCAATCGCATCTCTTAGTCGCACGACTGGTCCATTAGCATGGCTCAGTCGTACAATTGAGTCTCATTGGCATATGCTCCTGCGAATGACCCAGTTTTATGTGTTTACTACATATCAGGTGTAGTACATTTAGCCTAGACTATTCGACAAGTGATGGACACACTATATATGACTATATAGGCTCCAACATGAACTTTTCATACCATGCTCTTGGGGCTTGGTGGAGCCCGTAGAGAGCCTTATCCAGCTTGTAAACTCTGTCCCGATGGTATGGATCCTCAAATCCTTCGGGTTGACTGACATACACTGTCTCCCGGATTTCACCATGAAGGAATGGACTCTTTACATCTAGTTAATAAATTTTAATCCTTATGTAAGATGCATAGGCTAGGAAGATGCGGATTGCTTCCATTCTCGCCACAGGTGCAAAGACTTCATTGTAATCAATACCCTCGACTTGTCGAATTTTTTGAACTACAAGTCGAGCATTATTTCATATAGTGACCCTTTGGTCATATTTCTTGCATTTCAAGACCCATTTGGTTCCAATGACCTTAGCACCTTTAGGTCTATCCATCAGTGTCCATACTCCTAACTTCTTGAATTGAAGAAGTTCTTCTTGCATTTCACTTACCCATGCCTCGTCGTTTAGTGCTTCACTAACATCTTTTGGCTCAAATTGAGACACAAAACATCGATATGCACCATCGTGAAGATATCCCTTTTCCATTACTGAGGCATGATCAACTGAGTATAGCTGATTTCTTGTTTGTACTCTTGATCGAACATCTCCAATGACATTGTCCAAAGGATGATAAACATTTAGTGGTGATCTAGGAGTGGTGGGTACAACTACCTTATTATCCAGATTATGAACAGCAGGTTTTTGAGACAGTGGGAGTGTGAGGTTCCGAAGTGTCAGAGGAATCAACATCGAATGATCATTTGCCACATCTTCATCATTAGAGGAGGAGTCACTTACCTCAAGTGCTCCCCCTGAAGAACTAGAAGAATCACCTTGTGACGCTGAGGTCGTCGGGTCCAGTGATGGTGTACTTAACACCTCGTACATCATTCTGGTCGATAACTCATCCTCAAGAGGGGAGAGAGGGATGTTGAAGGACTTAAAGAATCCATCATAGTCGAAAAAGAATGAGGGTCCTTTTCCCGCAAGGGGTGGTGTATCTCTGTACATCGACGTTGCACCACACTTCTACTTGACCCGTTGAGTTGTTGTAAACTCTCTTATTCGATATGTTGTATCCTAAGAAAATTCCTTCTTCGGCCTTCTCGTTGAACTTCCTTGACTGAGTTTTCTTTAGCAGCATGGATGGTGCGCCAAATGGCTCAAGGTACTCTAGATTTGGTTTACATCGTTGGAGAAACTCATAGCACGTTTTCCCATGACGTTTGACCACCAAGACTCGGTTGAGGGTGTAACATGCGTTAGCTACTGCCTCGTTCCAAAATTAGATAGGCAGTTTTGAGTCTGCGAGCATCGTCTGGGTTGTCTCTATCAAGCTTTGATTCTTTCTCTCAGCAACCCCGTTCATTTGAGGAGTGTAGGAAGATGTGAACCGGTGCACAATTCCATTTTCTTTGCAGAATTCCTCCATCCACTGGTCTTGAATTCGGTACCGTTGTCTGAGCGAACTTGCCTTACCTTAATCTTGTACAGTGACTCTAGTTTAGTTACCAGCTCTTTGGATGATTCAAATGTCTCTGATTTGGAATTCAGAAACATCACCCAAGAAAATCTTGAGTAATCATCCGTAACTACATAGCAGTACAAATCACCGATAATGCTCTTTGTACTAACTGGGCCAAACAGATCCATGTGAAGGTGCTCAAGAGGCAGGTCAATTGAGTGAACTTTCATTGCCTTCTAAGACTTCTTTGTCTGTTTTCCTTTCTTACAAGCAACACAAAAAGCATTATACACCATGATTCATCTTCCATGGATTAATGTGTCCCATTCTCCTATGCCAAGAGATGAAGACTTTCTCTGTTGCATTTGACAAGTAGCATTGTACATCATGATCGGTTGTGGAGGCCTTTGATAGATCCAAGACATACAAATCGTTATATCTTGAAGCTGACATTAAAACTTGGTCCTCTGGGATGACATAGTTCTTTTTCAGAACATAGCAGTTCTTATTGTCAAATACAACTTTGAATTCTTTATCATGATCTTAGAGACAGAAAGTAAATTATTTTGAAGTTGTGAAACATAGTTTGCTTTATCAAATTTCACTTTCTGGTTTCGTATTTCCCCTTGTGCAGTGATATAACCTCCTTTATTTCCAGCAAATGAAACGTGTCCTCCTTTAATTTGTTTGACATTTGATAAGAGAGACAGGTTTCCAGTCATGTGCGTTGATGCCACGCTATCAACAATCCAGGTATTTGTAGTAGCACTATAGTGGACACCCTGCACATTCAAGGAAATGATTAGTTTAGGTTAGGTACCCAAGCCTTAACTAGCTTGGGTGACCCGGAGGAATCACACATCATAAATTCTACCCATTGTCCATTTGAGGGTGACGGCAGATCATTCTTCTTCTCGTTCTCATTATCAGACAAGGGACTTGATTTTTCTTTCCATAATCTAGTTTTGTGTAAGACCTGTTTGTGATAAACAGACGACTGGCTTACGATTTAAACTTTATGTTCACTAATTATTTTTGGTGGAGTGATAGACCTCCTTTTAGAAGAACTTGGTTCAGGATCATGAAGTTCAATTTTCTTTCTTCGTGTCTGATAATAAGGACAGTTTTAAGCAATGTGTCCATACTTTCCACAATTGTAGCATGATCTAATTTCAACATGTTGGTGGAACTGTTTCTGGGGGAAGTGTGTGACACAGGTGTGGCGTTAGTCTGTTTGGGTTTTGACACTTCTTGTTCAGATGTTTTAGCTTCTTTAGAAAAATTCATTGTTTGAACATTTTTAACATCTTTAACCTTTTTTTTATTTGGACTAAGACATGGCGCCCGTGGTTGGTTAACTTGTTTGGTCTTTTTGGGTCAAGAATTAGACATGTTTGAACCTGACTTTACCTTAACCTTTTCAAATTGTTCATCCAAATTAACAATATGCATCTTACCTTTAGAACTTAAAATGGCCTCCTTCTATTTAGCGACAGATTCCACCGAGTTACTCATGGAATCTTGATCTCTAACTAGAGGAGTGACCCTACATGATCCTTGATTGAATTGTTATTAATAGGTTTACATTTAGCATTCAACAAGGTCTCATGTGGTGGTAGAACCACTTTGTAACCCAAACCCTCCCCATGGTTAAGTTCTTTCACTAAGTGCTAGACTATATTAGAAGAACTGGTCCAACTGTGCAGTTTTTGTTTTAATGAATTTACTTCGACTTCCAAAACTGCTTTTTCTTTCTTAGTTTTTTTTAGGGAGTTAAAATAGAACTTTATGTCATTTTCTTGGTTAAAAGCAACAACTTTGGTTTCCCTTAATTGTTTATTTAACAGTTCTATTTTCTCTTTATAACTATGTTGATTTTATTTTAAATTCTGGTTTGCTTCTATGCATAATTGTAAGTCATTTATTAAGCTATCTTTGTGATCTAATAGTCTAGCAAATTTTGAGTCTATGCTTTCTCTAAATTTATTACATTCATTACAGGCATGACTATCAAAAAGTTGGTCTTTGGTACTAACCTGAGAAGATTCGGTTGAATCAGCCATCATAGCAGAGTTTGACTGTTCGGGCGCTGGTGATTCTCAACATGTTTTTCTGAAACCTTCTTCATTCAGGTGATTGACAACATTCACAATTTCTTCATTATTAGATATCACTAGTTCCACTGCAATTTCACCTTCGCTTGCAGAATCGTCATCCAAACCCTCAACACAAGCAATGTTGGATTCTCCCGGAGATACAAAGCGAAAGGTCCAATCTTGCCCTTGGTCGTATTTTGCAGTCAAGGCTTAGTGTCCTTGTTTGACGAGGTAGCACCATTTGTGGATTTGTCTTAACCATTAAAGGTGGAGAATGGATTACCATTACCTGTTTTCTTGGGCTTAACACATTCACGCTTGAAATGCCCCTTCTCTCCATAGTTAAACAAGGTAACTTTGGTTTTATCAAACCCAAAAGTAGTGTCTTTGGTGGCTATCAAGTTCTGTCCTGTCTTTTTCACAAACTTTTTTGCCCTCCAGACAGCACTAGCCAACGCCCACATGATATCCATTCTTTCGAGTTCAGTTTCATCTACCTGCTCGTAGTCTTCATCGGCGAGATGGCAGTTTCCAATCTTCCCCGCAACTAGACCATCATAGGAGTGAACTATAGCTGCTAGGAGATCCATATGCTCCTTTGCCACCTCTACAATAACATTATTGAGATTCTCGGTCTTCAATTTCATAGTATTTGATTCAGGTGCTATATATTGGGTGCACGATAATCATGACGTGTCCGATCCTGAAGTAGTGGCTTGAGAAGGAGCGGCTGAAATGGACACAAATGTCGTTTGAAGTGATGTTCCTGAACTTGTTGGAATGGTAGATGAGTTATAGAGTGATGGGTTCTGATCATATGATCCTTTTTGACATTTGTACTTCATTCTCACCACTTCCTCTCTTAGCTTCAGAATGAAATCGTTAATATCCAACTTTGCCAGCATATCATTCTGTCTTAGATTTGACACAAACTAAACTCACTTCTTTGGCAATCCATCTGCAAAACTCGTCACCTTGTCTTCCATGGATGTGGTTACCCCATGAGTGTGCAGCTCACTCATCAAGTGGTAGAAATGTTGGACCAAAAGAACCAATGAGCCAAGATCAGAAAACCTCTAAGTCCCACATGATATCACAACAACTGCTGAAAGCTCCATCAGCAGTTTGACAAGTACTGAAAACTCCAACAGCTGAAGATCAAGTGCTGAAGACTTCAACAGCTGAAGAACTAAAGTGTTGAAGCTGAACAGCTGAAGAACACAAGTGCTGAAGCTGAACAGCTGAAGAACACAAGTGCTGAAGCTGAACAGCTGAAGAACACAAGTGCTGAAGCTGAACAACTGAAGAACACAAGTGCTGAGGCTGAAGTTCAAAGTACTGAAGTACAAGAGCTGAAGAGTTTACAAGTGCTGAAGATCAACAACTGGTGTACAAAGTCTGAAGACAAAGACTGAAGACATCAGCTGATGATATCTACTGAAGTCATCAGCTGATGAAACATCTGAAGTTCAAGTCTGAAGACCAAGTACTGAAGTTTCAGTAGTTTGTCACAACAGCTGAAGAGTACTTCTTCAGTAGTTGTGATATCAGTAGTTTTGTAAAACGACTGAAGAGCTTGTTCTTCAGTCGTTGTAGTTTCAGTAGTTTTATGTTTTTTAGTAGTTATAACAACTGATAACACTTAGGATTTTTTGTAAGGAGATGTCAGCTGTTTTGACATCTTCAGTAGTTGTGTTTCAGTTATAATAATTCTGTTAGATGTCACTATCAAGTGACATCAGCAGACGTCACATCTCTTATATAAGAGGTGTCCACCTTATTGTATGTGTGACATTTTGTTACCACGAAAGCGAATATTGAATGAAATATGTTTGCAGAATTCTCTCTCTATAACCGTCTTTGTTCTTCATTGAATATCGTTTTGTTCTTGTGAATTGGCTAATTCATTGTTCGATTTCCGCTGCTATACTCTCTAATCAATCAAACATAGATCACTGATCCTAACAAGTGGTATCAGAGCTGGTTAATCATTGATCGATCTAATAATTGATCATTGAAACTGCTAATTGATATCTGTGTTTGATTGAATTAGCGTATTCGCAAGAACTGGTTATAGATTATTGAATTTCTGTCGCTTTCGTTCATTTGCTTTGAGATCTGTTTTGGTTCAATTAGTTGTTGTGTTTTGTTCTAAATCTGTTTTAGCTTAATCGAATTTGATTGAATCTAAGATGACTACTCCTTCAAATGATCCTCACAATACCGGTTCCTCAACCAAGCCTCCGATGCTGGTTAGGACCGAGTATAACATATGGCAACGAAGAATGCTTCATCACCTGTCTGTTAACAGTTCAGGTTGTTGGACATCTGTGGTACATGGACCACATAAGCCTATAGTGAACAATCCGGAAACCAATCAAATGGTTCCGAAGAAGAAGGAACAATACTCTGATAATGATCGGAAACTGATTGAAATTGATGCTAAAGCCCATGGAATTCTGGCCATGGCACTGCCTAATGAAATCTATTCAGGGCTTATGCATCATGAAACTGCTCATGATCTCTGGAATGCCCTGAAGGAACAATTTGGTGGCACAGATGAGGTCTTAGCAAACAACAGAGAAATCCTTGCCCAACAATATGAGACATTCTCTCATAGAAAGGGTGAGACACTGACTCAAGAGTTTGAGCACTTTTCCTGCTTGATATCTGAGCTGAAAATGGTGAAACAGGAATACACCAATAGCCAGATGAACAACAGATTCTTCAGATCACTGCCTGAGAGATGGGACACATACACTATTGTCCTACGCTCCAGTGCAAATCTGGATGGCCTATCTCTCACCCAACTTTATGGGAAACTGCTTACATTCGAAAGACAGATAGAGCAGAAGAGGAAACTGTCCTCATCAGGAAAGCTCACTGATGACTTTGTACCAGGGAATACTGCCTTGGTTGGTCATGAGTCAGAATATGCTGCATCTGAAAGCAATTATGATGAGCATATTGATTTCTCTTCAAATAGTTCTGATCATGCATTTGTTGGTATTGAGAGTCATTCTGGCAGTAATAGTGACAATCTATGCTTCATTATGGATGATCTGAATAGAATAGCTGATGATGATCTAGAAGAGATGGATATTCTGAGCCAAATGGCATTGATTAATATCAGATCTCAGAAGTTTTATAAGAGAACTGGCAGGAAATTTCCTGGACTCTCTGGCAAAGCCAAAGTTGGTTTTGACAAGAGTAAGTTGAGGTGTCACAAATGCCAAAGGCTAGGACACTTTGCAAGAGAGTGTAAATCAACTAGATCTAACTCTTCTGCACCCTTTGTGACTTTTCCTAGCACTAGTCCACAAAACAGAGGGCAACATCCTGCTGGTTCTGGTCATCATTCACATCCTAGATCTCTGCATACTTTGTTCCCCAGGGTCAAATGTCATATCCTTATCCCTGCTATTATATGCCTCAACGAAATCCTGTTCAAGCTCCAATTGCACAACAACCACAAGCATTGCCTGAACCACAACCTTCCCAATCTCATCAACAAACTCAACCTCAACAACACAGCTTATTCACCCCAGGAGTTGTTGACTGGAGAAGTTTACCAGATGACTTGTCTGGTCATGAACAACTATTCTCAGGTGCTGGTCAACATGGTGGTGAAAGTCCCTTTGGAAATCTAGCTCTTATGGCTTTGGATTCTGCTGATACTTCATCCACTAATGCCTCTACATCAAAGGTATCACAGGTATCCTCTGAGGCAAAAGCCAAATTATGTTCTGAAACATGCATAGCAGCATTTGCATCTATTAGAGAAGCAAATGTAGCTTTAATCAACAAGAACATTGAGCTAGAACAAATAATTTCCAAAAGCAAAGCTGAATTTGAGTCTGTGCTTAATGATAAGAATGATGAGATTTACAAACTTAAATGCCAAATAACTGATGATAAGGCTAGGGAAGAGATACTTCTAGAGAAGTATAAAGATCTCAAAGAAACCCTTGCAGTTACCCAGGTAAAGTGTGATAGATGGGTACAATCATGCAAAGGTTTTGAAATGCTTCTTAGTAAGCAATCTGCTTCCAATGTGAAGTTTGGCATTGGTTACAATCACACTGCTCCACCTACAGATTTTACTCCCAGAGCAGAGGTAGAATCTGATGGTGAGAATAATAACCAATCCATCTCATCATGTGATCTACTTTCTGATACAGCACAATTAGAAGTAGAAGTCAGCACCAAGCCCTCTGAGAACCTATCAACTGATGTTGATGGTTCCACTGCTGACACTGACATGATCCATGAGTTGATCAACTCAGGAGTTAATTCTGAAAGTCCTGAAAGGACTAGAGAGCAGGATTTAACACCTGAAGTTCAAACTCCAACTACTGCCAGTACTGAAAAGAAGAAAACTATCAGTAGAAAGAGTTTGAAGACTACTAAAGAGGTAGTCAAGAAAGCAAACAATGCTTCCAAAGCACTGAAGAGCAAGTCTTCAGTTGCTTCACCATCTTTAGTTGATGATCAACCTAAGATGAAGAAGAAACCATGTGAAGTATGTGGTTTGTTCAATCATCTTACAAATGATTGCCGGTACAAAAGAGGTTCCAAACTCAAACATAAAGAAGAAATTAAAGAGAAAATGGTAAAAATGAAAACTGAGTTTGAGACCACATTTGTATCAGCAACATCAAATCCTGTAACCCTTAAGTCCTCAAAGAAATCCAAAAAGGAAGGGGTTAAACAGGTGCCAGCTGAGATTGCTCAAAAGAAGAAGGTGCAACATAGGAACTTATCAAACTCCACTGGCAAAGTGTCTGATGAGCTGAAAGCTTTATCACAAAATCAGACACAGCTGGTTATGATGGTTCAACATCTATTGGGAAGAGTTAACAAATTAGATGCTCCTATGTTGAAACCATAGAAAAGGAGGTCCAAGCCAAAGGATTCCTTTTCTTCACCATCTTCTTCCTCTCAGGCTGTTGTTTCTAATAAACCTGTTAGTTTACCATCTGTTGATGAGACCAGGCCCAAAACCAAAAAGGTTTGGGTCTCCAAAACTAACTGATTGTTTATTATTGCAGGGTTCTCCAACATGCCAAAGTAGCATCTGGTATGTAGATAGTGGGGGATCTATGCACATGACTGGGAACAACTCTCTTCTTCATGACTACTCTTAAGGAAAGAAGGGGTTTGTTTCTTTTGGCAATGATGCTAGGGGTTACATCATTGGAAATGGCTTTGTCTCCAATGGAGAAATCAAGTTTGATGATGTTAATCATGTGGAAAATCTCAAGTACAATCTCTTGAGTGTCAGTCAAATGTGTGATAAAGGCCATGTTGCTCTTTTCACCAGTCAGAACTGTAGGATTCTGTCATCCAGAGTTCTGCATTTGATTGATAAGGTGTTGGATGATCACACTCTCCTGAGAGCCAACAGGACAGGAAGAGTGTATGCCTTAGATCTTTCCAAGAAAATAGATCTCAAAGGCAATCCTTGCCTATTTTCCAAAGCCTCTTCTCAAGAATCTAAACTGTGGCACAGAAGGCTGGGTCATGTTAATTTCAAAAACATGAATCAGCTTATCCACAATAGTTTAGTCAGAGGCTTACCAATAAAGGAGTTCCACTGTGATGAAACCTGCACTGCTTGTTTAAAAGGAAAACAGCACAAAGTCTCATTCCCTCCTATTGAAGAGCCTAAGTCCACTGCCTGCTTGTAATTACTGCATATGGATCTATTTGGTCTTGTGAGAGTAATGAGCATGGCAAAGAAAAAATACTATCTGGTAATTGTGGATGATTACTCCAGATTTGTATGGACTTTCTTTCTACATTCAAAGGATGAGGTTGCTCAGAAGATTATTCACTTTGTGTTGTATGTTGAGAAGCAGTATTCCCTTCCAGTCAAGTGTATTAGGAGTGACAATGGAACTGAATTCAGAAACCATACACTTGATGACTTCTATCTTTCAAAGGGAATCAAAAGGCAGTTTAGCATCCCAAGGACTCCAGAACAAAATGGAGTAGTGGAGAGAAAGAACAGGACCCTAATTGAAGCTGCAAGGTCCATGCTGGCTGACTCTGGTTTGCCATTGACCTTTTGGGCTGAAGCTGTTAACACAGCTTGCTATGTGCAGAATAGAGTCTTAGTAAATCAGAGGTTAATGAAGACTCCATATGAAGTTCTCCATCACTTGGCTCCTCTAATTTCATTTTTCAAAGCATTTGGGTGTCCCTGTTTTATTCTCAACACAAAGGATCAACTCCATAAATTTGATCCTAAGGTGGATGCATGGTATTTTGTTGGTTATTCATCTACTTGCAAGGCATACAGAGTCTTCAACTGCAGAACAAAGATAGTTGAAGAGACTTTGCATGTGAAGTTTAATGAATCTCCTTTGGACAAGATTCCACAAAACCCTGTGGAGTTGTTTGATTTGGACATACTGCAATATGTTCCTTATCAACCTCCAGCTGTTGCAGATCCTGTGGATAAATCATCTTCTGCAGCATGTCTTCCACCTGGTAGTATTGATGATGATGATGATAATATCAATGCTCACCTATTCAAGTTTAGTGACCAACTGCCTTTGTCTGCTAAATTTGATGTTCCTGTAGCTTTAGCAGTTCCATCCACAACAAATGCTGATGAGATCTCTGTTTCCTCTACATCTTTTGAGTTACCATCTAATTCTTGGTTTCAAGAGTCTACATCAACATCTGCTGCTGCTGAAGGTTCTACAAACACTTGCACAGATCTCATTGTTTATCAAGAACTGAAGAATCACCCCATATCTCAGATTATTGGTGATATCAATGCTGGTGTTTCAACAAGAAGTCAATTGTCTAACTTCTGCTTCTATGCTCTCTTCATCAGTCAGTTAGAGCCGAAGAACTACCATGTTGCTTTGAGAGACAATGGATGGGTTGAAGCTATGCAGCTTGAGCTACTTCAGTTCAAGAAACAGCAAGTGTGGGAACTGGTTTCTCTTCCCCCAGGTAAGTGTGCAATAGGCACTAAATGGGTGTTTAGGAATAAAACTGATGAAAATAGGCTTACTGTTAAGAACAAGGCTAGACTGGTTCTACAGGGGTTTTCACAAGAAGAAGGTATTGACTATGATGAAACCTTTGCCCCTGTAGCCAGACTAGAGGCAATCAGATTGCTTTTAGCCTATGCTGCATTCCACAATCTTAAAGTTTTTCAAATGGATGTCAAAAGTGCCTTTTTATATGGTAAAATAAAGGAAGAAGTTTATGTGTGTCAACCACCAGGCTTTGAGGATAATAAACATCCTGAATGGGTGTATAAACTTGATAAGGCTCTTTATGGGTTGAAACAAGCTCCTAGAGACTGGTATGAGACACTCTCTACTTTTCTTCTTAAGAATAATTTCACCAGAGGCTCCATTGATAAAACTTTGTTTATTAAGAAGGTGGATCAGCATAAGCTACTTGTTCATATTTATGTTGATGATATCATCTTTGCATCCTCTGATCCCCATTTGTGTGATGATTTTACAACATTAATGAAAAAGAGGTTTGAAATGAGTGCAATGGGAGAATTACAGTTCTTTCTGGGCTTGCAAATTAAACAAAAGGCTGATGGAACCTTTATTCATCAGTCAAAATATACAAAAGATCTTTTGAATAAGTTTGATTTACAAAACTGTAAGCCCTGTTCTACTCCCATATGCAACACCACACAACTGGATGCTGATCAGAAAGGTAAAGTTGTTGATGAAACACTTTACAGATGTATGATTGGGTCCTTGATGTATTTAACAGCTTCTAGACCAGATATTATGTTTGCTACATGTGTTTGTGCTAGATTTCAGGCTGCTCCTAAAGAGTCTCATTTGATTGCAGTCAAAAGAATCTTTTGATATTTGCAAGGTACACAATCTCTGGGTTTATGGTATTCCACTGGACACTCTTGCAAATTAGTTGCTTTTTCAGATAGTGACTATGCAGGGTGCAAGTTAACTAGAAAGTCAACTTCTGGTGGTTGTCAAGTGTTTGTGCTAGATTTCAGGCTGCTCCTAAAGGACCCGCCTACTTTTTTGACTATGATGGATTCTTCAAGTCCTTCAACATCCCTCTCTCTTCCTCGGATGACGAGTTAGCTACACGAATGATGTATGATATCTTGAATACACCAACATCTAGCTCACAGGGAGAATCATCTACTCAGTCAGGGGGAGTAGTCGACGACAGTGACTCCTCCTCTGAAGATGACACTGAAGAAAATAACCAGAATAGTCAGGAGGAACACGTTCCAGTTCCTGAAAGTCCACAAGCATCTATCAGTGATGCACCTTCAACTTCAGAGCCTCAAACTCCAACTACTTCAGATGTAGAACCAAATGTTCATAATCTTGGCTCTGAGGTAGCTGTTCCTACCACTCCAGGATCACGACTAAACATCTATCATCCCCTAAACAATGTCATTGGGGATGTCAGACCGGGAGTGCAAACCCGAAATCAGCTATACTCAGTTGATTACGCCTCAGTTATGGAAAAGGGATATATTCATGATGGTGCTTATCGGTGTTTTGTCTCATAGTTTGAGCCAAAGTACGTCAGTGATGCACTAAATGATGAGGCGTGGGTGAGTGCCATGCAAGAAGAACTTCTTTAGTTCAAGAAGTTAGGTGTATGGACTCTGGTTGATAGACCTAAAGGTGCTAAAGTAATTGGCACCAAATGGGTCTTGAAATGCAAGAAGGATGACCAAGGGGTCATTATCAGGAACAAAGCTCGATTGGTAGTACAAGGTTTTTGCCAAGTCGAGGGAATTGATTACAATGAGGTGTTTGCACCCGTGGCACGGATGGAAGCCATTCGTAAATTCCTTGCCTATGCATCGTACATGAAGATTAAAGTCTATCAATTAGATGTGAAGAGTGCATTCCTTCATGGGGAGATTAGAGAAACAGTCTAGATCAGTCAACCCGAGGGATTTGAAGATCCTTATCATCGGGATAGAGTATACAAGCTTGACAAGGCTTTATACGGGCTTCATCAAGCTCCAAGAGCTTGGTATGAGAAACTCTCGACTCATCTTCTGAAACACGGCTTTCGCAGGGGAGTCATTGACTGCACGCTGTTCATTAAAGAAAAAGATTGCGACCTACTGCTCGTCCAGATCTATGTTGATGACATAATTTTTGGTTCAAAGAACAAAGAGTTATGCAAAGAGTTTGAAGTAGTTATGAAAAAAGAGTTTGAGATGAGTGCTATGGGGGAGATGAAGTTCTTTCTCGGGCTACAGGTGGATCAAACACCAAATGGGATCTTTCTACATCAGACCAAGTACGTAAGAGACATTCTCAATCGCTTTGACATGGAGAATGCATCTGCTGCTGGTACTCCACTTGCTACGAATCACGACGTAGCACCTGATGAAAATGGAGATCTTGTAGATGCCATGATGTACCGAGGAATGATTGGATCCCTCATGTATCTCACTGCCTCAAGACCTGATATCTTGTATGCTACATGTTTTTGTTCTAGATATCAGGCTAAACCTAAGGTCAATCATCTTATCGGGGCCAAAAGGATTTTTTGCTATCTAAAGGGTACACCCACACTTGGGTTGTGGTATCCTCATGATGATGATTTTGAGCTCACGGCGTATATCGACTCGGATTACGGAGGCTGCAAGATGAACTACAAGTCTACATACGCAGGGTGTCAATTCTTTGGGAGAAGACTAGTGACTTGGCAATGTAAGAAACAGACATCGTTGCACTGTCCACCTGAAGCCGAATATGTTGCTGCTACAAGTTGCTGTTCACAAATCATCTGGATTCAAGAGCAAATGCGGGATTACGGTTTAAAGTTCTCCTCTACTCCTATTTGTGTTGATAACTCTGCTGCAATTGCAGTAACTAAAAATCCGGTCCAACATCCTAAGACCAAATATATCGGTATTAAATACCATTTCATAAGAGACTGTTTTGAAAAGAACTTAATTGATGTGGTAAAACTTAATACTGATTTTTAACGCGCTGACCTCTACACTAAAGCCTTTGATAAACCACGTTTTCAATATTTGCTAGAGGTCAACAGCGTTAAAAAGAAAAGTGATGTTATTCCTGATGATGATCTTATGTAGTCCGATGTAGGTTAGTTAATTTTTTTCCTTTTATTTTATTTTATTGATTTCTTTTAGTATGTTTAATTTAAACTCGTGTTATTTTGCTGACTATTAAAATCCTAAAATAATTAAACCAGTTATGATTTTAGCATTTTAGGGGGAGAATAAGTCAGTAAGTTAACATTAAAAAAAAGGTAGAAGGAGTGGAAAGCTGATATAAGGTAGATCGTATCTGTGATACCGATTCAAACCCTTTGGAATATGATAGTACACAGGAACAAATCAATAGGGACCTTGAAATTTTAATCTAGAAAAGGTGCATAAATTCAAAGTATAAGTCTATGTTGTCTAAGCAATATAAAAAGGAAGATGATAGAAAAACTGGTAACTCTTAAGGTAACACAATGAGAGTAGACCTAGAGGTTGCTAGACCACGATTGATATGTTGGTAGATTCAACACAATAGATGATTAGACCTGACTGGTGATCTCAAGATCAAACTAAGTGGTTCAACTGACTGTGGGCTCCCATCTTATCACTGGTTAACACAATCAACTATATTCCAATAAGGGGTAATGAGCATGTAAACGCCACAAATGTGTGCGGATGACCATAAATAGAGCAAAGCACGAAAGAATGAAATAAAAATGCTATCAAGCTAATGACTTATGTTATTGGTGTATTTGGTGCAACATAAAAATTAAGCTGCTCTAACAAGGAGATAGGTTGTGTGCCTCTCTGCTGTGCGATGGCGCTGACCTGAGGATAAGCATAACCTAGATATTCTAGAATTCATTGTTGTTTGCCGCCTCTCTGCTGTGCGATGGCACTGACCTGAGGACTAGCTTCTCTTTGAAAGCTCTAAGAATAGTCTCTCCTTGTAATAATACCCGTAGACCGCTCAAAAGCTCCTGAGGAATGTTGCTTACCATATAAGTGTGGAATCCACAAATGTTAGTTGAAATAATTAAACCTAAAACGATCACCAGTTTGGGTCAAAAGTTTGTGTATGGATTTAAGTGGACAAACATATTGACAATCATTGTGACTGCAATTCTTGAAAGCTTGATTCAATGTTGTAATCTAAGAGCTTCAGTATGATTTCCTAAAGTTGCAAATGACTCTGGATGAACACCAAGAATTGAGCATCAAAAGATTTTGATAACAAGTCCAAACTGATTTGAACGGCCTGTATGATTCCAAAATGGAATTGGTCCAGGTATGGTCAATCTAAGTTGAAGCGGTCCATTCCGGAACCAAATCCAGTAGATTTCCATCTCAGGACTTATCTCTCACAAAAAGCAAAAACAAATTTTTAGTCTTTAGTTTAATTTTCAAATTTACTCTGTTGTTTTAGTTTGGTTGTTTGTCGGATTACATCAGGAAAATCAGTAAGGGATCAACTCACTAACAAGGTCATGTTTGAGATGACCACATATGTATTAAAAGTTAAATGAGTCACGTCTGATGTGATAAAAAGGGTTTTGAAGTCAAAACGATCATGTCTAAGATGATCAACTGCTCATAACGTAAATTTCTGCAATTAAAGGGATTTTAAAAGTTAAATATTCAAATTGGCAGAAAAGTTAATAAATATGACCTATTCGCACGAATGGACCATCCGTATGGACTAATCATACGAATGGAAGCTATTCGTACGAATGGACCATGAATATGGACTATTCAACCGAATAGCCCATACGATTGGCCCAGTCGGATGATTAAGGGAGAATGAGTGGTTCAGTCGCACGACTGAGATTCAGTCGGACGACTGAAGAAGGACGATTGAACCAAACGCACGACTGAGTCCCACTCGCACGACTGAAAGGTGCGTATGAGCTCAGTCGCACGATTGAATCTAGGGTTAATATAAATAGAAGGGGAGTCGGTCGCAGAGACTCACCACCTTCAAAAATCACCCCGAATCGCACGTATTAACACAACTCTGCAAAAATTTCAATGATCGCAAAACCCTGTTTCTTGATTACTGACCAATCTACATCGACTATACAGGTAATTTACTGTATACATGCACTCCCATAACGTTAAATTTGATGAAAAACACGGTACATTTGGACTCGCAAAGTAACCGAGACTTAAGTGACTAAATAACCTACCTAAATGACTCAAATAAACGAAAGTAACAAGGTTAGGTGGTTTAAGAATGAATTGCGAGTCAAATGAACTAGATAACAATGTCTAAAACTCAAAAATGGTGAAAAAGTAATTTTGAATTAAACAGTCTGTTCTTCATGCGAATGGACAGCGTGATGAACTTCAGTCGCACGACTGAAGGGCTCAAACTGCTTATACGCATGACTGAACCATGCGTATGAAGTTCAGTCGCACAACTGGTGTAACCGCATGAGGGTATATACGTAGGATCCCAGTCGCACACTCAGAGGTACGTATGGGTTCAATTGCACGATTGAATCCCATTCGTACGGTTCAATCGTACGACTGAACCCCTTTCGCACGGTTCAATCGCACGCCTGAACTCAGTCGCTAAATCTCAATCGCATGACAAAAAGATTTTCTTCAAGCTTAAGGATTTCATGACTTTCTTAGTCAATGGTACTAATGTTTACTATCTTTGTGTAACAGATGGCGAGTATATGGATTATGAGCACAAAGCACAATATATGTGCTCATCTGGACTTAACATCCAGAAACGCTACTGATTTCTCTGGCATAATCACATTCCTACTGATATCGAGGATTGCACATGCCATATCTACTCCCTGCACTCCGTATCGATCCATTCAACAAGCCTTCTGGGAAGGCGCTACAGTTGATAGATCATCTGAGCCTCACTGCATCAGAAGTACCATATTTGGAGAGGCTATTACCGTTTCAGAGGAGGATCTAAGGATTGTACTACAATTGGGGGATGACGCTGACTGTCCAACTCGTTTACACCCCCTCACTGTCAGAGGATGCTTTCTCAGAGCCAAATACTCTGGGGACATCAAATCTGGGGTACTAAACAAGAGTAACCTCTGTCCCCAGTTTAAATATCTTGCACACGTGCTGCTCAAGTGCATGGCTTCAATAAAAGGTGGTTTTGATGAGCTGTCTGACCAGATGCAGAACGCATACGTTGCTTTGGTGCTGAACCATCCGTTCAGCTTCTCCAAGATGATCTTCACTATCTGGTGGAGAACATCAAGGGGAAAGGGAAGGAAGCCTTCTGTATGTACCCGAGATTTATGCAAATAATCGTAGATCAGAAGCTTCCCTCCCTGCCAAAGGAAAAGGAGGATGAGGTAGTCTAGGAGGTAATGGATGACACTACCCTGGGAAGGATGAAAGTGTACAGGGGAAAGCAAGTGAAGCCTCCTGTCAGGAGGTTGTTTGGTCATCTTGCCCGAGATGACTATGTGGCGCCCGCAAAGCGAAAGTGGCGTCACGAGGATAGTGACTCTGATGTGGAACAGATAGCTACCCACTCATGACTCAGATGACGATGACAGTGGGGATGCCGGAGATGATATGCCTAGTCCACTCAGAGGCACTGTGTCTGATTCTGTACCTCCAGTGTCCGTCACAGCTGGAGAAGTAACTGAGTCAGCAGGATTTCATCAGGGTTTTCTTCTTGGCACGGAGGAGGAGGATGAATCGGATGAGGAGCCACTTACACGAACTGTGGGAAGGAAAGTTGTTTCCACAGAACATGGGTTAAGGGTGGTTGGTGAACACCCGAGAGACTCCGGAGATACAGATACTGACCCAAGCTATGCTCCGAGGTCCACAGGCAGGGTTGTAGGGGAGCTTCCACCTCAACTGGAACAAGGAGGAAGAGAATGGCTAAACCCCATGGCCAGAAGAAGAAGAAGCGTAGGGTGACCTTCCTCACCACCACATCTACCACATCTACCACGTCCACCACATCCACCCCAACCACCATATCCACTACAGCCACCACATCCACCACATCCACCACATCCACCACATCGACCACAGCCCTCACCATACCTCCCACCACAGCACATTTTCCCTCCACCACCATATCCTTTACTCCCTCATCACCTCCACCATTATACAGACCTATCTTCACTACAGCCACCTCCACCACCATGTCACACCAATCATTACCCTCAGCCCACCCCTCACACACTTACAGATCTCCTCTACCTCCAATCGGGGTAGAGGAACAGTTGTTAGCGCTTAACAGAATGGTGATGCGCTTACTGGCGGCTGATGAGGAAAAGGCAACTCAGATCCGCGAGCTTACTGACCTGACTGCTGCCCAATCTCACCAAATAGCAGAGCAGGCTCGAGTAATTGAGGAGCAGGCCCAGCAGTTGGCTGCTCAGAGCACCAAGATGGACCAACTCCAAGCTCAAAGTGTCACATCAAGCAAGCAAATAGAGCAGCTGGAGAAGGAAGGAAGATTATCCTGTTAAAACTAAAAGGATCTAAAGAGTCATTGAAGATCAGGGAAGGAGACAGAGATGAAGATGATGAAGATAATGATGAGGATGATGAGAGTGATACTGAGGATGATGAAAAAGCAGAAGGAGGGGATGCACCTGCATCGGCCACTGCTACAGGTCACGAGAAAAGGACAAAGAACAGACAAGATCAATCAGCTTCTACCTCTACTCCTCCAAGTGATGAAACCATGATACAAGATAAAAGTAAAGATTAGATGTTTATGTATTTATCTTCTTTTGTATTTGAATCATGTAATTGAACACAATGTATTTAATGTTTATATTACTTTAATGCCTTTCTGTTTGATTAATTACTAATGATTTATGTGTGGAATGTTTAAATCAAACAGATCATATTACCAAAGAGATGAGTTTGATATTACTCCCCTTCGGCAGGTTAAGTCTCAGCTAACAATGATTCTTGATCTACAAGGGATTGTCAGGAGGTCAATGAATTATACCCCTGAAGAAGGAGAAATAATTCATGATCTATCAAATGAGCAACTTGCAGAGCTTTTCGAGCTAAATCCAAATGAGATAGTAAAAGATGCTCCGACATGCGATTCGACTAGTGACGAAGAGCTCAACGATGTTGATGATGTAGAGATCGAAGATGTCACTGCCGAGGAGTACCCTCAGTACGCTGACAATGAGGGCAATGTGGTCCCCAATCTGGGTGAATCCCTTGTCAGTGATACTATTGAGGTGTCGAACTATATGGAGCAAGAAACAGAGAAAGCAGAAGACATAGCCCAAGCCTCAATGATGATGTCGACATTCGAAAGGCTGAGCGGGCTGCATGTTTTGAAGAAGTTAGAGCCCAACGTACTACACCAAAGAAGGATTCCTACACCAAACTTTATAGAGTCAAGAAACATCACAAGGTGTTAGGAAGGATCATAGCATGGGCGTGTTTTGAGGATCTTAATGTATATGCAGTTAAGAGAGAACAGGGCATATAGTACTTCAGATTCCCACATGATCTGAAGACTCTACCAGTTTTTGAGCTCAACTAGCTGGCCAAATTAAAGCTTTTGTATGCTGACCCGAGGAAGATGTCAGGCTGGTTCGAGGCTGCCCTAAAGAAGGAGTACCACACCAGGTGGGTTAACTTCAGACCCCAATAGCCTACTAGGTATATTAGAAGGTCTGAGGTTGATGCCATTACTGGCAAGCCTAAAATAGTGTTGAAGTGGAATCCTCTGCGCATAATGTCAAGAATCCCACTCAGGGAAATGCCACAGGATTTCACTCCACATTTTAAGTGGTGGTACTATGATTGTAGAATAGCTGAAGCGGTCATAGTCTTAAGCAAAGAGGGACAAATGGATACTATCAGGATATTCGACCCAATGTGGCTTACAAACATGTCGGAAATGATGTCTATACGCTATACAAGTGGCCACTGTTCTATGATACGCAAGATATTGTACAAGCCCTCCAGTTCCAGAACGTTATACGACTCTGCTTCGTGTTTGACATTCACACGGGAGTCACAAAAGAGGAGAAGTACAAGAAATACAAGGAGGTTATGCAGAAAACAAGAGATTAGAGAGATCTAGGTCCAAGGGGGAGTTTGTTGATACATGTATGTCCCAAGATCATGATATGAAATGTAATAGATCTTGTTGTCTGATTCTAATATGTAATTTGATATGATGATATTGGTTGTTTGTGATTTGTAATGACTAATATTTCATTAATGAGTTGATATTAAATGGGTTAATTAGGTTTGTGGTTGTTAGAATTGTTACACATAATGTTTATTAATTAATACATTCAAACTTAACTAATGAAGTTCTCATGCGAATGGCCCATGCGAATGAACCATAAGCATGAATAACTTCATACGAATGACTCAGTCGCACGACTGAACCACGAGACTGGATCAGTCGTATGATTGTAACATAAGATTGGCTCAGTCGCACGACTAAACACTCAGTCGTGCGGATGAATCAACCGCATGGTTCAATCGCACGACTGAACCATGCTAATGGTTCAGTCGCACGATTGAATAATACCAACCTATAAATACAACCCAATACGTGAAAAATAAGAGTTTTTGATTAATTACGATTCCAGACGTACCCTAGCCGTCCAGAGGCCTCCTAATTCGTTCTCCAAGTTCATAGAACACTTTAGATCGATTCCCAATCGATTTCTAACGTTAGTTTCAATTCTTGATTGATTCTTCGTGTGTTCTCACTGATTGGATTGCCAATCAAATAGGATTCCAAACTATTTGATCTGGTTTACACGCTAATCTCTAGGTATTTCGTTCAAATACCAGGTCCTGACAAGGATATGATCTTAAGATATGTTGTGTGTTCTTAGTTCTATCTTATATTTTACTTTTGTTCTAAGTATCATCCTTGTGTTAACCAGTTCCCTATTTGATCTGTTAAGTGTTATAACATCACACTCTTCATTGTGTGTTTGTGTTGTAAGTGACCAACCCTCCTAAACGGTCCTGCAATTGGTATCAGAGCATTCCGTGTTCTTCATTGTAAGATCTCAATATCTTAAGATCCCATACACACACAAAACTTTACATATCAAATGGAACCTATCACTAAAGCTGATATGGAAACTAGAATCATGACAAAGTCTCCACTGATTATTCCTAAAGACTTTAACACTTGGTGCCAACGAGTGGAAAGGTTCATCAAGTCATAAGACTCTAGGATGTGGGAATCTGTTGTCTCAGGACCTTACATAACAAGCACATCTTCGGCTGCTGCTGAAGGTGGTATGATTCCAAAGGTTGTGGCTAATTATTCTGAAAAAGACAGGAAGAAAGTTGTCATTGATTAGAAAGCCATGACAATCCTTCAAATTGCTCTTCCAAACTCCATATATGGAGGCTTCAAGAAGTGCAAAACAACTAAACAACTATGGGATGCACTGAAGCTAATGTATGAGGGGTCATTTGAAGCCAAGGAGAACAAGAAGGGTCTCCTGAAGTAGCAGTTTGAGAACTTCACCTTTAAAACAAGTGAGACCATGACTCGACAATACCTTAGGTATGTTGAGATTTTGGACACTCTAATGGATGTTGGAGTGACTCTTGAGAATAGGGATATTGTAAGGAAGTTTATGTCCTCTCTTCCTAGACAACGGACACATTATTCTGTTGTTATCAAGAGAACTGAGAACCTTAAGACTCTTACTCTACAAAGTTGTATGGTATTCTTAGTGGATACCAGATGGAGATGAACATGCAAGGCTCATCTGGTAACTCCAATAATCAACTGAGTTCAGCCCTCCATGTGGTTGAAAAGGATAGCATAGAACCAAAACATTATCTTATATGCTACAGTGACAACTCACAAAAGGTTCTTTTCATGCCTTTGGGCAGTCAACTTTCCTTCACCTTTGAAGATCTAGACTGTATCCATCAAGATGACCTAGAGTCCATGGAGATAGTCCAACAAATGGCTCTTCTCCATAAAGCCAAGAAGTTCTACAACACGACAAGGTGGAAGTTTTTCCAAGCAATGTACCCAGTGGAGAGTTTAGGTTGGACAAAAGTAAAGTTAAGTTTTACAACTGTAACCAAATGGGTCACTTTGCAAGGTAGTGCAAGGCACCAAGGAAAAATGGTGGCCAAGCATAAACCAGACCAAAGTACATTAAGAAAGCCGCCCAGAATAAGAAGCCAAAGCAACAACTAAGAAGGAAGCTTTGACTGGAGCTTTCAGGTGAAAGGAAGCAAAGGTATTGGAACATCTCTGTACACCTAAATGTATTGCTAAAGTTAATAGATATGTGTCCTACAACTTAGAGATGAGATCCAATCATGAGTCCTTAAATATCTTAAAATCTGATTTTAAAAGAGTTGCAAATGATTATAAACTGAAAATAGAGGACTTAGAGAAAACCTTTTTAACACTTAAACATGAGCATACAAATCACAGCACTCAAATCAAAGATATCATAGCTAATGTGACTGGATGCCAGGCTAAGATTGTGATAAGCAATGCCAGGGCAGAAAAATGTGTTCTTGAAGAAGAGACCTTCAAGAATATAATATCCTCATCCTTGCATGCAAAAGTTTGTTGTCATAATAAGTAGGGACTGGGATCTAGTGAGATAGCTCATCCATACACAATTTTGTCTGTACGATCTCCTAGTTGTAGAACTTGTGAAGATGAGCTTCCTCTCATTGACCCCTTGACAGAAAAGGATGAAGAAGAGATAGTGAAGAATGCCTTTAAGAAGAGTTAAGAAGAGGATTCTAACATGGGTCACTATCTTTCTGAGGAGAGTAAGAAAGTTGTGATGACCAAGTATATGGGAAAAAACTTGATCAGGGAGAGCAAAAGAAAAGCAAAGAAAGCTTAAGAGATCAAGGCCACCTTCAACTCCAAGCAGAAATAAGTTTTCAACTCTGTAGCATTTGAGGTGGTGAAGACTGAAGACATTAACTTAAACTCTACTACCAGGAGTTCAAGTTAAAGCCCAAATCATCCTAGCATCAAGAAAAAAGCTGATTAGTTGTGTACCACTAATGCACTACTTGAACCATCCAACTCCAATGGAAGTTCTCGCCCTAAAGGAACTTCCACAACATCTGCAAAGTTGAAGATGGAAAGGAAAGTGATCAATTTCAGTCTTGTTTTCAAAAGAAGGCTTTTAGGAAGAAGAAAATGGACTGTGTCATTTGTGTGAGTGTCTCTCATCTTGCTAATTATTGTCCTTACAATCGAAAAGGTACTTTCCACATGGCCTAGAAAGAGGCTTCTAAGAGTTCCAAGAAGAAGCAAGCTTCGGAAGGAAAAACTTTTCTTTTCGAAAGCTCCAAAATAAAGGTGAAGGCAAGTGGAAAATTGCCTTCGAAAGGACATTTGGTCATGGAAGAAATGAATACTTCTGAAGCACTAGAGCCTGGTGTAGTGTTAGAAATATCTTCCAAAGGTCCATTCATCAAAACTTTCAAAGTCAACAAAATTTCCAAAGTGTTGAAGGTCAAGTCTAAACATCAAAAGGTGGTGTGGAAGACAAAGAAAGATCAAGTGACTGAAAGTTCTCCATAAACATCAGCAAATGATCTTTAAAACACAACTATAGAATCTATTTGTATTGCATTATCTTCAACTTCAATTGATAATCCCAAGACTAACAAGGCTTGGCTTTCCAAATGTAACTAACCATCTCTTTTGTGTAGGAACATCTCAAGACAAACAAAAATGTATGGATCATTAATAGGGGTTGTTCCAAGCACATGACAGGCAATAGGTCAATACTCCAAAAGTTTGAAAAGATTGACGAAGGACTAGTCGCTTTGGTGGAGATGCTGGAGGTTACATTATAGGAAGGCGCAATGTCACAAATGGTACGCTCATCATTGAGAAGGTAAACTTTGTCAAGGAGCTTGGATACAATCTTTTGAGTGTATCTCAAATTTGTGATCAAATTCCTAACATGCTCTTTGTTGAGCATGAGTGCATTGTTCTCAAGCCTGGGGTGGTCATTCCTCATTAGCATATCCTACTCAGAGCCCCAAGGAATGGGAACATGTACAAGATGGATTTTCAAGATACATCTCCCTGAAGAAAAGTTTCATGCTTTCTATCTAAAGCTAATAGTGATGAGTCTTTCCTCTGGCATAAAAGAATGTGCCATGTAAACTTTATACAACATAATTAACTAATTAAGAATGATTTGTTAACTAGAATGCCAAAGAAAGAGTTTACAAGTGATGACCACTATGTTGCATGCCTGAAAGAGAAGCAACATAACGTATCTCACAAGCCAAAGGAAAGAAACTCCATCACTACTCCCTTACACTTATTACATATGGATCTCTTTGGCCCCACTAGTGTAATGAGTCTAGGATGGACCTCTTATTGTTTAGTGATCACAGATGTGTTTACCAGATTATTTGGGTCTTCTTTCTTAGAATTAGGGATGAGACCCTAGAGATTCTGAAGGATTTCATCTTAAAGATTAAGAATCAATGTGATCACAAAGTCAAAACAATAAGATGTGATCAAGGAACTGAATTCATGAACCAAATCCTTGATACGTATTATGATGAAAAAGGTATTACAAGGCAATATAGTGTTCACAGGACTCCTCAGCAAAATCGTGTTGTTGAGAGGAGAAACAGGGCACTTATTGAAGCTGCAAGAACTATGTTGTCAGACTCTAAATTGCCTATCACCTTCTGGGTAGAGACACTCAACACTGTCTGCTATGTGTAAAATAGAGTTTTAGTAGTTAAGACACATCGTAAGACTCCTTATGAACTTTGCCATAAGAGGAAACCTTTCATTGGTTTTCTCAGGTCATTTGGATGGCCTTGCACCGTCTTGAATACCATAGATCAAATTGCTAAGGCTAATAAGGTATACAATCTTTGAACTAGAGTACTTGAGGAGTCAGCCAATGTGACTTTTAATGAGCACACTCCTACTATGAATGGTTCTGGTCCTGATTAGCTATTTGATCTTGATTTATGTTGGACCAAAAGAACCAATGAGCCATATCAAAAAAAAACCGTTAAGTCCCACAGTCATCTAAATAACTGAAGTGATCTACAACTGCTGAAGACAACTGCTGAAGACAAAGTCTGAAGACAAAGTCTGAAGACAAAGTCTGAAGACAAAGTCTGAAGACAAAGTCTGAAGACAAAGTCTGAAGACAACTGCTGAAGATAAAGCCTGAAGACAAGTCTGAAGACAACTGCTGAAGACAAAGTCTGAAGATCAAGTTCTCAGAAGTTGTCATAACAGCTGAAGTAGTTCTCTTTAGTAGTTGTGATGTTTTATATTTCAGTAGTTTGTAATCAGTAGTTTTATATTATGTAAAACATCTGAAGTTCTTATACTTCAGATGTTATAACTTTAGTAGTTATAATGTTTGTTTATACTTAGCTTCTAATGAAGATGTCCTTAGTTGTTGTGGACATCTTCAGTAGTTTTGTTTAATTTCATTTGTTTGTATAAATCAGTTAGATGTCACTATCATGTGATGTCAGCTGATGTCACATTCCTTATAAAAGGAATGTAGACCTAATTTCCCCAACAGGTGAAGCGTGTGCATGAATGAAAACATTCTTTTTGTAGAAAACTCTCTCTCTATAACTGTTACTGTTTGATTGAATATTCATATTATTCTTGCTAGAATTTCGTCTAATTCGTGTGCTATTCCGCTAGAAATCCTAATCTAATTGATCAAACTAGATCTCGATCCCTACAAATGGTATCAGAGCAGGTAAATCATTGATCGATTTAACAATTGATCATTGAAACTGTTCTTTTGATATCTTAGTTTGATCGAATTGGCAAATTTGCAAGAATTGGTTATAGATTTTGTTTTTCTGTTGCTTCCTGTTAATCAATTTGAGATTCTTCTTATTTCAAATTGTGTTGTTGAGTTTTTGAGTTAGGATCATTAAACTCTTATTGAACCTGTTTGAATTGGTGAAAATGGCTACATCAATCAATGATCCTCACAATACTGGCTCCTCAACAAAACCTCCGATGCTTGTTAGGAGTGAGTACAACATATGGCAATGACGAATGCTCCATCACCTGTCTGTTAATAGTTTAGTTGTTGGAAATCTATGGTTCATGGACCATATAAGCCTATGGTGAGTAATCTGGAAACCAATGAGATGGTTCCGAAGAAGAAAGAGCAATATTCAGATGAAGATCTGAAACTGTTTGAAATTGATGCTAAAGCCCATGGAATTCTGGCCGTGGCAGTGCCTAATGATATCTATTCTGGACTTATGCATCATGAATCTGCTCATGACATCTGGGTTGCTCTGAAAGAACAATTTGGAGGAACTGATGAGGTCTTAGCAAACAATAGAGAAATCCTTGCCCAGCAATATGAGACATTCTCTCATAGAAAGGGTGAGTCACTAACTCAACAGTTTGAGCGATTCTCCTGTTTGATATCTGAGTTGAAAATGGTTAAACATGAATATACAAACAGTCAAATGAACAACAGATTTCTCAGATCCATGCCTGAGAGATGGGACACATATACCATTGTCCTACGCTCCAGTGCAAATCTAGATAATCTATCTCTCACCCAACTTCATGGGAAACTGCTTACATTTGAAAGAGAGATAGAACAGAAAAGAAAAGTGACTTCATCTGGGAAGCTCACTGATGACTTTGTACCAGGGAATACTGCTCTGTTTGGTCATGAGTTCGAATATGCTACATCAGAAAGTTCCTATGATGAGCATATTGATTTCTCTTCAAACAGTGGAGATCATGCTTTTGCTGGTATTGATGGTAATTCAGGATGTAATAGTGACAATATGTGCTTTTTGATGGATGATTTGAAAGGAAATGCTGATGATGATTTGGAAGACATGGATATTTTGAGCCAAATGGCATTAGTAAATATCAGATCTCAAAACTTTTACAAAAGGATAGGTAGAAAATTCCCTGGTCCCTCTGGAAAAACCAAAGTTGGTTTTGACAAGAGCAAGTTGAGGTGTCACAAGTGCCATAGACTTGGACATTTTGCAAGAGAGTGTAGATCATCTGGATCTAAATCTTCTGCACCCTTTGTGACCTTTCCAAGCAATAATTCACAAAACAAAGGGCAACATTCTACCAGTTCTGGTTATCATTCACAAAATCAATCATCTCCTACATATTTTGTTCCTCAAGGTCAAATGCCATATCCTTATCCTATTTTTACATGCCACATTCCGATCAGGTTCCTGTACCCATAGCTCAACAATCACATGCCCTACCTGAGCCTCAACCACCTCAATCAAGTCAACAATCTCAATCTCAATCTCAATCACATCAATGCTTTTTCACTCCTGGTGTTATTGACTGGAGTAGTTTACCAGATGATCTTTCTGGTTATTCTCAACAAATCTTTTCTGGTGCTTGTCAACATGTTGGTGAAAATCCTTTTGGAAATCTTGCTCTTATGGCCCTGGAGTCTAGTGATGGTTCTAGCTCAAATGCTTCATCATCATAGGTACCACAAATATCTTCTATGGCTAAGGCCAAGTTGTGTTCTGTGTCATGCATAGCTGCTTTTTCCTCAATTAGAGAAGAAATTGTAGCTTTAATTAATGAAAATCTTGACCTAGAGAAAGTGATTTCCAAAAGAAAACTGAGTTTGAGTCTGTTTTAAAAGAAAAAGATGATGAGATTTACAAATTAAAATGCCAAATCAATGATGAAAAGGCTAAGGTAGAGGTCATCTTAGAAAATCACAAGAGTCTTAAAGAAACACTTGCAGCTACTCAAGTGGAGTGTGAACGCTGGGTAACATCTTGCAAGGGGTTTGAAATGCTTCTCAGTAAGCAAACTTCTTCAAATATGAAGTTTGGGATTGGATATAATCACATGAACCTCCTATAGATTTTACTCCTAAGACAGAAGTAATATCTGAAGGTGAAATCAATTTCCAAACCACATCATCATGTGTCTCATCCTCAAGTAATAATGTACAATCAGAGGATGAAGTCAGTAATAGTACCTCAGCTAATCAGTCTCCTGATGGTCCTACTGCTGATGAACACATGATCAAAGAAAAGCTGAGTCCTTCAGGTGTTATCTCAAAATGTATTCAAAGTACTGAAGAGAATGTAACAACACCTGAAGAACATTTCAAGCCAAATGGAACCAAACATGGTTTGACAACTGCTGAAGAATCTATCAGGAAATCCAAATGTACTGATAGAAAATCTTTGAAGAACAAGTCTTCAGTTGTTACAAATCCTTCAGTACTTCACATAAGTACTGAAAGGAAGAAAGTACTAAAAAACACACCATCAGTAGTTTCATCTTCTTCAGCAGCTGATCAACAGAAGATGGAGAAAAAGCCATGTGAAATTTGTAGTCTATTCAATCATCTCACTGATGAATGTTGGTACAGAAAGGGTTTCAAATTTAACAATGATAAAATCATCAAAAAGAAAATTAATAAAATGAAAGATGAATTTGAAACCAGGTTTGTGCCACAAACATCTCAACCTGATAAACCAAAGTCTTCACAAAAATCTAAACAGAAGAAATAAGTTTATCATAAACAGCTGAAAATACTCCTCAAAGAGTATCAAAACTACAGACTAAGTCTGTGTCTTTCAAAAAGGAGGACATGGTGTCTCACAGGAATCATTTAGAAACAAGTTTTGATGTGTCTGCTGAACTGAAAGCTTTAACAATCAATCAGACACAACTTGTTATGATGGTTCAAAATCTATTGGGGAGAATTAACCAAATAGATGTACTTGTGATTAAACCACTGCAAGGAAACCTAAGCAAAAATCAAAGGAATCCTTTTCAGCATCATCTCCTTCTTCAAAGGCTGTTAATCATGACAAATCAGTTAGTATAAAAGCTGTTGATGAGAACAGACCCAAAACCAAAAAGGTTTGGGTCAGAATGCAACTAGTTGTTGTGATATATGTAGGTTCTTCAACATGCCATAGAAGCATCTGGTATGTGGACAGTGGAGGATCTATGCATATGACTGGGAGCAGATCTTTTCTTCATGACTACTCTTAAGGAAAGAAGGGATTTGTATCTTTTGGTAATGATGCTAAGGGTTACATCATCGGCAAAGCTTTGTTTCAAATGGTGAAATAGGTTTGATGATGTCAACCATGTGGAGAATCTCATGTATAATTTGTTGAGTGTCGGTCAATGTGTGATAAAGGGCATGTTGCACTTTTCACCAGTCAGAACTGTCGAATTTTGTCTTTCAATGTTTTGAATATGATTGAGAAGATATTGGATGAACATACTCTCCTGAAAGCCAACAGGGTTGGAAGAGTATATGCCTTAGACTTATCAAAGAAAATTGATCTAAAAGGCCATCCATGTCTGTTCTCCAAGGCCTCTCCTCAGGATTTTGAGCTTTGGCACAGAAGGCTTGGTCATGTGAATCTTGAAACATGAACCAGCTCATCCTTCATGGGTTAGTGAGAGGTCTGCCATTAAAGGAGTTCAAATGTGATGACAACTGCTCTGCTTGTTTAAAAGGAAAGCACATAAAGTATCATTCCCTCCAATAGAAGAACCAAAGTCCACTGCATGCTTGCAATTACTGCATATGGATCTTTTTGGTCCAGTAAGAGTGATGAGTATGGCAAAGAAAAATACTGTCTGGTAATTGTGGATGATTATTCCAGATTTTTATGAAACTTCTTCTTACATTCAAAAGATGAGGCTGGTCAAATTATCATCTACTTTGTGTTGCATGTGGAAAAGCAGTATTCTCTTTCTGTCAAGTGTGTGAGGAGTGATAATGGCACAGAGTTTAGAAATCACACACTTAATGAATTTATTTTTCTAAGGGAATCAAGAGGCAGTTTAGCATTCCTAGAACTCTTGAACAAAATGGAGTGGTGGAGAAAAAGAACAGGACTCTTATTGAAGCTGCAAGGTCAATGTTGGCTGATTCTGGTTTGCCACTAACCTTTTGGGCTAATGCTGTTAACACAGCTAGTTATGTACAAAATAGAGTTTTGGTAAATCAAAGGTTGATGAAGACTCCTTATGAAGTGTTACATCATTTGGCTCCTCTGATTTCCTTCTTTAGAGCTTTTGGGTGTCCCTGCTATATTCTCAACATAAAAGATCCACTTCAGAAGTTTGAATCAAAGGTGGATGCAGGGTACATTGTTGGGTATTCCTCTACTTGCAAGGCATACAATGTTTTTAATTGCAGATCAAAGATTGTAGAAGAAACTTTGCATGTAAAGTTTAATGAATCTCCAAAGGCGAAAATCCCACAAAATCCTGTGGAGTTATTTGATCTGGACATACTGCAATATGTTCCTTATCAGTCTCCAAATGTTGCAGGTTCTGTGAATCCATCATCTTCTGTAACATGTTATCCATCTGTTGGTATCAATGCAAGTTTTAGTGATCAACTGCCTGAGTCTACTAAACTTGATGTTCCTGTAGCTTCAGCAGTTCCATCCACAACAAATGCTGATGAGATCTTGGAATCCTCTACTTCATTTGAATTGTCATATCATTCTAGGTTTCAAGAATCTGGATCACCACCTGTTGCTGCTGAATCACCTACAAACACTTGCACAGATCTTATTGAGTATCAAGAACTGAAGAATCATCCCATGTCTCAGATCATTGGTGACATCAATGCTGGGGTTTCAACCAGAAGTCAATTGTCCAACTTTTGCTTCTATGCTCTCTTCATAAGTCAGCAAGAGCCAAGAATTATCATATTGCATTAAGAGACAATGGATGGGTTGAAGCTATGCAACTTGAGCTTCTTTAGTTTCAAAAGCAGCAAGTGTGGGAACTGGTTCCTCTTCCCCAAGGTAAGTGTGCAATAGGCACTAAATGGGTGTTTAGGAATAAAACTGATGAAAAAGGCCAAATTGTCAAGAACAAGGCCAGACTAGTTGTACAGGGGTTTTCACAAGAAGAAGGTATTGATTATGATGAAACCTTTGCCCCTGTAGCCCGACTGGAAGCAATCAGATTGTTTTTAGCTTATGCTGCTTTTCATAATCTCAAAGTTTTTCAAATGGATGTCAAAAGTGCATTCTTATATGGTAAAATAAAAGAAGAAGTTTATGTGTGCCAACCACCAGGTTTTGAAGATCATAAACATCCAGATTGGGTTGTATAAGCTTGATAAGGCTCTTTATGGACTAAAACAAGCACCTAGAGCCTGGTATGAAACACTATCCAGTTTCTTCTTCAAAATAATTTCACTAGAGGATCTATAGATAAACCTTGTTCATAAGAAAGTAGGCATGCATAAGCTCCTTGTTCAAATTTATGTTGATGATATTATTTTTGCATCCTCTGATCCACAGTTGTGTGATGCCTTTACTAAGTTGATGCAACAAAAGTTTGAAATGTGTGCCATAGGAGAATTACAGTTCTTTCTGGGTTGCAAATCAACAAAAGGCTGATGGAACTTTCATTCATCAGTCAAAATATACAAAGGATTGTTTTAAAAAATTGATTTACAAAACTGTAAGCCCTGTTCTACTCCCTGTGCAGCACCACACAACTGGATGCTGATCAGAAAGGTAAAGCAGTTGACGAAACTCTTTACAGATGTATGATTGGTCCTTGATGTATCTTATAGCCTCTAGACCAGACATTATGTTTGCAACTTGTGTCAGTGCCAGATTTCATGCTGCACCTAAAGTATCTCACATGATTGCAGTCAAAAGGATCTTTAGATATTTGCAAGGAACTCAATCTCTAGACTTTGGTATCCCACTGGACACTCTTGCAAATTAGTTGCTTTCTCTGACAGTGACTATGTCGGGTGTAAATTACCCAGAAAATCCACCTCTGGTGGATGCCAATTTCTAGGCAACTGTTTGGTTTCTTGGCATGGTAAGAAACAACCTCTGTTGCTACATCCACTGCTGAAGCAGAGTACATTGCTACTGCAAGTTGTACATCTCAGGTACTCTGGCTTCAAAATCAATTACTGGATTAGACATTACAGAGACTAAGACTCCTTTACTAATGGACAGTGCTTCAACTCTTTGTATTGTTAAGAATCATGTCCAGCATTCTAGGACCAAACATATTGAGATCAGACATCACTTTATTAGGGATTGTTATGAAAAAGGTTTGATTGATCCAAAGTTTGTTCCTAGTGCTGATGAGCTTGTAGATATATTTACTAAGCCTTTGGACAGTGCAACTTTTCAAAATCTTGTGCTAAGGCTTGGTATGATGCAGCTTGAATAAATTGACAACTACTAATGATCTCAGCTCCCAGGTACTGATGAGCATCAGTATACAGCTGTCACAAATAGGTACTGAAGCTATTTTATCTTTAGCTATTTTTCATAACTACTAAAGACTAAATTCCTTAAAGTACTGAAGTACTTTATCTGTTGAAAAGTACTGCAGTGGTTACAACTATTGATGTCTGTTCTCACAGATAAGTACTGATGACCAATGAAACATCTGAAAATCTGATACTCTGCTGACTAAGTGTTAAGGTCAAATGAAACAAATGAGATATGTGAATTGACAACAACAACTGATGAGTAAGTTTATTTTTCAATTGGTTCTGACAACTGTTGTTTCATTTCAAAACAACTGAAGCCAAACCAGGTCTTCAGTAGTTTTTTCAACTACTGATGAGAAACACCAAGTATTTAGTTGTTTACAACACTTGAAAGTTAAACCATGTCTTCAGTCATTTTCTAACAACTGATGACTAAAACCAAAACTTTCAATTGTTTTCTTTTAGCCATTTCATAACCTATAAATATCTAACCCTAACTTCAAACTTTTTGATAAATCGATTTCCGAATGTTCATCTCCCATTAATGGCGACCATGCAAATCAAACCTTGACACAAATGTGTTTCTTACTTCACAAAATCAACCTTTTGGACTAAGTTTGATGATGCTATTGATCTGATGGCTGATTCCCAGTATCGAACTGCTTTTCTTCTGAATCCTACCTTCTATCCCGACTCTCTTCGTCAATTCTGGACAAATGTCACCATCCATACTGGTGAGAATGATATTGTGATCACTCTCCAGTCATTTGTAAACAAGAAGAAGGTGATTGTCACTCCTGCTATCATTCGCAAACGCTAGATCTGAATGATGCTACCGGTGTCACCAAATACCCGAAGGGCACCATTGATCTCTCATTCATTAATCATGGCTATGAGGGCAACCTAAGTGCTACTACCATTCTGAAGAAGCACTTTC
Source organism: Flaveria trinervia (assembly GCA_025506515.1). Taxonomy (NCBI): domain Eukaryota; kingdom Viridiplantae; phylum Streptophyta; class Magnoliopsida; order Asterales; family Asteraceae; genus Flaveria; species Flaveria trinervia. The sequence continues at coordinate 29,305,603 of CM046456.1, forward strand.
ATGATGCTGAACGCCTAATCTTTCACATGATCAATGTTTGTCTTGCCCCCAAAAACCTCTTCATGGGATCAAATGTCATCCGGTGGCAGCAGGTATTGTATTCTATTCTTGAACGCCAAAGCTTAAATTTTTCTAAAATTATATTTTTAGAATTAAAAGATCTGGCAATGAAACCTGTAGCTAACAGATGGCTATTATATCCAAGGTTTCTTATGGCCATAATCATGAATCAGTTACAATCTAATGGCCCTGTTGGCCTTGGAGTCCCTGCTATGGTAGTTTTGCCAGAGGTATACTCCAGGCACAACTCTGACCCACACCTCAAAGAGGCTGCCAAAGTGCTAAAACCCAAGCAGAAGGTACCCACAGCCTCATCCTCCAGATCCAAAGTCCCCTCCAAACCTCTCTCCAAACAACCAAAAAGGCTACTCAGGGAGTTGAGTCCCCTGTTGACGCCCTGCAACACAACGCAGGATGAAACTATGGGTAGTAATCCCCCTATAGTTTCCAGGACTCTACCAGCTGAAACCGCTCAAGTATCCTCTCAACAGGATCCTAATGCAACCAAAAATAGGGAAACCACATTACTGGAATCTCTCTCGCTTGAGAGGATTGCCATTTAAGAGCACCATTCTCCCCAGGTGCAATCCTTTTCACACCTATCTCCCACTGAAGCCACCCCTACAAGCCCAACCGTGGTTATTGCACAAGTGTTGACTCAACTACATTCCTCTACCCCTCCCCAGAAACCTATTACTACTAGGAAAACCTCAATCATTGAGGGAGAGTATTATAATGTAGCTGATAACCCACGGCACAGGGATTACAGAGTTTAATCTCCCAGTGTAGAGGAGGAGATTAGCACATGTGGTGAGGCTGCCTCTTCTCCTTGTTCAGCACATGATCAGGATGAAGTGGTATCATTTCTAAGTCCTCACCAGAGGCAACAGCCAATGAAGGACATTATCCTGAGCAGGAAGTCCCTAGTTCCGAAATAGGGCACATGTGAAACTGATCTACACTTCAGCACATGTTCATCCTAATTTCATTAGGAGGTCAGCTGATTCCACAGACTGATGATGACCTGGCTTTTTCTTTGATGTTCTAGCCCACAATACTATTCTTGAGACTGAGGTATGTAGACTACAAGAACTGCTTGCCAAAAGGTCACAAGAATCAAGTCCATCTTCCCACATTCACCCACGATGGCAGTTTCTCCTGAAACTATCCCAAACCTGAGCCACTCTCAACAACTTGCCACCAGCCTCTACTTCAGGTGCCATTTCTCAGGGACAGAACCCCTCTGAGCAAATGGTTGCTTCCTTTCAAACATCCTTACCTCTCATCACTTCCATAATCACAAACAATGTACATCAAGCCATTGATGAGAGGCTTTCCTCAACTCTTCAATCTTTAGTTGATGTTGTGTTTTCTAAGAAACTTTCTGACATTCACACCCCTGAACCCAATGCAACCAAAAAAGGGGGAGTCTAAGTCAGTGAAAGTAGACAAAAGAAAAAGAGCTGAAAGGAAGCAGAAAAAGAGCAGAAAGAAAACAGAGATGATCACCTACAAAAGAAGAAATCCTCTAAAAGACTAAGGTGAGAAAAAGTTGGAAGAATTGATCAAAGCAGCTCATGAGCAACATAGCAGATCTATTTAACAAAGATGGGCAAGTTGGAGTGAGAAAGAAAGAGAAAGGCTGGAAACTATGGCAAGATTTATATCAAAACATCTGGGAAGGTTGATCATTCAAGTGAAGTCATGCTCCAGAGACAGTATTTTGAGATAACCACCAGAATCTGTTCTTCTGAAGTATTTAACAAAGGATTGATCATAGAAGCTCTTGATGAAGCTGGTGCTGGGAAAAGGACTGATATGGCAAAACTATCCAATGCTTCACTCAAATCCAAGATGCTAGTGCAGCCTGCACTATCACCCAAACCAAAACACCACCTTCACAACCCTCAAACCAATTCCTTTACCTAAGAAACCTACTGAACCATTACCAATGATACACCTAAGAGGTAGAGAAGGGTGTTGAGGATGGAAGAAGAAGAAGAAGATGATGAGGATGATAGTCTGCCACTCTCTACTGTTCTCAAAATAAAAATGCCTGAGCCTAGGAGTCAACCAACAACAATCACACCTGACTTTCAAAGGCAAATGGTAAAAGTCAAACTTGAAGAAGAAGAACAGAACAAACAACATGATGAGCAAGTGTTAAGGATGATTGATAAAGAGTTTCCCAAGTCTTCATCCATACAAGCTATGAAGAAACATGCTCAGAGGTTGTATGCTTTCAGATTTACATTCCAATATCAAAAAGAGAGAGTGAGAATTTGGCCTGACCCCAGAGTAAGTGAAAGAATTCATAAAATGAAGATTCCAAGCAGATACAATGGCCAAGTAAAGAAGATTGTAGATGCTGTGATAATGCTGGCCATTATAGTGTCACCCTGGGAAATTCTTGATGACTTCAAGAGAGCTTACAAGTCTAAAATGACTCCACAAATTTTACTTGAAAACAAAATGGTAAAGAAGAGGTTAATCTACAAGAAGCTTGAAGAAATAAGAAGAAATGAGCTCCAGTTATTGCTTGAAGGCACTCATCCTGATGAGTTTGCATACAGAGAGATAACAACTGTGGAGCTGAAAAATGGAAAGCATATTAAGTACTTATCTGAGTACTATAGGCCTGAGTTCTTCTTTAAAAGTGGAGCTGAAGAACTCACAATGGATGAACAAGTTGTTTTCCTGAGGCTTATGTCAGAGAGTCTTACAGACTTATTATTGGGAAGTAGGTTTCATGGATGGGGTAATAGCTCTGTGTCCAATTCCCCAAGACAGAGTTCCCATTCATCCTTTGCCAATCAAACCTTTTGAAATCTCTTCCCTGGCCTGAGCTTATAATTCAAGAATTCTGAGTTGATCCAGATTTTGTTTATACCAATAAGTGGGACCTTAATAATTTTAAAGGTTTTGGCTGCATTGGTTCAGGGGGAGTTTGTTGGACCAAAAGAACCAATGAGCCAGATCAGAAAAACCTTTAAGTCCCACAAACATCTAAACAACTAAAGTGATCTACAACTGCTGAAGACAAAGTCTGAAGAAAAAGTCTAAAGACAACTGCTAAAGACAAAGTCTGAAGACAACTGCTGAAGACAAAGTCTGAAGACAACTGCTAAAGACAAAGTCTGAAGATCAAGTTCTCATAAGTTGTGACAACAGCTGAAGTAGTTCTCTTCAATAGTTGTGATGGTTTATATTTCAGTAGTTTGTATTCAGTAGTTTTATATTATGTAAAACATCTGAAGTTCATATACTTCAGATGTTATAACTTCAGTAGTTATAATGTTTGTTTATACTTAGCTTCTAATGAAGGTGTCCTCAGTTGTTGTGGACATCTTCAGTAGTTTAGTTTAATTTCAGTTGTTTGTATAAATCAGTTAGATGTCACTATCATGTGACATCAGCTGATGTCATATTCCTTATAAGAGGAATGTTGACCTAATTTCCCCAACAGGTGAAGCATGTGCATGAATGAAAACATTCTTTTTGCAGAAAACTCTCTCTCTATAACTGTTACTCTTTGATTGAATATTCATATTATTCTTGCTAGAATTTCGTCTAATTCATATGCTATTCAGCTGAAATCCTAATCTAATTGATCAAACTAGATCTCGATCCCTACAATTTAGTTACTAACTGTTTTAACAGATCTTGTGAGCATGTTTCAGGGTCCATAGATATTCTACCTACAAATGATCCTAATGCAAATTTAAGCTGAGAAGACCTTCAAGCTACACAACTTCAGCTCCAGTTGTAACTAACCCTGCAAATGGAGTACCTATAAGAAAAATAATAATAAATTCAGCTAATACTTCTAAGGTGCCATATAGTTCTAGCTTAGAGGCACAAACCCTGGATACAGGAACTCCAAATGTGTGAAAATGGTGGTAGTGACAGTGATCAAGAATTTCTAGATCCTGATAACCATCCCATTAAAGACAATATCAATGATGTCACACAGTCATTAGATCGAGAATTACTTGATAAGTGTGCTGATGTAGTGGGAGAAACCTCAATGACAGATCTAAATTTCTCTAATTTAAATTTGTCTAAGCAACTTGGTGTGATCCCTCAACTAAGGATCTACAAGTCTCATATTACCACAAACATCATTAGAGATGTCGATTCAGGAGTAAAAACAAGGGGACAAACCCATGATGCAAATGTTTATTTTCACACTTTTTTCTTATCCTAAATATAGCCTAAGAAGATTAATGAGGCTTTGAAGGAAGGAAGTTAGGTTGAAGATATGTAGGAGGAGCTGTTTCAATTAAAAAGACAAGAGGTTTGGAGTGTATGTCCTCTTCCTCAAGGGATGACTACTATAGGAACCAAATTAGTTTTTAGGAATAAGAACAATGATAAAGGTATTTTCATCAAAAAGAAGGAAAGACTAGTTCTTCAAGGATACATACAAGAAAAAAAATTGACTACATGGATTTCTTTGCTCCTGTTGCAAGAGTGCAAGTAGTTAGGATATCCGATATTCTTAGCTTTTGATGTATCCAAGAATTTCAAGGTCTACCAACTTGATGTCAAGTGTGAATTTTTTATGGGGTGATTGATGAAGAGATGTATGTCAAAAACCCAACTCGTTTTTTGCAGACCTTGATCATCTTGATTATGTCTGTAGGCTTGATAAGGCTCTTTATATGCTACACCAAGCACCAAGGAAGTGGTATGAGACTCTTTCTCAGTATCTCTATCAACATGGTTACAGAAAATGGATTATCAAGAAATATTCAATGCAAGAAATACTCAAAATGTTTTTTGTATTAATGAAGGTGATTGATTATAATAAATTCTAAGGTTTGAGCATTAAACACTAATAATACACCTCGAGAATGTAAGACACAAAATATTCTAATTATCTATCAACAGTCACCTAACATACGAGATTTTCTATTCTATTTATAGGCTATCAAGATGCCTTTTTACAAAATAACTAAAGTACCCCTGACCTATATATCAGAACTAGTCTAAGTCTTCATGAGGATTTCTTTTGTTCATCTGCATTCACAAATGTGGATGAGTTGAACTTGATAAGATTTTCTTCTTTTGTCTTCCACATTAGTAGTTGGTCATCCGCATTGACTAATGCGGATGAACAAATACCTCTGCGTATTTGTTCTCCGCACATCCGCATTTGCAAATGTGGATGTGCAAAAGTTGTCCACATGTCTTTTAGGCTATCCGCATTTGTTAATGCGGTAGAACAAACACTTGTGAGCATTTGTTTTATGTCTTCCACATAGACAAATGCGGTTAGCCAACACTTGGTCTTCTATGTAGATTCTTCGTCCGCATCTATACTTGGACTTATGGGATTACTAGCAGAACAACCATCAACTCACTAATTTAATTGGCATGTGTGATCCTTTCAGGGTCCAACAATACTCGCCCTAAGGATTATATGACCTATGTTCTTCAATGGTTTGGTGGTAGTTGAGGTTGTGAAGATTCTCCTAGGTATTGTGGAGGCATTAGAGGTTCTGCTTAAGATTGATCCAAAATGGTCTTTATCATGTTGACAAAGTCATTTGCATCAGACATCTTCTCTGTATTCAGCATGTGAATCTTCATGTGTCTCATAGTGTAGATGGCTTCTAAGGTAGTTTCTTGAGAGAAACTAGTTCCCATATGGATAGAATAGAAAACCCATTCCTATGTATTAGCAAAGCTCCTAAAACATCTACCTCTAGCTTCACAATGTTTGCTAGTCGTAGAGGAGTATTTTTCTTCTTTCTGTTTTCCCTTCTGGCAATGATTTCATCTTATGTCATTCCCGGTATTTTAATGCATTTTATGAAGAAGTGCATGTCTTCTTCTCCCAACTTGTTTGTTATTTCACAGAAGTGTCAGGTGTAAGTGTTGTGGATGTATGATTCATCAAGTAGTCTCACCTCATATCCACTAAACAGTCTAATCTTTGTACCTTCCTTTCCTCCCCATCTTCTCTTAATTACTAGCTCGTAAGTCTTTTCATCATAATAAAAATTAGAAATTGGAGTGGATGAATGAGTGCTAGAGACCATCCTTCTCTATAATGACTCAGTTGGTTTCACTTTTAGTTCTGGAAACACAACATCTTCTGCTTGTTTAGTTCTTCTCTTTTCAAGTGGGTTGATGAAGGATCTATCTTTCCTCATGCACATAGCCTTCAGAAACATGAAGTTGTGTGTCCTTTTAAACATTCTAAGAATCTCTTCACACTCATATCCACAGAACATAGCCTTATGATTTATCAGTTCTAAATTGGCTAGTTCCTTCAAGTCATGAATCTCTAGGGTATTCATAAGAGCTAGTGTACTCTGTAAAGAATTGCACTAGCCCTGAGATCCTTTTCACTATAAACATATTCCAGTCACTGTCATACATCCAAGCAATAATCTTCGGATCAGTTTTGCCTTTGGGAATAGACACGCCTTTAATCATTTATGCAGTGGTTAGACCTTATTGAAGTTTCAATTATGAAGGCTCTACAAACCACTCAGGATATCTATGTAAAACATGTGCCAAAGAGTCACGCTCTCTATGGGTGAGCTGCATATCTTGAGATGACACTGTGGTACTAGGCTTCTTACTGGTAATCTCTTCTTCCAGTTTCTTTAGCCTTTCTTATTTCTCATTATTCAACCTAAGGATGGCAGCCCTTAGGGAATTGGTATTCATATTTCCAAGCATTCTCTTTGTGATCCCTGGACTAGAGAGATAATACTTCATTTCCCTACTAGACATATTATAGGGATTAGAATATAATGAGTGAGGAGTGGATGTTTGCTTTTGCATGGATGATGATTTGGGCATTGAAGCTTTGGGAGAAAGAGTCTTCTCATACTCAGTCTCGTAGGTGGGGTCTAACAGCTTGTTTAGTTTTTCTTCATCTACCTTCATTCCCTCATAAGTCATGCCATACACTTCATCAAGGTCATATGCATGATAGATTAAGAACATTGCTTTCACCATCGGATCATCAGTTTGTGCCTTTTCAACCATGTCTTGTACTTATTTTTCCTCCTCTATAGGGCTATAAACAACTATTGGTTCATCAACCATATAGCCACCCTCAATTTCTCCATCTTCAAGGTCTACAAAGTCAACCTTCTCTTTCATTTAAGCTTCAGCCAGTTCATGCTCTTCTAAAAATTCAGCAATTACTTTTCTTACTTGATTCTTCTTTTACTATTGGCCTTTTTCCCTTAGCCTTCTCTCATAAGTACTTCCTCCTCCTGATATATGTTTGCAATGATGGACCAGAGGAGGTTTCAGGCTGCTCAACTTCTTGAGGCATGTTTTCAGCCTTTGATGGTTCTGGTTCATGAATGGCAACGGCTGATTCTTCTTTCTTTTCTTCCTCTTCACATAGTCTTTTAATAAACACTTTTTGTTCTTTAGTTAGTGATACAGCAGGTACTAGTTGCATGCTCAATTCCTTCTCAAGAGGAACCGGAAATTAAGGAATAGCAAATATAGGCTCAGCAACAGTCCTCTACTCAACTATGAAGTCCCAAAAGTTATCATCAATGATAAATTCTTTAGTTATGAAGTTATGAAGAGTTTTAATCATATCACTGAATTCTGCCTCTTGAGTGTGAATATTAGTTGTTTTCTCTGAATACACGTCCATTTTCGAGCTAGACTCTTCATGCTTTGTTTTGCTTTTTTAGTCTTAGAGAATCTCATCCTTTTAGCAGGAGGAGAGTCACGACTATTTTCTCCTTATGAGTTCTTAGAACCAGATTGAAAGCCTAAATAGTCCTCTACTCAACTATGAAGTCCTAAACTTTTCTTTTCTCCTCTCTTTTCTTAATTACATCATCTTTTCTTAACTCTTCTTCAGCTTCTCTTTTGATTTGAACAAGCAGTTCCAGCTCAGATACTCTCTTGTTTAGGCTTTCAATCTGGTTCTGCAAGTAAATAATGATGTCAGTTTGTTCTTTAATCAATCCTTCTTGCTCTTCCATAGCAAATGTTTGAATAGCTAAAGTGCCCACATGACCACTTATTTCATCTCTGGATTACTGAAGAGCAGCCTTTAACTTTTCAATCTCCTTTTCTTTTTCTTTCTTTTCAGCCTCATATTTCTCTTTTATCTCTTTTAACTCATTCTCCTTCTTATCCAGCTTTAGAAGGCTATCTTGAATAATACTAGATCTTCTATTGAGTATTCTTTCCATCTTGGCTACCTTTTGCATTAGTTCTAATATTAACTCATCCTTCTCATCAGGTTTGGTGACTCAAGATTCTACATAACTTTCTGAAGGAGCAGCCTCAGAAGTAACTTTCTTTATAGGCATTTGGCTTGGATAATCCTCCTCATCAGATGATGATTGGATTTCTTTGAAGAGTTGGTAGAATCACCAAACTCCACAGACTTCGTAGTAACGGGAGATGTTTGAGTAGAGAATATGGGTGAATGATGGATTGGAGATATATGTGGAGAAGTGATAGGTTGTGCTTGAGGTGATGGGATTGGTGATCTATGAGATGAAGAAATTGGTGATCTGTGGTGGTGATGGTAATGGTGTTCTTTTAGGAGATGGTATTGGTGAGGGTACGAATGGTGAGGCCATATCAACATCATGAACATGAGGTCCATTATGAACATCACCCCCTACATCCACTTCGGGTGACACTGACCATTGAACTCATCTCTTTCTGTAACATACTCATCAGCTGTTTGCTGAACATGAGCAACTAATTCTTCTTCTTGAATTGGCTCATCAGCAGGAGCCACCTATTCTTTAACTTGTTCTTCAGGATTGATCTGTTGAAGTATCCAGGCTAACAGAGGAGAGCGGGTTCCATTATAGAAGTTCCTTGGATCTCTCTTTTTGATGTAATTGTAGGACTTGGCATCATAATGAGGTATATCCAAAACAGGTCCTTCAGGTACAATGTGAGGAAATGCATCGTTGATGAGACATTGTAGGAACCTCAGATACATTACGAACATGTGTCTTCTTCCTTCCTAAATGTTAGATACTAGACCATTGAACACATTGGTAGTCATGTAAATGGCCTATTGGTGCATAAAGCACATATAGCTCATGATGTGATTACAGGAATATCATTCCATCCTGTCTTCCTATTTGACAAACAATGTGGTAGAGGTGAATAGGAACCTCCATTGTAAGTCAACTAATCCCTTCACTATCTGATTGCCTTCATATCCTCTTTCATAACTAATGTTGGAAAAAAATTAGTGATTTCATCATCTTTAAGCTCAAGAGGTGTATTTACATCATCACCAAACTATAGACACTATCTCACAGTTTATTAAGTGATTGTTAGAGAATGGTCATTATTGATTCTTCTTGACAGAGTCTTCTCACCATCTACATCTGTCACTACACCAGTGCTACAGAAAGACCTTGTGAATCTCTCATAAATGACAGGTCTAACTGTGATTGCATAAGCCACTCTTGTAGTAGAAATGAATCTGATCATATCTCTAAGACCTTCAGTCTTAGGTACATAAGGGTTAAGATAACCACTGACATTATGGAGGTTGCTCCAGGTGCGATTAGCCATGTCCCCTGGATTAGAGGTATATGAGTTAGATTGATGAAAATATTTATCATCATATAAGTCATACGTTATGCAAGTTTCATCAGTTTGACTTTTGATGGTCAATGATGAATGTTTGAAGGTACTGGTTTATAAGAATCACTTCAAAGCTTGATGTTATCAAGGATAATCACTGTTACTTTGTTTTTCATGTTTGAAGAGGTGATTTTTTTGAAGTTTTCAACCTCTAATCAACTTTAATTTCAAGATTCGATTTCAACATTTTCAATTTTGTTATGCTCTATTCATACGATCAACATGACTTTGAAGTCTCCTTGTCGATTGTTATTCTTCTTAGTTTGCATGCTATTTTAAGTAAAAAATGATCATATTTTCTTAGATCAAATCTGATTTGGAGTTATCTTTATTGACCTAGGGTTTTAAGTTCATTATCAGTCATATGTCCTACATTTTAGGTTACAAAATTGGATGATTTTCACCTTTTGTTCGATACTAATGTTTAGTAGAATCAAAGTTGAAGACAGATTAGAAGGAATGAAACTAAGAACACAGATTGTTAACGATGGTGATGATTGATGAAGAAGAACAGTGTGTTTTTCGCTCGTCACACTTTAGAGTCTCTCAAATTTGAAAAGTATTAAATGACGTCTTGAGATTTCTTTAAATAGTCAAATAATATCTTTTACAAGTTTTTTTACAAGTTTCAGAACAAATGCAATCAGATTTTTATTCACACTATAACAAATGCCCAAGGGTTTTAGACATCCGCATTTGTTTACTGTTGCAAATGCAGAAGTAGAAAACTTAAGAATTTGGTCGTCCACATTTGTTTATTGTTGCAAATGCCGAAGTAGAACACTTAAGGTTTTTGCTATCTGCATCTGTGTACTGTTTCAAATGCGGAAGAATAAAGTTAATCTGCATTTGCTCATTGTAGCGAATGTGGTAGAGTAAAATTTCTTTATCGACATTTATTTCAACAAATACGGTTGAAAAGTTAATTTGTCCGTATTTCTTGATCATCATCAATGGTGACAGAAGAAATTAAGCACTTTTTTATTCATTTTTTGAAAGTACATGTAAAGTGTTGATCTCACACACATCCACAAGTGCGGATGAGTAAAAACAAATGCGGAAATAAAAATGTTATCCGCATTAATCAGATGAGCTAGAACACTTTTGTGTGCATAGGTTTTTTTTAACACTTCAAACATTTCATGTATATTTGTTAGACAAAAATGTGGTAGAGTAAACTCTTTGTCCGCATTAGTTTCACTTTGAAATAAACAGCTACCCGTGTTGGTTATACACACGGGTTACCTTCACCCGCATTGACCAACGCACTTACCCGCATTAACTTTTGAACTTAATCAAAACATAATGTTTCTGTTTTGGTTTTTCTTGTTATGAAGAACTGTCTTTGGTTGAATGCTCATATGAAGTTATTGACTATTGTTGTGGTTATCCATTTTTGCTTGGATTGACTTGTATGTCAGAAATGATACAAGTTTCCCATTGTTTGACTGATCTTGGACTTCTTATGCTTCCAAGAATCTGCATAAGCTGAGATACCATGGTATAACTTCTGCATCAACACAACCATTCTTTTTTGGATTTGTTTTAAAGTTTTTAAGGAACTAATTTAAGTAACTGACTTATAAAAACAAATCAAATTTTAAATTACTCCCCATAAAGTTGATATCCACATCTAGATAGAAACTTTAAAGATTTAAAAACTTTTGAATATAATAAATTAATTTTGATTATTAATAATGAAGAGAAGTATGCCTTTTGTTAGGATCATATCAATCTTACATTACACATGTTCATCCTTTATGATAAAATAGACATGTTTATGAACATGTTGATTGAAGGTATGTTTGTCCTTTTAAACTAATACCAAGTTGATATTTTAATATGATATTTACCATGTTTTGGTTGATTTGATTATTCCACATGTACCTCACACACAAAAGAACTTTTCATAACTTCTTGACTAGGTTACCTAAGTTATGAGATCTCATTTTCACGGATCCTCATTGGATTCTTTTACTTTGATCCTTTTCATGATGATCCATATTGGGATTCTTTTCACTTCACTTTGGAAGGTGATCCATAATTGGATTCTTTTGTTCATTCACATGGAATGCATTGTTTTTGTAGATTCATCCAATTTGGATGTGTTCCTCATTGTGAATCTTTTGGGTCAATATATCTGCACTATGTGCTTGTTTCATTAGGTCTTTGCTCAGCAAAACAGTGATGAATCTTGATGTAGGTGAAAAAGATTCATAAAGTATCATTCCTCGGTGTGTTTAGGTTACTACACATACATACACTTAGATAAGCTAATATGTACGAGTACTCTGAGATGAGAGTTTCACCATTGAATAAGACTTTAATTCATCATAGCATTTATCTTCTCTTCCAAGTTGAGCCTACCATCATATTTGGTAAGTCATGACAGTCTTTCAAATTTTAAAAATTAAGCACAGTGAATGATATAAGGACTGTATTTATATCATTTCCCAAATATTCTCTTCTTCATTAAAATTGACTTTGTTGTGATTTTCTAATGTTTTTAAATTGTTTTTGATGTTTTGGTTGGTTTTACTCAAGGTTAATCATGTCAATTGACTAAACTAAGAATTCAAACCTACTAGGTTCAAATGTCATGCTGAATAAATCAGCTAATTGATTTTTAGTAGGAACTTGAATCAATTTGATTAACCCATTTTTAGCACAGTCTCTCAAAAGTGACATCTAATTTTAATGTATTTTGTTTTTTAGTGTTGAACTGGATTATTTGTAATGAAAACGACTGCAGTGTTGTCAATGTGGATTGGTGTATGCAAGAAGTTAAAACCATAATCAAGCATCTAGTTTTGAATCCAGAGAACTTGAGAGCAACAAGCTAATGCTGCAATATACTCAGCTTCTGCTATTGAGACAGATACGTTTGTTTGCTTCTTGCACTGCCAGGAGACCAGTCTAGGACCATGAAATTGACAACCGCTAGAAGTGGACTTCCTATTGAAGTTGTATCATGCATAATCACTATCAGTGAAGGCATAGAGATTAGAGTCTCCTTCCTTTGGAAACCATAGACCAAGAGATGGTTTGCCCTTAAGGTATCTCAATATCCTCTTCAAAGCATTTATATTAGATTCCTTAGGATCAGCTTGATATCTGGCACACACACAAACACCAAACATAATATCAGGGCTACTGGCTATTAGATACATAAGTGACCAGATCATAGATCGATAGTGATTCTGATCCATTGATTTGCCTCTGGCTCAGGTCTAATCTTCGCTTTAGTATCCACAGGTGTTCTAATTGACTGACAGTGGGCAAAGTCAAATTTCTTCAACATTGTTTCCATATATTTTCATTGATTTATGAAAATTCCATTTGCTGTTTCTTGGACTTGCACCCCTAAAAAGAATGTGATTTCTCTGATTGCAGTCATTTGAAACTTTGAATGCATAAGGTCTTCAAAGTCTTTACAGAGTTGCTTCTTTGTTGAGCCAAAAATGAAATCATCGACCTAAATCTAGACAAGCAACATGACTCTTCCTCTTTTCTTTCTGAAATGAGTCTGATCAATCTTTCCTCTTTCATATCCATGATCAAGAAGAAAAGATGATAGAGTTTTTGAATCACCCGGTTATTTTATTTGAAGCCGACAAAAGAAAGAAAAGAAATAATTTCCAAAGTCGAGGGACCAAACTTGCCAAAAAGGGAAAATCCTTGAATGAGTGGGGGTATAAGAGGGGGAAGGTAGCCCACACCCTCCCCCACACTTGTGAAAATTCAGCCATAGAGAGAAGAAGGGAGAAAAGAGGTTTCAAGCTTCGGTTTTCTTGGTTTCGAGCGCAAAAGTTTAAGTGTAGCGGTTTGGTTTGAAGCACTACTCGACGAGGTTATTTGTGTGAGTTCTAGGACCCCTCTTTTACATGTTTTCAACTGATTTGGGGCTGCAACACATAGTAAAAACTTATTTTTGAAATATGTGTGTTGAACCCGTATGTATGTGTTTGTGTGTAATGCGATTGGAGTTTATTTTCGGGCTTGTGTGTGCTTAAATGGTGTTGTGGTATGTTTTTCTTAGGTTTAGAACAGGTTTGTGAGAGATTGGAGGCCGAAAAGTGTAGATTAGGTTCGAGATGAACTGCATTTTGCATTAGCTAGGGCGATGCGACCGAATGGCATGCGACTGAGGTTCATTCACATGTGAGTGGTGTGACTGGGGTCCATACGCATGTGAGTCGTGCGACTTAGATTCATTCGCATCGGATTCATGCGACTAAGGTCCATACACCTGGGTACTCATCCGCATTGAGTTCATTCGCCCATAGTGATCATCTGCATAGGGTCCATTCGCATAGTGTCCATCCACATAGGGTCCATTCGCATAAGGTCCATCTGCATAGGTCCATTCGCATAGGTCTATTCGCCTGGGGTTCATTTGCCTAAGTGTTTAGTGGCCTGGGAGCCCGTGCGACTGAAGGGTGCCCATACGCCCAAATAGGGCTTGTGCGCCCGAAAAATTATAGTTTAACTTTCTGACTTTTGGGGAGATGCGTAGAGGTAGGCATTGACTTGGGAGGTTCCCGGGGATTCATGTAAGTTGACTTTTGAGGTCATAGGCGTTATGATGGGCATGTACGATGATGTATGATGTTGTATGTTTATGCGTGATGGTATGTATGATGTATTTTATGTATGTATGATGCCCGGTATGATGATGTTGATTGTTGAGCTAGGGGGTTTCCTCAGCAATGAGTTTCCTCCTGTGGGGGTTAGGGGTGAGGTCCCGGCTGGGATACGGATAGGTGGGCCCGATTAAGATAACACATATCCTCCGAAGCAGGGTCGTACATTTGCCGTTCAGAAATAAGTAAATAAATAAATGATGATGTTGATTGTGTATGTTATGTTCCTTATTATGTATGATTATTTTCCATTGGCTTTGCGTTGAATATTAATGAATGAAACGAAAAGTATTATGTAACTTAAGTGGAAGATAATGAAAAGAGGAATGAAATGAAAGAATGCATGCATTAACGAATGAACGAACGTAAGAAAGGCTTGCAAGCAAATGTATCGAGGTTCACACTCAATGAGGAATGTTAGCTCAACTGTGTGCGGTTAGCTACCCCATGAGGATGCACACTGGGGCTTAATCTGTGTGATTAAGCAAATGTATGGAGGTTCACACCCAATGAGGGATTGTCAGCTCAACTATGTCTGGGTTAAATACCCCATGAGGATGCACATAGGGGTTCAATCTTTGTGATTGACCAGATGTATGGGGTCCTTGTTGCTAAACCCTAGATGAATTGCTTGGTGCTCTAGAGGGGGGTTAAGCACATGACAGAACCTAGATGAAAATGAAAGATAATAAATGTACGAAATGAACAATGATGAAGATAATAACTATTATCTATGCGTACGTACAATGTGTGATCACATTCTAAGACTATTCTGATTTGAAAGAAAGTAAACGACGGTTTTAAACAAAAGATAAAGTATGTTTTAAAAAAAAACTAGAACTCACTCAGCAATGCTGACTTTTATGTGTTTCCCATTTGTAGGTAATGTTGCTGAGGATGGCACGGGGTGGCTACACAGCTCTATTGGATGGCATCCATTTTTATAATGCTTTTGTGATGTAATGCAACATGTATTTTGTAACTTGATAACGATGTATTGTTTTGCAAAAGCTTTTATAATGAAATGAGATGTCTATTATTATGATTCTGCTGCATTGTTTTTCTTTAATTTAATGAAACTATATGTTTTATGTGCAATGATTGACCAGCTGTAAGCATCTCGGGAATGGGGCCTTATAGTTTCATATCACTTTCTTGCAGCTTGATGAAGACCATATAGTGCTTTTTCAAGCTTATACATCCTGTGAGAGAAATCGGGATCTTCAAAGCTAGTTGGTTGACTCATATAGACTTGTTCAGCAATCATTGCATACAAGAAAGCACACTTCCAATCCAATTGATGAACAATAAATATGGATGTTGAATATGCAAGAAAGATTCTTATTGCTTCTAATCTAGCAACAGGTGCAAACACTTCATCATAATCAATTCCTTCTTGTGTGTAACCATGTGGCACTAGTCTTGCTTTATTTCTGATGACAATCCCTCTATTATCAATTTTGTTTTCTGTACAACCATCTTGTGCCGATAGGGTATTGTCCTTCAGGAAGATCTACTAGTTGCCATACTTCTTGCTTTTTGAATTGCAGCAATTCTTCCTACATTACTTTAATCCGACTATTGTCTTGAAGAGCCTCTATGATGTTTTTGTGTACTGTTTGACAAAGAAAGCATGAGAATAGGCAGATGTTTGCAATACGTGACTTTCTTCCTCTCACCCTCTCATTAATTTCACCAATAATGCTTTCTACTGGATGATTCTTGTGTGTTCTGGTGGTTAGAATTGAGTCACCAACAATGGTTACATCAAGATTAGAGACATTCAGATCATTATGTGAAGAGGCACCTTCATCTTGTATTATTAGGGAGTTATGAAGATAATCAGATTCTGTTTCAGTGACTGCTTCAGCATTAGCAGCACTTTGATTGCTTTCATCGTTTGATGTTCTTTCTGTTTCAAGTTGAGGAGTTGGTTGCTTTTAATTTCTGATCTTAGTTGATAGATCTTCTCAATATGATAGTCATAAGCTAGGGCCAACTTCAGTTGAAACACTTTGATTTTGAGATGGTTGTCTGACAAGATTAGCTTGGAGTGGAACATCTTCGTTTATTTGCTCAGTAGAGGTAGGAGGAATCAATGAAAAGTCATTGCTTCTTTCTACACCTGACGAAGATTTAGGGGAATGTAGATTTCCTGCATCAGACAAGTGAAATCGATCAAAAGATTTTGTAAATGAGTCAATATCAAACAACCAATCAGGATCATTTGTAGATTTGGGAAAAACATTTTCCTTGAATTGAACATTTTTTGATTCATCAATAATGTTTAATCTAGGATTAAACACTCTGTAAAGCTTTGAAATAGAATAATTACCTATAAAGAATCCTTCATCAGACTTAGATGAAAATTTTCCCAAATAGTCTCGGGTGTTTAGTATTGAAACCGGACTACCAAATGACTTAAAAAATCCAATAAATGGTTTTGTGTGAAACAATAGTTCATATGGAGTTATGTTATTTTCTTTTACAATCTGAGTTCGATTTTTCACAAAGCACGATGTGTTAACTGCCTTTGTCGTAAAGGTAATAGGTTGTTTAGCATCAGCTAGCATTATTCTTGCTGCTTCAATGTGTGTTCTATTTCTTATTCAGCTACCCCATTTAGTTGAGGAGTTCTAGTTGCACTGAACTTATGAGCAATGCCTTTGGTCGCACAAAATGAACACATGTCTTCATTTTTAAACTCAGTTCCACTATCACTTCTTATTATTTTAACCTTATGATCAAGTTGGATTTCACTTTTTTGTGATAAAGTCTTTTATTATATAGGATGCGTCATTTTTATGAAGTAAGAAGAAAACCCATGTAAATATTGAA
This sequence comes from Flaveria trinervia, assembly GCA_025506515.1. Classification (NCBI taxonomy): domain Eukaryota; kingdom Viridiplantae; phylum Streptophyta; class Magnoliopsida; order Asterales; family Asteraceae; genus Flaveria; species Flaveria trinervia. The sequence goes on from CM046456.1 coordinate 29,322,762, forward strand.
AAGTCATCAATGATCACCAAACAATACCGTTTCATTCCAATACTCATAACATGAGTTGGTCCAAACAATCCACATGAAGTGGATTCAATGGAGTATTGTTTGGGTTCACCAGCTTTGGTTTATGAGAAGATTTTTGTTGTTTTCCTTTGAGGCACGCTAAACAGTGATCAACAAAGTGAAATTCTTTTTGGGGAAGACCAATGACATGGTTTCCTTTGACCAATCTGTTCATGTTTTTAAAGTTTGTGTGCCCTAAACGTCTATCAAAAGCTGAGACTCATCAGATGTTGCTTTAGACTAAAGACATGTTTCTTTTATTAGTGTTGTAGAATTCAGGTTTAAGACATAGGTGTTATTCTTCCTCAAAGTCTTTTAGACAACCTATTCTTCTAAGATCTGAAAATCCTGGTTTCAGAATATAGAAATGAGTGTCGGTAAAGTGAGTTGAATATTTCTTGTCACAGATTTGAGATATGCTTAGAAGATTCAAATTTAGTTGTTCACTATAGTTCACTCTATTAAAGCTTAGCATCCCACTTGTCACAGATCCTCACTAGTAATTCTTCCACCTTGTGAATCTCCTCTGAATGCCACAGTAGTTCCTTGTATTTGCTTGAAGTCATGAAGGAGGGGACGATCTCCAATCATGTGTCGGGAACATCCACTATCAACTTACCATAGGCAATTAAACCTATATGGATGACCCTGCAAGCATAAAAGAACGAATTAGAAAATGGAACCCAAGCCATAATGGTCTTGGATTTCTTGTTCCTATCTATCATGGTGATGTCTTGATACTTTCCTCTAAATTATGATCTAGTTAGAGGTGACCTGCGAGATTGCTTGTGATAATTTAATTGTGTCATCTTATCAACATCAACTGAAGAGTTATAGGAGTAGTAAAACCATTGGTCTCTATTCTTTTGAAGAAATATAACACGCTTTTGATTATCAAACATCATATTAGGTTTGGGAAGATCAAACTTTTGCTTAATGTTATGATCTTTGTTTCTTTGAATCTTCCACAATTCTTTTACGTTACTCCTGTCATTGTTTGATCTAGACATCCTAGATTTGTTGTTATGAAAATGACTTCTGACATTGGGTTTCACAAATGAGGTTGTTGAGATGGGTTTGTTTTGAGCAATTCTCAATACCTTGTGATTGAAGTAACAATCAGATGTATTGTGATTATTTATATCACAAACTAAACAATATTTATTGAAATAGTAGTTTTTAGTGGAATTGTTGTTCATGTCACAGATAGAGCAGTATTGATGGAAATGGCACTCTTCTGTTTTGTGATTAAACATGTCACATATGTCACAATCCATACGTTTGTTTCTTGAATCTGATTTTGCTTTAGTACACTTCGTTGATTTTCCCATTTTCAACTGAGTCACATTCTTTTGCATAGGGGAGGAATCAAAATTAGTCTTTTGAGTTGTTTGCTTCACAACACTACTTTTGTTAACTGTTATGAGCTATTTTTGTTTCCTCGACCCTTTCTTTACTTCTTGCTCAAACTGATCAACGTGCTCCTTGTTACATAGGTCAAAACCGACTCCTTGTTTGGATTTTGAAGATTGGGGGTCTAACTGAATTTTAGTTGTTGAAATCAGTGAGCTCCTGTGTTTCTTTTGCAGTGAAACCTTGTCTGATTTGTTTGAATTTTTTGGAGATTTGATCTTATTATCAGTACTGCTTTCAGCAGAAGGTTCATTGACTTCACAAATTTATTCTTTCATTTTCAAATAGAAGGTATAAATTTCACAAAGGGAACAATGGCCTTGATTAGGCTTGTTGGTTTGATGATACTCACGGTATTGTCTGAGCACTCCTTGATTTTAATTGGGTGACCTAATGTGAATTTATCCTCATTTGTTTCATTGTAATCATTTGGCTTGTTTTAAGGATTTATGACTTGTTTAACTATTGTTTTTGGTTCAATAGTGTTTGGTTCAATTTTCTCTTTGAGTGTAACAGATTTAGGCATGACAGTGTAGTTGCCATTGTATGGTGGAGGACAAGAGTTATACCCAATCCTAGACATATCCTTGGGATCATTTTAAGAATCAAGCATCTCTTGCAGCTTGACTAAAGACAGTTGAAACTTTTCTAGTTTCACTTCAGTAAGTGTTTGTTCAGCTTTTGATTGAGCTAACTTTTTCAATCAGTTGCTTATTCTCAGCTACAAGAGTGTACTTTTCACCATGTAATTTTTCAATGTCCGACCTGAGAGATTTAATTTTGATTTCAAAGCCTTTTAGTTATCTCTTAAGCATCTCTGACTTGACCTTTTCTTCTTTTACATTATGGGCCAACTTTTGATTGGGCTTTCGATAACCTTGCAGTTCAGTAATGCATTTATCACCACAAAGGTTAGATTTTACCTCAGATGGAATGTGAGATAGACCATCATTGATGTGAGGCACAAGTGCATGATTTTGGAATTTAGGCTTTACTTCCTCTGCATACATGCTCCAGTCACATACTCCATATTGCTTAATAACAAGAGCATTTGCAAATGACTGACTGCTTCCATGAGCTTGATTGGTCAGTTGATGTTGTGTTTGATATGTTTGTTGGTGTTGTTGATGATGATACTTCTGTTGGAGATTGTTGGAGTGAAAACTTGAGCTTGGTTATGAAGATAACTGGCTCTGAGAATCCCTTTGAAATTTGTTGTTTCTTCTAGGAGCATTACATTCTCTAGAGAAGTGGCGAGTCATGCCACAGTTAAAGCACTTCACCTTGGATTTGTCATATCCAAGTTTGGTGTTTTCATTAAAGCTAAGCTTTCTTCCTTTTTTGGGAAACTTCTTGGTTCTTATTGCAATCATATCCATTTTCCACTGCAAATCCATTTCTTCTACATCATCTCGATCCATTTCTTCCAAGTCTTCCTGGATTAGATGTGCAGAGGTGAGTCTACCTCCCAGATAAGCTTCAAAGCTATTTGTTCTTCTGATCTTGTATCATTAGGAGTAGTTGAAGGAGTTGTAGAGAATCCTGATGGTTGAGATGATGTTGATGGCTTGTTGGATGGTGGAGCTGCAATGAATCCTATAGTCTGCATATGATCTCTTAAGCAAAGAAATCATCCTCCTTAGTAATGAATGCATTTTCCATAGAGTGAGTGTCTAAAGGAAACTTATATGCTTCAATAACTCTGGGTCCAGCTAGGTTTCTGCTTCTTTCGTCAAGCTCCAGTGCTTCTATCTTGGTAATCATTATATCCAGGGTGGTCCTCTCAAGATCAAGCGTGTTTTTCAACATTGTCATATTTTGTTTCAAGTTTTCTGGAAGACTGTGAAGTATCTTCTTGTTTAACTTTTTGACTTTATAACTTACTCCCATGATCTCAAAGTCATTTACTAGCTACAAAAATCTATACAGTTGTTTAGATTTCATACTAATTAAAGGTTTAATACTAATTAACAAGCTTATCCTTGTTAGTTTCAGCAACTTCACTGCTTCCTTCAAACACTATCACTAGTGCATCCCATACTGCTTTAGTAGTTCAATACTTTTTAAGTCTTTTCAGCACATCCATTTTCATTGCTTGAGTGAGTATGGAGTAAGCTTTGAGATCAACCTTAATCTTCTTGTAGTCATCATCATCGAGATTCGGATCCTCAATATGTATTCTTGAGGTTTCGTAGATGGCAGCTTGATCAGTAGACAATGTAACAGGAATATGAGGATCTTTGCATATTGAGATCCATAGTCCAGATCTACACCTGTGATGTAATTCATGAATCTGATTATCCATTGCTTAACACAAATTTGTGTTTAAGCATGGGAGGTTTTGGAGTATAACCAAGTTTTGAAAAATTATGTGATACCATTTTAAAAAGGTGTTTTTTAACTTGTTTAAATCATGATTAGAAGAATTTTAAGTTCAATTAGTCCAACCACTCCAAATAGTCCAAAAACAGGCTCAATGAATCAGATCTGTTGATGTTTCTGAGTTTCTGTTGCAATTTTTGTTATATCAATTGTTCACAGCTTTTAATATGAAGACGGTTGTTTTGTTCTTGTAAGTATGAACACTAACTGTTGAAGAGTTTTGTACAGTTTACTAAGTAGAGGTGGTAGAACACTCTATTAGCAACTCAATCACTAGATCAATCGAGTTCTGTTCGGATCTTGGGCAGATCTGAAAAAGAACCGAAAGCCAAAGGTCTGATACCAATTAACAGGATTGTCAGATTAATATTCTCACTAGGATCAAATATGATGATTTAGTTAATGATTGAATGGCGGAATCAAACAATCAAGAAATATTCAATGCAAGAAATACCCATAAATGCTTTTTGTATTAATAAAGGTGATTGATTACAATAAATGCTAGGGTTTGAGCATTAAACAATAATAATACACCTTGAGAATGTAAGACACAAAATATTGTAATTGTCTATCAACAGTCACCTCACATACGAGGTTTTCTATTCTATTTATAGGCTGACAAGATGCCTTTTTACAAAATAACTAAACTACCCCTAACCTATACATCAAAACTAGTCTAAGTCTTAATCAACATTCCTTTTGTTCATCTGCATTCACAAATGTAGATGAAATGAACTTGATCAGCATTTCTTCTTGTGTCTTCCACATTAGTAGTTGGTCATTCGCATTGACTAATATGGATGAACAAATACGTATGCGTATTTGTTGTCTTGGCCTCCGCGTTTACGAATGTGGATATGCAAAACTTGTCTACATGTCTTTTAGGCTATCTGCATTTGTTAATGCGAAGAACAAACACTTGTCAGCATTTGTTCTATGTCTTGAGCATATACAAATGCGGTTAGCCAACACTTGGTCTTCTCTGCAGATTCTTCATCCGCATCTATACTTGGACTTGTGTGATTACCACCAGAACAACCATCAACTCACCAATTGAATTGGCATGTATGATCCTTTGAGGGTCCAACGTACTTAAGCTGAATACATTGTTGTAGCAAGCTACTGTGCTCAAGTGCATTGGATTCAGAATCAGATGCTAGACTATGGATTTAGAATCAGATGCTAGACTATGGATTCAACGTCAAGGAGACTCCTATCCACATAGACAACAATAGTGCCATCTCTATCTCAAAGAATCTTGTGCAAAACTCAAGGACAAACATATCAATATAAGGCATCATTTGATTAGAGATAATTTTGAAAAATGATTAATCAAACTAGTCAAAGTTAACACAAATGAATAATATGCTAATGTGTTTACAAAAACTTTTGATGAACATAGATTTAAATATCTTGTTTAAGCTATTTGGATGATTAACTTTGAATAGCTTTTCTTAAAACTTAATCATATTATTTCAACAACATTCATGTGTCCTAAAGTTGACTATTCTATCACTTACATAAGCCCTTGTTTTTTTCTGGAAGGAAAAATCAATTTAGAAAACATTCCTTAAATTTTTGAAAATTTTATCTTTTATCCTTTGGAAGATCTTTATTTACCTTCGGAAGAAATTTAAGTCTTCAAAAAAAACAACTACTTAAGAAAATATACCTTTGGAAGTAATTTTCAAAATCTCTTTCGAAGCTTAACCTTCTCTTAAATACTTGTATGTTTTAACGAACAACTTTCTTCTGAAAGAAATTTACTCTCGTATGTTTTTACTAAAACTTTTAATTCTTAAATTTCTTCCGAAGCAAAATTTTATATACTCTTTGGAATATCTTCGGAAGCTATTTAGGCTTCGGAAGCTTTTTATCAAAACATCCAAAGAGAAATTACCTTAGGAAGATTTTCAACTTCAAAGAAAACTAACTTTTGGGCAAAAGAAAACTACTTTTGAGAGGTTGGACGGACTTCCAGATTTCAAAGTTTATCCTCTTCATTAACTTTGTCTGAGATACATTTCATATATATACCTAATGGTTTCCCACTCTTTCATTATCTTCTACCTATGTACATTCACTAAACCTAAATTAAGCCAGAAACCGCCTTTTCTCTTCATTTTCTTGACCCTTAAGCTTTCTAAAATGGCTAACCTCAATCACAAAAATGAACTAAATTTCTCCATGCAACTTCACTGGCAACACAATCAGGTTGTTCTATTGCACTTTTAAAAAGATCCTAGTTTCTCAAAGGTTTGTTAGTTTCTGGCTTTGTCAAACTATTCTACCTCCCTTACCATTGATCCTCCTCTCTATGAGGATCATCTGCTTGAATATTAGAAGACATGTCCAGAGTTCATCATGGATGGGGAAAAGGCATTGTCTGCTATATTGCAGGGGAGGACAATCTTTTTCACTCCAGCCATGATCAACACTCACCTTTAGCTGGAGGATGAGGAGGTGAATTCTTCTTCCCCAAAGAAGATGTTAACCATTCCTTCCAGCAAATGGGCTATGTAGGAGATTTCTCTGTATAGACCTTTAGGAAAGGGAAGGTCTCACCCAAGTGGAAGTACCTACTCCATGTGGTCATCCACAGCTTGTCCAACAAGCATGGGGGTTGGGACCAGATTCCTGAGGATCTCTCCTTCATAGTGCATGGGATGGTTCAAGGGGTCAAGTTCGGGTACTCTTAGTTTGTTTATACAAATTTGCTTGCTAACTTGAACTCCTTAGAGTATTATGTGTTTCCTAGATATATTTAATACATTCTCAACTGTGAACTGGGCTCATAGTTAAGGGAAACAAGTAATATTCTTAAACTGGGACAGATGAAGCCCGATATCTTTAAAATCTTGAAGATGCCAAGTGTTGGCTTCTTCAGGGTAGAAACAACCCTTCTCCCCAAAATGTTACAGCTCATTGCTCAAGGTGACAACCTAGCAATACATGCTTGTGTTGGACCCACACCTTCTACCTCTCAACCACCAAACAACCACAAATCACCCTCACCTACCAAAAAAGATCCAAATGAACCCCTGCAAAGCTATTTAGTATTTGAAGGCCCCCGTATCACTACCCATACAAAAAGAAGTGGTAACCAGAGCTCTCACTTCTCCTGAGCAGCAAACCACTCCCATCTCTTTAAGAATCAGTGCTGAGGATCCTCATGCTTAGCCTGATAAGCTTATTAGCCAAACAGCCTTAAGCCTTCACTCTAAGTCTCAACACTCAAGTGAACAACCCTTAGGGGAAAGTTACCATCCCTAGCCTTTAGATCTAAACCAAACAATTACTAGCCCTAACTTCTATGATGATGAAAGCTTGGGATTTAGTGAGTACCATGAATCGCTGTTCTCTTCCCATACTTAAAGAGAGATGAGTGCTCCTACCTCTCCCCTATCTAGCCCACATCATCCACCAACCACAAAGGTGGATCTTCCTAAACATGTTCAGGAGGTCCATATGGAAGAGGCTCTCACTTCTATAAGTGATTACATTATTAAGGCCTCAATCATGGCAACTTAGCCCATTGATACTTCTTTTGAAGCTGTCAGTGAGCATAGGAAAACCAACAGCGAAGAACCTGATGCTGGTGGTGAGAATAAGTACTTTGGTCCAATGACTCATCCCCCAATGACTCTTCTGTTGAAGAAGAGGGGAACCTAAGACTAAAGGTGCAAAAACAATAAAAAATATGCAACTATTTAGTGTCTTAGGTTAGTCACCTTGAATCTCAGGTGACTACCTTACAAAACAGGTTTAGTGATCAACAACTTGAGATTTCTTGTAATAAGGAAAAACTAGTTGGGATACCTTTGAGGAGAGCACATCTAGGAACACAAGAACCTATGGATGTAATTGACCTAACTCCTAGCTCCCCTCGCAAGTGGGTGATGCTATCAAAAAGGGGGAGAAAGTCATTACAATCATAGAACCTGGGAGTTTTTCATAGAGTATGGGCATTAAGGACTCACCATCCTCACTTGTAGTTATACATACCCAACAACTTCCTCAAGTTCACATTAATGTGGAGTCTATAGACTCTTTTATTCAGAGTCTCTTTGAGGAAGGTATACTAAGGGCAATATCATCTCTACCTCATGAAACTTCCAAATACATAATAGGGTGGAGGTATGATGCTCATAGAAGAGCCCTCATTCTTCAAACAGTTCAAGGGCAGCAAGAGGTCTTCAATTTTCAAACCTTTAACTATTATGAAGGTCTTCACCTAATCAATATGCCACTAGCTAACCCAAGCTAATCTAAGCAAGCTGCCAGGATGGCTCAGAGCATTCAAGATAGAATTACTGAAGTGTTCAAGCAGTGAAGTTGACAAAGACAATCAAGTACTATCATCGGTCAACTGAATGTTGAGTCAGACCCTGAGATTAGCTTCAAAGGGATAGGCTTGACTAAAGGCCAAGTGATATAGCCTGAGAGTCATGTCTCAGCTACAACCACTTCAGCAATTCATTCACTTAGTGACAAAACTACTAGTGAAGGTGCATCAGAACCGTTCTCTAGCCAGAGCATCGATGCTACTCCAAGTAATAAAGGCCAAAGCTCTCTCCACCCTGAGTCATAAAGGTCTGTGAGTGACAAAGCAAAAATGAAAATGACTCCTGAGGAGATTGAAGTGGAGGAGAGTAAGAGAGGAAGAAGAAACTAAATGGAGATAGTTCTATTGGGTCTTCAGGATTCATGCAAGCTATAATAAAGGATGCACCCAGACTAGACACTTAGAATGATGAGTTAAGGGAGGTCATGATTGCTTACCTAGAGACCAGGAACCATAACATTGATCAAATCATCTCCCTCCTTTTAGAGGAACTCCATGAACTAGCAGACATGGAAGTGTCTAGAGAGAAGAATGAAGTAGATGAAAAATTTCTTTTTCAGATCAAGGAAGAAAAGAGACTGAAAAGACTCTTTAAATATGTTTCTACTCTCTCACCAGTTCAAGAAAGCCTTGTACAAGAGATTGTGGCACCACAAGAACCTCTGGTAGATAAAGAAACTAATAGGATAAATATGATTAGCTATGCACTTCTTCCCCTAGCATTTGATTACATTAGTTTGAGTATGTCAAACAACTTGAGCTTCAAGTACTCAAAGAGTACAAGGAAAGAAAGAGTAAAATGAGGGAAGAAGCTGCCAAAGCAATAGCCATCATCCAAAAAAGTCAAAAGAAGTCTGTTGAGAGGCAGAGGATGATAAGTTTCTTGAAGTTGTATGGATTCTCTTTAAAGAGACTTGGTCCTATGTCTCTATCCACTATGGATGAGCACAAAAGGGTGATCAAGCGGAAGATTAAAAGAGGGGAGCTCATTGATTTACACTCCCCATCAAGTAAAGCCATTCAAGAAGTGTAGGTTAAAGTTGAACCATTTAAGACAACTCAACCTCGAGCTCCTACTGAGTCTCACTAAGTTTTATCTTCTGATCCACAGCAAGGTCAACCTCCCTCTCCTTCTGAACCTATGAGGGAGGCAGACCCAATTGAGAAAGACAAGATAGAACAACATGGTGCTGCAAGCCAGTCTTCTTAGTTAAAAAGTTCAAATAGGAGGAAAAGGATGGTGTCTAAACTCAAGCCTAAGAAGAAGAACAAGACAAGGTCATCCACCTCTAGATCTTAGGATGAGTCAGAACATCCTGAGCAAGTGCATCAAGAGGAAGCTTAAACAACTCCCATTCAAGCAGCTCCTTTGCAATAGGAAGACCCATCTTATCCTGGACTTACTCCACTAATCAGTAAAAATGACATATGATCAGAGATCAAAGCATTGAAAATGTCTACACATGGCAAGACATGTTCAATCTACATCTGCATGACCTTTTTAAAATGAGAAGATACTATGAGAGTCTGAGTGATCTTGACCATTTGATGAAGAAAGGCATGGTCATTATCATAATAAGGACTGTCAATATCTAAAATCTTCATATGTTTTGCTAGCATCAACCTAGGGGGGGTTTGTAAGGTTTATATAAAGGCTGATGCACCGAAAACATCTGAAGTCTTCCTGCATGCATGAAGTGAAGTGCAAAAGTAGAAATGCTCTAAAAGTTTTACACCATGCACTAGAAAATATTCTATGTGTAAAATCTTTCGAAGCCAAGACCAACATCTTCCGAAGCCTAGAAGTGAAGACATATTATATTCTAAAGACTTTGGAAGACATGCTTTTATCTGATGTACTTTACCGAAAAGCTTGACCACTTTCCACTACCACTCTCTTGACTAACCAACTTTCACCGGTTAGTGAAAAGGTCTATGATTTTAGTAAACTATACATTGAGGTCTCTGTGCATTCTACTTTATGTAATTTTATCCTTTTTGTAATATATTAGGATGTGAGCTATTGCATGTCATAGTCACTAATCAAAAGATAATCTGCCTTTCGACTCTACATTTGATTTTATTGTCTAGTTCAAATGTATCCAGCTTGCTTTCAAAGCATGGCCAACTATAGGATGTAGTATAAGTATCTCATGTCTTTGTAACTTTAAAAACATGCTTAACACGTGTAAAAGAACTTGAGAGCAATATACAATATTTATGAAAACCAATTACTTGTGTTTGTTCTTTGTTCTTTCTCACACTTTATTGGCGTTCTAGTATCATACTTATGTCTTGTCAGTTTCTTATTTGATCTGTTAAGTGTTCTAAATATCACTCTACTCATTGTGTGCTGCGTTGTAAGTGACCAAACCCATCTTAAACAGTCCTGCACTAAGTTTTTTCAAAAGAATAAAAATAGAGTGTGTTTGTTGTTAAAGAAGAAGGTTAAGACATTGAGAAAGAAAGCTCCAAGAACTGAATAAGAATATGGTATTTATCCTCCCTCTTCATAAATCTTAGTATGGATCATGCTTAGGAGATATCCAGTGATAAAGTTGATGTATTGCTTTCTTCAAGTAGATCTTGACGTAAAAGCCCTTTTTCAAGGGATTTGCTCGTACAATCATTAAAGGTGAGTTTCTACGCCCTTCTTTTGCATGGTTTTTGGCTGGTGGGCATACATATTACTATTCAAATGAAAGAATTATAAATTTTCGCAATACAATTCATGTTATTAGGGTTTATAGTTTACGTTCGTATGTTATTGCATTAAGTAATATACTATTATAACATTAAAAGTTTGTAATTTAGACATGATATATTGGTTATAATGTAATCATAGGGTGTTTGTGTAATTAAACAGATAGTGATAAAGTTCTAAGTAACATCCGTAAGTTATAAAGTACCCGTGTTTGACTGGCAACTGGATAAAATCTCCACACGTGGAAAATTTCATAGAAAATAATGTATACAACCCTTCTAAGTAATTGAAGTTTCGTATTTGAAGCTCTGTTGTTCCATAATTGGTTGATGCCTTTATAACTAGTTCAACATGTATGAAATACTAAGTGAAGAAGACCAACACCATCCATACCTTCCATAAGTGAGGTTTACCCTCAGTGGTAACAACACTAACAAAGTCTTCACAAGTGTTTGATACATTCGTTATCAAGCGACTAAAGTCGCAACAATCAACCTAAGCCATTCGTAAAATCACATATCCTATCTAACTGTCGACACTTAGACAAATTCTGGTTTGCACCTTTGTAACTGATGTTACACCTCTGTATCTAAAGCAAAGAATCACTAAAAATGTTTCTTTATAATCTTACGTAGTGTGCTTGGGTTATTCCATTTCCATAATGAAGGCATCATAATGAAGATAGGATAGACTAAACATTGAAGATAAATATCAGTTAAGAATAAATACATTATGAAGAAGTAAAGACAAGACAATCATTTTCACTTTCTGACAAAGAACATGCATATGATTTTTCCAACGTATTAGCAACGACAATGACGAAGATGAATAAATATTTAAAAATAATTTTTTTTCGTATAATAGATTTACGTAAACGATTTATATTTTCTTGTAACAGATTTAATTTAGTATTAATACAAGTTCAAAGTTTAATAAAAATATTAACGGATAAAAATGTAACCGTTACACACAACCATAAATTTCGAACAATGTGGCCGGTATACACTATTAATACAAGTATATTTACTGTATATAAAATATCAATCTTAGCTACAATTGATTTCAGAACCTTCGTAGTTCTGCAACAAAATATTATATCATGTTCCACTTTCACCTCTAATTCATTGGATGGCATATAGTGCATGTTATATATATATATATATATATATATATATATATATATACATATATATATATATATATATATATATATATATATATATTATATATATATATATGTATGTATGTATATATATGTATGTATGTATGTATATATATGTATGTATATATATGTGTATATATATATATATATTAATGTTTTTTACTTATGAAATAATCAAAAAATACATAATTGTATATATAATATATATCTATAATCCAATAGCATGTAATTTGTTTTTTCTTTGCAAAAAAACTCTTTTTCATAAGTTTATATATATAACGTTTTAAAAAATATTAATATATCATTTTGACATTCTTTATTTTTTCTATGAATTGATATAAATTTTATTTAGAAGCGAGATGTGTTAACGGTCACAAGGTTTATAGGTTTCCACTGCACCACACGGAGAATTTACTAGTTTTAACAAATTTTCACAACAAGATTCTAATCATTCTTAAGAAATTATAACAACTTTACGTTAGAAGCAATCACAAGCATTTAGAGCAATGACTAGAGTATGCCTTGCCAATTTCTTTAGTAACACCGAATCTGACACTACAAGTGATGAATTTGTGAGATCCTCTTGATGATGAATTTGACAAGTAAATGGGTTATCCAATCGAGTTGCATTCAAAGCATAAAATAACAAGTAAATGGACAAGAATAATAACTTGTTAAAATATAAAATAAAATCTACAGGAGACGAATATAACTTTTGGAAAATCGTAACAAACATACAACCATTGTTCAAGAATCTTGTGTTAAATTATTTTTTCCTCAGTTTATTTGATCAAATAATAGCATTTGCTAAATTAGAAATATGGGAAATTTTAACCGATAATCAATATTTGTTTTTGTTTAAGTTAGAATGACGTTATGTTAATTTTAATTTTGAATTTGAAATTGTTTAGCTTCAAGTTTATTTTTATATCTAATGTATTACTGTTTTAGTTTTATGTTAAATATTTTTAATTTTAAGTTAAATTTAAAAAAATTATGGTACTTAAATAATTTTTTTATTTAACGTTTATTTTATAATGGATTTGCATGAAAAAGAATAATTCAATCTGGCTTCAACTAGACCTAGTTTTAACCCTATCCGGTTCCTATGGGGAGGGATAATAGTTTTCAAGAACTCAACACAAAATCTAATTTCGCATTTGTTGACCGTAACGCGACCCGAGTAAAATATTAAATCTGCTATGTGCACCTCTAGCTCTACAACCTTCTAGTAAACTCATTCATGAAGGTTCACATATAAAAGTATCATGTAACAAGAATTAGAGATCTTATCAAAAGAGCGATGTAGACGCACATACATGATTTCCTACGTCTTGATTTTGCATGTACATCTTAAGTGAGAGGTTGAATGCATCACTCCTAATTTTTTTATACAAGTTCTTTTTAGATTGTTACATTGAAAGAATTAATTTTGCCTTCTAACTAGTATGAGAAGAAGATAATTTTCTTTATATAACAACTTTAATGAGTGCAATCAATTAAAAATAAATGATAAGTTTAACATACACTGTTACACTATTTTAATTATTTAAGCAAAATTGAAGTGTTGGTGGTGCTCTTCTAGAATGTCTTTGTTGATTATTATACAAGGTAACGCAACAAACTTGAATAGACATAAAGGGACCACAATTATTGTCTTTCTTATGGAAATATTATCACGTATGGCTTACGCCTTGGATAACCATTATAATTTTTCAATTATTTATAGAGTAATGTTGACAATAAGAATAATTCACTGACATTTCATAGTCTTTAGAACATGCTTACGTGTTTATTTATACAATTAAACATGATAGATTACAGCTATTACTAGCATATTGTTCTTCAACATGGTGTGCGGCTGAATTAGGTAACCATAACAATAAAACAAATAGCATAAAATGATTGTTAATAATGTGTTCCTTTAATATGAGTTGTACCTTAACCGTTGTAATCACAATTGTGAACAAGGAGATGATGACAAGAGATGAACTCCAACTATTTATAATGTATATGGTCTTGAATTTGTTGTTTGGATGAATAAAATTATAGTTTTTAATGTTCTATAAGTAACTATTCTCTACATGGTACCGGAGTTACGACTTGATGCATTTCTAATGAAATTTTACTAATTTCCAACAAAAAACAAACTGTCGTTCCCACCGGTTGTTGGGTTTGTTAGATCATTATCAAAGTTGTTTAAGCATTTAAACATGAAAACACAGTGGAATCAAACCTTAATATAATGTTTTAAGAACTGAAAATTAAGGCTTATAACCTAGCAACAACAAACCCAAGAACATAGGATCAAATATATGTGAACGGACTAGATATAAAGAAGAAATAACAACCAAATATCACCCATAATGCTACCTTTGTAGAGCTGCTGAGAAACGTGAAATAGATGAAGAGGATGAGTTTCTTAAACGACCAAAACACCAAGGAGAGGTATCCTCAAGCTTCCATACCCACAAGCATCAAGCAAAGACCCTTTGTTAGGATTTCAACACCAAAATAGAACCAAGAAGAGCTGAAAATCCGAATTTCAGCCTTCAACTTCTTCAAGAAAATAGAGAAAATGTGTTGTTCTTGGTCCTTTTCATGTATGAGAGAGAGAGAGATTGAGTGTGTGTGTGTTGTAAATGATGTCTAGTCTCAAGAAACAAAAGGAGCCAACCACCACAAAGGGGGTGGCCGAATTTCCTTCAAATTAGGGTCCCCCTAACTTTTTTACCATTTTATTTTAACTAGACATTATTAACTAAGTTATGTAATTAACCCTTTAATTATATAACTCATACACACTTTTATTACTTGATGTTATTTAACCAATTAAAATAACATTAGAAATAATACCGATGAACAAAATATCCTAATAAGTTGTTCCATCTCATATACAATCTATTTAGCAAACCCATTTTCCAAATTGGTGTAATTATTTAATTGCTTGATCATATCATCAATTAAATATTAAATTGATGTTTGCTAAGCTTGTTATTGGGTATAATCCGACTTGGATCATAACGTACTAACCACATCAATGATCTATGTGTCTTGGGCATAAAGAATCCAACAATCTCCCACTTGCACAAGATTCTTAGAAGATTGATGCAAGCAGTAAATACCTCCTAACAACGGTTCACTACCCTTAATACGCATTACTAAAAGCCATTCAATAACATCACCCCCTTCAAGTATCCAACTTGAAATGATTTAAGTGAATCAATCATTTATCTTTTTGTTACAGATGTCATGTTAAATCCAAGGACACAGAATAATCATTCCTTGTTGATTTAACTTAATCAGGCCTTAGACATCCTGCACTCAACGAATAAGAGTAACAAATTCCATCTTGACTACATACGTTTCTCACAATCACCTCCTGTCATACCTGAACATAGCCTTATGTATTGTCCATTATTTTAGAGCAGTGAAGAACTAGCTCAACGTATAACAATTTGGTGATTATCAAAACCCAATATGTATCTCATGTCGGAGGATACGAAATGATATTCGCCTTTACTCAAATTTACTTATGATCAATCAAGAAAATTTCATGTAGTAAAACTTGAGACGCGGGTCTGTCCAATATTCGTATCCCATAATATGAACTTTGGCAGCAACCAATTGCTCTATATTCATGCCTTATGAATATCCACCAATTCATGTTCATAATAGTCTTACGTTCATATTTGTTCCCACAAACATGATCGACTACGGACAATTAGAATAATAAACATATTCATGGATGTATACATGCTAAAGGAACATAACTCAGAATATCATAGTTATATATAATAGAGCTAAATATTACATTCTTCCAAACTTTTAAATACTACAAAGATCAGCTCCAATCACTAGAATATCGAAGTCCTAAAGCACAAGTATGACATTCATGCTTTGCCCTTTCAACGAGCTTCATGAGTGGATCCGTAATGTTTTGATCGATGTGAACTTTACCAATACATATCTTTCACTTTTCAACTTCATCCCTTATGTAGTTGAATCTCCGCTAGACAGTCTTTTGATGTGCATGGGGTTCCTTGATTTGGGTAATCGCACCCTCGTTATCACAAAAGATTTCCAGGGGGTCTTGAATTATAGAGACCACCCCTAGATCGATGATAAATTTCATTATCCATGCAGCTTCCTGAGCTGCTAATGAGGCGGCTATGTATTCCGATTCTCTATTGGACAATGCTACCACGTCTTGTTTTGAACTCTTCCAGGACACTTCTCCTCCATTCATAATGAAGACATACGCCGATTGTGATCGAGAATCATCTCGATCAGTTTGGAAGCTCGTATCCGTGTAACACTTTACAACAAGTTCCTCTTCACAGACCTGTATATTAGAAACATATCCTTAGTCCTCCTAAGGTATTTCTATATACTTTTAACAGCCATCCAATGGCTATTACCTGGATTCTGCTCATATCTGCTTGTCATGCTTAACGCGCATAACACGTCCGGTCTAGTGCATATCATTGCTTACATGATTGATCCTATAGTAGACGCATATGGGATATCCTTCATTCGGTCTTGCTCATCCTTTGAGCTTGAATATTGAGATGTACTCAATATTTTCCCTTTTCTAATAGGTACCATACCTTTCTTAGAGTTTTCCATCTTGAACCTTTTCAAGACTTTATCAATATATGCACTTTGGTTTAGACCTATCAACCGCCTTGATTTATCCCTACAGATCTTTATTCCCAAAATATTGGCGGCTTCACCGAGATCTTTTACAGAAAAACAACTTCCAAGCCAGGTTTTAACACCTTCCATGGTTGGAACATCATTTCCAAAAAGTAGTATGTCATCAACATACAATACTAGGAATGTAATTATGCTCCCACTAGCCATCTTATATACACAAGCCTCGTCAGCGTTGTTGATGAAACCAAATTTCTTGATCTCTTAATCAAAATGTTGATTCCAACTCCTCGATCCTCGTTTCAATCCATAGATTGATCTCTTTAACTTGCATACTTTATTAGGATGTTGTGGATCGACAAAACCATTAGAAACATATGGACAGTCTCTTCAAGATGTCCATTAAGAAAAGACGTTTTGACATCCATTTGTCAAATCTCATAGTCATAATATGCAGCTATGGCAAATAATATCCTAATTGACTTTAGCATTGACACATGCCATAAGGTTTCATCATAATCAACCCCTTGAGTTTGAGTGAAACCTTTTGCTACAAGTCTTGCTTTGTAAGTATCCAAGTTTACATGGATATTTGTTTTCTTGTTGAAACCCACTTGCATCCAACCGGTATGGAGTTAAGTGGAGGGTCAAACAATTCCCAAACTTGGTTGTCATACATGGATTGCATCTCTATGTTCATGGCTTCCAGCCATTTGTCACAATTCGAATTGGACATTGCATCATGGTATGTACTTGGCTCATCGGAGTAAACCACATAACATCCATTCATGAAAAATCCATATCTTTCATGTGGAATGCTAACTCTACAACATCTGCAAACATTTTAGGTGTATTGATCAACCTCTAGATCATCATCAACAACCTCCTGTTGATTGCTAGTGTTAACCAAACATGTATCGGCTTGTGGATTTTGATCCTCATCAAATTCCACTGTTGTATACATTATTCCTTCCATAAGGAACTTAGCTTCTAAGAACTCTGCCTATGAGCAATAAATACTTTTTGCAATGTTGGATCAGAGAAGTAGTATCCTATACAGTCTTTGGGATATCCAACAAATATACACTTAGTGGATCGACTTTCCAATTTGTTTTGGGTGTTTAGCTTAACATAAGCTTCACAACCCCATACTTTTAAATATGATAGCGATGGAACTCTTCCATTCCATTTTTTAAAAGGTGTCGAATCCACTTTCTTGGTCAGGGCCATATTCAAAATACGAGCCACGGAGAGCAATGCGAAACCCTAAAATGATAGAGGTAGTGAGCTTATACCCATCATAGATCGAACCATATCCAATAGAGTTCGGTTCTCCTTTCAGACACACTACTATGTTGTGGTGTTCTAGGTGGAGTAAGTTGTTAGACGATCCCACAACTTCTTAGATGATCTTGAAAAGCCTCACTGAGGTATTCACCTCCTCTATCTGAATGAAGAACTATAATAGTTTTATTGAGTTGATTTTCTACTTCATTCTTGAAGATTTTGAATATTTCAAACGCTTCATGTTTATGTGTCATCAAGTCACATAACCATAGCGACTATAATCTTCGGTAAAGGTAATGACGTATCTTTCACCATTTCTAGTCATTATCTTAAAAGGACCACATACATTCAAATATACGATTCCCAATAAGTCTTTTTCCCTCTTGTTAGTACCACTAAAGGGCGAATTGGTCATCTTACCTTGTAAACAAGATTCGCACTTATCAAAAGAAACATTTTCATTTGTTTTCAAAAGACCATTCTTTTGAAGTGTTTTAATCCGATTCTTGTTTATGTGACCAAGATGACAATGCCAAAGATAAGAATCACTTAAACCCATTTTAAGTTTCTTGGTGATTGTTTGGTATAATGAGTTATCAAAGGATGAATTATCATGAACCAATTCATAGATACCATTAAAAGGCATAGCCTTAAAATAAAACACATCATCCATACAAACATAAATACCATTTTTAAAATAAAGACCCTTTTGTTAGGATTTCAACACTAAAACAGAACCAAGAAGAGCTGCAAATCCGAATTTCAGCCTTGAACTTCTTCAAGAAAATAGAGATAATGTGTTGTTCTTGGTCCTTTTCATGTATGAGAGAGAGAGAGAGAGATTGAGTGTGTGTGTTGTAAATAATGTCTAGTCTCAAGAAACAAATGGAGCCAACCACCATAAAGGGGGCGGCTGAATTTCCTTCAATTGGGGTCCCCCCCCCATTTTTTTACCATTTTATTTTAACTAGAAACTTTTAATTAAGTTATGTAATTAACCCTATAATTATATAACACATACACACTTTTATTACATGATGTTATTTAACCAATTTAAATAATATTACAAATAATACCCATGAACAAGATATCTTTATAAGTTGTTCCATCTCATATACAATCTATTTAGAAAACCTATTTTCCAAATTGGTGTAATTATTTAATTGCATGATCATATCATCAATTAAATATTAATTGGTGTTTACTAAGCTTGTTATTGGGTATGACCCGACTTGGATCATAACATACTAACCACATCAATGTTCTATGTGTCTTGGGCATAAAGAATCCAACACGAGTCACATACATGCTCCAGTCACATGTTCCATCTTGTAGAATTATTAATCTAGTGTCTTTTGTTTTGCTTGTTCCTGCTAATAAACTTGTGGCTAGTGGGGATGAGTTTGTAAACTAAGGTTATTTGAAAGTTCTGTGAATCGCTGATTGTTGATGAGGTTGATGTTGTTGAGACTGATGTTGTTGATTTTATCTCATATCAGAAGTTGATTGTTGATTGCATTCCCTAATGAAGTGCCCATACAAATTGGAATTATAGTATCTCACTTTAGACTTATCAATCTCCATCTTTGTTGTTCTTACTATTGCTGTCAAGTTTTTGTTTCTTCTCAATACATCTTTGCTCTATATGCAATCATGGCCATTTTCCATTAAAGATTCATCTCTTCTACTTCATCAGTATGAAGTTCTTTAAGATCTTGTTGACAAATGTGTGCAGGAGTCAAAGTACTACCAAGATAAACTTAAAAGCTTGAACTGAATGCTGCAAAAGCAGTTTTCTATTCTTCTGAGCCAGAACCACAATAATTGGCTTTGTTTGATTTTTGTTGTTGGATGAGGATGATTTCGCTGATGAGGTAGAGGAGGCAGATGTGGTTTTCTTTTCATCATGTCTTCTTCTATCTTTCTTTGATGAACTGCTTTGAATGTTTGATCTAGATGGCCTAGAAACATAAAAACCAACTTTGTCTTTATCTATTACTCAAAGCACAAGAGTTTCCATCCTTATGGATAGAAATAAAAGCACTTTTAACACTTTTAGTTTCCTTGAACTAATAAGGAGCAATGTGTGCTTTTACACTCTTGTTTCTTGATTTTTCATCTAGTCCAAGTGTTTCAACTTTAGCTACCAATGTATCTAACCCAATGGTTTTAAGATCATGGGTATTCTTGAACATGGATATTGTTTGAGTCCAACTTTGAGGTA
This sequence comes from Flaveria trinervia, assembly GCA_025506515.1. Classification (NCBI taxonomy): domain Eukaryota; kingdom Viridiplantae; phylum Streptophyta; class Magnoliopsida; order Asterales; family Asteraceae; genus Flaveria; species Flaveria trinervia. Next base: position 29,342,992 of record CM046456.1, read on the forward strand.
ACGTGTGGAATATCTTTTTGTTTAACTCCTTATTAGTGTATTTTAATTCTATGATATTTATCTCAGTTACCAATTGCATAAATCTGTGGAGTTGTAGAGGAACAAATTCACCATCAATATGATAGAATGTTTCATACTGTGAGCAAAGAGTATCCTTTCTTATGCTTCTAATTTCATCACTCCCTTTATGGAGAGTGTGAAGTATATCCACAACGAGTTTGTTGTTTTGTAGTTTTCACACCTGATCAATAGATCTTCATGTAAAGCCATACTGAACATGTTGTATACTCTAGTATCAACTTTGACCTTTTTGGTAATCTCAAGAGACATATCCTTTGTATTTATAGGTTAACTATTGTCCTTTTAATTCGGTCCAAGATTCGGAGGAATATAAGGACCTTGAGTAATTGACACCCACAAAGCAAAATCAGTGTCGTGCACATGATTCCTGAACTTGATTTTTTGATATTTGAAATCCACTTTATATTCCAACTTCGGGTTTGGTATGATGATCCACCAAGTGAATTACTTATTTTAGTTAATGTGTTAATAGTCAACTAAAACAAAATTCCTTTGTAAATGAACAAATTAATGACAAACTCTTAATTATTGATTAACTAAGTTGTTACAATCATAATTAGTCAATCCTCTCAATTAATTCTTAAATGAAAGTCAAATCAAGGATGTTTGATGATGTGTTATTGTTCAATTTTGTTTGAACAATCATTGATTACTGATCTACAACACAAATATACTAATTAAATCGAAGTCGTTGTATATCGATGTTATACGACCAATGGAACAATACTCATCAAATGATAAATCAACGTTTGATTATTTTAATTTGATTTACACCAAATTGATTAGTAGAATTACTTTCTTAGCTATCGATTAGCTCAACTCAATTTGTATGTTGATTAGATAATTCAATAACACCCTTAAAGCAGTTTTGCTCAGAATAAATAGATCTAGTCAGGCATTTGATAGATCTAATGATATAAACAATCAATCGAACAAATCTAACACAGATAGACCAATTGATCATGATCGATGAGCACTTGGCTCAGATACCACTTGTGAGTCCAAGGATCGCAATCAGGAATTATTAGGTTAGATTGAGTAGAATAGTGATCGCGGAATTAACTCTACTCTATGTTCAATTGATTGACGATGAAATAATAATTCTAATATTAATAAATGAAGAAGAGAACATATGAATCATGTTAAATGAGCAATTATGATTGATTCAAAAGTATTTCACTAAAACAATTTAACGATTACAAATGAAGCAAATAACAATTTCTTGTTAGTTGATTACTATGATTCTATTGATGATTTGGTGTAAATGTTGATGATGTTGCTAGGATTTCATACTAGAGTTATGATCACTAGCAATTAGGGTTTTGTCTGTTTGATTGATTTATTGATGAATGTAATGATGGATTGGGGTCCTAAAGATGTGAACCTATGGCTTGTATTTATAGGCACATTTATTATTGTTAGGGTAACAGTAACTTTCTTGTCGTAGTAAGAAAGTTACTCAAAGAATGTCATGATGTGACATTCTCTGACTAAGTTAAATTTGTCTGTAGGAGTTGAATTTATGATGTAACTTAGTGTTTGACTTATTGACTTGATATACTTGGTGAAGTACATACAAGTGTCATTGGCCTTCGGTAGGACTAGTTTCTTGTTATAATATTTAGTCTTCCGCATATCTTTGGTCTTCTGTAAGAATCCCTTGACGTCATACGCAACTTAACTGTTCTTTTGTAGATGATCCGTTGATGCTGAAATCCTTTGTTCTTGATTTCAGAACATCTATGGAAGTGCTAATTGTTCATCCGTAGATAGTTCTTACACTTAGTCAATTAGAAATCGTCTAAGTATACTATTGATCGTGCAATCAGACATAAAACAATATATAATGGGTTAACCTTTATACGTTCATTATATACAAAAGAAATAACATGTATAAGAGTTCATTACAAAATCATGATTAAATTTCTAAGCCTATACATTGAATAGACCTATTGGACCTACATCTAATCTTTTAGAACTCAATGTTATTCTTCATAAGGCCAAATGACTGTTGCTTCTGGCACTTCTTCTCTTCTACAACAACCTTTTCCTTTGACTTCTAATCTTTCAACTAGATAGGAGTGTTGGTAATACACTCGTTGCCTAGATTAGAGCTTCCAACCACTTGGAATCCAGCTAAGATAATACACCTTTTTGCTTTAGGTTTATTCTCACTTTGACACAACCACCTTTTGGCAGTTTTTCTTGCTGCCTTGATTTTAATTCTTTTGGCTTTGGTGGTCCAAGGTTGATCATCAGCATTGTGAATAGGTTTTCTTCCTCATCCTTCTCTGTGGTGTTAATCATTGCTGCATCATTATTTTGCTCAATGGGTAGTGGGTGAGGAGTTATAACCTCTTGCTCTTTACTACCACGTCTAGGTTGTCTCATAGACATGGAAGATTCTGGTGGAGCCATTTATTAGTTCCTAACTCATTTTTGTTATCATATCGCATCGTTAAGTGGGAGAATGATGCAATAATGGTTTTGAAGTTGTGCTCTTCAATAGCATACTTCTTTGCTTTAGCATCAGCTATTACTAGTTATACACCCGGAATAAGTCTAAACAAACCAATTAATAATAATGGACTTAGCAGGGATTATTTAAAGAAAATAAGCAGGAATGGAGTATGGACCAAGTAGACCTTGTGGGTTATGTGTTTGGTGAGTTTAAGGTCCCAGGGATACTAGTATATATAAACGGATCAGCTTGAGCCACTCTCATTTGCAACGCAGCACCCAATTTCTAGAGAGAGAAAGTGTAGAGAGAGAAAGTGGTGATTCAAGGCTCGGTTGATCACGAGATTGAAGATCGATGTTCGTGAACATCCAAACAACAAGAAAAACCAAGAATCTAGGTAAGAAACATTGTTTAATCATTTTTTTAGGGTAAACCCGGATTCTAGGGCTTGGGGATTTTGAAAGTGGCAAAGAATTGCCAAAAACTCACGTTTTAGTGTAAGAAAACATGTAAGAAGCTTAGATATAGCTTTTTGGGGGATAAACCAAGGTTTTGATTAAAAGATTGAAGTTTTGGGTCTAAAATGGATTGGTTTGTAATTTCAGCCTGTTTTGCGAAATTGGGTGTTCATCCCGGGAAATTATGTAGTCATCGAGTTCAGGTGAGATCCCCTATTTTAAAAATTTTAAACTTGTTTGGGGCTAGAAATGCATACTAATATACGAACTAGGGGCTACTGCCCCTAGGACCCCAGCGAGGAGCGTTGCCCCTTGGACCCCACTAGGGGTTACTGCCCCTAGGACCCTGCTATCAGGGGCTGCCGCCCCCAAACCCACGCTGTCCGCAGAGAGTTAGTTATGTTCTATGAGGACTTGTACTTATTGTGCATGTGTATGTCTTTGTGAATGGATCATGCATGATGTTTATGATGATGTATGATAGGAGATGTGATATTTATATGATGCTATGTATAAATGTGTTATGTTGACCTTATGTTCCTATTATGTATTATTTTGTGACTTACATGTTATGATTATGAAATGAATGAAAAGTATTATGTAACGTAAAGTGGAAGTTAATGATAATGACAAGAGGAATGTAACGAAAGAATGAATGCATGCATTAATGGAAGAATGAATGTAAGGAAGTCTTGCAAGCATTGTAAGGAGGTTCACACCCTATGAAAGGTGTTAACTCAACGGTTCGGGGGTCAGCTACCCAAGAAGGATGCAAACTGGGGTTTATCCTTGTGATTGACCATACGCATGGGATCTTTGCCACTTACCCCAGTACTGTGGTCAGGCCACGGGCACAATGTCCGAGAGTCTGTTTATAAAGTTTGGCCCTATACCTGCTTTATGCAGACGATGGGGTATAACACATTGCATTGATCTAAATGGATGTAAGAAAGATGACAAATGTACGAAGGATAACTAAGGACGACTATGAATGAAAACGAATGATAATGATGACGTACATTAAGGGAAAGATAATGAATGATGTTGGAAGATAATAATAAATTATCTATTTGTACGTATGATGCATGATCATGTATGAAAGCAAATGATGATTTTTAAACAGAACAATAGTATTTTATTTATAAAGCTAGAACTCACTTAACAATGCTGACTTTTATGTATTTTCCAGTTGGCAGGTGAATGTTGTTGAGGATGGTACGGGGCATCTACTTGGTATTTTGGATGAATCTACTTGTATAACAATGATGTTTATGTGATGTAATGCAAATGATAATATTTTATAAGAGTTAACTACTTGTATTGTTTTGTAAAAGCAGTCATTAATATATTAAATGGTTTTAAGTTATTCCGCTACGATATTTTAGCAAATTTCAATGTATGTTTTATGTTTTATAGGCAATGATGTCCAACTGAAACGTCCTGGGGACGAGGCCTTACACTAGCTAAGCTTGAGCCACAGTCAACTTGGAAATCAAATTGCAGGATCGTTGAAGGGTGTGAGTTACAACACAACAACACAAAGAGGAGATTAACCAAACTTTTAATCAAACAGTAAACTGGATTAACTAACATAAGACACTAAGAACACAAGTAATGTAAGAGACAGAACACAAAGAACGCAAGTGTATGGTTTTCAAGAATGCAGTATATTGCTTTCTCTATGTTCTATTACAAGTGTTACAAAGCATAAATAAAAGATACAAGAACATTAGATATTTATACTACATCCTACAGCTGGCTATACTTTGAAAGCCAGCTGGATACAATTGACTAGACACAAACAAAATCAATGTAGAGTCAAAAGGCAGATTGCCTGTTGACTTGTGACTATGACATGCCATAGCTCACATCCTTATCTATTACAAAAAGGATAAAGTACATAAAGTAGAAAGTTTACATACACAAGACCTCAATGTACAGTTACCAAAAGCATGGACCTTTTTACCAACTCATGTAAGTTGGTGACTTGCAGAGGTGCAGCGGAAAGGTGTCCAGCTTTACAGAAAAGTAAATCAGAAAAGCATATCTTAAAAGTCTTCGGAAGAAATCTGTCTTCATAACTTGAAGCTTCGGAGACTTTGTCTCTGGGGCTCAGAAGACTTCATCTTTGGCTTCGGAAGATATTGGTCTTGGCTTCAGAAGATTTCACACTTAAAAATATTTCTGTTGAGTGTGTGAAACTTCCGAAGCATTTTACTTCAGAACTTGTGCAGCAGAATAAGCTTTGGATGTTTGGGTTGCATCAGCCTCTTCATTAGTCTCTACAACCTCCCCCTAGCTGATGCTACCAAAACACTAAGAAGACTTCAGATATCAACAGTCCTCATTAGAATGATAGCCGTTCCTTTCTTCAAGGGATGATCAGGATTCTCCAAACTGTCGAAGTATCTTCTCATGTCAAAAAGATCATGCGGAGGCAATTGGAACATGTCTTGCCATGTATAAGTGTCTTCAAAGCCTTGATCTCTAATGACATGCCACCTTTCTGGATTGTGGTGTATGTCCAAGACAAGATGGGTCTTCCTAATGCAAGAGGAGCAACTAAAGTTGGAGTTGGTTGAGCATCCTCTGCTGCACATCCTCAGGATGTTCTGACTCTTCCTGAGGTTTAGAAGAGGATGCGGTCTTCCTTTTCTTTGGCTTTGGTTTAGAAGCCATCCTCTTCTTTCTTTTTCCAAATTTTAACTGAGAAGAGTGGCCTGCAGCACCAGATTGATCTCTGTTGTCTGTCTCAGTTGGGACTTCCTTTCTCTCAGGCTCAGAAGGAGAAGGAGGTTGACCCTGCTGTGGATCAGAAGATGAAGCTTGCTGAGTCTCAGCAGAGGTCCAGGTTATGTTGTATCTGGTTGTTCAACCTTAACCTCCACTTCAGGTGGAGCTTGACTTAGAGTGGAATGTAAATCAGTGAGCTCTCCCCTTTTAATATTTTGCTTGATCACCCTGATATGCTCATCCATAGTGGATAGAGACATGGGACCAAGTCTCCTTCCGAGAATCCATACAGCTTCAAGAAGCTCATCATCCTTTGCCTATCAGCAGACTTCTTCATACTCTTTTGGATGATGGCTCTTGATTTTGCAGCTTCTTCCCTAAGCTTCTTCTTGTTGTCTTTCTGTCCTTGACTACTTAAGCTCAAGCTGTTTTAAATACTTAAACTCAACATAGTCATAGGCAGGGAAGAAGTGCATCTGCCTGGTAGAAGCCTGTGGCACTCAGGTAGTTGATCATCTTGATTCTATCTTCTTCTCTATCTACCTGAGGTTCTTGTTGAACCACATCCTCTTGCACAGGACTTTTCTTGAACTAGAGAAGGCATGCATCTTTGTACATCTTTTTCTTCTTCTCTCTTCTTTGACTTGTACTAGGAGTTCTGCATCTTCTGCCCCTTCTTCTCTCTTGACCTTTCCAGGTCAACCAGTTCATTTAGCTCATCCAAGGGGAGAGATGACACTGTCTATGTCATAGTTCTTAGTCTACAGATAGTTAATCCTGACTGCCCTTAACTCATCATTCTGAGTATCTAGTCTGGGGGTAGCCTTAATTGCAGACTCCATGAGTCTTGAAGACCAGAAGAGGAACCTTCTCCCCTCGGCTTCCTTTTCCTCTCTCTCTCCACCTCCTCAATCTCCTCAGATGTCATCTTTCTTTTCCTTTTGTCACTCACAGACTTTTGTGACTTAGGGTGGAGAGAGCTTTGGCCTTCATTGCTTGTTGCAGCATCTGAGCTCAGGCTAGAGAGAGGTTGAGAAGCCCTTCGCCAGCAGGTGTGTCAGAAGTAATATGGATCTCTGCAGCAGTTGGAGATGATGAGACAGGGCTCTCAAGTTCTGTCACTGGCCTTCAGTCAAGGTTTCCCCTATGAAGCTAATCTTAGGGTCTGCCTCAACATCCAGTTGACCGATGACATTGCCTGATTGCCTTAGTCTCCTTCTTAGGCTAAACTCTGCAATGATCCTGTCTTGGATTCTTTTAGCCAGTCTGTCAGCTTGTCTTGATTGGTTTGGGTTAACTAGATCCAGACCTTCATAGTAGTTCAACGTCTGAAAGTTGAAGACTTCTTGCTGTCCTTGAACTCTTATGATGATGAGGGCCTTCCAGTTGTTGTCATACCTCCATCCAATGATGTGATTGAAGGATGATGGAGGTGACATTGCCCTTGGTATCCCATCCTCAAACAGACTCTGTATGGAGTGTGTGTAGTCCACGTCATGTGAACTAGAGGAGGTTGCTGAGAATGCACAATTGCAAGTGAGGATGGTGAGTCCTCAATGTCCATTCTCTCAGAGGAACTCCCTGGTTCTGTGGCTGTAAAGACTTTCTCCCCCTTTTTGGTAGCATCACCCACTTGCATAGGTGAGCTGGAGGATAGATCAATCACATCCACAGGTTCTTGTGTTTCTGGTTGAGCTCGCCTTAAGGGTCTCCCAACTAGTTTTTCCTTAAGATATGAAATCTCAAGTTGCTGATCATTGATCCTATTATGTAAGGTAGTCACCTGAGATTCAAGATGACTAACCTTTGAGACTAAATAGGTGCATGTTTTGGATAGTTGTTGCACTTTTAGTCTCAGATCCCCCTCATCTTCATCAGAAGAATCACTGGGGGTGGAGAAGATTGGAGCAGAGTCCTTTCTCTCATGACTAGTTCTGAGTTCTTGGCCACTGGATTTCCTCTGCTTACTGGCAGTCTCAGTTGAGATGTCAGTAGGCTGAGTTGCCATGGTTAAGGTCTTAATGATGTAATCACTTGCAGAAGTGAGAGCCTCTTCCATATGGACATCCTGAACAGGTTCAGAAGTGTCCACCTCAGTTGTAGGTGACTCATGTGGGATAGATATAGGAGACTCAGGAGTATTCATCTCTCTTTGAGTAGAGGAAAAGAAGAGAGACTCATTATACTCACTATACCTAGATCTTCATCAGTATTGAAGTCAAGGTTGGGAATTGGTTGGTTGAGGTCTATAGGCTGGGGATGGTAACTGTCCCCTGAAAGTTGATCACATGAGTGTTGAGATTCAGAGTGATGGCTTAAGGCAGTAGGGCTAATGAGCTCATCAGGCTAAGCATGAGGAACCTCAGCATTGATTCTTGAAAAGATGGGAGTGGTCTGCTCCTCAGGAAAAGTGGGAGCTCTAGTATCCACTTCTTCCTGTATGGGTGAGTATATGGGAGCCTCCACAGACTGAATAGTCTGAGAAGGGGTTCGTTTGGATTTTCTTGAGTAGGTGATGGATATTTGAGGCTGTGTAGGTGGTTGGAAAGTAGTAGGTGTGGTTCAACACTAGCTTGTACTGCTAGGTTGTCACCTTGAGCAATGAGCTCTAACATTTTTTGGGACTAGGGCTGCTTCTACCCCAGAGAATCTAACAGTGGACTTTCGTAGTATTTTAAAGATATCGGGCTTCATCTGGCCCAATTTAAGACTATTACCTGTTTCCCTTAACCGTGAGCCCAGTTCACAGTTAAGAATGTACTGGACATATCTAGGAAACATGTAGTACTCTAAAGAGTCTAAATTAGCAAGCAAATTTGTATAAACAAATTGAGAGTACCTGAATTTGACCCCTTGAACCATTCCATGGACTATGAAGGAGAGATCTTCAGGAATCTGGTCCCATCCACCATGCTTTGTTGATAAGCTGTGAATGACCACATGGAGCAGGAATCTCCATTGGATGAGACCTTCCCTTTCCTGAAGGTCTTTACAGAGAAATCTCCCTCGTACCCCATCTGCTCAAAGGAATGATTTACAGCTTCCTTTGGGAAGAACACCTCACCTTCTTCATCATCCAGCTGAAGATGTCGGTTGATGATAGCCGGAGTGATGAAGATTGTTCTCCCCTGCACTGTGGCAGACAGTGCCTTCTCCCCGTCCATAATAACCTCTTGGCAGGTATTCTAGAATTCAAGAAACTGATCCTCATAGAGTGGAGGATCAATGGTTAGGGAGGTGAAGTAGTGGGACAGAGACAAGAAACGACAACCTCTGAGAAATGAGGATCTTTCTCAGAGCATAACAGAACAACTTGTTTGTGTTGTCTGTGTAGCTGCATAGTGAAGTTGGGATCATTTCTGTGAGCAAGGTTAGCCATTGTGAGGTCACTCAGAGATGAATAAGAAAGAAGGAAAGAAAATTCAGAGAGAAAATTTTGGTTTTAGGTTTAGAGGAAAAGCAGATGATAGAAGAGAGGGAAACCGTTGGGTTTATATGAGAGAGAGGGATTTCAGATAATGTTTAATGAAATAGGATAAACTTTGAAATCCGGATATCGGTCCTACCTCTGAAAAAGTAGTTTACTTTTTGCTCAAAAAGTAGTTTTCTTGGAATCAAAAAGCTTCCGAAGGTAAATTATCTTCGGAGTTTTAATGAAAAAGCTTCCGAAGCTAAAATGACTTCGGAAGAATTTCCTGAGAGTATTTGATGATTTTGCTTCGGAAGAAAAATTAAGACTTGAGTGCTTGTATAGAGATCAACAAAGCTTCCGAGAGTTAATTATTGCTTCGGAAGGAAAAGGTCCTTGAAAATAAGTAAGTGTCTAAGAAAACTATTTAAGCTTCGGAAGATAAAATTGAATTTCTTTCGAAGGTAAATTTCTTAGACAGTTAAATATTTTGAAGGTGTGATTTTCTTCCGAAGTTAAAATGCATAACTTCCGAAGTACAAAATCATCAATTAATCTAAGGTAATCTTCCAATCCAAGGAAAACATAAGCTTATAAAGATGATAGACTAGACAACTTAGAACACACATTTTTTAAGAAATAATAAGAATTAGTTTTAAGAAAAAATTACTCAAGGTTGATCATCCCAATAGCTGATATTAGATATTTAATCTTTGTTCATCAAAGGCCTTTGTAAACAAATCAGCATATTGTTCATCTGTGTGAACCTTGACTAGTTTAATTAATCCCTTTTCATAATTATCTCTTATTAGATGATACCTGATATTGATGTGCTTTGTCCTTGAGTGCTGCACAGGATTCTCTGTAATTGAGATAGCACTGTTGTTGTCTATATGGATTGGAGTCTCCTTGAAATTTAACCCATAGTCTAGCATTTGATTCTGAATCCAAAGCACTTGAGCACAGCAGCTAGCGGCAACAATGTATTCAGCTTAGCAGTTGATGCAGAGACATGATTGTTTCTTGCATTGCCATGAGACAACCCTTCCACCAAGAAATTGACATCCCCCAGATGTAGACTTTGCGGTCATATTGCAACCACCAAAATCACTATCTGTATAAGCATACAGATTAAAGTCAGAATTCTTGGTATACCATAGACCAAGTGTTGATGCACCTTTGAGGTATCTTAGAATCCTTTTGACAGTGATAAGGTGAGACATCTTAGGGTTGGCTTGATATCTTGCACAGATGCATGTAGCAAACCTGATATCAGGCCTGCTAGCAGTAAGATACATAAGCGAACCAATCATAGCCTGTATAAGTGTTCATCTACACACTCCCCCTCAAGATCAGGACCAAGGGAGTGGTTTCTGGCTATGGGTGTCTTAGCAATCTTACAGTCAGTCATATTGAATCTTTTGAGTATGTCTTGAACATACTTTGACTGACTTATGAAGATGCCATCTTCAACTTGCTTCACTGAATTCCCAAAAGAAATTAAGTTCCCCCATGGCACTCATTTCAAATATGTCTTTCATCATCTTCTCAAAGTCTTTGCAGAGCTTTGGATTAGTTGAACCAAAGATGATGTCATCCACATATACTTGAACTCATATGTCTTTTCCTTGTCCTTTGATGAAGAGAGTTCCATCTATAGTACCTCTCCTGTATCCATGTTTACAAAGATACTCAGACAGTGTTTCATACCACTTCCTGGTGCCTGATGTAACCCATAGAGAGCTTTATCAAGCTTACCACATAATCAGGATGATCAGGATCTACGAAACCAGGTGGCTGTTTAACATAAACCTCTTCATCTATCACTCCATATAAAAGGCACATTTCACATCAAGTTGAAAGACCTTGAAGTTCTTGGATTCAGCAATGCCAGGAATATCCTAACAGCTTCTAATCTTGCCACTGGAGCAAAGACATCATGTAGTCAATCCCTTCTTCTTGTGTGTATCCTTGAACAACCATCTAGCTTTGTTTCTGATGATAATGCCTTTATCATCTTTCTTGTTCCTAAACACCCATTTGGTTCCTATGCTAGTCTTCCCAAAAGGAAGACAAAAGGTTCCAAACTTTCTGTCTTTTGAATTGAAGCAGCTCTTGTTGCATAGCTTCAACCCAACTTCCATCCTTTAGAGCCTCCTCAAGTTTCTTTGGCTCTATCTGGATAGAAAACAAGAGTGAAGACCAACATTTGCTTCATGGGTTTGTCCTCTTGTCTTTACCCCGGAGACAACATCTCCAATGATGTTTGTGGTAGGATGAGACTTGTGGATCCTACTGAATCACAGCAAGTTGTTGAGAAAGATCTAAATTAGAAAATTTAGATCTGGCATAGATGTTTCTCCCACCACATCAGCACACTTTTCAAGTGAAACTTGATCCAAGCAGTGTGTGACATTGTTGATGTTCTCATCTATTGGGGTTAGTGGCATCAAGAAACTCTTGATCACTGTCACCATCACCATTGTTGTCTTCCATAGTTGAGGTGTTCTTATCTGGTTGTAGAGCCTCTGAGCTGAATTTTGAAGGCATACCAGATGTATCAGCTGAATTTGTCATGTTGTGCTGATAGAAACCTCATTTGCAGAAGTAGTTCCAACTGGAGCTGAAGATGTATGACTTGAAGGTCTTCCTAGCTCAAATCTTGGGTCAGGATCACCTGTATTAAATTTTCTACAGATCCTGAAACATTCTCACAAGATTGTTAAAACAGTTACCAATCAAGATCAAATAGCCAATTGTGGACCAGAACCACAACACATGGTGTGTGTTCATTGAAGGTCACATTGTTGACTCCTCAACTATTCTAGTTCTGAGATTGTACACTTTATAAGCCTTAGCTTGGGAAGAATATCCAATAAAGTGTCCATCATCTGATTTCTCAGCAAACTTGGCAATTTGATCTTTGGTATTCAAGATGGTGCAGGACATCCAAATGACCTGAGAAAACCAATGAAAGTTTTCTCTTGTGCCAAAGTTCATAAGGAGTCTTGCCATGAGTCTTAACTACTAAAACTCTATTCTGCACATAGCAGGCAGTGTTGACTGCCTCTGCCCAGAAGGTGATGGCAGTTTAGAGTTAGACAACATGGTTCTTGCAGCTTCAATCAGTGTCCTGTTCTCCTCTCAGCAACACCATTTTGCTGAGGAGTCTGGGGCACTAAATTGCCTTGCAATACCTTTTCATCATAAAATGTATCAAGGGTTTGGTTCTTGAATTCTGTTCCTTGATCATATCTTATGATTTTGACCTTGTGATCAGACTGATTCTCAATCTTTAAGATGAAATTCTTTAGAATCTCAGGAGTCTCATCCTTAGTTCTAACGAAGAAGACCCAAGCGAATCTTGTAAAATCATCTTGATCACTAGACAGTATAAGGTCCTTCCTAAACTCATTACACTGGTGGGGCCAAAGAGCTCCATATTTAACAAGTGTAGGGTGTAGTGATGGAGTTCATTTCCTTAGGCTTATGAGATACCTTATGTTGCTTCCCTTTCAGGCATGCAACATAGTGATCATCGCTTATAAACCTCTTTCTTTGCATTCCAGTTACCAATCATGCTTAATCAATTTATTCATGCTCTTAAAGTTTACATGGCAATTCTTTTATGCCATAGAAACACTCATCACTATTGCTTTAGATAGAAAGCATGAATTTCTCCGGAGGGAGAGTTTCTTGCAAATCCATCTTGTACATGTTTCCTTTCCTGGGGGCTCTAAGCAGGATATGCTCAGAGGAATGATCACACCAGGCTTAAGAACAATGCACTCATGCTCAGTAAAGAGCATGTTATGACTCTCATCACAAAATTGAGATACACTCAGAAGATTGTATCCAAGCTCCTTAACAAATTTTACCTTTCAATGCTGAGCTTACCATTTGTGACCTTGCCCCTTCCAGAAATGTAACCACCTTCATCTCCTCCAAAAGCAACTGGTCCTCCATCAATCCTTTCAAAGTCTGGAGTAGTGACCTATTGCCTATCATGTGCCTGGAACAGCCATTGTCTATGATCCAGACATTTTGTTTGTCTTCCGCTGTCCCTGCACAAAGGAATTTTATTAGTTACATTGGAAACCCAAGCCTTCTTGTCTTGGCTTATTTACAGAAGGTAATTCAACAGTGATAGATCCTATGGTTGTACTAAGAGGATCTTGAGCTGTTGTTGATGGAGAAATCTCAGTCACTTGGTCCTTCTAGACATCCACACCACCTTGGAGTCTTGGACTTGACCTTCAAACTTTGGAAGTTTTTTGAACTTTGAAGTTTTGATGACTAATACTTCGGAAGATTTCTTAGACACTGCAGCAGACTTCAGTGCTTCGGAAGAATTCCTTTCTTCCGAGACCAATTTTCTTCCGAATGTAATTTTGCACTTGCCTTCTTCTTAGATTTTGAGCTTCTAAGGAAACAGGTTTCCTTCCGAAGTTTGAATCTTCTTCAAACTCTTTGAAGTCTTTGTTTTGGTCATATGGACAGTACCTTTAGGATTGAAGGACAATCCTTGGCAATGTGAGTAGTGCTGTCACACATAACAAAATTCATCTTCTTCTTCACAAGAGCCTTTTCTTGAGAATAGGAGGCTTGGTCATATCCCTTCTCCCCGTTCATCTTTATGGATGCTGAGACAGTCCCTTGGGCTGAGGACTGTGCTTGGAGTTTGATGGTCCAGGCTGTGCAGCAGTGGTACATAGCAAATCAGTCTTCTTCTTGCTACTGAGATGTTTGAACAAGACTAGAACTCTTAGCAGAAGAGTTTTGGTTGATGTCTTCAGTCCCTACCACTTTAACCCTGCAGAAATAAAAACTTGTTTCTGCTTAGAGTCAAAAGCAGCCTTGATCTCTTAGGCCTTCCTTGCCTTCTTTTGCTCTTTCTGATTAAGTTCTTTCTCATGGACTTGGTCATCACAGTTTCACTTTCTCCTCAGAAGGATAGTGGCCCTTCTTGGAATCCTCCTCTTCACTCTTAGTAGAGGGATCTTCACTATCTCTTCTTCATCCTTCTCACTTATAGGATCTACTAAGGAAGCTCATCTTCACAAGTTCCACACCTAGGGGTCTTACAGACAACATTGTGTGTGGAGGAGCTATCTCATTGATCCCAGTCCCTGTTTTTTGATAGCACACTTTGTGGTGCAGGAATGAGGATATCTTGTTCTTGAAGGTCTCTTCTTCAAGAACACTCTTTTTTGCCCTGGCTTTGCTGATCACAAGCTCAGCCTGGCACTCAGTTAGCTTGGTTATAGATCTTGAATTTGAGTTCTAAAATCTTGTGTTCATGTTTTAGAATGGAAATGGTTTCTCTAAGTCCTCTATTTTCAGCTTATAATCATTTTCAGACTTTCTAAAATCAATTTTAAAATGTTTAGGACTCAACATCAGATCTCAGTTCCAAGTTATAGGACCTGTAACTTTAGCAATTTAGGATGCACAGGAGTACAGAGTGTTCCAATACCTTGGCTCATCATGATCTGCCATCAGTGCTTGGTTGGAGAAGCATCTTCCACCTGAAAGCTCCAGTCAAAGCCTCCTTCTTCAACAGCAACAGCAGCTTGCTGCTTTGACTTTTCATTATGAAGAGTTTTGTCAGTGTATTTGGTCTGGATTGTGTTTGGCCACCATTAGTTCTAGGTTCCTTACACTCTCTCGCAAAATGGCTCATCAAGTTACAGTTGTAACACTTGACTTTGCCTTTGTCCAGTCCAACTTTCCACTGTTGCATTGCTTGGGAACTTCCTTCCCCTCTTGTAGAACTTCTTGGCTCTATAGTGAGAAGAGCCATCTGCTGGACTATTTCCATGTACTCCAGATCAGCTGGATAATACAGTCCAGTCTTCAAGAGTGAAAAGAGAGTTGCCACAGCTTTCATCAAAAGACACAAATGCTTGAGAAGAGCTTGACTCTTGGAATGGGCTTCCTTGAGTGTAGTTCTCCCTTGGTGCCTCTGGGAAGGTGATGAAAGGACCCTTGGGTGAGTTGTCAGGGTAGCATATAAGATGATGTTAGGCTCTAGGTTATCCCTTTCAACCACATGTAGGGATGAACCCATTTGATTGTTGGAGTTGCTAGATGAACCCTGCATATTCATCTCCATCTGCCACTGAGAATCGATATAACTCTGTCAGAGTGAGATTTTGAGATTTTCAGTTCTCTTGATCACCACATAGTAGTGTGTCATTTCCTAGGAAGTGAGAACATGAACTTCCTTACAATGTCTCTATTCTCAAGAGAAACTCCTCAATCCACTAGGTATCCACAATCTCAACATACCTGAAGTATTGCTGAGTCATGGTCTCACCTGCTTTGAAGGTGAAGTTTTCAAACTGATGTTTCAGGAGATCCTTCTTGTTCTCCTGGGCTTCAGAAGAACCCTCACACATCAGTTTCAGTGCATCCCACAGCTATTTAGCTGTTTTGCACTTCTTGAAGCCTCTGTACACAGAGTTTGGAAGGGCAGTTTGAAGCGCTATCATGGCTTTCTTGTCTATCTCTACTCTCTTCCTATCTTCATCAGAGTAGTTAGCCACATCCTTGGGGATCATACCAACACCAGTAGCGGAGGGTGTGCTGGGTATGAAAGGTCCATTCTCAATAGACTCCCATATTCTTGAATCGAGAGACCTGATGAAACCTTCCATTCTTAACAACCAGGTGTCAAACTCATCAAGAGTGATCAGTGGGGACTTGTTCATGGTTCCAGTTTCCATATCAGTTTTGGAAATGGCTGCCATTTGAAAAGTTTGGTATTGTGTGTGTGAGAGATCTTAAGATGGTGAGATCTTATATCAAGAGCATGTATGCTCTGATACCAAATGCAGGATCGTTGAAGGGTGTGAGTTACAACACAAAAACACAAAGAGGATATTAACCAAACTTTTAATCATAGTAAACTGGATCAACCAACATAAGACACTAAGAACACAAGTAATGTAAGAGACAGAACACAAAGAACGCAAGTGTATGGTTTTCAAGAATGCAGTATATTACTTTCTCTATGTTCTATTACAAGTGTTACAAAGTATAAATAAAAGATACAAGAACATGAGATACTTATACTACATCCTACAGCTGGCTATACTTTGAAAGCCAGCTGGATACAACTGACTAGACACAAACAAAATCAATTGTAGAGTCAAAAGGCATATTGCCTTTTGACTTGTAAGTATGACATGCCATAACTCACATCCTTATCTATTACAAAAAGGATAAAGTACATAAAGTAGAAAGTTTACAGACACAAGACCTCAATGTACAGTTACCAAAAGCATGGACCTTTTACCAACTCATGTAAGTTGGTGACTTGCAGAGGTGCAGCGGAAAGGTGTCCAGCTTTACAGAAAGTACATCAGAAAAAGCATATCTTAAAAGTCTTCGGAAGAAATCTGTCTTCATAACTTGAAGCTTCGGAAGACTTTGTCTCTGAGGCTTCGGAAGACTTCATCTTTGGCTTCAGAAGATATTGGTCTTGGCTTCGAAAGATTTCACACAGAATATTTTTGTTGAGTGTGTGAACTTCCAAAGCATTCTACTTCAAAACTTGTGCAGCAGAATAAGCCTTGGATGTTTAGGTTGCATCAGCCTCTTCATTAGTCTCTACACAAATCCTATATTTGAGCCTTGTAATTAGAGTGTTCATGTCTTAAAGAAGATATAGTTTTCTCTAACTCTTCTTTTTTTAGTTTGTAGTTAGATTCTACCTTTTAAAATTAGATTTTAGTATATTTTAAAAGAATCAATGTCAGATCTGATCTCCATGTTGTATTCCTAATATATTTTAACCTTAGCTTTACATGTTGTGATACAGAGATATTCTTGTACCTTATTATCTTATGTTCCTGACAAGAGAGCTTGAGGTAGAATTACATCTTGCACTATAAAGCTCCAGTCAACTACTTGAGTAACAACACTTGTTTGCTGTTTAGTTGGCATTGTAGTAGCTTTTGTAGTAGCAGGATGATGTTAAGAGGCATGAGTGGCTCCAGGGTTGGATTTTGGAGCTTTGCATGCCCTTGCAAAATGACCAACTTGATTGCAGTTATAAAACTTGGCCTTTAACTTGTCTAACCCTGTTAGGATCTCAGCCTCTTGGTTTAACCGATTGAACAGATATCGCAGCGGAATAGCTCAGAATTAGACAAATTCAAGCAAGAACATTCGATATAAAGCGATAAAAGAATTTTGTTATAGAGAGAGAAATATCTGACAAAAGGAATATTGCATTAAGATTGTCGGCCTCAATGGCACGATTACAGGTGAGTCATCCTTCCTTATAAAGAAAGAATGACGTAGGCTGATGTCACTTGAAAGTGACATGTAACCGTTTTATAACTACTGATGTTTAACAACTACTGAAGATGTCAACAACTGACATCTTCTTACAAATGTTCCTAAGTGTTAAACATCTTATTTACAACTACTGAAAAACATAAAACTACTGATACTACAACAACTGAAGAACAACCTCTTCAGTTGTTTACAAGTACTGAAAAGGAAACAAAACTACAGAAAAGTAAACAAACTACTGAAAGGAAAAGAAAACTACTGATGAAGAAAAAACCATCACAACAACTGAAGAAGCCCTCTTCAGCTGTTGTGATCAGCTGTTAGCATCAGCTGATGTCTTTAGTACTTGAACATCAGACTTTGTCTTTCAGCTGTTGATCTTCAGTCTTTGTCTTCAGTACTTGTTGAAGTCTTCAGACTTTAGATCATCAGCTGTTGTCTCAGTCTTTGTCTTCAGTGCTTCAGAAATACTTCAGCAGTTGTATTCTTCAGACTTTGTAGAACAGCTGACCAGGTCTTCTTCAGCTGTTGTGATGTCCTGTGGGACTTAGAGGTTTCTCTGATCAGGCTCATTGGTTCTCTTGGTCCAACAAACTCCCCCTGAACCAATGCAGCCAAAACCTCTAAGTTATTGACGAGTCCCACTTATTTTGGCACATAGATTGGTCTTTTTATCCTCTTGATCAGATGAGAAGTGACCCTTTTTCAGCACCGACCTGGGAAGAAGTCTCTGATGATCTGTTTTGCATGATATGGTTGGGAGCTCTGTATTGGGGACTTGGACACTGAGCTGTTACCCCAACCATGAGATCTACTTCCCGTGTATCAGCCTATAGGATTCCCTGGTGTAAGCCCTTAGAAACATGATCTGCTCATCCATTGTCAGCACCTTGGGCACACCATCAAACAATCCTTCTCGGCCATACACTTCAGAGATGTACTTGGCCTGTTTTCCATTCTTGAGCTAAACCGTGGTTATTTGTCTGTAAGCAAACTCATCTGGATGAGTCCCTTCTAAGAGCAGGTTGAGCTCATCTTGTTTGAAGTTTTCAAGTCTTTTGTAAACCTATCCCTTCTTTATGATTTTATTCTCCAACATCTTTTGGGGTGGTTGTTTGGCTTCATAAGCTTTCTTGAACTCTTCTACAATTTCCCAGGGGGACACTACAAGAACCACAGTGATGTCTTCGTCGACAACCCTCTTCACTCGGCCCTTGTATTTTGAAGGAATTTCTTTCTTGACAATCCTGTGTGCCACCCTAGGATCAGGCCATATCCTTACTTTTTCCCTTTGGTATTGAAAGGTATTAGCAAGGGTGTACAATCTTAAGACTTCTTTCTTCATGCTAATCATTGAAGAGGATGTGGCATATGCTTTGTCAATGCTTTTCAGCATTTCCTCATCATGTCTTTGCATCTGTTCCTCTTCACTCTTTATCATCACAGCATGCATTTGAGAAGCAGGAGTGATGGACATTGGATTAGCCTTAGGCAAAGTGATAACTGCAGAGAGTGGCAGTCTGTCTTCATCCTCCTCTTCTTCTTCATCAGCCCTCAGTACCTTTCTTTTCTTTTGTCTAGGTACATCACTGGCAGTGGGTTTTGGGGGTAAAGGATTTGGTTTTGTGGGTTGGATGGTTGGTTTAGAGGGTAAAGGGGTTGTTTTAGTGGGTTGTGGAGGTAGTGATTTGAGGATAGAGGCTTTTCAGACTGTTTTAGCATTTTGGCTGTAAGGAGGCTTTAGTAAATTTTGTCAGTTCTTTTCGGTTCCCACCCCAGCTTCATTTAATGCCTCAATCACTAAACCCTTGGATTATGCTTCAGACGAACAAATCTTGGTGGTTATTGCCAGATGTTGTCCCTGGTCCAGGCCCTTATTTCTATCAGAGATCTTCCCAAGTATTTGGCTACAAATCTAATCATTATCTCCAGCCTTTCTCTTTCTAAGGCATCATAACTAGCCCATCTTGAGTTGATCTCCTCTGTCTCCAACCTTCTGATCTCGGAGTCTAGTTGTTGGATGTCAAAACTCTGCTATATAACTGATCAATGATTTTATCCATTGAACGGTTATGGTTGGCATCAGCTTCTTTCACCATATCATTCAGCTCCTTCTCCTTCTCAGACTCTCCTTCTTTCCTCTTTTGATATGTGACATGATAGTCTTTTGACTTTCATTCACTTCAGCTTTCTTCTCACTCTCCTTCTCCTTCTCATGATCAAACTCAGTCTCCTCCACACTTATAACAGCCAACTCCTTCTCATTTACCTTCTCTGATTCTTTCTCCTTCTCCCCATCTGTCCTCTTCCTTCCTTTAACAGACTGACTCTCCCCCTTTTGGTTGCATTGGGTGCAAGGGTTTGAGCAGTAGAAAGTGATTTGGTCACCAACTCCTCCACCAGGGGTTGTATTATTGTAGGAAGCCTCTCATCAATGGCTTTGATCACTATATCTGTGATCATGGGAGTGATGAGAGGTAGGGATTTTTGAAGGTTAGCAATGATTGATCAGGATGGTTCTGTTCCTGAGAATCAGTGCCAAAAGCAGAGGCTGGTGGCTTGGAAGTATGTATTGGCTCAGTGTTTAGGGGACCTTCAGAAGAAGGTGCCATCTGTGGGTGTATTGTGGTGGCAGATGGACTTTCATCCTGAGACATCTTGGCCAGCAGCTCTCTGAGTCTGCTAACCTCATCCTCTAGGATGGTGTTTTGAGCAACTACATCATAGAAGAAGCTCAGGTCATCATCAGTTGATACTGAATCACCTGACCTCCTGACAGAGTCAGGATAACATGCCTTGAGTGTAGATCAATTATAGCATGTGCCCCTTGTTCTGGTTCTGGGGACTTCCAGCCTCAGGACTATGTCCTTCATCAGCTGTTGCTGCTGGTGAGGTCTTAGAGATGTTACCAACTGCATCCTGGTCATTTGCTGAGTCAGAGGCAGTGGCAGCCTCACCAGAAGGTCGCACCTCCTTGTCTACACCAGGAGATGGAACATGATAACCCCTGTGCTGTGGGTTGACAGAAGCATTGTGATCCTCCCCCTCAGGTGTTGAGGTTATCCCAGTAGTGATTGGTGTCTGGGTGGGGGGTGAGGAATGCAACTGCGTCAGCACTTTTGCAACAATTATTGTAGGGCTTTGAGGGGCGGTTGCATCAGGAGAGGGTGTGGAAGCAGTGTGCACCCGGGGCGAGTGGTGCTCCTCAATGGTAATCCCCTCAAGTGAGGAGGATCCCAGCAGTGTGGCTTCCCTTGAGTGGTTGCATCAGGTTCCTTTTGAGAGGAAACCTGAGCGGCTTCGGTTGGTGGAGTCATAGTCTCTACTGGGGGGTGATTTCCAGTAGAGATAACCTGCTTTGGTGCAGCAGGAGCATCCTCAGGGGACTCAACTCCCTGAGTAGCCTTCTTAGGCTTCTTCTTTGTGGGTTGGAGGGGACTTTGGATGGGAAGTGGAGGCTGTGGGTTCCAGCTGCGTGGGTTTCCGCAGCTTGGCAGCCTGTTTAAGAGTTAGGTCGGTGTGTTGTGTCGGGAGTATACCTCCGGCAATACAGCCAAAGCAGGGACTCCCATACCAACTAGTCCCTCAGCAGAAAGTTGATTCTCTATTATGGCCATTATAAACCGAGGATATAGTATCCAACGGTTAGAAAGTGGTTTTGTGGCCATATCTTTGATTTCAAGAAAAATTATTTCAGAAAAGTTTAGTGGTTCTTGTTCAAGGATAGAGAACAGTACCTGTTGCCATCTGGAAGACAGTTGATCCCAAGAAGAAGTCTTCGAGGCAGGCAAACATTTACCATATGAAATATCAATCGTTCAGCATCTGGAAAATGTTTCTTCAGGATGGTCGAAGCACTAAGATCGCCTTGATATCCATGTTGTCCAAATGAAAGATCAATTGGCGCTTAGGGTATCCAACAGGGTAGGCAGCATCATCTAATAGTAATATCTAGCGGATGGTAGCAGTAGAGATGACCACCTTATGAGAGTTGATGGACGAATGGATAGATTCTCCATTAACAGTTGCATTCGTCCAAAACTGATGTAGCGAATCAGCATAAATGATTGGATTTAGGAGGAGGCCGTTTTCAGTGGTGATTGGACCATAAGATCTATAGCATTATCGAATTTGGTCCAGAAGGGCGATTTAGTGAGGTACGCGACACAGTTGTGTCGAGGCTTGAGTTGCATGGTCGCCATTAATGAGGTGAGATATTTTCAGAGCTTTTGAAATTTTAGGTCGTGAAAGAATGAAAAACTCTGAAAGAGGGATCAGATATATATAGGGTACGGGTTATGAAACGACTGAAGGTTTTGGTGTTAGTCATCAGTATTTGAAACAACTGATGACGTGGTATTAACTTTCAGAGGTTTGAAACGACTGATGGTATTGGTGTGGTCAGCAGTTATAAAACAACTGAAGACATGGTGTTTACAATCAGACGTTGAAACAATTGAAGTCTCTGATTTAGGCATCAGTAGTTTTTTAAAAAAAAAACTACTGAAGACAAGTTGGACTTCAGATGTTGAAACAACTGAGGACTTGGTATTAGTCATCAGTAGTTGTGAAACTACTGAAGACCCTGGTTGTGCCATCAGTTGTTGTAAACAACTGAAGACTTGGTGTTAGTCATCAGTAGTTGTGAAACTACTGAAGACATGGTATTGCTTCAGTTGTTTATGAAGAAACAGCAGCTTGTGAACTACTGAAGAGAGTACTCATGAGTAGTTGTCGTCAATTCATAGCCTTTCAGCTGTTTCATACTGTCCTCAACACGTACTCATCAGCCTTTTTGCTGTTTTCAGTTGTTTCATAGGACATCAGTACTTATCTGTTTCTACTGATTTCAGCATTGTAAGTGCATCAGTAGTTGTAACTACATCAGTAGTTTAGAACAGATAAGTACAGTACTTAAAGCATTTAGCCTTCAGTAGTTATAAAAACTACTGAGGGTAAAATAACTGATCAGTACTTATATGTGACATGGTTACCAATGATCATCAGTAATTACTGAGAGCATCAGTAGTTGTCACTTATTCTAGCTGCAGCATACCAAGCCTTAACACCAGGTTGTGGAAAGTTGAACTATCCAAAGGCTTAGTAAAAATGTCTGCAAGCTCATCAGCACTAGGCACAAACATAGGATTAATTAGACCCTTTTCAAAACAATCTCTTATAAAATGATGTCTAATTTCTATATGTTTGGTCCTAGAGTGCTGGACTGGATTTTTGACAATGCAAAGAGCTGAAGCACTATCCATTAATAATGGAGTCTTAGTCTCTGTAATGCCATAATCCAAAAGTTGATTCTGAAGCCAGAGTACTTGGGATGTACAACTTGCAGCAGCAATGTACTCGGCTTCAGCAGTGGATGTAGCAACAGATTTGTTTCTTACTCTGCCAAGAAATCAAACAGTTGCCTAGGAATTGACATCCACCAGAAGTTGATTTCCTGGTCAACTTACACCCTGCATAGTCACTATCAGAGAAAGCAACTAATTTGCAAGAATGTCCAGTGGAATACCATAAGCCTAGAGATTGTGTACCTTGCAGATATCTAAAGATCCTCTGACTGCAATCAATGAGACTCCTTAGGTGCAGCCTGAAATCTAGCACAAACACATGTAGCAAACATAATATCTGGTCTAGAAGCTGTTAAATACATCAAGGAACCAATCATACATCTATAAAGAGTTTCAACAACTTTACCTTTCTGATCAACATCCAATTGTGTGGTGTTGCACATGGGAGTAGAACAGGGTTTACAGTTTTGTAAATCAAACTTATTCAAAAGATCTTTTGTGTATTTAGACTGATGAATGAAAATTCCATCAGCTTTTTGTTTGATTTGCAAACCTAGAAAGAACTGTAATTCTCCCATTGCACTCATTTCAAACTTCTGTTGCATTAAGTTTTGGAATTCCTCACACATTGGGGATCAGAGGATGCAAATATAATATCATCAACATAAATTTGAACAAGTAGCTTATGCTGATCCCCTTCTTAATAAATAAAGTTTTATCTATGGAGCCTCTAGTGAATTATTCTGTAAAGAAAGTTTGATAAGGTCTCATACCAGGCTCTAGGTGCTTGTTTCAACCCATAAAGAGCTTTATCAAGCTTATATACCCATTCTGGGTGCTTATTATCCTCAAAGCCCGTGGTTGACACACATAACTTCTTCTTTTATGTTACCATATAGAAAAGCACTTTTGACATCCATTTGAAAAACTTTAAGATTGTGGAGTGCAGCATAGGCTAAAAACAATCTAATTGCCTCCAGTCTGGCTACAGGGGCAAAGGTTTCATCATAATCAATACCTTCTTTTGTGCAAACCCCTGCACAACCAGTCTGGCCTTGTTCTTAACAATTAGCCCATTTTCATCAGTTTTATTCCTAAACACCCATTTAGTGCCTATTGCACACTTACCTGGGGGTAGAGGAACAAGCTCCCACACTTGCTGTTTTTTGAACTGAAGAAGCTCAAGCTGCATGGCTTCAACCCATCCATTGTCTCTCAAAGCTACATGATAGTTCTTTGGCTCTAGCTGACTGATGAAGAGAGCATAGAAGCAGAAATTGGACAACTGGCTTCTGGTTGAAACACCAGCATTGATATCAACAAGGATTTGAGACATTGGGTGATTTTTCAGCTCTTGGTAAACAATCAAATCTGTGCAAGTGTTTGTAGGACCTTCAGCAGCAGCAGATGTTGATGCAGATTCTTGAAACCATGAAGATGGTGGCAACTCAAATGAAGTTGAGGATGCAGAAATCTCATCAGCATTTGTTGTGGATGGTGCTGCTGGAGCTACAGGAGCATCAGGTTTAGAGGACTCAGGCAGTTGGTCACTAAACCTCAAGAGGTGATTACTACTATCATCATCATCTTCAGCAGTAACACCAGGTGGTGAACTGTTGACAGGAGCAACAGCAGGAGATTGATAAGGAACATATTGCAGTATGTCCAAATCAAAGAGCTCCACAGGGCTTTGTGGAATCTTGTCCTTTGGAGATTCATTGAACTTGACATGTAGAGTCTCTTCAACCATCTTTGTTCTGCAGTTGAAGACTCTGTATGCCTTGCAAGTTGATGAATACCAACAAAGTACCCTGCATCCACCTTAGGATCAAATTTCTGGAGCTGATCCTTTGTGTTGAGAATGAAACAGGGACACCCAAATGCTCTAAAGAATGAAATGAGAGGGGCCAAATGATGTAGAACTTCATATGGAGTGTTCATCAACTTCTGATTATTAGCACTCTATTCTGCACATAGCATGCTGTGTTGACAGCTTCAGCCCAAAAGGTCAATGGCAGTCCAGAATCAGCCAACATAGACCTTGCAGCTTCAATGAGGGTCCTGTTCTTTCTCTCCACAACTCCATTCTGTTCAGGAGTTCTTGGAATACTAAACTGCCTCTTTATTCCCTTGGAAAGGTAGAACTCATCAAGTGTATTGTTCCTGAATTCTGTTCCATTGTCACTTCTAATACACTTGACTGAGAGGGAATACTGCTTCTCAGCATACAACACAAAGTTTATGATCTTCTGTGCAGCTTCATCCTTTGAATGTAGAAAGAAAGTCCATACAAATCTGGAGTAATCATCCACAATTACCACACAGAATTTCTTCTTTGCCATGCTCATCACTCTCACAGGACCAAAGAGATCCATGTGAAGAAGTTGTAAGCAGGCAGTGGACTTTGGTTCTTCAATAGGTGGGAATGAAACCTTGTGCTGTTTTCCTTTCAAACAAGCAGTGCAGTTGTTTTCACACTTGAACTCCTTCATAGGCATTCCCCTTACTAAACTATGGTGTATCAGCTGATTCATGTTCTTGAAGTTAACATGTCCCAGCCTTCTATGCCATAGATTAGATTCTTTAGGAGAGGCCTTGGAAAATAGGCAAGGATAGCCTTTGAGATCTATTTTCTTGGAAAGATCTAAGGCATACACTCTTCCTGTCCTGTTGGCCTTCAGGAGAGTGTGAGCATCCAATACCTTGTCAATCAAACTCAGAACTTTGGATGACAGAATCCTGCAGTTCTGGCTTGTGAAAAGGGCAACATGGCCTTTGTCACACAATTGACTGACACTCAAGAGGTTATACTTGAGATTTTCCACATGGTTGACATCATCAAACCTTATTTCCCCATTGGAAACAAAGCCCTTCCGATGATGTAACCTCTTGCATCATTGCCAAAGGAAACAAAACCCTTCCTTCCTGGAGAGTAGTCATTAAGAAGTGAGTTGTTCCTAGTCATATGCAAAGATCCCCCACTGTCTACATACCAGATGCTACTTTGGCATGTTGAAGAAACCTGCATTAATAAACAATCAGTTAGTTTTGGAGACCCAAACCTTTTTGGTTTTGGGCCTGGTCTCATCAATAGATGGTAAACTAACAGGTTTATTGGGCACAATAGCTTGAGGTGAAGGAGATGGTGTAGAAGAGGAATCCTTTGGCTTGGATCTCCTTTTCTGGGGTTTCAACACAGGGCCATCAAGTTGGTTAACTCTTCCCAACAGATGTTGAACCATCATTACCAGCTGTGTCTGATTCTGGGAAAGAGCTTTCAGCTCTTCAGACACATTGGTATTGGTGTTTGATGATGAGTTCTTGTGTTGCACCATCTTCTTTTGAGCAACCTCAGCTGTTGCCTGTTGCACTCCTTCCCTTTTAGATTTCTTTTGGACATAGGAGTAACAGGATTTGATGCTGCTGGTACAAACTTGGACTCAAACTCAGTTTTCATTTTAGCCAAGTTTTCTTTAATTTTCTCCTTTTGTTTGAGTTTGGATCCCTTTTTGTACCAACAATCATCTGTGAGATGATTGAATAGAGCACATATTTCACATGGTTTCTTCTTCATCTTCTGTTGATCATCAACTGAAGAAGATGAAACTACTGAAGACTTGCTCTTCAGCAGTTTAGAAGCACTTTTTGCCTTCTTGTCAACTCCCTTAGTAGGCTTCAAATCCTTCCTACTGACAGTTTTCTTCTCTTTAGTGCTGTCAGTTATTGGGATTTGAACTCCAGATGTTATCCCCTGCTCTCCAGTACCCTCAGTACTTTAGGGATAACACTTGGGTTGATCAACTCATTGATCATGTGAGTGTCAGCAGTTGAACCATCAATATCAGCTAATAGGTTCACAGAGGGATTACTACTGACTTCAACTACTGATGGTGCTTTATCAAGTAGTGAATCACATGATGAGGTGGATTGGTCATTACTTTCTCCATCAGATACTCCTGCTCTTGAAGCAAAATCTGTAGGAGGAGCAGTGTGATTATAACCAATTCCAAACTTCACATTGGAAGCTGTTTGCTTACTAAGAAGCATTTCAAAGCCCTGCAAGATTGTACCCATCGATCACACTCTACTTGGGTGACAGCAAGAGTATCTTGAGGTCTTTGTACTTCTCTAAGAGTACATCCTCCCTAGCCTTATCATCAGAGATTTGGCATTTTAATTTATAAATCTCATCAGTTTTCTCTTTCAGCACAGACTCAAACTCAGCCTTATTTTTGGAAATTATTTGTTCTAGCTCTACATTTTATTGATTAAAGCCACATTTGCTCTCTAATAGAGGCAAATGCTGCTATGCAAGTTTCAGAAATAATTTGGCCTTAGCCTCAGAGGATACCTGTGATACCTGTGTTAAGAGGTACTTGAGGATGATCCATCAGAGGATTCCAAAGTCATGAGAGCTAGATGACAGGATCAGTGATCACAAGTTTGATGTATCAGAATATAAAGCAGCGGAATACAAACTAGAATTAGACAAATTGTAGCAAGCAATCGATACTTGTAAGCGTTAAGATCGCATACGGTTATAGGGAGAGAATATGTATTCTGATTTCTAGGAATGTTTAGATGTAGAATATTTCTAATCAAATCAATCATTCATTCCATTCATTCACTCATCCTCATGGATTACAATAGGTTGTCACTCCTTATATAGAGTGCAACAGTCACTGCTGTTATCACGGAAAGTGACAACTGGCAGATCCAATACAAAAATAACTAATTCTTAACAAACTACTGAAATGTTCACAACTACTGAGAACATATCAGCAAGTTAAGTACAAAAATATAAAACTACTGAAACTACAACGACTGAAGAACAAGCTCTTCAGTCGTTTTACAAAACTACTGAAACATAAAAATATAAAACTACTGATATCACAACTACTGAAGAAGTACTCTTCAGCAGTTGTGACAAACTACTGAGGCTTCAGTACTTGATCTTCAGACTTTGACCTTCAGGTGTTTCATCAGCTGATGACTTCAGTAGATATCATCAGCTGATGTCTTCAGTCTTTGTCTTCAGACCCTGTACATCAGTGTTGATCTTCAGCACTTGTAAACTCTTCAGCTGTTGTACTTCAGTACTTTGGTCTTTCAGCTTCAGCACTTGTGTTCTTCAGCTGTTGTACTTCAGCACTTTGGTTCTTCAGCTGTTAAGGTCTTCAGCACTTGATCTTCAGCTGTTGAAGTCTTCAGCACTTGTCAAACTACTGATGAGGCTTTCAGCAGTTGTTGTGATACCATGTGGGACTTAGAGGTTTTCTGATCTTGCTCATTGGTTCTTTTGGTCCAACAAACTCCCCCTGAACCAATGCAGCCAAAACCTCTAACTTATTTATTCTCCCACTTATTGATGGCAAAATGTTGGTCTTTTTCCTTCTTGATCAGTAGAGAAGATGACCCATGTAAGCTCCGGCCTGGGAAGAAATCTCAAATATTTGTTTGGCAGAGTATGAATGGGAACTCTGTTTTGGGGAACTGGACACAGAGTTGTTATCCATTTATGAGATTACTTCCCCATAATGAGTCTGTATGACTCACGAACATAGGCCTCAAGGAGAACAACTTGTTCCTCCTGAGAGAGTTCTTCTGCTCCTCCTCGAAGAAGAACTCTGGACCATAGTACTCTGATAAGTACTTCATGGTACTGCCATTTTTCAGCTCCACCGTAGTTACCTCCCTATATACAAATTCATCAGGATGGTTGCCTTCAAGGAGTAACTGGAGCTCTTCTGGATGTCTTCAAGCTTTTTATATAACAACCCCTTCTTAATCATCTTGTTTTTAGTAAGGTGAGGGGTCTTCTTTGCTTGGTGAGCTTTCTTGAATTCATCAATGATTCCCAAGGTGAGACTACAACGGCCAACATGATGGTAGATTCTATTGTTTTTCGTACCTGGCCGTTGTATCTGTGTGGGATAGTTCTTTTATGGATTCTAGAACTCACCCTGGGGTCTGGCCATACTCTCACTCTCTCCTTCTGATACTGAAAGGTGTGCCTGAGAGTGTACAGCCTTTGAGCATGCCTTTCATGGCATGAATAGATGATGACTGAGGAAATTCCTTGTCAACCATCTTCAACAGTTGCTCATCGTGCTGTTTCTGCTGTTCTTCTTCTTCTATCTTGACTCTGACCATTTCCTTGAGAGTCAGGTGTGATCATGGGTTGACTTCGGGGTTTTGGTAGCTTCAGAACAGCAGAGAGTGGCAGACTATCATCTTCATCCTCTTCTTCTTTCTTCTTCCATCCTCAGCACCCTTTCCTCCTTCTGGGTACATCACTGGATGATGGTTGGGTTGGTGAAGGAATTGGTTTTGAAGAATGGATGTTTGGATTTTGGCTTAGAGGTTGGTTGGGAGATTTGAGGGATAAGATCTGTTTGAGTGGGTGGAAGGGAAGGTTGATCTAGCATCCTGTAGTTAGTTTCACCTTGTGAGTTTAGCCATCTCTAACCTTTTACCAGCCCCAGCCTCATCAAGGGCTTCCACAATAATCCCTTTGTTGAATTGCTCAGACAGACAGATCTGGTGGCTATAGCCAGAATGCTGTCCCTGGTCCATGCGCGATCTCCATTAATGATCTTCCCAAGTATTTTGCAATAAAGCGGATCATTATTTCTTTGACCCATGGATCGGCTGTGTGTGGTGTCAGCTTCTTTGACCAGCTCCTCCAAGGATTTGTCTTCAGCAGTGTGATCATCAGCACTTCTCTTTCGCTTGTAAGTGAGCAGAGGTTGCTTTTCTTTTTCCTCCTCTTGGGCTTGCATCACTTCCTTTTCTCCTCTGTTCTTTTCCTCTTCTTTTCTTTCACTGCAGTACTCTCCCCCTTTTGGTTGCATTGGAGGAAGGGGTTTGTACCGCAGAAAGAGTCTTTTGGACAGCAGCATCAACCAAGGGCTGTAATGTTAAGGAAAGCCTCTCATCAAGGGCTTTGATCACTATATCAGTGATTATGGGTGTGATGAGAGGGAGGGAATTTTGGATGACACACCTATTTGCTCAGGAGGGTTCTGTTCCTGAGAAGTAGGGCCTGAAGCAGAGGCAGGTGGTTGATTTTGGGGTGGCTCGGTGTTTGGGAAACCTTCAAGGGAAGGTGCCATCTGTGGGTGTATTATGGTGGCAGATGGACTTGCATCCTGAGACATCTTGGCCAGCAGCTCTTTGAGTCTGCTAACCTCATCCTCTAGAATGGTGTTTGAGCAACTACATCATAGAAGAAGCTCAGGTCATCATCAGTTGATACTGAATCACCTGACCTCCTGACAGAGTCAGGATGAACATGCCTTGAGTGTAGATCAATTATAGCATGTGCCCCTTGTTCTCGGTTCTGGGGACTTCCAGCCTGAGGACAATGTCCATCATCAGCTGTTGCCTCTAGGGAGGTCTGAGCAATGTTACCAGCCTCACTCTGGTCATGTGCTGAGTCAGAGGAGGTGGCAGCCTCACTAGATATTCTAAGCTCCTTGTCTACACCAGGAGATAGAATTGGGAAACCCTGTGCTGTGGGTTCACAGGTGCACTGTGTCCTCCCCCTCAATTGTAGAGGTATTCCCAGTAGTAAGTGGTTTTGGGGAGGGGGTGAGGAGTGCAATTGAGTCAGCACTTGTGCAACTATTAAAGTTGGGCTGTGAGGGGCGGTTGTTTGGAGTGAGGGGTTAGAAGCAGTGTGCACCTGGGGAGGATGGTGCTCTTCAATGGCAATCTCCTCAAGTGAGGTAAGATCCCAGATAAGTAGGTGCCCCTTGGGAGTTGCTGCAGGCTCCTGTTGGGAGGAAGCCTGAGCGGCTTGGCTGGAGGAGTCATGTATCCACTAGGGGGTTTGGACTAGTGGATATATCCTGCGTTTGTATTGCAGGGGCATCCTCAGGGGACTCAATTCCCTGAGTAGCCATTTTGGGTTTCTTTTTGGTGGGTTTGGTAGGGACTTGGATTTGGAGGTGGTGGCTGTGGGTTCCAGCTGCGTGGGTTTTCGCAGCTTGGCAGCCATTTTTAGTGTCCGGTCAGAGTTGTGCCGGGAGTATACTTCCGGCAGAACAGCCGTAGCAGGGACTCCCAAGCCAACAAGTCCCTCAGCATTAAGCTGGTCTGTAATAATGGCCATTATGAAACGTGGATAGAGTATCCAACGGTTGGCAGTTAGTTTTTGAGCCATATCTTTGAGCTCTGAAAATATTAATTCTGAAAAGTTTAGTGGTTGTTGCTCAAGGATAGAATACATTACCTGCTGCCATTTGGTGGACATTTGATCCCAAGACGACGTCTTAGGGGCCAAACATACATTACCATGTGAAAAATCAGGCGCTCAGCGTCATTAAAGTGTTTCTTCATGATGGTGGTGGCACTGAGATCGCCTTGATATCCATGCTGAGCAAAGGATAGATCTATGGTGCCCTTCGGATATCCAGCAGGAGAAGTAGCATCATTCAGTTGAAGAATTTTACGGATTGTTGCAGGAGTAATGACTACTTCTTTTTGTTGTGACGACTGACCGGAGGGATGGTGTGTGCTCTCCTCAGTGGTAACAGTAACGTTCATCCAAAATTGGTTCAAGGATTCGGCATGTAAGACGGGGTCAGAAGGAATGCCTTGTTGTATTGGGACTGAACCATAAGATCGATAGCAGTATCGAACTTAGTCCAGATCGGCGATTTAGTGAGGTAGGCAACACAGTTGTGTCGCGGTTTAATTTGCATAGACGCCATGGAGAAGAGGAAGTTTTGGAGAGGAACGTTAGGTTTGAAGAAGATGAAGCATGGAGAGCTCAGGTTAGGGTATTTATAGGGTACGGGTAAGGAAACGACTGAAGGATGTGGTGTTAGTCATCAGTAGTTTTAAACGACCGTTGACATGGTATTATCCTTTCAGAGTTGAAACAGCTGAAGTCGTGGTGTTAGGCATCAGTAGTTTAGAAAACTACTGAAGACCGTGGTTTTGACTTCAGATGATTGAAACAACTGAGGACTTGGTGTTTGTCATCAGTAGTTATGAAACTACTGAAGACAGTGGTTTTGTCATCAGCTGTTGTAAACAACTGAAGACTTGGTATGAGTCATCAGTAGTTATAAAACTACTGAAGACGTGGTTTTGCTTCAGTTGTTTAAAATGAAACAGCAGTTGTACAAACGACTGAAGAAAGTTCTCTTCAGCTGTTTTCGTCAATTCTTAGCTTTTCAGCTGTTTCAAACTGTCCTCAACACATTCATCAGTCTTTTTGGCTGATTTCAGTTGTTTCATAGGACATCAGTACTTATCTGTTTTTACTGACTGCAGTAGTTGTAACTGCATCAGTAGTTGTAACTATATCAGTAGTTTAGAACAGATGAAGTACTTCAGTACTTGTGAGACATTTAGCCTTCAGTAGTTATAAAAACTACTGAGGATAAAAGAACTCATCAGTACTTATATGTGACATTGGTACTCATGATCATCAGTATGATTACTAAGATCATCAGTAGTGTCACTTATTCTAGCTGCAGCATACCAAGCCTTAACACCAGGTTTTGGAAAGTTGAACTATCCAAAGGCTTAGTAAAAATGTCTGCAAGCTCATCAGCACTAGGCACAAACTTAGGATCAATCAGACCTTTTTCAAAACAATCCCTATAAAATGATGTCTGATCTCTATATGTTTGGTCCTAGAGTGCTGGACTGGATTTTTGACAATGCAAAGAGCGGAAGCACTATCCATTAACAGTGGAGTCTTAGTCTCTGTAATGCCATAATCCAAAAGTTGGTTTTGAAGCCAGAGTACCTGAGATGTACAACTTGCAGCAGCAATGTACTCTGCTTCAGCAGTGGATGTAGCAACTGAGGTCTGTTTCTTGCTCTGCCAAGAAATCAAGCAGTTGCCTAGGAATTGACATCCACCAGAAGTTGATTTCCTGGTCAACTTACACCCTGCATAGTCACTGTCAGAAAAAGCAACTAATTTACCAGAATGTCCGGTAGAATACCATAAACCTAGAGATGGAGTGCCTTGTAGATATCTAAAGATCCTCTTGACTGCAATCAGATGAGACTCTTTAGGTGCAGCCTGAAATCTAGCACAAACACATGTAGCAAACATAATATCTGGTCTAGAAGCTGTTAAATACATCAAGGACCCAATCATACATCTGTAAAGTGTTTCATCAACCACTTTACCTTTCTGATCTGGGTCCAGTTGTGTGGTGCTGCTCATGGGAGTAGAACAGGGCTTACAGTTTTGTAAATCAAACTTTTGCAAAAGATCTTTTGTATTTGGACTGATGAATAAAAATTCCATCAGCCTTTTGTTTGATTTGCAACCCCAGAAAGAACTGTAATTCTATGGCACTCATTTCAAACTTCTGTTGCATCAACTTTGTAAAGGCATCACACAACTTTGGATCAGAGGATGCAAAAATGATATCATCTACATAAATTTGAACAAGTAGATTGTGCTGCCCAGCTTTCTTAATGAATAAAGTCTTGTCTATGGAGCCTCTAGTGAAATTTTTTCCAGAAGAAAGTTTGATAATGTCTCATACCAGGCTCTGGGAGCTTGTTTTAACCCATAAAGAGCTTTATCAAGCTTATACACCCAATTAGGATGTGTATTGTCCTCAAAGCCTGGAGGTTGACATACATAAACCTCTTCTTTACTTTTCCATACAAAAATGCACTTTTGACATCCATTGAAAGACTTTAAGGTTTGATAAGCAGCATAAGCTAAAAACAATCGAATTGCTTCCAGTCTGGCTACAGGGGCAAAGGTTTCATCATAATCAATACCTCTTCTTGTGCAAACCCCTGAACAACCAGTCTGGCCTTGTTCTTAACAATAAGCCCATTTTCATCAGTTTTGTTCCTAAACACCCATTTAGTGCCTATTGCACACTTACCTGGAGGTAGAGGAACCAGTTCCCACACTTGCTTTCTTGAACTGAAGAAGCTCAAGCTGCATGGCCATCAACCCATCCATTGTCCTTTAAAGCAATGTGATAATTCTTTGGCTCTTGCTGACTGATGAAGAGAGCATAGAAGCAGAAATTTGACAATTGACTTCTTGTTGATACTCCAGCAGTGATATCACCAATGATTTGAGACATAGGGTGATTCTTCAGATCTTGATACACAATGAGATCTGTGCAAGTGTTTGTAGCCGGTTCAACAGCAACAGATGGTGATGGTGAATCATTTCCTTGAAACCAATCAGTGGATGGTAATTCAAAGGAAGTTGAATTCGAAGAAATCTCATCAGCATTGTTGTGGATGGTGCTGCTGGCGCTACAGGAACATCAGGTCTAGCTGAGTCAGGCAGCTGATCACTAAACCTGAAGAGGTGAGTACTGCAATCATCATCATCATCAGCAGTACCACCAGGTGGTGAACTGTTGACAGGAGCAACAGCAGGAGTTTGATAAGGAACATATTGCAGTATGTCCAAATCAAATAACTCCACAGGACTTTGTGGAATCTTGTCCTTTGGAGATTCATTAAACTTAACATGTAGAGTTTCTTCAACCATCTTTGTTCTGCAGTTGAAGACTCTGTATGCCTTGCAAGTAGATGAATAACCAACAAAGTATACTGCATCCACCTTAGGATCAAATTTGTGGAGTTGATCCTTTGTGTTGAGAATAAAACAGGGACACCCAAATGCTTTGAAAAATGAAATCAGAGGAGCCAAATGATGGAGAACTTCATATGGAGTCTTCACTCTCTGATTTACTAAAACTCTATTTTGCACATAACAAGCTGTGTTGACAGCTTCGGCCCAAAAGGTCAATGGCAAACCTGAGTCAGCCAGCATGGACCTTGCAGCTTCAATGAGGGTCCTGTTCTTTCTTCCACTACTCATTTTGTTCTGGAGTCCTTGGAATGCTGAACTGCCTTTTGATTCCCTTTGAAAGATAGAAGTCATCAAGTGTATGATTTCTGAACTCAGTTCCATTATCACTCCTAATACACTTGACTGGAAGGGAATACTGCTTCTCAATGTACAGCACAAAGTGGATAATCTTCTGAGTAGCCTCATCCTTTGAATGTAGAAAGAAAGTCCATACAAATCTGGAGTAATCATCCACAATTACCAGACAGTATTTCTTCTTTGCCATGCTCATTACTCTCACAGGACCAATAGATCCATATGCAGTAATTGCAAGCAGGCAGTGGACTTGGACACTTCAATAGGAGGAATGAGACTTGTGCTGTTTTCCTTTTAAACAAGCAGTGCAGGTTTCATCACAGTGGAACTCCTTTATTGGTAAGCCTCTAACTAAACTATTGTGGCAAAGCTGATTCATGTTTTTGAGATTAACATGACAAGCCTCCTGTGCCACAGTTTAGATTCTTGAGAAGAGGCTTTGGAAAATAGGCAAGGATTGCCTTTGAGATCTATCTTCTTAGAGAGATCTAAGGCATACACTCTCCTGTCCTGTTGGCTTTCAGGAGAGTGTGATCATCCAACACCTTGTCAATCAAGTGCAAAACTTTGGATGACAGAATCCTACAGTTTTGACTTGTGAAAAGGGCAACATGGCCTTTATCACACATTTGACTGACACTCAAAGGTTGTACTTGAGATTTTCCACATGATTAACATCATCAAATTTGATTTCTCCATTGGAGACAAAGCCTTACCGATGATGTAACCCCTAGCATCATTGCCAAAAGAGACAAATCCCTTTTTCCTTGAGAGTAGTCATGAAGAAGGGAGATGTTCCCAGTCATGTGCATAGATCCCCCACTGTCTACATACCAGATGCTACTTTGGCATGTTGAAGAACCCTGCAATAATAAACAATCAGTTAGTTTTAGAGACCCAAACCTTTTTGGTTTTGGGCCTGGTCTCATCAATAGATGGTAAACTAACATGTTTATTTGTAACAACAGCCTGAGAAGAAGAAGATGGTGTAGAAGAGGAGTCCTTTGGCTTAGACCTCCTTTTCTGTGGTTTCAACATAGGAGAATCTAGTTGGTTAACTCTACCCAACAGATGTTGTACCATCATCACCAGCTGTGTCTGATTTTGTGATAAAGCTTTCAGCTCATCAGACACATTGCTAGTGGAGTTAGATAAGGTCCTATGTTGCCTTCTTCTTTTGAGCACCCTCAGCTGTCACCTGTTTAACTCCTTCCTTTTTGGATTTTTTAAGGACTTAAGGGTTACAGGATTTGATGTTGCTGATACAAATGTGGTCTCAAACTCAGTTTTCATTTTTACCATTTTCTCATTAATTTCTCCTTTTGTTTGAGTTTGGAACCTCTTTTGTACCAACAATCATCTGTAAGATGATTGAACAAACCACATACTTCACATGGTTCTTCTTCATCTTAGGTTGATCATCAACTAAAGATGGTGAAGCAAAAGAAGACTTGTTCTTCAATGCTTTGGAAGCATTGGTTGCTTTCTTGACTACCTCTTAGTAGTCTTCAAACTCTTTCTACTGCCAGTTTTCTTCTCTTCAGTACTGACAGCAGTTGAAGTTTGAACTTCAGGTGTTAAATCTGCTCTCCAGTCCTTTCAGGACCTTCAGGATTAACTCCTGAGTTGATCAACCTATTGATCATGTGAATGTCAGCATTTGGACCATCAACATCAGCTGATAGGTTCAAAGAGGGCTTGATGCTGACTGCTACTTCTGATTGTGCTGTATCAGAAGGTAGATCACATGATGTGATGGATTGGTTATCACTCTCACCATCAGATTCTACCTCTGCTCTGGGGTAAAATCTGTAGGTGGAGCAGTGTGATTGTAGCCAATTCCAAACTTCACATTTGAAGCAGATTGCTTACTAAGAAGCATTTCAAAACCTTTGCATGATTGTACCCATCTATCACACTCGACCTGGGTAACTGCAAGGTTTCTTTGAGATCTTTGTACTTCTAGAAGTACATCTTCTCTAGCCTTATCATCAATTATTTGGCAATTCAGTTTATAAACCTCATCATTTTATCTTTGAGCACAAACTCAAACTCAGCTTTGTTTTTGGAAAATTTGTTCTAGCTCAATGTTCTTATTAATTAAAGACATTTGCTTCTCTAATGGAAGCAAATGCTGCTATGCATGTTCAGAACATAATTGGCTTTTGCCTCAAGGATAGATGATACCTGAGGTGTAGAGGCATTGGAAAATGAAGTATCAGCAGACTCCAAAGCCATAAGAGCTAGATTTCCAAAGGGACTGTCACCACCATGTTGACCAGCACCTGAGAACAGTTGATCATGACCAGACAAGTCATCTGTAAACTGCTCCAGTCAACAACTCCTGGGGTGAAGAAGCTGTGTTGTTGAGATTGAGGTTGTTGATGAGATAGGGAAGGTTGAGGTTCTGGTAATGCATGAGGTTGTGTGTCATAGGAACTTGAACTTGATTTGACTGTGGCATGTAATAACAAGGGTACTGATAGGCATTTGACCCTGAGGAACAAATATGCCGGAGATTGTTGTTGAGGATGATGACTAGAGGTGACAGGATGTTGCCCTCTGTGTTGTTGACTATTGCCAGGAAAAGTCACAAAGGGTGCAGTAGAGTTAGATCCAGTTGATCTACACTCTCTTGCAAAGTGTCCAAGCCGTTGGCATTTGTGACACCTCAACTGCTCTTGTCAAAACCAACTTTGGTTTTGCCAGAGAGTCCTGGGAATTTTCTTCCAGTTCTTTTGTAGAACTTCTGAGATCTGATATTTATCAGGCCATTTGGCTCAAAATATCCATCTCTTCTAAGTCATCATCAGCAATCCCCTTGAGATCATCCATAATGAAACATAGATTGTCATTATTACACCCGTAAACTGACCATCAACACTTACAAATGCAGAATCAGAAGTGCTTGAAGAGAAATTAATATGCTCATCATACTGGCATTCAGATGAAGCATATTCTGACTCATGACCCACCAAGGCAGTGTTGCCTTGTATAAAGTCTTCAGTGAGCTTTCCAGATGAAGACAACTTTCTCTTCTGTTCTATCTCTCTCTCAAAAGTGAGCAATTCCCATGGAGTTGGGTGAGAGATAGTTTGTCCAAACTTGCACTGGAGCGTAGGACAATAGTATATGTGTCCCATCTCTCAGGCAGTGATCTGAGAAATCTGTTATTCATCTGAATATTGGTGTATTCAAGTTTGACCATTTTTAGTTCAGAGATCAAACAAGAAAACCGCTCATATTGTTGAGTCAGTGTCTCACCCTTTCTATGAGAGGTCTCATATTGTTGGGCAAGAATTTCTCTATTATTTGCCAAGACCTCATCTTCCTCCAAATTGTTCTTTCAAAGCAATCCAGAGGTCATGGGCAGTTTCATGATGCATTAGCCCAGAATAGATTTCATTGGGCAATGCCATGGCCAGAATTCCATGGGCTTTTGCATCAATCTCAAGCAACTTCTTATCCTCATCTGAGTATTGCTCCCTCCTCTTCGGAACCATTTGATTGGTTTCCGGGTTATTCACCATAGGCTTGTGTGGACCATGTACCACTGATGTCCAACACCCTGCGCTGTTAACAGACAGGTGATGGAGCATACGTCTTTGCCATATGTTATACTCATTCCTAACCAGCATAGGTGGCTTGGTTGAGGAACCAGTATTGTGAGGATCATTGGAGGGAGTGGTCATTTTCAGTTCAAAAACAGTTTAGTTCAAGTTTTAAAAAGTTTTAGACAAACCACAACAAACTCAATGAGAACCAAGAAAAGATCTCAGGATGAATGAGCAGAAATACAGAAAATTCAATCTCTATAACCGTTTCTTGCAAAAACAAAAGCTAATTCAATCAAACTTAGATCTGAATAGCAGTTTCAATGATCAATTATTAGATCGATCAATGATTAACCTGCTCTGATACCATTTGACAGGATCAGTGATCACAAGTTTGATGTATCAGAATATAAAGCAGCGGAATACAAACTAGAATTAGACAAATTGTAGCAAGCAATCGATATTGTAAGCATTAAGATCGCATACGGTTATAGGGAGAGAATATGTATTCTGATTTCTAGGAATGTTTATAGATGTAGAATATTTCTAATCAAATCAATCATCATTCCATTCATTCACTCATTCCTCTGGATTACAATAGGTTGTCACTCCTTATATAGAGTGCAACAGTCACTGCTGTTATCACGGAAAGTGACAACTGGCAGATCCAATACAAAAATAACTTTCTTACAAACTACTGAAATGTTCACAACTACTGAGAACATATCAGCATGTTAAGTACAAAAATATAAAACTACTGAAACTACAACGACTGAAGAACAAGCTCTTCAGTCGTTTTACAAAACTACTGAAACATAAAAATATAAAACTACTGATATCACAACTACTGAAGAAGTACTCTTCAGCAGTTGTGACAAACTACTGAGGCTTCAGTACTTGATCTTCAGACTTTGACCTTCAGGTGTTTCATCAGCTGATGACTTCAGTAGATATCATCAGCTGATGTCTTCAGTCTTTGTCTTCAGACCCTTGTACATCAGTTGTTGATCTTCAGCACTTGTAAACTCTTCAGCTGTTGTACTTCAGTACTTTGGTCTTTCAGCTTCAGCACTTGTGTTCTTCAGCTGTTGTACTTCAGCACTTTGGTTCTTCAGCTGTTAAGGTCTTCAGCACTTGATCTTCAGCTGTTGAAGTCTTCAGCACTTGTCAAACTACTGATGAGGCTTCAGCAGTGTTGTGATACCATGTGGGACTTAGAGGTTTTTGATCTTGGCTCATTGGTTCTTTTGGTCCAACACTAGATTTCCAAAAGGATGCTCACCACCATGTTGACCAGCACCTGAGAACAGTTGTTTCATTACCAGACACTCATTGGTAAGCTGCTCCAGTCAACAACTCCTGGTGTGAGAAGCTGTGTTATGAAGTTGATTAGGTTGATGAGATTGGGATGGTTGAGGCTCAGGGAGTGCATGTGGTTGCTGAGCAGTGGGTGCTTGAACCTGGCCTGGTTGTGGCATGTAATAGCAGGGGTATGGATATGGCATTGGCCCTGTGGAACAAAATATGCAGGAGATTGTGGTTGATGATGATAACCAGAATTGACAGGTTGTTGCCTCTGTTTTGTTGACTATTGCCAGGGAAAGTCACAAAGGTGCAGGAGAGTTAGATCTAGATGATCTACATTCTCTTGCAAAGTGTCCAAGCCTGTGGCATTTATGGCACTTCAACTTACTCTTGTCAAAACCAACTTTGGTTTTGCCAGAGAGTCCTGGGAATTTCCTTCCAGTTCTTTTGTAGAACTTCTGAGATCTGATATTTATCAAGGCCATTTGGCTCAAAATATCCATCTCTTCTAAGTCATCATCAGCAATCCCTTGAGATCATCCATGATGAAACATAGATTGTCACTATTACTACCAGCAGAATAACTATCAACACTCACAAAGGCAGGCTCAGAAGTGTTTGTAGAGAAATCAATATGCTCATCATACTGGCTTTCAGATGACGCATATTTGACTCTTGATGTCCAATCAGGGCAGTGTTCCTTGGACAAAAATCCTCAGTAAGCTTGCCAGATGAAGCAATTTCCTTTTCTGCTCTATCTCTCTCGAATGTAAGCAGTTTCCCATGAAGTTGGGTGAGAGAGATAGGCGATCACATCAGAATTTGAGCGTAGAACAATGGTATAGTGTTCCATCTCTCAGGCAGTGATCTTAGGAATCTATGGTTCATCTGACTCCTGGTATATTCATGTTTAACCATTTTCAATTCAGAGATAAACATGAAAACCGCTCAAATTGTTGAGTCAGAGTCTCACCCTTTCTATGAGAGAAAGTCCATATTGTGGGCGAGGATTTCCCTGTTGTTTGCTAAACCTCATCAGTACCACCAAATTGTTCTTTGATGGCTTTCCAGAGGTCATGAGCAGACTCACAATGCAGAAGCCCAGAGTAAATCTCATTAGGAATAGCCATAGCCAAAATCCATGGGCTTTTGCATCGATTTCAAACAATCTTGTCCTCATCGGAGTATGCTCCTTCTTCTTTGGAACCAACTGGTTTGTTTCCGGATCATTCACCATTGGCTATGTGGTCCATGTACACAGGTCCAACAACCTGAGCTATTGACAGACAGGTGATGGAGCAATCTTCTCTGCCAAATGTTATACTCATTCCTCACCAGGATAGGAGGCTTGGTAGAGGATCCAGTATTGAAAGGATCATTCGAAGAAGTAGTCATTGTGGAAAATCAGACAGATTCAAGTAAAATCACAATAAATTTAGCTCAGAACCACACAGAACCTCAAATAAAACGGCCAGAAGCGATACACTCTCAATCTCTATAACAGATCCTTGCGAATTTGCTAATTCGATCAAACTTAGAGCGATTGAACAGTTAAAATGATCAATTGTTAGATCGATCAATGATTAACCTGCTCTGATACCATTTGTTAGGATCTCAGCCTCTTGGTTTAATCGATTGAACAGATATCGCAGCGGAATAGCTCAGAATTAGACAAATTCAAGCAAGAACATTCGATATAAAGCGATAAAAGAATTTTGTTATAGAGAGAGAAATATCTGACAAAAGGAATATTGCATTAAGATTGTCGGCCTCAATGGCACGATACAGGTGAGTCATCCTTCCTTATAAAGGAAAGAATGACGTAGGCTGATGTCACTTGAAAGTGACATGTAACCGTTTTATAACTACTGATGTTTAACAACTACTGAAGATGTCAACAACTGACATCTTCTTACAAATGTTCCTAAGTGTTAAACATCTTATTTACAACTACTGAAAAACATAAAACTACTGATACTACAACAACTGAAGAACAACCTCTTCAGTTGTTTACAAGTACTGAAAAGGAAACAAAACTACAGAAAAGTAAACAAACTACTGAAAGGAAAAGAAAACTACTGATGAAAAAAACCATCACAACAACTGAAGAAGCCCTCTTCAGCTGTTGTCATCAGCTGTTAGCATCAGCTGATGTCTTCAGTACTTGAACATCAGAGTTTGTCTTTCAGCTGTTGATCTTCAAT
Organism: Flaveria trinervia; assembly: GCA_025506515.1. Classification (NCBI taxonomy): domain Eukaryota; kingdom Viridiplantae; phylum Streptophyta; class Magnoliopsida; order Asterales; family Asteraceae; genus Flaveria; species Flaveria trinervia. Next base: position 29,384,709 of record CM046456.1, read on the forward strand.
CTTTGTCTTCAGTACTTGTGGAAGTCTTCAGACTTTAGATCTTCAGCTGTTGTCTCAGTCTTTGTCTTCAGTGCTTCAGAAATACTTCAGCAGTTGTATTCTTCAGACTTTGTAGAACAGCTGATCAGGTCTTCTTCAGCTGTTGTGATGTCCTGTGGGACTTAGAGGTTTCTCTGATCAGGCTCATTGGTTCTTTTGGTCCAACAAACCCAAATTTGTTGTTGGTTGTGTTATGAGGGAACTGCCTTCTAGTTCTTTAAAAGAACTTCTTCGCTCTAAAAGAACTTCTTCGCTCTAATATTGGTAACTGTACTAACTCATAATAAATGAATAGTGGAATAAAGTATGGTCAATTACACGGGGTGAGAAAGTGTTATGCAGTATATTAGAGGTTACAACGGTTGTCAAACCGACCATACTTCTGTACACTAGTTCATATTTGGTTCTTTCGATGGTAAACTGGCTTAGGTAGAATAAGTTCTTCCGAAGCCAATTATTCTTCGGAAAAAGCACCTTCTTTTGAGACTTCTGCTAATGTTCTAGACTTTGTTCTTCGGAAATCTTTGTCTTGAACCTTCCGAGTCCTTGGCTTTGGAAGAGAATTTACTTAGTCTTGGAAGACATAGTTTCTCTTCGAAAGTTCTTCTTGTTTGAGCTTCAAAAGTTCTTCAACTTGACTTTGGAAAAGCAGATAAACATTAGAAGACTTTCTTTAGTTGCACTAAAATTTTTTAAGTGTTGTTTTGGTTGAACCAACCTTATCTAACCCAATAATATATATATACATATATATATATATATACATACATACATACATATATATGCATACATACATAGGGGAGAGTTCAAATGAGAACAATCGCTATTTTGTGAGAACTCTAAGAACCAATCTCAGCCACTCATTTTTTATCACACGCAAATCACATGCCATTTCTCCTCTTTTTTTTAAACGTTCGTAACTTTTTTCAGCACATCATTTTTTTTTAAAAAATTTCATCATAACATTCAGTATTTTTTATCTTTTCAACGCCTATCATATTGATATAGTTTTTTTAAAAAATTGTACATTCGTTGTTTACATATGTGTAAATCTAGTTATACACATGTGTAGTACTGGATTTACACATGTGTAAATCTGATAGTACACATGTGTAAAACGAATTTCGTTAAAAGAACGGGAATTTTTTTTATTTTTTATAAATTTTTTATATTTTTTATGAAAGAGGGAAAGTTGGGGAACATTTTTGTGTTTTTAATTTTTTAATTTTTATATTATTTTTTTATTTATAAAATTTTGAAGTATGCTTTTGTTAATTACAATTTTGCCATTGAGAACTAGTGGTTGAGATTGGTTCATAAAATTCTCACAAAAAATATTAGTTCTTATTTAATCCCTCCTCTACATACATACATATATATACATACATATATATACATACATACATAGGGGAGGGTTCAAATAAGAACCACATTTTTTTGTCAGAACTTTAGGAACCAATCTCAGCCACTCATTTTTTATTACATGCAAATCACATGTTATTTCCCCCTTTTTTTAAACGTTCGTAACTTTTTTTCACGACATCATTTTTTCAAAAAAATTCACGATAAAATTTAGTATTTTTTTTATCTTTTCGACGCCTACCATATTGATATATTTATAAAAAAAATCGTACATCCATTGTTTCCATATGTGTAAATCTAGTTATACACACGTGCAAGACTGGATTTACATATATGTAAATCCGATATTACACATGTGTAAAATGAATTTCGTTAAAAAAACGGGAATTTTTTTATATTTTATAAATTTTTTATATATTTTTTATGTAAGAGGGAAAGTTAGGTAACATTTTTTGTTTTTATTTTTTTTATTTTTATGTTATTTTTTAATTTATAAGTTTTTTATGTAAGAGGGAAAGTTAGATAACTTACCTGAAAACAACAAAATATTTTTGACCAAGCTTGTCTCATTCAGCTGTCATTGCTATTCGTAAAATTGAAAATCATATAATATGCATTGGTGCTAGAATGATATGGATCTTTCTTCTTACTTTACATAAGCAAATGCATACAAAACCTAGAAATTAGAAAAAAAAAACAAATTAAATAAGAAACAATTCTTTTAAAAAATAAACAAAAACACCTCCTGGGTCTCCCTACTAATGGTTACAGGCATATGCTGCAACAATTACTACTGTTTCGTACTCCTTAAAAATATGCCCCATTTATAGAATATTTATAAACAATTTAATTAGTAATAACATACAAGAACAATGTAGAACAAAAAATGATACACGAACTATAATTACCTATGAATTGGTAGGCAGTCATCAATTAATCCCAAGGGGGCGAAATGTATGAAAATTGAAATGACTGCTATCATCCAACTTCACCTTAAGTTTGTAATTATCATATAAAAGTGGCATATTCAAGTTTAAACACCATTGTTACTGCTTACTAATATCATATAAGTACATCTGGACAATTGAGAAGGACATCTCAAAATTATTTGAAGAATTATATAACCAGAAAAAGAGTTTATTTGTCCAAATATTCGCACAATTCATTAGATGCATATGCTCGATTTGCCAAGTCCATTTGTTCATTACTATACGTTCTTCTATAGTAAAAACTAACAACTGAACATTGCTTTCTCTAAATACATTTTCCATTACATTTTATATGGTCATTGGTAATAAGAAAGCTTTCCATAGTCTTGTAGTAATAATAGTAAACCAATATCATGATCACATAGTAGAACAAATCGATTAGACTGCACTGAGTAGCAAACCTAAGCAACACTACTAATAAATGATGTAAAAAATGATATTTTAGCATAGCTGCCCCACAAAGGTTTATATACGCTCATTATGTTCTTTTGAGTTTCATCACATACGCAGTTGTATGCAACAGATCTAAAGCATATAAGACATAAGTATTTGTAGAGGCTTCATAACTATTTTGTTAAAATGTGTTCAGAACTGTAAATACACGTTAAGGAGTAAAGAAAACATGAATCACTATCATTTTTAGTCGTATCAAATACTTTGCACATGTGTTTGTTTCTATATGGCTAAAAGCAGTACATCAGTGTTAAGTTGAAAGGTTCATTACATTATCAAAGATCGATCTCGAGATTGTGAATGCAGAATATAAACGAACATCGAGTAAGAAGAAGTAGAATCAATCAAATGAACTCATAAGTAAATAAACTCATAAGTAAATAAACTTTACTTGTGTTGCTCTGTGAATTGAAATGGTTACAGTAAGTACATTATTAAGGAAATGATCAAAAGCTTGATAATTACATTACAAACACCTATTTATACTATACTATGGTTCTCGCGTGAACAAGAACTTCTCACGCGACAAGAATTTGTCATGCGATAAGTAGAGTTGTGGCGCGCCTTCTGACAAACGGGAAATTTTCATCCTTCTTTTGTCGGAGTTAGCTAATTTTAAGAACGAAATGTCTTTCAGTATGGGGATAATGTGACACCCGACATTTTCCGGTCACTTTCCGATCAACATTAACATGGTTTTCCAATCATACATTCATCCATTTAGTGTTGTTTACTTAAATGCGTCATTTAGTGAACAAACATTCATGAACCTTTCAGGTAACGGTAATTCAAAGGATTGCCGAATCGTACGTGCATCTGTCCCCGAACGTTGATCACTTGTCAAAATGGTTTTCAAACAATCATAAACCGTGTGAAATTATGTATTATATGATTATGTGATTAATTATTTAGCTTTCTTGTGAACTTTGAGAATTTTCTTCCGTTTACATGTTTCGCGTATTTTTGGCTTTTAATGCCTAATTATTATAAAAATAACTTTGAACTAGCAAAACAAATATAGTTTGAATTTATTAATTTTTGTTTTATGTTATGTGAGCATTTGGTGGTTTCAGTGTAGAAAAAATTCGATCTGTGTAACTTTAAAACGATTTTTATAAAAGATGATGGCATTTCTTGTAAAAGAATATAAAACTAGACCCCCAATCCTAATCACAATATGGCCGTTCCTAACCTTTCTCCATCAGTTCTTTCATAACAAATCACACACACACAAAGCACATACTCTTTGATCTTGTTCTTGCATATGGGTGGTGATTTTCGTCGTTTCTTACATTAAACGTGTACTAGGGATTATTATCTAAGTATTTCAAGTAAGTTTTTATGTTTGAATTCATCTTCTTTGATCCTCATGATGAACATGAACCCTAGATTATCCAAACACGAAATTGAATGAAATTGACGATTTATTGTGTGTAAGTATTTGATATAATGATGTTTGTACAGATTGGTTTTGTGTAATAGTGTTACTTTAATCAAAACCCGAGACATACTTTAATGGAAACTTTAATTTGGGGCTTTTATATAAATTGTATGATTTTAATGAAATTGGATTGAACTTATGGTTCTATGGTTCTAGGATGTTAGTTGATGTTAATGGATGAAATGTCATGTTTTGAACTTTTGAGTTTGGCTTGGTATTCAGTTACCTTCCAATGATGGAAACTTTGTGGCTACTTTGGCATATAGATGGTGATTTATGCATGTTTGATTAGTTGTGATGACTCTTATATGATGTTTAGAACATAAGAATGAATTACGAATAATCGAATTGTGAAAAATGCTTTGTAAGAATATGCTTTCTATTTATGGACTTTTATGTCCCGATGCATTGTATAATGAGTATGATATTCGTAGAACATTTTATGGTGATGTGATTGATGTTTAAATGATCATAGTATCATGCTAGGAAATTTGGATGACATTCCACAACTTGTGTTCGTATGTTTTTAACTTAGGAAGTTTGGGCATGATGAAGTTTCTAGGTTTTGTTACCATGTTGTGGATGATTGTTGGATGTGTTACATGTATAATTGAGATGGTTGTTGTTGTATGATTCATAATCCTTAAACAGTTTGCACATGTGTAACGATATCATACTATCCAAAAAAAAGAACTTTCCAAAAATATATTTTCGAAATGAAGCTTTATGTTAATCATTATTTGAGCAATTTCAGCATGACTAAACATGTCTTTACTTATTTCACTCACCGACGGGTCGTCGGGTCAGTCTGGTCAACATTGGTCAACAAAAATCAACTTTGGTCAAAAAGTCAACTTGGTTAAACATGTCAAACATTTCTCGAACACGCTAACAGTTACCTTGTTTGGATACAACGGGGTTCATCTTGCCCATTATGTACTTATACTCACGGACATACATTTGTTAGGTAACGATTAACATTTCGCTTTTACACTTCATGTTTTTGCTACGCATCTAAGGTGAGTCTTCAAGGCCCTACTTTTACTTACTTTTCTTTCTGGGGGAGAAGCATGCAAAATATTTCTATTAATCTAGTTTTAGTATTATTGGTATATCGCCTACTACTATAGTGCAAACATTATCACCTAAGTCCTTACACACTTGAACCGTTAATAACTGGTTAGCGAGGTAATTTGAGTAGTACTACTAGGTTTGACAAACCCCACCCGTGTTAGTCACGCTAACTCGACTGGAGGTTGAACGGGTGTTTAATTGGCGTAATCACGTGCCATTGTTCCATGGTAAGACGTGGCGGAAGACATACACTCAGCTTTGGTTCGATGTGCTAAGTAACTCGATATATAGACTAACTACCTAGGGTATACCTTTGTTTATGTTTACCAAGAAAATGTTCAAACATATTTACTTATTTAAACCTTTGAACTCACCAACCTTATGTTGAAACACTTTTGCATGTCTTCTTAGATTGCAAACATGCTTAAGGCTAGGGTTGCATATTTGAGGCTCATGCTTCTTCTTTATCATTTGAATGCATCATTTTTATCATTTGAATGCATGTTCTTTACATTTACTAATATTCCAACGAGCGCTTTATTTTGTGCATTTATTACTTATGGTTTTTCAAACGTTTACGCTTCGATAATGATTACATATAAATTTGTGCTTATTCTAATTTAAGGTCAAATGCTTATTTTAAAACACATATAGTGTCGTTCGATATGACTATAACTGAGATATGGTTTGTCACACTCCTTGTGATAGAACCCTGCCGGTGGATGTTGAGGTTGTGATAGAGTGGTATTAGAGCTACAATTTATAGAAAAATAAGATTGCATTTGCATCTAGACTATAGCCTTAGACACACACTACCATTGCACATACTCTAATCTGTTTACTGTTTTTCAAGCATACATATCACTTAACGCAAGTGTAACGATATTGGATGTCCATATCATCATCTACCCCAACCATGCCACTATTAACACCCCTAATCAACGAGAAGACTAAGGATCCTTCTCTCGTACTTGTTCTCATCTATACTAATAGCCTCACTATCAAAACCGAATAAACATCTAATAGAGACTGTTGATAACATTAAACAACAGGGAATATTGTTCAATATTCGAGTTAGGGGGGACGCAAAACATAGCGAGTGTTTACCCTATATGGTTGTCAGCTGAATTCAGAAATAGCACGTACTGATTGTATTCTTTCATTGTCACTTATACCTTATCTACCCGACCAGTCATTCGCCGCCCTCATTGCAAGGTTAGATTGAAAGATTCACAATGTATGTGAAGCTCCCGGTGAGATCACCAAGATAACAGAGCATCATACCATCGTTAGTGAATATGTGGAAACCCTCAAGGAAGGCCTGGTGGAGACTGGCAAGAAACATAATGCTTTTGTTGTTGTATTCGAGGAAAATACAAACAACCAAAATTCACTAGATGGCATAGTCAAGGGAGTACTATATAAGATGAAAAAAGTTGAGGCTACACCGCATGATATGCAACAGAGACTAGTATTATTAGAATAGAGAGTAGTTGGGCTAGAAGCCTAATCTGTAATTGCTACTACATTAGAGGAAGTGCCGGAGGAAGAGTACTTTACTCGAAATGGATACAAGAAGCTAGAAAATAAATTTTCGAACAATATGATGAGAGGGTCAGAGATTGAGGAATATATGACCCGTTTTCATGACTTAACTGGTTTATGTAATGGAAACTCTAACCTACGAGCATAATAAGAAGTCAAGTGAAGGGATAGAACCTCAGATTTAAGCAAGGGTTGTCGTCGTTGATCCTATAACCATTCAACACGCTATGAGGATATATCACAAGCTCATTGACTTCATTGTGCGTGTAGAGTACTATGGCTAAGCATGACATTTTTGATGGGTTATCTGATAGAAAGTAGGAATCAGACTTCATGTTGAGTAAGTCATTCACCATCATGGCTGCTAAATGATTATTGTTGCAAACGATATGGTAGGAGGGACCATGTAGACAAACAAGGGAAAGTCAACGGCGAAGCAAAAACAAACCCCATTAGTAATGACAAGCTAAAGCATCATATAGTTGCTTTGAATAGAACAAAGATAGGCAAACCAAGAGAGAATACCCTTAATTAAATATGGCAATACGTATAATTACAATGGATAACAGAAATGGATAGAATGCCAAAGGTTGAGTCTTTGTGATTAGGCCTGCTAAGGCAAGAAATGACTAGAATGTAGTTACCATTTAGCAAGCTTCTAGATGTATCATTAACTAGAATGGAATCTTGATACACCACATAAGTAGCTGACACTAAGCTAATTTAAGCAACTAACATTTTGAAGGGATGCACACTAGGATTGTTTTAGAAAAATATAGATCGTATGCCTTTACGCTTGATAGTTCATTGTGATTGTCAGCATGGATTGGCTATCTAAGAACAAAGCTGAATTTATCTGTCGTGAAAGGTCATTCACGTATCACTTTGTGGTGGTGAAGTCTTATCTATTTAGGGCAAGAAGAGTGTTGTAGTCTTAGACACCATATCTAGTATGAAGTCCCAAAAGTACTTATTCGAGGGTCATACTGCCATTTTTGCTACAATCACCAAGAAAGCAATTGTGGAAAAAGGATAAAAGAGATCCTTATCATTCTTTATCTTCCTATGGTTTTCCAAATATTTACATGGTTTTCTTACACAGACAGATCAAGTTTCCGATCAATTTGACACATAAAGTCTCACCTATTACTAGAGCACCTTACCGACTAGCTCCGAATGAACTACAAGAACTATCTACATAACTACATGAGTACTCAGATAAAGGATTCATCCGACCGAGGTCATCGCCATGGGAAGCTCCATTCCTATTTGTTTATGCCAAGTGGGCTTACTATCACACCAACTGTTTTGATGGATCTCATGAACCGAGTGTGTAAACCCCACCTAGACAAATTTCTCAATGTTTTTGCTAATGACATTTTAGTATATAAAAAGAATAAAAGGAGCATGTGTTGGAACTACTAAAACAAGGATAATTTTGTGCCATGTTTTTGGAGTGTGACTTCTAGATGAACTCCAAATTTTAGGTCATGTGGTCAACGAACAAAGAATGCCTATTGATCTACAATAATAAAAGCCACAAAAAATATGCTACGCCTAGGACTCCGACTAAGGTACAACAGTTTCTTGGATTGGCTTGTTATTATGCACGAGTCATCGAAGGGTTTTTGAAGATCGTTCAACCTTCTACAAAATTAACTCATAAAGGTATGACATATGATTAGGGTGACAAGCGAGAGTCAGGATTTCATGTTATGAAACAAAAACTCCATATTGTACCGATACTATCTCTACCGGAGGAAAATAGATGATTTCATGGTATATTTCGGTGCTTCCATCAAAGGTCTTGGTTGTGTGTTGACGCAATGTGAGTGGATTATTGAATAGACTTCATATTATTTGAACGTTTAAAAGAAGAATTAGATGACATATGACTCACAGTTGAGAGTCATTGATTTTCACATAAGATATAAAGGTATTACTTTTGCAATACCAAAGGCATTATGGCACCAATCACAAGAGCCTTTGGCATATCTTTGAACAGAAGTAGCTGAACATGAGACATCATTGTTAGGTCCACCTATTGAATGAGCATGATAATATGATGAAGTACCATCAGAGTAAGGCCAATGTGGTGGCCGATGCCCTAATTCAAAAGTAAACACCGAAACCAAAGCGAGTGCATGCATTAAGGTTACCATTCATACCAGAGTACTTGATCAAATTCGTAATGCTAAAAATGAGGTTTTAGGATGAGAATATGAAGGTAGAGTCCATGCAAGACATGGAAAACCAATTAGTAATAAAATCTGAAGGAACTTTTTACTTAACCAATGAATATGGATTTTCGATACGTGAATTTATCATAGCTAGTAATAAAAGAAACTCATAAAACTCAATATCCTTTTTATCGAGGTTCAGGTAAGATGTACCATAATTTGAAAGTTCTTTATGAGCAACAAAATGTGAAAGAAGATATTTTCATGCATGTAAGTAGGTGTTTAACTTGTTCCAAAGTTAAGAGGGAATATCAATGACATAGTTTACGATAACGGTCACAAATTCTAAAATGTAAGGGGGAGTATATCTCAATGGATTTCATTGTGAAGTTACCTCGAACTCTTGGATATTAGTAAGACTAATTGTCACACCCCGACTGACGGCGGAATCATCGAGGCGGACGAACATGAAACGATTGTTCATAGCACATGGAACTAATAAGTTGAAATAATATTAAATATCATTTTCATTGAACAATGCAAGAAAATTAAATCATTACAATACAAACAAGATATAAACAACAACATAAGATTTTCAATTTAACTAAGTCCAAGTCCTATATAAGCACGAATAGATCCACAAGTATCAAAGTTAAAAATAAAGGGTCAACTTTGAAAGTTAGTGAGTTCCCATGGGTTAAACATACATACATATAAAAGATTTACAAGTAGTAATTCATGTCAATGGTTATGAGTTAAGCAAGTTTATAGAACACATATAGTTACAACCAAACCTCGACTTGATTACAAGTTTATAAGATTGGCTAAGTGTACTTGGTTCCCATGATGAACAAGTCATACGTTATCAGGAGCTGACAATATATCGGCTTTAGCACCAAATAGGCTTGTCAAGCCCAATGATCTAAGACGTTGCCACGCTAGCAATAGTTAATGACTTTAAACAAAATATGTATCTCATATAAGACTTACAATAACACAAATAACCATGAAAAAAGGTAAAGATGAATTGCATGTGCATTTACAAGTCTCAAGATTGTTACAAGTGTAAGTTTATAAGGTTAACATGTTTCACCCCAAAAGGTGTGAAAATAAAGTAAAAGGGGCATGGAAAACTCACATGGAAAACTCACAATAATAGTGATGGTTGTAGAGTACATAAGAAAGCTTAGATGTGTTGGATTCTTTATGCCCAAGACACATAGAACATTGATGTGGTTAGTACGTTATGATCCAAGTCGAGTCATACCCAATAACAAGCTTAGCAAACACCAAATTTTATTTAATTAATGATATGATCATACAATTAAATAAATACACCAATTTAGAAAATGGGTTTTCTAAATAAGTTGCATATGAGATTGAACAACTTATATGGATATTTTGTTCATGGATATTATTTGTTATGTTGTTTAATTTAGTTAAATAACATCAGATAATGGAAGTGTGTGTGTATGTTATATAATTAAAAGGTTAATTATATGTCTATTTTAATCAAACATTTTAATAAGGATTATAAGTGGTTTTGGGGGGAAAAATAAAAAGGTGAAAAGGGTTCGGCCGCCCCTTTGGGCAGCCTCTCCCCCTTTTGTTTTTTTCCTTTTGGTTCTCTTGAGATTGGCTCTCTTAGAAGAGATACATACACTCTCCATTTCAGATCTCTCTCTCTCAAAAACATGCAAAAGGGTCACAAGAACATTAACTTTTCTTATGGAAGAAAGAGTTCAAAGCTGAAAAGGGTCCAACACCCTTGTTGGTTGTTCACGGCTGGAACAAGATTTCAGCAGCTTCTTTGACCCGATTTTGGTGCTCAAATCCTAGCAAAGATGGTGTTTTCTTGGAGGCTTGTGGGTATGAATGCTTGAGGACACCTATTCTTGGTGTTTTGGTCATTCAAGAAGCTCATTTTGTTCCTTCATCATGTTTTCAGCAGCTTGCTAAAGGTAGTTGGTATGTCTATTTGGGTTGTTATATGTTGGTGATAACTAGTTCAAACACATATATAAGATCCTTATGTTCTTGGGTTTGTTGTTGTTATGAAATAAGCCTTTATTTTTCAGATTGTTAATGATAAACTTTAAGGTTACTTCTGCTGCGTTTTTCATAGATTAAAGGTTAATCCTGTTAGACTAAGGTCCAACAAACCCAACAAGATGTTCAAGAGACAAAGGTGATGTCCTAAATGATAAAATGAAACAATTACTTGAGTTTCGAATACAAGAAGTTAGGATGCTTAGTGTTGGATCTTGTATGCCCAAGACACATACAAGATTGATGTGGTTAGTACATTATGATCCAAGTCGAGTCATGCCCAATAACAAGCTATACAAACACCAATAAATATTTATTTGTTAATGAGATCATACAAATAAATATTGACACCAATTTAGAAAATGGTTTTCTAAAATGTTGCTTTTGTAGTAGAACAACATTATGTGAATAATTTGTTCATGAGAAATTATTTGTTTCATTATTTAAGTGAGTTAAATAATCACAAATAAAAGTGTGTTAATGTTATAAAATTAGAAGAGGTTTTAATTTTATAAACTTATGGGTTGAATGTGTAAGTTTTTTATAAAAATTAAAATGGGGGAACCCATTTTGAATGGTATTTCGGCTGCCCCTTTTGGGCATGGGGAACATCCATGTCTTGGTCTTAACAAGACTTTAACCATTCTTGAAGTCATCCCTTGAGAACACTCTCTCTCACACACATGCAAAGAAATCATCTTTTCTCTCTTCTTTGCTGAAAAACTCGGTTTTGTTGGCTGCATTTTCGGTTTTGGCTGGGCTATTTTCGGATTTGCAAGAAGAAGGTTTTGAGCATTTGGTGTTCCGCTACATAACAAGTTAGGTGTTTGCTAAGGCTTGTGGGTATACAAGCTTGAGGACTTTGATTTTGGAGGCCATACATTCAAGAAACAACATCTTCTTCTTCTCATCCATATCACATTATTTTGTTCTTGAAAGGTAGTTTCAAGAACACCCTACGGTTGCCATTTTTGTTTTGAAAGAATTTCATTTCACATATTATATGATCCTTTGTTCTTGGGTTTTGTTTTGGTTTAATATGGTTCTAATTTTAAGATTATTAAACACCTTTTAATCCCTTATATCCGTTTGCGTTTGTATTTTGGGTTGTAATTTATTTGTTCATTGGTTATGTAATAAATAGATTAGGTGCATTTGTTTTAATAGAAAAATTGTATTAGGATATGATTTTGTAAAAGAAGATGTACGAGATGAAGACCCAAAGAAGGACACAAAAGACATGGACACTTGAAGCATCTGGATGTGGATTCAAGTGGGAGTTCATAGACACATTTTGATGTGACATTGTTAACCCTTAGGAAAGACCTTATGATAACACTTGTGATGGCAAACAAGTGTAGTCAACTTAGTGGCTATGGTTATGCACTTATGTTTGTATGATTATGCTTGTTGTATGGTTTTTTTTATATTTGGATATGCATAACAAACTCATTAACAAACTTAACAAGCTGAAAATTGATGGTTTTTTATCATTAAGTGAATGATAAAAGATTATTAAAAGGATTAATGATTTTAATAAAAGGGGTTTTATTAAAAAGTGAACCATAGGGTACCTTGTATTTGAAAGAATGCAAATATAAGGTACATAGAGTTTTCTAAACTAGTATTATAAAAACATAAAATTTCATTTATAAACAAGTTAAACACCATCCTTTTGCACAACACTTGAGTCACTTGAAAACTCTTAATGGGATAAAGGTCACCTAACCATTTTGAAAGAACTTGTGATTTGAGGTGGGGCTACCATATTTATGGGATAAAGGTCACCTAAGCACTTATGTTGGAAAACTCACTTGTGTGTGTAAGTATGGTGACTTGATTTGCAAACCATGTTTAATGGATCATCTACAATGTGGTTTACGATGGTGTTGATGGGATAAAGGTGCCGACCACACATATGATGTTTAAGTCAATCCCATATCCTAGAAGTTGCAAATTGTCAAAACGTTGACTACCTTGTTAATTTAAATAATTGGATAAATGTCACCTAACCACTATTTAAATGTAACATTCGATTCTAGAATATTAAAATTGTGTAAGACACTTAAAAGGGCATTAATTATTAAAATATGAATAATATCGAAAATACTTAAACTAAACTTTGTTAAATTTTGTTGATGGCCACAACAACAATGAAAATAATGATATCCCGTCCGCTCACTAACTATCACTAAGAACCATTCTCCAAAAGGAGCGTCTAAACCATATTAACTTTATAGATTGGTTTCAAAACTTGAGAATTGTTCTTAAGCAAGAGAAACGATCGTATATTTTAGACGATCCGATTCCTGATCAACCTAATGAAGAGGATGAGGAGGCCTATAATAATTGGGTGAAATACACTAAGGACTTGGTCCAAGTGTGTTGCCTCATGTTGGCGAGTATGACTCTAGATCTCCAAAAGGAGTATGAACATCATGGAGCGTATGACGTGATTACCCAGTTGAAGGAAACGTTCTAACAACAAGCAAGGGTAGAGTGCTTCGAAACGGTTCAAGCATTTCATGCATGTCATATGGATGACATCCAATCTGTTTCATCTTATGTACTTAAGATGAAAAGCCACATTGACCACCTCGAAAGGCTGAATTGTCCCATCTCGAAAGAGTTGGCTATGGATTTGATCCTTAACTCTTTGTCAAAAAGGTTTGACCACTTTGTCATGAATTATAACATGAACGGGTGGGACAAGAACATAAGTGAGCTTCACTCTATGCTCAAAACTGCCGAGGCGGCCATGGGTAAAAAGGCTTTACCCATTCTCACCATCCATGATGGAGGGAACAAGAAGAGGCCTCACCCCGCACCCAAGGCAAATCTTGCCAAGGGCAAAGGATACGTTAAGGGAAAAAGAAAGGGAGTGGCAAGAGTGCCACCACCAAAACAGGCGGAGAAGAAGCAAAAGGTTGCTTTAGATGACCCATGCTTCAAGTTTGGGTAGATTGGACGTTGGGTAAGAAATTGCTCAGTCCATCTCAAAGAGTTGCAAGCTAAGAGGGATGCCGGGCAAACCTAAGGTACAATTTTCATGATTCATATTGATCGAATTTTAATATCCTCTAACACATGGGTATTGGATACCAGATGTGGAACTCACATTTGCAACTTATTGCAGGGGTTCAAAAGAAGTAAGGACTTCAAGAAACGGGATATTAGTCTCTACATGGGGAATGGGGCTAAAGTTTATGTTGAGACCGAGGGGACTACATCTTGAAGTTTCCAAATGGTTTGGAAGCAACTTTAAACAATGTTTTGAATGCTCCTAGTTTGACTAGGAACATTATTTTTGTTTCCCAATTAACACAATATGGTTATGTTATGAAATTTATTGAAAATGAAATTCATGCTTCTTTAAATGACATCTTTTATTTTAAAGCTATTCCTATTAATGGTATTTATAAATTGATTCGTGAAAACACATTATATGATAGCTTATTGTACCAATCCACCACCAAGAAACTCAAATTGGATTTGACTAACACCTATCTTTGGCATTGCCGTCTTGGTCATATAAACAAGAAGCGCAAACAAACACTTCAAAAGAATGGTCTTTTAAAAGCAAGTGAATATGATTCATTTAATGTATGTGCATCTTGTTTACGAGGTAAAATGACTAAGGCACCTTTTAATGGCAAATCTGAAAGGGCAAAAGATTTATTAGGCATCATACATTCGGATGTATGTAGTCCTTTTAAACTAATGACTAGGTATAATGAAAGATACTTCATTATCTTTACTGACGACTATAGCCGATATGGTTATGTGTACATGTTGAGACACAAAGATGAAGCTTTTGAAATGTTCAAAATCTTCCAAAATGAAGTAGAAAATCAACTCAAGAAGAAAATAAAAAATATCCACACCAATAGAGGAGGTGAATAACTAAATTATGCTTTTACAGATCATATTAGAAGTTGTCATATTATCTAACAACTATCTCCACCTGGAACACCACAACACAAAGGTGTGGCCGAGAGGAGAAATCGAACTCTATTGGATATGGTTCGATCTATGATGGCTAGAAGCTTATTGCCTCTATCATTTTGGGGTTTTGCTTTGCTCTTAGCGGTTCGTATTTTGAATATGGCGCAACCAAGAAAGTGGAAATGACACCTTTTGAAATATGGCATGGAAGGGTTCCATCACTATCATATTTAAAGGTACGGGGTTGTGAGGCTTATGTTAAGACTGGTACCTCAAACAAGTTAGAAAGTCGTTCCACCAAGTGTATCTTCATAGGATATCCTAGAGATTCTATGGGATATTATTTCTATGATCCATTGGAACAAAAGGATTTTGTTGCCAAGTAGGCTGAGTTCTTAGAAGCTAAGTTCCTTATGGAAGGAACTAGGAGTAGAACAGTGGATCTTGAGGAGGATCAAGAAGACCGATACATGTTTGGTTGATACTAACGCTCAACATTAGGATGTTGAGGGTGATCAAATACTTGATCAATACACATAAAACGTTTGTAGATCTCGTAGAACTAGTAATCCACCTGAAAGATATGGATTTTTCGTAGGTGGATGCTATGTGGTAGATTCCGATGAACCAACCACTTATTGTGATGCAATGTCCAATTTGGATTGTGAAAAATGGCTTGAAGCCATGAACGTTGAGATGCAATCCATGTATGAGAACCAAGTATGGGACTTGGATGAACCACCTCTTAACTCTAAGATAGGTGGAAGTAAGTGGGTTTTCAAGAAGAAAACCGATATGCATGGAAACTTGGATACTTATAAAGCTAGACTTGTAGCAAAAGGTTTCACTCAAACTAAAGGAGTTGATTATGATGAGACCTCGCCAGTTGCAATGCTAAAGTCTATTAGGATGTTATTTGCCACAACTGCTCATTATGATTTTGAGATTTGGCAAATGGATGTCAAAACCGCTTTTTTAATTGGATATCTTGAGGAAGATGTCTATATGGTTCAGCCTGAAGGTTTTGTTGATCAAAAACATCCTAACAAAGTATGCAAGTTAAAGAAATCAATCTATGGATTGATGTAAGGCCCCGTTCCCGGGACTCTCACAGCTGGTCAATCATTGCACATAAAACATATAATTACATTAACTTGAAATAAATGTTGCAGCGGAAACATTAAAAACAACATTTTCAATAAAAATGCTTTTGCAACATAATACAATATTTGTTACACCATTTCATTTTTTCGCATTACAATGCAAAAACATTAAACAAAAGAAAGCCATCCAAAAGAGCCAAGTAGCCGCCCTGTGTCATCCTCAACAACTTTACCTGCCAACTAGAAAATGCATAAAAACTCAACGTTGCTGAGTGAGTTCTAGATTTAAAATAAAACATACTTTATCTTTCATTTAAAACCGTTCTTTACAATCATACGTGATCATGCATTAAACAACACATAGATAATAGTTATTATCTTTATCATCGTTCATTTCGTACATTTATTATCTTTCGTTTCCATCTAGGTCGTGTCATGTGCTTAACCCCCCTCTAGAGCACCAAGCAATTCATCTAGGGTTAAGAGTCAAGGACCCCATACATATGGTTAATCACAAAGATTGACCCCTGTGTGCATCCTCATGGGGTATTTAACCCGCACACAGTTGAGTTGACGCCCCTCATTGGATTGGAACCTCCATACATTTTCTTAATCACACGGATTAGGCCCCAGTGTGCATCCTCATGGGGTAGCTAACCCGCACACGGTTGAGCTAACCCCCCTCATTGGGTGTGAACCTCCATTCATATGCTTGCAAGCCTTTCTTACTTTCATTCGTTCATTAATGCATGCATTCATTTATTACGTTCCTTTTTTCATTATCTCACACTTTACATTACATATACTTTCATTTCATTCATTAACATTTAACATAAAGTCATGGGGAAAAAATATACATAATATGAAACATCAACATACACATACAACATCACCATACAGGAAATCATCATGCATACATAACATACATCATACATACCATCACGGATAAGCATCAATCATACATCATATCATCATCATACAATGCCCATCACAACATCTATGACCACAAAAGTCAGCTTACATGAACCACCGGGAACCTCCCAAGTCAAAGCCTACAGTCACTTTTTCCACAAAAACTCATAAAATATTCCTAGTGGTCATCCGCATTTCCTTTTTGTTCATCTGCATTTCCTCTTTGTTCATCTGCATTTCCTCTTTGTTCATCCGCATTTGTTCATCCACATTAACTTTTGTTCATCCGCATTTGTTCATTCGCATGAACTTACTCATCCGCATTAACTTTTGTTCATCAGCATTAACCTTTGTTCATCCGCATTTGTTCATTCGCATGAACTTACTCATCCGCATTTGTTAATTTGCATGAACTTACTGATCCGCATTCGCATTTGCTCATCCACATTTGTTCATTCACATGAACTTACTCATCTGCATTTGTTCATTGCTCATCCGCATTTCCTCTTTACTCATCCGCATTGACTTATACTCATCCTCATTGACTTATACTCATCTGCATTGACTTATACTTATCCACATTGACTTTCATTCGCATGAACTTGTTCATCCGGATTAACCTTCATCCGCATTTCCTTATACTCATATGCGTTTCCTTACTCATTCGCATTTCCTTACTCATACGCATTTCCGTCTCATCCTCATTAACAACACTTAGGTAAATTTTGTAACCTAGGCATATGAGCTACTGTTTGGGCGCATGAGCAGCCCAGGTCACACTTAACATCAGATTCAGTCCCCAAAGCAAATCTATCATGTTCTAAGCTTAAATCATACATTCTAAGCCTTAAAAAGACAACCATAACATCATCAAACATGAACATAGTCCAAAATCAAACCATACCGGAACATACACACATTCATACATACATATATAAAACCCAATTTTTATAAAAACATACATTCATGCATTTCCAGCCCCAAAATCGGTTAAAACATGTAAAAAAGGGGCTGCAAAATTCACTTAGCAGCCTCTTGGGTATGACTGTGGGGTTTAAACATGTTTATCAAAGTTCATATACCTTATTTATATGAAAAACGCAGCGGATATAAGATTTAAAACATGTTAATAAGATGATTATTAAACCCATTTAATATGAACCCCAAAGCCATGGATCATTATACAAAATACATACAATGAAAGAACATAAAATGTAAGAACCACACCTTTGGAGCTGCAGAAAACCGAGATTAAAGAGATGAAAAGGATGTGTTCTTGTGGCTACACTTCAACGTAGAAGTTCTCAAGATAGCATACCCCAAGCCTACCATCAAATCACCTTGAATGCTAGGATCTTTGACACCAATTTCCAGCTACAAAACACCTTTTGTTGGCTGAAAATCTCCTTCTTTTTCTGCCCAAAACCGTGAGATTAGAGGAGAGAGTAGAGAGAGAGCTTTGGTTGTGTGTGTTCTTGGATGTGATAGAATGAATGAGTGTTCAAGTGTCCAAGACTTGCATGTCTTGGAACTAATAAAATTGGGGCATCCAAGACCAAGGGGCGGCCGAAAATGGCCCCCTTTTGTTTTCCCTCTCAATTCAAATTTTATAAAAAATATACAATCACATCCCTTGTTTTTATAAAATTAAAACCATTTTAATTTTATATCACTAACACACACTATTATTTGCCATTGTTAACTAATTTAAATAATGTACAAATAATCTTTTATGAACAAATTATCTATATAATGATGTTCATCTATAAAAGCAATAATTTAGAAAATCCAATTTTCTAAATTGGTGTCATTATTTATTTGTGTGATCTATTGTTAGGATCTCAGCCTCTTGGTTTATCGATTGAACAGATATAGCAGCGGAATAGCTCAGAATTAGACAAATTCAAGCAAGAACATTCGATATAAAGGGATAAAAGAATTTTGTTATAGAGAGAGAAATATCAGACAAAAGGAATATTGCATTAAGATTGTCGGCCTCAATGGCACGATTACAGGTGAGTCATCTTTCTTATAAAGGAAATAATGACGTAGGCTGATGTCACTTGAAAGTGACATGTAACCGTTTTATAACTACTGATGTTTAACAACTACTGAAGATGTCAACAACTGACATCTTCTTACAAATGTTCCTAAGTGTTAAACATCTTATTTACAACTACTGAAAAACATAAAACTACTGATACTACAACAACTGAAGAACAACCTCTTCAGTTGTTTACAAGTACTGAAAAGGAAACAAAACTACGGAAAAGTAAACAAACTACTGAAAGGAAAAGAAAACTACTGATGAAGAAAAACCATCACAACAACTGAAGAAGCCCTCTTCAGCTGTTGTCATCAGCTGTTAGCATCAGCTGATGTCTTCAGTACTTGAACATCAGACTTTGTCTTTCAGCTGTTGATCTTCAGTCTTGTCTTCAGTACTTGTTGAAGTCTTCAGACTTTAGATCTTCAGCTGTTGTCTCAGTCTTTGTCTTCAGTACTTCAGAAATACTTCAGCAGTTGTATTCTTCAGACTTTGTAGAACAGCTGATCAGGTCTTCTTCAGCTGTTGTGATGTCCTGTGGGACTTAGAGGTTTCTCTGATCACGCTCATTGGTTCTTTTGGTCCAACAAACTCCCCCTGAACCAATGCAGCCAAAACCTCTAAGTTATTGACGAGTCCCACTTATTTTGGCACATAGATTGGTCTTTTTATCCTCTTGATCAGATGAGAAGTGACCCTTTTTCAGCACCGGCCTGGGAAGAAGTCTCTGATGATCTGTTTTGCATGATATGGTTGGAGCTCTGTATTGGGGATTGGACACCGAGCTGTTACCCCAACCATGAGATCTACTTCTCGTGTATCAGCCTATGGATTCCCTGGTGTAAGCCCTTAGAAAACATGATTGTTCATCCATTGTCAGCACCTCGGGCACACCATCAAACAATCCTTCTCGGCCATACACTTCAGAGATGTACTTTGCCTGTTTTCCATTCTTGAGCTCAACCGTGGTTATTTGTCTGTAAGCAAACTCATCTGGATGAGTCCCTTCTAAGAGCAGGTTGAGCTCATCTTGTTTGAAGTTTTCAAGTCTTTTGTAAACCAATCCCTTCTTTATGATTTTATTCTCCAACATCTTTTGGGGTGGTTGTTTGGCTTCATAAGCTTTCTTGAACTCTTTTACAATTTCCCAAGGGGACACTACAAGACCCACAGTGATGTCTTCGTCGACACCCTCTTCACTTGGCCCTTGTATTTTGAAGGAATTTCTTTCTTGACAATCCTGTGTGCCACCCTAGATCAGGCCATATCCTTACTTTTCCCTTTGGTATTGAAAGGTATTAGCAAGGGTGTACAATCTTAAGACTTCTTTCTTCATGCTATCATTGAAGAGGATGTGGCATATGCTTGTCAATGCTTTTCAGCATTTCCTCATCATGTCTTTGCATCTGTTCCTCTTCAATCTTTATCATCACATCATGCATTAAGAAGCAGGAGTGATGGACATTGGATTAGCCTTAGGCAAAGTGATAACTGCAGAGAGTGGCAGTCTGTCTTCATCCTCCTCTTCTTCTTCATCAGCCCTCAGTACCTTTCTTTTCTTTTGTCTAGGTACATCACTGGCAGTGGGTTTTGGGGGTAAAGGATTTGGTTTTGTGGGTTGGATGGTTGGTTTAGAGGGTAAGGGTTGTTTTAGTGGGTTGTGGAGGTAGTGATTTTGAGGATAGAGGCTTTTCAGACGTTTTAGCATTTTGGCTGTAAGGGAGGCTTTAGTAAATTTTTCAGTTCTTTTCGGTTCCCAACCCCAGCTTCATTTAATGCCTCAATCACTAAACCCTTGGAGTATGCTTCAGACGAACAAATCTTGGTGGTTATTGCCAAGATGTTGTCCCTGGTCCAGGCCCTTATTTCTATCAGAGATCTTCCCAAGTATTTGGCTACAAATCTATCATTATCTCCAGCCTTTCTCTTCTAAGGCATCATAACTAGCCCATCTTGAGTTGATCTCCTCTGTCTCCAACCTTCTGATCTCGGAGTCTAGTTGTTGGATGTCAAAACCCTGCCTATATGCACTCAATGATTTTATCCATTGAACGGTTATGGTTGGCATCAGCTTCTTTCACCATATCATTCAGCTCCTTCTCTTCTCAGACTCTCCTTCTTTCCTCTTTTGATATGTGACATGAAAGTCTTTTTGACTTTCATTCACTTCAGCTCTCTTCTCACTCTCCTTCTCCTTCTCATGATCAAACTCAGTCTCCTCCAACTTATAACAGCCAACTCCTTCTCATTTCCTTCTCTGATTCTTTCTCCTTCCCCCATCTGTCCTCTTCCCTTTTCCTTTAACTTAACTGACTCTCTCCCCCTTTTTGGTTGCTTGGGTGCAAGGGTTTGAGCAGTAGAAAGTGATTTGGTCACCAACTCCTCCACCAGGGTTGTATTATTGTAGGAGCCTCTCATCATGGCTTTGATCACTATATCTGTGATCATGGGAGTGATGAGAGGTAGGGATTTTGAAGGTTAGCAACTGATTGATCAGGATGGTTCTGTTCCTGAGAATCAGTGCCAAAAGCAGAGGCTGGTGGCTTGGAAGTATGTATTGGCTCAGTGTTTAGGGGACCTTCGGAGAAGGTGCCATCTGTGGGTGTATTGTGGTGGCAGATGGACTTTCATCCTGAGACATCTTGGCCAGCAGCTCTTTGAGTCTGCTAACCTCATCCTCTAGGATGGTGTTTTGAGCAACTACATCATAGAAGAAGCTCAGGTCATCATCAGTTGATACTGAATCACCTGACCTCCTGACAGAGTCAGGATTAACATGCCTTGAGTGTAGATCAATTATAGCATGTGCCCCTTGTTCTTGGTTCTGGGGACTTCCAGCCTCAAGACTATGTCCTTCATCAGCTGTTGCCACTGGTGAGGTCTTAGAGATGTTACCAACTGCATCCTGGTCATTTGCTGAGTCAGGGCAGTGGCAGCCTCACCAGAAGGTCGCACCTCCTTGTCTACACCAGGAGATGGAACATGATAACCCCTGTGCTGTGGGTTGACAGAAGCATTGTGATCCTCCCCCTCAGGTGTTGAGGTTATCCCAGTAGTGATTGGTGTCTGGGTGGGGGGTGAGGAATGCAACTGTGTCAGCACTTTTGCAACAATTATTGTAGGGCATTGAGGGGCGTTTGCATCAGGAGAGGGTGTGGAAGCAGTGTGCACCCGGACGAGTGGTGCTCTTCAATGGTAATCCCCTCAAGTGAGGAGGATCCCAGCAGTGTGGCTTCCCTTTGAGTGGTTGCATCAGGTTCCTTTTGAGAGGAATCTGAGCGGCTTCGTTGGTGGAGTCATTGTCTCCACTGGGGGGTTATTTCCAGTAGAGATAACCTGCTTTGGTGTAGCAGGAGCATCCTCAGGGGACTCAACTCCCTGAGTAGCCTTCTAGGCTTCTTCTTTGTGGGTTTGGAGGGGACTTTGGATGTGGAAGTGGAGGCTGTGGGTTCCAGCTGCGTGGGTTGCGCAGCTTGGCAGCCTGTTTAAGAGTTTGGTCAGTGTGTGTCGGGGGTATACTCCGGCAATACAGCCAAAGCAGGGACTCCCAGACCAACTAGTCCCTCAGCAGAAAGCTGATTCTCTATTATGGCCATTATAAACCGAGGATATAGTATCCAACGGTTAGAAAGTGGTTTTGTGGCCATATCCTTGATTTCAAGAAAATATTTCAGAAAAGTTTAGTGGTTCTTGTTCAAGGATAGAGAACAGTACCTGTTGCCATCTGGAGACAGTTGATCCCAAGAAGAAGTCTTCGAGGCCAGGCAAACATTTACCATATGAAATATCAATCGTTCAGCATCTGGAAAATGTTTCTTCAGGATGGTCGAAGAAGCACTAAGATCGCCTTGATATCCATGTTGTCCAAATGAAAGATCAATTTGGCGCTTAGGGTATCCAACAGGGTAGGCAGCATCATCTAATAGTAATATCTAGCGGATGGTAGCAGTAGAGATGACCACTTATGAGAGTTGATGGACGAATGGATAGATTCTCCATTAACAGTTGCATTCGTCCAAAACTGATGTAGCGAATCGGCATAAATGATGGATTTAGGAGGAAGCCGTTTTCAGTGGTGATTGGACCATAAGATCTATAGCTTATCGAATTTGGTCCAGAAGGGCGATTTAGTGAGGTACGCGACACAGTTGTGTCGAGGCTTGAGTTGCATGGTCGCCATTAATGAAGGTGAGATATTTTCAGAGCTTTTGAAATTTTAGGTCGTGTGAAGAATGAAAACTCTGAAAGAGGGATCAGATATATATAGGGTACGGGTTATGAAACGACTGAAGGTTTTGGTGTTAGTCATCAGTATTTGAAACAACTGATGACGTGGTATTAACTTTCAGAGGTTTGAAATGACTGATGGTATTGGTGTGGTCAGCAGTTATAAAAACACTGAAGACATGGTGTTTACAATCAGACGTTGAAACAACTGAAGTCTCTGATTTAGGCATAGTAGTTTTTAAAAAAAAAAAACTACTGAAGACAAGTTGGACTTCAGATGTTGAAACAACTGAGGACTTGGTATTAGTCATCAGTAGTTGTGAACTACTGAAGACCCTGGTTGTGCCATCAGTTGTTGTAAACAACTGAAGACTTGGTGGTAGTCATCAGTAGTTGTGAAACTACTGAAGACATGGTATTGCTTCAGTTGTTTATGAAGAAATAGTAGTTTGTGAACTACTGAAGAGAGAGTACTCATCAGTAGTTGTCGTCAATTCATAGCCTTTCAGCTGTTCATACTGTCCTCAACACGTACTCATCAGCCTTTTTGCTGTTTTCAGTTGTTTCATAGGACATCAGTACTTATCTGTTTCTACTGATTTCAGCAGTTGTAAGTGCATCAGTAGTTGTAACTACGTCAGTAGTTTAGAACAGATAAGTACAGTACTTAAAGCATTTAACCTTCAGTAGTTATAAAAACTACTGAGGGTAAAATAACTCATGAGTACTTATATGTGACATGGTTACCAATGATCATCAGTAATTACTGAGATCATCAGTAGTTGTCACTTATTCTAGCTGCAGCATACCAAGCCTTAACACCAGGTTGTGGAAAGTTGATCTATCCGAAGGCTTAGTAAAAATGTCTGCAAGCTCATCAGCACTAGGCACAAACATAGGATTAATTAGACCCTTTTCAAACAATCTCTTATAAAATGATGTCTAATTTCTATATGTTTGGTCCTAGAGTGCTGGACTGGATTTTTGACAATGCAAAGAGCTGAAGCACTATCCATTAATAATGGAGTCTTAGTCTCTGTAAGCCATAATCCAAAAGTTGATTCTGAAGCCAGAGTACTTGGGATGTACAACTTGCAGCAGCAATGTACTTGGCTTCAGCACAGTGGATGTAGCAACAGATGTTGTTTCTTACTCTGCCAAGAAATCAAACAGTTGCCTAGGAATTGACATCCACCAGAAGTTGATTTCCTGGTCAACTTACACCCTGCATAGTCACTATCAGAGAAAGCAACTAATTTGCAAGAATGTCCAGTGGAATACCATAAGCCTAGAGATTGTGTACCTTGCAGATATCTAAAGATCCTCTTGACTGCAATCAGATGAGACTCCTTAGGTGCAGCCTGAAATCTAGCACAAACACATGTAGCAAACATAATATCTGGTCTAGAAGCTGTTAAATACATCAAGGAACCAATCATACATCTGTAAAGAGTTTCATCAACATCTTTACCTTTCTGATCAACATCCAATTGTGTGGTGTTGCACATGGGAGTAGAACAGGGTTATAGTTTTGTAAATCAAACTTATTCAAAAGATCTTTTGTGTATTTAGACTGATGAATAAAATTCCATCAGCTTTTTGTTTGATTTGCAAACCTAGAAAGAACTGTAATTCTCCCATTGCACTCATTTCAAAATTCTGTTGCATTAAGGTTTGGAAATCCTCACACAATTGGGGATCAGAGGATGCAAATATAATATCATCAACATAAATTTGAACAAGTAGCTTATGCTGATCACCTTCTTAATAAATAAAGTTTTATCTATGGAGCCTCTAGTGAAATTATTCTGTAGAAGAAAGTTTGATAAGGTCTCATACCAGGCTCTAGGTGCTTGTTTCAACCGATAAAGAGCTTTATCATCTTATATACCATTCTGGGTGCTTATTATCCTCAAAGCCTGGTGGTTGACACACATAAACTTCTTCTTTTATGTTACCATATAGAAAAGCACTTTTGACATCCATTTGAAAAACTTTAAGATTGTGGAGTGCAGCATAGGCTAAAAACAATCTAATTGCCTCCAGTCTGGCTACAGGGGCAAAGGTTTCATCATAATCAATACCTTCTTCTTGTGCAAACCCCTGCACAACCAGTCTGGCCTTGTTTAACAATTAGCCCATTTTCATCAGTTTTATTCCTAAACACCCATTTAGTGCCTATTGCACACTTACCTGGGGGTAGAGGAACAAGCTCCCACACTTGCTGTTTTTTGAACTGAAGAAGCTCAAGCTGCATAGCTTCAACCCATCCATTGTCTCTCAAAGCTACATGATAGTTCTTGGCTCTAGCTGACTGATGAAGAGAGCATAGAAGCAGAAATTGGACAACTGACTTCTGGTTGAAACACCAGCATTGATATCACCAAGGATTTGAGACATTGGGTGATTTTTCAGCTCTTGGTAAACAATCAAATCTGGCAAGTGTTTGTAGGACCTTCAGCAGCAGCAGATGTTGATGCAGATTCTTGAAACCATGAAGATGGTGGCAACTCAAATGAAGTTGAGGATGCAGAAATCTCATCAGCATTGTTGTGGATGGTGCTGCTGGAGCTACAGGAGCATCAGGTTTAGAGGACTCAGGCAGTTGGTCACTAAACCTGAAGAGGTGATTACTACTATCATCATCATCTTCAGCAGTAACATCAGGTGGTGAACTGTTGACAGGAGCAACAGCAGGAGATTGATAAGGAAATATTGCAGTATGTCCAAATCAAAGAGCTCCACAGGGCTTTGTGGAATCTTGTCCTTTGGAGATTCATTGAACTTGACATGTAGAGTCTCTTCAACCATCTTTGTTCTACAGTTGAAGACTCTGTATGCCTTGCAAGTTGATGAATAACCAACAAAGTACCCTGCATCCACCTTAGGATCAAATTTCTGGAGCTGATTTGTGTTGAGAATGAAACAGGGACACCCAAATGCTCTAAAGAATGAAATGAGAGGGGCCAAATGATGTAGAACTTCATATGGAGTCTTCATCAACCTCTGATTTATTAGCACTCTATTCTGCACATAGCATGCTGTGTTGATAGCTTCAGCCCAAAAGGTCAATGGCAGTCCAAATTAGCCAACATAGACCTTGCAGCTTCAATGAGGGTCCTGTTCTTTCTCTCCACAACTCCATTCTGTTCAGGAGTTCTTGGAATACTAAACTGCCTCTTTATTCCCTTGGAAAGGTAGAACTCATCAGTGTAGTGTTTCTGAATTCTCTGTTCCATTGTCACTTCTAATACACTTGACTGAGAGGGAATACTGCTTCTCTGCATACAACACAAAGTTTATGATCTTCTGTGCAGCTTCATCCTTTGAATGTAGAAAGAAAGTCCATACAAATCTGGAGTAATCATCCACAATTACCAGACAGAATTTCTTCTTTGCCATGCTCATCACTCTCACAGGACCAAAGAGATCCATGTGAGAAGTTGTAAGCAGGCAGTGGACTTTGGTTCTTCAATAGGTGGGAATGAAACCTTGTGCTGTTTTCCTTTCAAACAAGCAGTGCATTGTTTTCACACTTGAACTCCTTCATAGGCATTCCCCTTACTAAACTATGGTGTATCAGCCGATTCATGTTCTTGAAGTTAACATGTCCCAGCCTTCTATGCCATAGATTAGATTCTTGAGGAGAGGCCTTGGAAAATAGGCAAGGATGGCCTTTAAGATCTATTTTCTTGGAAAGATCTAAGGCATACACTCTTCCTGTCCTGTTGGCCTTCAGGAGAGTGTGAGCATCCATACCTTGTCAATAAAACTCAGAACTTTGGATGACAGAATCCTGCAGTTCTGGCTTGTAAAAAGGGCAACATGGCCTTTGTCACATATTGACTGACACTCAAGAGGTTATACTTGAGATTTTCCACATGGTTGACATCATCAAACCTTATTTCCCCATTGGAAAAAGCCCTTCCCGATGATGTAACCTCTTGCATCATTGCCAAAGGAAACAAAACCCTTCCTTCCTGGAGAGTAGTCATTAAGAAGTGAGTTGTTCCCAGTCATATGCATAGATCCCCCACTGTCTACATACCAGATGCTACTTTGGCATGTTGAAGAAACCTGCATTAATAAACAATCAGTTAGTTTTGGAGACCCAAACCTTTTTGGTTTTGGGCCTGGTCTCATCAATAGATGGTAAGTAACAGGTTTATTGGACACAATAGCTTGAGGTGAAGGAGATGGTGTAGAAGAGGAATCCTTTGGCTTGGATCGCCTTTTCTGGGGTTTCAACACAGGGCCATCAAGTTGGTTAACTCTTCCCAACAGATGTTGAACCATCATTACCAGCTGTGTCTGATTCTAGAAAGAGCTTTCAGCTCTTCAGACACATTGGTATTGGTGTTTGATGATGAGTTCTTGTGTTGCACCATCTTCTTTTGAGCAACCTCAGCTGTTGCCTGTTGCACTCCTTCCCTTTTAGATTTCTTTTTGGACATAGGAGTAACAGGATTTGATGCTGCTGGTACAAACTTGGACTCAAACTCATTTTTCATTTTAGCCAAGTTTTCTTTAATTTTCTCCTTTTGTTTGAGTTTGGATCCCTTTTTGTACCAACAATCATCTGTGAGATGATTGAATAGACCACATATTTCACATGGTTTCTTCTTCATCTTCTGTTGATCATCAACTGAAGAAGATGAAACTACTGAAGACTTGCTTTCAGTAGTTTAGAAGCACTTTTTGCCTTCTTGTCAACTTCCTTAGTAGGCTTCAAATCCTTCCTACTGACAGTTTTCTTCTCTCTCAGTGCTGTCAGTCATTGGGATTTGAACTCCAGATGTTATCCCCTGCTCTCCAGTACCCTCAGCACTTCTAGGGATAACACTTGGGTTGATCAACTCATTGATCATGTGAGTGTTAGCATTGAACCATCAATATCAGCTGATAGGTTCACAGAGGGATTACTACTGACTTCAACTACTGATGTTGCTTTATCAATTAGTGAATCACATGATGAGGTGGATTGGTAATTACTTTCTCCATCAGATTCTACTCCTGCTCTTGAAGCAAAATCTGTAGGAGGAGCAGTGTGATTATAACCAATTCCAAACTTCACATTGGAAGCTGTTTGCTTACTAAGAAGCATTTCAAAGCCCTTGCAAGATTGTACCCATCGATCACACTCTACTTGGGTGACAGCAAGAGTATCTTTGAGGTCTTTGTACTTCTCTAAGAGTACATCCTCCCTAGCCTTATCATCAGAGATTGGCATTTTAATTTATAAATCTCATCAGTTTTCTCTTTCAGCACAGACTCAAACTCAGCTTTATTTTTGGAAATTATTTGTTCTAGCTCTACATTTTTATTGATTAAAGCCACATTTGCTTCTCTAATAGAGACAAATGCTGCTATGCAAGTTTCAGATCATAATTTGGCCTTAGCCTCAGAGGATACCTGTGATACCTGTGTTGAAAAGGTACTTGAGGATGATCCATCAGAGGATTCCAAAGTCATGAGAGCTAGATTTCCAAAAGGATGCTCACCACCATGTTGACCAGCACCTGAGAACATTGTTCATTACCAGACACATCATCTGGTAAGCTGCTCCAGTCAACAACTCCTGGTGTGAAGAAGCTGTGTTGTTGAAGTTGATTAGGTTGATGAGATTGGGATGGTTGAGGCTCAGGGAGTGCATGTGGTTGCTGAGCAGTGGGTGCTTGAACCTGGCTGGTTGTGGCATGTAATAGCAGGGGTATGGATATGGCATTGGCCCCTGTGGAACAAAATATGCAGGAGATTGTGGTTGATGATGATAACCAGAATTGACAGGTTGTTGCCCTCTGTTTTGTTGACTATTGCCAGGGAAAGTCACAAAAGGTGCAGGAGAGTTAGATCCAGATGATCTACATTCTCTTGCAAAGTGTCCAAGCCTGTGGCATTTTGGCACTTCAACTTACTCTTGTCAAAACCAACTTTGGTTTTGCCAGAGAGTCCTGGGAATTTCCTTCCAGTTCTTTTGTAGAACTTCTGAGATCTGATATTTATCAAGGCCATTTGGCTCAAAATATCCATCTCTTCTAAGTCATCATCAGCAATCCCCTTGAGATCATCCATGATGAAACATAGATTGTCACTATTACTACCAGCAGAATAACTATCAACACTCACAAAGGCAGGCTCAGAAGTGTTTGTAGAGAAATCAATATGCTCATCATACTGGCTTTCAGATGACGCATATTTTGACTCCTGATGTCCAATCAGGGCAGTGTTCCCTTAGACAAAATCCTCAGTAAGCTTGCCAGATGAAACCAATTTCCTTTTCTGCTCTATCTCTCTCTCGAATGTAAGCAGTTTCCCATGAAGTTGGGTGAGAGATAGGCGATCAACATCAGCATTTGAGCGTAGAACAATGGTATATGTGTTCCATCTCTCAGGAAGTGATCTTAGGAATCTATGGTTCATCTGACTCCTGGTATATTCATGTTTAACCATTTTCAATTCAGAGATTAAACATGAAAACCGCTCAAATTGTTGAGTCAGAGTCTCACCCTTTCTATGAGAGAAGTCTCATATTGTTGGGCGAGGATTTCCCTGTTGTTTGCTAAAACCTCATCAGTACCACCAAATTGTTCTTTGATGGCTTTCCAGAGGTCATGAGCAGACTCACAATGCAGAAGCCCAGAGTAAATCTCATTAGGAATAGCCATAGCCAAAATTCCATGGGCTTTTGCATCGATTTCAAACAATTCTTGTCCTCATCGGAGTATTGCTCCTTCTTTTGGAACCAACTGGTTTGTTTCGGATCATTCACCATTGGCTTATGTGGTCCATGTACCACAGATGTCCAACAACCTGAGCTATTGACAGACAGGTGATGGAGCAATCTTCTGCCAAATGTTATACTCATTCCTCACCAAGATCGGAGGCTTGGTAGAGGATCCAGTATTGAAAGGATCATTTGAAGAAGTAGTCATTGTGGAAAATCAGACAGATTCAAGTAAAATCACAATAAATTTAGCTCAGAACCACACAAAACTCAAAAAAACGGCCAGAAGCGATACACTCTCAATCTCTATAACAGATCCTTGCGAATTTGCTAATTCGATTAAACTTAGAGCGATTGAACAGTTTCAATGATCAATTGTTAGATCGATCAATGATTAACCTGCTCTGATACCATTTGTTAGGATCTCAGCCTCTTGGTTAATCGATTGAACAGATATAGCAGCGGAATAGCTCAGAATTAGACAAATTCAAGCAAGAACATTCGATATAAAGCGATAAAAGAATTTTGTTATAGAGAGAGAAATATCAGACAAAAGGAATATTGCATTAAGATTGTCGGCCTCAATGGCACGATTACAGGTGAGTCATCTTTCCTTATAAAGGAAATAATGACGTAGGCTGATGTCACTTGAAAGTGACATGTAACCGTTTTATAACTACTGATGTTTAACAACTACTGAAGATGTCAACAACTGACATCTTCTTACAAATGTTCCTAAGTGTTAAACATCTTATTTACAACTAAAAAACATAAAACTACTGATACTACAACAACTGAAGAACAACCTCTTCAGTTGTTTACAAGTACTGAAAAGGAAACAAAACTACGGAAAAGTAAACAAACTACTGAAAGGAAAAGAAAACTACTGATGAAGAAAAACCATCACAACAACTGAAGAAGCCCTCTTCAGCTGTTGTCATCAGCTGTTAGCATCAGCTGATGTCTTCAGTACTTGAACATCAGACTTTGTCTTTCAGCTGTTGATCTTCAGTCTTTGTCTTCAGTACTTGTTGAAGTCTTCAGACTTTAGATCTTCAGCTGTTGTCTCAGTCTTTGTCTTCAGTACTTCAGAAATACTTCAGCAGTTGTATTCTTCAGACTTTGTAGAACAGCTGATCAGGTCTTCTTCAGCTGTTGTGATGTCCTGTGGGACTTAGAGGTTTCTCTGATCAGGCTCATTGGTTCTTTTGGTCCAACATATCAACAAATAAATACCTTTTGGTGTTTTGTGGCTTGTTAGGGGGATGACCCGACTTGGATCATATTACTAGCACATCAATTTATATAAATCTTTGGCAGCTCAATACTTCAATCTCCCACTTGCACAAGATTTATAAGGATTGATGCAAGCAGCAAATAACGCCTAGCAACGGTTTGCTACCCCTAATGTATATGACTAAGTGCCATTCAATAACATTATCCTTTTCAAGTACCTTACTTGAATATGTTTTAGGTGAACTAACCATCTATCCTTTTGTTGCAGATGTCATGTTAAATCCAAGAGAACAGAATTGTCATTCTCTGATGATTTAACTTTAGCAGGCCTTAGACATCTAACTCTCAACGAATAAGAGGAACAAATTCCATCTCGATTACATACGTCTCTCACAATCACCTCATGTTATACCTGAACTCAACCTTATGTACTGGCTTTTCAGAACAGCAAAGAACTAAGTCAAAGTACAATACTTGGTGAATATCAAGACCCAATATGTATCTCAGGTCTGAGGATACAATGATATTCGCCTTTACTCAAAATCTCTTATGACTAATCAGCAAGATTCCATGCAGAAATATTGAGAGCGGGTCAGTCCAATATCTATATCCCAGATATCAATGAACCTTGGTAGCAACCTCTTGCTGTATATTCATACCATATGAATATCAACCAATCCAAGTTCATTACAGTCTTATATTTATACTTGTTCCCACAAGTATAATCGACTGCGGACGTTTAGAATAACTTATTTATTCATGGATTTAAACATGTAAAATAGAAGAACAAATGAAATTATAACTATATAATTAAGTCAAATAACATTAGTTCCATATCTATATGCAAAATACAACATCAAACCCAGTCACTTGAATATCTAAGTCCCATGGCACAAACATGACCCTCATGCTTTTCCTTTTGAGGAGCTTTGTGAGTGGATCCGCAACATTTTTATCAGTGTGAACTTTGCGAATACATATCTTTCCCTTTTCAACTTCATCCCTTATGTAGTTGAACCTTCGTTCAATGTGCCGAGTCTTTTGATGAGCACGAGGTTCCTTGATTTGAGCAATCGCACCCTCGTTGTCACAAAAGATCTCTAGGGGATCCTGAATGGAAGGGACTACCCTTAGATCGCTATGAATTTCTTCAGCCATGCAACTTCCTGTGCTGCCATTGAAGCGGCAACGTATTCTGATTCTGTAGTGGACAACGCTACGACTTCTTGTTTTGAGCTTTTCCAAGAAACAGCTCCCCATTCAGAATAAAGATGTACCCCGATTGAGATCGTGAATCATCTCGATCGGTTTGGAAACTCGCATCCGTGTAACCTCTTACAACGAGTTCCTCTTCACCAGACCCATAGATCAAGAACATGTCCTTAGTCCTCCTTAGGTACTTCAGAATGTTCTTGACAGCCATCCAATGACTATCACCAGGATTTTGCTGGTATCTACTTGTCATGCTTAAAGCGCATGACACGTCTGGTCTAGTGCATATCATTGCATACATGATGGATCCTATAGCAGATGCATATGGGATTGCCTTCATTCTATTTTGTTCTTCCTTTGAGCTTGGACATTGAGTCGTACTTAATATTGTACCTCTCTGAATAGGTACATTACCTTTCTTAGAGTTTTCCATCTTGAACCTTTTCAAGATTTTGTCAATGTATGCACTCTGATTTAAACCAATCAGCCGCCTTGATCTATCTCTATAGATCTTTATTCCCAGAATATAGGTGGCTTCACCAAGATCCTTGATGGAAAAACACTTCCAAGCCAGGTTTTAATGCCTTCCAAGGTCGGAATGTCATTTCAAAATAGTAGTATGTCATCAACATATAATACTAGGAAGGTTATTGTGCTCCCACTAGCCCTTTTATACACACAAGCCTCGTCAGCGTTTTTGATGAAGCCATTTTCTTTACTTCATCATCAAAATGGTGATTCCAACTTCTTGATGCTTGTTTTAATCCATAGATTGATTTCTTAACTTGCATACTTTGTTAGGATATTTTGGATCGACAAAACCTTCAGGCTGTACCATATAGACATCTTCCTCAAGATATCCATTTAGGAAAGCGGTTTTGACATTCATTTGCCAAATCTCATAATCATAATGAGCTACTATGGCAAATAATATCCTTATAGACTTGAGCATTGCAACAGGTGAGAAGGTTTCATCATAATCAACCCCATGAGTTTGAGTGAAACCCTTTGCTACAAGTCTAGCTTTGTAAGTATCCAAGTTTCCATGCATATCGGTTTTCCTTTTGAAAACCCACTTACTTCCAACTACTTTGGAATTAAGAGGTGGCACAACAAGTTCCCAAACTTGATTGTCATACATGGATTGCATCTCAACGTTCATGGACTCAAGCCATTTATCACAATCCAAATTGGACACTGCATCATGATATGTGGTTGGTTCATCGGAATCAACCACGTAGCATCCATCCATAAAAAATCCGTATCTTTCAGGGGATTACTAGTTCTACCACTTCTGCAAACGTCTTGTGTGTATTGATCAACCACTTGATCATCCTCAACATCCTCATGTTGAGTGCTAGTTTCAACCAAACGTGCATCGGGCTGTGGTTCTTGATCCTCCTCAAGATCCACTGTTCTACTGCTAGCTCCTTCCATAAGGAACTTGGCTTCTAAGAACTCACCCTTTCTGGCAACAAACACCTTTCGTTCCAGTGGATCATAGAAATAATATCCCATAGAATCTCTAGGATATCCAACAAAGATACACTTGGTGGATCGGACATCTAATTTGTTTGGGGTGGGAGTCTTAACATAAGCCTCACAACCCCATATCCTTAAGTACGATAGGGATGGAACTCTTCCATGCCATATCTCAAAAGGTGTCTTTTCCACCTTTTTGGTTGGGGCCATATTTAGAATACGGGCCGCGGAGAGCAAGGCGAAACCCCAAAATGATAGAGACAATGTGCTTCTAGCCATCATAGATCGAACCATATCCAATAAGGTTCGATTCCTCCTCTCAGACACCCATTATGTTGTGGTGTTCCAGGTGGAGTGAGTTGTGAGATGATCCCACAACTCCTAAGATGATCTTGAAAAACATCACTCAAGTATTCACCACCTCTATCGGTGCGGAGAACTTTAATTGACTTGTTGAGTTGATTTTCTACTTCATTCTTGAAGATTTTGAACATTTCAAAAGCTTCATCTTTGTGCCTTAATAAGTACACATACCCATAGCGACTATAATCGTCGGTAAAGGTAATGAAGTATCTTTCACCATTCCTAGTCATTGGCTTAAAAGGACCACATACATCTGAATGTATGATACCTAATAAATCTTTTGCCCTTTCGTTAGTTCCACTAAAAGGTGCCTTAGTAATTTTTCCTTGTAAGCCAGATTCACACACATCAAATGAATCAAATTCATTTGTTTTTAAAAGACCATTCTTTTGTAGTGTTTGTATACGTTTCTTGTTTATATGACCAAGACGACAATGCCAAAGGTAGGTATCACTTAAATCTAATTTGAGTCTTTTGGTGGTTGCTTGGTATATTGAGCTATCATATGTTATGTTTTCATGAAACAATTCATAAATACCATTACAAGGTATAGCCTTAAAATAAAATACATGATTTAAAGAAACATGAATATCATTGTCAACAAACTTGAAATCATAATCACATTGTCTTAAACGGGAAACAGAAATTATGTCCTAGTCAAACTAGGAGCATATAAACATTGTTTAAAATAACTTCCAAACCACTTGGAAGCTTCAAAATGTAGTTTCCTTGGGCTTCTACGTGAACCTTTGCACCATTGCCCATGAAGAGACTTATTTCCCCTTTTGCAAATTCCTCATTTCTTTTGAACCCCTGCAACAAATTGCAAATGCGAGTTCCACATCCGGTATCTAATACCCATGTGTTAGAAGAAATAACATTGAGCTTAACATGTATCATGTAAATTATACCTGAGGTTTGCCCTGCATCCCTCTTTTCTCTCAACTCTTTGAGATAGACTGGACAATTTCTCATCCAATGTCCTATCTCACCACATTTGAAGCATGGGTCGTTTACAACAACCTTTTGCTTCTTCTCCTTGGGCTTTGGAGGTTCCACCCTAACAGCCATCTTCCCCTTTCCTCCAACGTGCCCCTTTCATTTGGCAACATTTGCCTTAGGAGGGGGTAGAGGCCTCTTCCTTTTCCCACCTTCATTAATGGTGAGAACGGGTAAAACCCTTTTGCCCATTCCCGCCTCAGCTGATTTGAGCATCGAATGAAGTTCATTTATGCTTTTGTCTTATCCGTTCATGTTGTAATTCATGACGAAAGCCTCAAACCTTTTAGTTAGGCCATTAAGGATGAAATCCGTGGCCAACTCCTTTGATACAGGACAATTTAGCCTTTGAAGGCGGTCGATGGGGCTTTTCATCTTAAGAACATAAGATGAAACTGATTGGGATTCCTCCATCCGACATGCATGAAGAGCTTGAACCGTTTCAAAGCGCTCCACTCTAGCTTGTTGCTGGAACGTTTCCCGCAACTGAGTGATCATGTCATAGGCTCCATGGAGCTCATACTCCTTTTGGAGTTCAGGTGTCATACTTGCCAACATAAGGCAAGAGACTTGGACGGAGTCTTCTACATACTTTACCCAATCATTATAGGCCTCCACATCCTCCTCGTTAGGTTCATCGGGGATGGGATCATCAAGGATGTAGGCCCGCTTTTCTTGCTTGAGAACAATTCTCAAGTTGCGGTACCAATCCATGAAGTTGTTAGGCGTTAGACGATCCCTTTGAAGGATCGCCCTAAGAGATGGTTGTTTTGGTTTGGTACATCGTTATTAGCGTTGTTATGGTCGGCCATCTACAAGATTTTACAAAGTTCATTTTAGTAATCGTTGATATAAATATATGTATTTCATTTATTAATACCCTTCATGTCTCATAGACTATTAATAACAAAAATTTTAGAATCCAACGTTATATTTAACATTGGTTAGGTGACCTTTATCCCATTATTTAAATAAACAAGGTAGTCATAAATGACAATTGCAACCCATTGCAACTTCTAGTAGTATGGGATCGTTTGAACATCTTATGTTTATTACGACATGTTTACCCCTCAACACCTTTTATAAAACATATTTTAGGTGATCCATTCAATATATTTTATAAATCAAGTCGTCCTACTAACACACACGTGTGAGTTTACTACATAAGTGGTTAGGTGACCTTTATCCCACAAACATGGTATTCTCACCTCAAGTCACAAGTTCCCTCAAAGTGGTTAGGTGACCTTTATCCCACTAAGAGTTTGCAAGTAACCTAAGTGTTGTGTAAAAGGATGGTGCTTAACTTGTTTTCAAAAGGGTATACAATACTTGTTATAGAAAAGTATCAAGGTGTTTGTATTAGAGCTTGGGGTATGCAAGCTTGAGAGGACCTTCTTTTGTTGTCTTGGTTGTTCATTCTTGATCCATATCATCCTCATCCATTTCGTTTTTGGCTCCTGAAAGGTAGTTCATGGCAGCATCTTTATGGCTGTCCATATGTTTGTTTGTGTTAACATATCTAGTTTTATTCACATAAAAAGGCCCTTTGTTCTTAGGTTTGTTTGTAACTTTAAAATCTAGATGCAACCTCAAATTTCAGTTTACAAACCATGTAATAAAAGCTTGTTTCCGCTGCGTTTACACAAAGTTTAAATGGTTAAACTATGAAACTTGTTCTATCAAACCCTAACATTGGCATCTAGAGCCGGTTATGTGGATGGCTAGCTTGTTTTGTCCTTGTTATATTTCGTTTTATGGGACTTTGAAACCCCTTTTAGGGGCTGCTATGTTCATGTTTTATGAATCCCCAACTTTCAAAGTTATATCACACATGCTTGTGAATAAACTTTGAAAGACATGTATGTTATATTTGTTGTTTATTTGGGCATCATAAAACCTGAAATTTCTGTTTATGTTGGCTGAAATTTAGTGGGTTTTAAGTGGGGATTCATTGTTGGTTTGGATGATATGATCATTGTTCATTATAGTGCATAACCTAGCCCTTGACCTTGTGTTGTTTGGATGTTTGTAATGGTTGTATTCATTCATTCAATTGGGTTGTAAAGCTATTGTTTGTGCTTTGTTTAAAGTGTAATTTATTTATTATTGGGCTGTAATAAATAGATTAGGTACCTTTCATATTACTAGAAATCTTGTATTAGGACATAATGTCTTGTAATATGAAGATGTACGTGTTAGAAGCACAAAGGGAAGACACAAGAAACATGGAGCATTTGGATGCGGTTTCAAGTGGGAGGTTCATGGAACTTTTGTGATGTGTTTTGACCCTTAGGAATGTCCTATGATCCACACTTGTGATGGCAAACAAGTGTGGCCACTTTAGATGCTATGGTTATGCACTTACATTTGGTTGATTCATGGTTGTTTGATTATGGTATTGTGGTTGATGACTTTACATATGATGTTTGCTTAACTATCCTTTCCATGATCATAACAAACTATCTAAATGGGCTTTAATTATTAAAAGGAAACAAAAGGTTATTAAAATTGTTTAATGATTTCAAAGATTAAAAGGGTTTTCAATGTACCATAAGGTATCTTGTTTTGAAAACATAGAAATATGTAAATATAATGTTTTCTAAACTTGTATTATAATATCTCTATACCTTTTGTAAAATTTAATAAGACCAACATCGTCCTTTTACACAACACTTGAATCGCTTGGGAACTCTTAGTGGGATAAAGGTCACCTAACCATTTTGAGGGAACTTGTGACTTGAGGTGAGAATGCCATATTCGTGGGAAAAAGGTCACCTAACCGCTTATTTTGGCAAACTCACACGTGTGTGTAAGTAGGGTGTCTTGATTTGCAAACCATGTCAAATGGATCACCTACGATATGGTTTCCAAATGGTGTTGATGGGATGAACATGCCGACTATACATATGATGTTTCAAGTCGATCCCATACCTCTAGAAGTTGCAAATGGTTGCAATCATCAATCGTTGACCACCTTATTAATTTAAATCGTGGGATAAAGGTCACCTAACCACCATTTAAATGTAATGTTGGATTCTATATTTTAATATGAAAATGACCTTAAAAGGTATTATTATTAAAATAACAATATCGAAAATACTAAAATTGATCCTTGTTAAATTTTGTAGATGGCCACCAATAATTATGATAATCACGATAATTCATCCATGTCCGCCCAATCTTTACGAGCCATTCTCCAAAAGGAACGTCTAAATCATAACAATTTTATTGATTGGTATCGAAACATGAGAATCGTTCTCAAGCAAGAGAGACGATCATATGTTTTAGATGACCCTGCCCCTGATCAACCTAGTGAGGATGATGAGGAGGCCTATAATGATTGGATAAAGTACACTGAGGACTCTGTCCGAGTGTCTTGCCTTATGTTTGCAAACATGACTCCAGATCTCCAAAAGGAGTATGAGCATCACGGAGCTTATGACATAATAACCCAACTGAAGGAAACATTCCAACAGCAAGCGAGGGTTGAGCACTTCGAAACGGTTCGAGCGCTCCATGCATGTCGTATGGACAACAAACAATCTGTTTCATCTTATGTGCTTAAGATGAAAAGTCACATTGACCCCCTCGAAAGGCAAAACTGTCCCGTCTCAAAGGAATTGGCCACGGATTTGATCCTCAATGGCTTTACCAAAAGGTTTGAGATGTTCGTGTTGAACTACAACATGAATGCTTGGGACAAAAGCATTGGTGAGCTTCACTCTATGCTCAAAACGGCCGAGGCGGCCATGGGTAAAAGGGTTTTACCCGTTCTCACTTTCCATGAAGGCGGGAACAAGAAAAGGCCTCATCCCACACCTAAGGCAAGAGCTGCCAAGGGTAAGGGACCATAATAGGAAAAGGGAAAAGGGTGGCAAGGGTGCCACCCAAAGCACGGGAGAAGAGGCAAAAGGTTGCTTCTAATAACCCATGCTTCAAGTGTAGGGAGATTGGACACTAGGCAAGAAATTGTCCTGTCCATCTCCAAGAGTTGTCGGGCAGACCTCAGGTACTACATAGATGACCATATTGATTAAACTTAATATCCTCTAACACATGGGTATTAGATACCGGATGTGGAACCTATATTTGCAATATGTTGCAGGGGTTCAAAAGTAGTAGCAACTTCAACAAAGGGGATGTTAGCCTCTATATGGGCAATGGGGCTAAAGTTCAAGTTGAAGCCCGTGGTGACTACATCTTGAAACTTCAAAATGGTTTGGAAGTAATTTTGTACAATGTTTTGTATGCTCCTAGTTTGACTAGAAACATTATTTCCGTAGCCCTATTGAAACATTTTGGATATGTATTATCATTTATTGGAAATGAAATCCATGTTACTTTGAATGACATGTTTTACTTTAAAGTTATTCCCATTAATGGTATCTACGAATTGGTTCGTGAAAATACATTGAATGATAGCTTATTGTACCAAACTAGTACCAAGAAACTCAAATCGGATTTGAGTAATACTTATCTTTGGCATTGCCGTCTTGGTCATATAAACAAGAAAAGAATACAAACATTACAAAAGAATGGTCTTTTAAAAACAAATGAATGTGATTCATTTGATGTATGTGAGTCTTGTTTACAAGGTAAAATGACCAAGGCACCTTTTAGTGGCAAAGCCGAAAGGGCAAAGGATTTATTAGGTATCATACATTCGGATGTATGTGGTACTTTTAAACCTACGACAAGGTACAATGAAAGATACTTCATTACCTTTACTGACGACTATAGTCGATATGGGTATGTGTACTTGTTAAGACACAAAGATGAAGCTTTTGAAATGTTCAAGATCTTTCAAAATGAGGTACAAAATCAACTCAATAAGTCAATTAAAATTCACCGCACCGATAGAGGAGGTGAATACCTGAATGATGCTTTTAGGGACCATCTTAGAAGTTGTGGGATTGTTTCACAACTATCTCCACCGGAACACCACAACATAATGGCGTGTCCGAGCGGAGAAATCGAACTCTATTGGATATGGTTCGATCTATGATGCCTAGAAGCTCATTACCTCTATCATTTTGGGGTTTTGCTTTGCTCTCTGCGGCCCGTATTTTGAATATGGCCCTAACCAAGAAAGTGGAAAGGACACCTTATGAAATATGGCATGGAATGGTTCCATCATTTTCGTATTTGAGGCTGTGGGGATGTGAGGCTTATGTGAAGACTCCCACCTTGAACAAGTTAGAAAGCCGCTCTACTAAGTGTATCTTTATTGGATATCCAAGAGATTCTATGGGATATTATTTCTATGATTCAATACAACAAAAGGAGTTTGTTGCGAAAAAGGGTGAGTTCTTGGAAACCAAATTCCTTATGGAAGGAACTGGTAGTAGAACTGTGGATCTTGAAGAGATCAAGAACCACAACTCGATACACATTTGGTTGACACTAACACTCAACATGAGGATGTTGAAAGTGATCAAATAGTTGATCAATACACAGAAAACGTTCGCAGATCTGGTAGAACTAGTAATCCACCTGAAAGATATGTATTTTTCACTGATGGATGCTATGTGATAGATTCTGATGAACTAATCACATACCATGATGCATTGTCCAATTCGGATTGTGACAAATGGCCTGAAGCCATGAACGTTGACATGCAGTCCATGTATGACAATCAAGTATGGGACTTGGTTACACCACCTCTTAACACCAAAGTAATTGGATGTAAGTGGGTTTTCAAAATGAAATCCGATATGCATGGAAACCTGGATACTTATAAACCAAGACTTGTAGCAAAGGGTTTCACTCAAACTCAAGGGGTTGATTATCATGAAACTTTCTCACCTGTTGCAATGCTAAAGTCTATTAGGATATTGTTTGCCATAGCTGCTCATTATGATTATGAGATTTGGCAAATGGATGTCAAAACAGCTTTCCTAAATGGATATCTTGAGAAAGATGTCTATATGGTTCAGCCTAAAGGTTTTGTCGATCCAAAACATCCTAACAAAGTATGCAAGTTAAAAAAATCAATCTATGGATTGAAACAAGCATCGAGAACATGGAATCACCATTTTGATGAAGAAGTAATTACATTTGGATTCATCAAGAACGCTAATGAATCTTGTGTATATAAGAAAGCTAGTGGGAGCATCATCACTTTCCTAGTATTGTATGTTGATGACATACTACTATTTGGAAATGACATTCCAACCTTGGAGGGTGTAAAGACCTGGCTTGGAAGTTGTTTTTCCATCAAGGATCTTGGTGAGGCACCTATATTCTGGGAATAAAGATCTATAGGGATAGATCAAGGCGGTTCATTGGTTTAAATCAAAGTGCATACATTGATAAGATCTTGAAAAGGTTCAAGATGGAGAACTCTAAGAAAGGTATGGTACCTATTCAAAGAGGAATGATATTGAGTATGACTCAATGTCCAAGCTCAAAGGATGAGCAAGATAAAATGAAGGGAATCCCATACGCATCTACTATTGGATCCATCATGTATGCAATGATATGCACTCGCTGGACGTTTCATGTGCCTTAAGCATGACAAGCCGTTACCAGCAAAATCCTGGAAGCAGTCATTGGATGGCTGTTAAGAACATACTTCAGTACCTAAGGAGGACTAAATATAGGTTTTGCTGGTACATGTATGTCCCTAGATCATGATATGAATGTAATAGATCTTGTTTGTCTGATTCCGATGTAATGGTTAGAATGATTAATGATATGATATTGATTGTCTGTTATTTCTAACGTTTAATATTTCATTAAGGAGTTGATGTTGAATTGGTTAATTAGGTTTGTGACTGTTTGAAGTGTTATGCATAAAGTTATAATGTTGAATACACTCAAACCTGGTGAAGTTAAGTTCTAGTGCGTCCGACTTGACCATGCGCCCCAACAGTGGTCATGCGTCCGAATGGCCATGCGACTAAGTGTCCATGCGCCTAAATAGTCCATTCGCATGAATAACTTCATACGAATGACTCAGTCGCACGACTGAACCAGGAGACTGGATCAGTCGTATGATTGTAACATAAGATTGACTTAGTAGCACGACTGAACACTCAGTCGTGCGGATGAACCAACCGCATGGTTCAATCGCATAACTGAACCGTACTAATGGTTCAGTCGCACGAAGGAACAATACTAACCTATGAATACAACCCAATTCATGGAAAAACGTAACCATTCATTCTATTCGACTCCAGAAGTACCCTAGCCATCCAGAAACCTCCAAGTTGATACTCCAAGTTCATAGAACGCTATAGATTAATTCTTAATCGATTCTTAACGTTTGATTCAATACTTTATTGATTCTACGTGTGTTCTCACTGATTGGATCACCAATCAAATAGGATTCGCACTATTTGGTTGGTTTACACGTTAATCATTCGGTATTTCGTTCAAATACCAAGTCCTAACAAGTGGTATCAGAGCTTTGGCTCTTGATTACGTGTGATTCAATCAAGATTGATAAAAAGTTTGTCTTTTTACACTAAAAAACGCAATCTTTTGTGTCCAAAAGTTGTCTTGGACGTTCCCTGCTCATCAAGTTTTGGTTTCTACGGCCTTAGGCGGTTAGGGTTTGCGAAATTTCTAATTTTTACGGCTAAAACACGTTTAACCTAGAAATTTTCGCAAAACAACAACTTCAGTTGCACGAGTGAGCCATTCGCACGACTGGACTTCATTCGCATACACTAGACGCACGATTGGACTGAGTCGAATCTCCATTCGTACGACCGAACCATCCGTTCGCAGTGTTCATACGCATGAGCTTCATTCGCACGACTGAACCAATCGCTTAGTTCAGCCACACGATTGAACTAATCGCATAGTTCATCGCACGGATAGCCCATTAGGATCACCCAGTCGCACCAGTTTGACAGTTTGTTTAGTACACTTAAAAGTTAATCGAATGGAAGATCAGATCTCAGCGTTTAATGTAGACAAGGACTCAAGGATCCAGAACCTACTGTTGCTTGAGAGTGAAGTGGGGAATCATAATAAACCACCAAAAATCTTAACGTTAGATGAGTTTCCCCACTTGAAACAACGTTTTGACATCTACCTCAATGGAGTGGATCCAAATTTGTGGGAAGCTATCGAGATTGGGTATAGTATGCCGGTGGGAGCAGATGGGGTAAAGCTTACTTTGGGAGGGATCACTGATGCTTAGAAATTAAGTATAATGCAGAGAAGAGAGTTTATGCATTGATTACACAGTCTATTCCTAAAGCTATTTTCCACCAGTACTCGGAGAATAAGCAGGCCAAGAAAATGTGGGATGAGCTGGAAAAGAGATACGACGGGAATGCTTCGCTGAAGGCAATTAAAGCTAAGGAACTGAAGAAAGAATTTGACAACTTCTCATCAATGGGAAACGAGAGTTTGGACGATGTCATTGATAGATTCTACCATCTGATGAGTGAAATGCATACACTTGGTATTGCTACTACCATGGAAGAAAAGGTGTCAAATTTCGCAGACGGATTGCCGGAAAAGTGGGATTGATTGGTGTAAAATCTGAGACAGAATGAGATGCTGGCAAAGTTGGAAATCAATGACTTCATTCTAAAGCTGCGAGAAGAAGCACTTAGGATGAAGTACAGAGCTCACAAGTCTTCGCACACTCAGAATCCAGCTTTGTACAATGCGACGCCTCAAGCTAAGACGTCTGGAGTACCTCTTCAGACTGCATTTGTGTCTAGCTCATCGGGTCTTTCACAAGCTTCCCCTTCAGGTTTAGAAACGTCATGGTCTTCTTGTACCCATTACATTGGAACTGAAGCGAATGCTACTAGACTGAAGACCGAGAACCTCGGTAATGTGACTGTGGATGTAGCTCGAGAGCACATGGATCTTTTGGCAGCAGTGGTTCATTCTTATGATGGACTTGTTGCTGGGAAGATTGGAAACTGCCATCTGGCAGATGAGGACTACGAGCAGGTGGATGAAATGGAGCTGGAGAGAATGGACATTACGTGGGCCTTAGCTAGTGCTGTCCGGAGGGCGAAGAAGTTTGTGAAAAAGACCGGACAGAACTTGGTTGCTACTAAGGATACCACATTTGGCTTTGACAAGAGTAAAGTGACCTGCGTTGACTGTGGAGAAAAGGGGCACTTCAAGAGAGAATGTGTGAAGCCAAAGAAGACTGGGACCGAGAACCCATTCTCGTCCTTCACTCGTCAAGACAAGCAA
Organism: Flaveria trinervia; assembly: GCA_025506515.1. Classification (NCBI taxonomy): domain Eukaryota; kingdom Viridiplantae; phylum Streptophyta; class Magnoliopsida; order Asterales; family Asteraceae; genus Flaveria; species Flaveria trinervia. Next base: position 29,429,265 of record CM046456.1, read on the forward strand.
GCTAGCAGTTTTACTTCATCAAGCAAGGATCCAAAAGCCTTGACTGCTCATGATGATGAAGGACATGACTGGAGCTTTCGGTTTGTCTGTCCAGGGGAATCTAATATTGCCAGTGTAGAAGATTTAGATGATGATTCCGCGAGTGAGGGAGATATTGCAGTTGAGATAGCGATGTCAAATATTGAAGAGACAACTGCAATTGAGGTCAGCTTCAAGCCTGAAGAAGAGATTTCAATAGCAAAGAAAGAACCACCAGAACTAGAGACATCTGATGCTGCGTTGATGGCTAACTCTACTGAACCTCCTCAAGTAAGTACAACTGACCAACTGTTTAAAAACCATGCTTATTCTAATTGTAATACTTTTAGAGATAGCATAGATGAGAAATTTTCTAGGTTATTAGATCATAATGATAACTTAGTAAAGGATTTGCAACTATGCAATGAGGCTAATATATTTTTAAAACAAAATGAGCATAGTTACAAAGAAAAGATAGACCTTTTGACTAAACAGCTTAGGGAAACTGAATTAGTTGCATTTAACCAAGCTAATGATATTAGGTACTATCTTAACACCCTAGAAGACACTAAGAAGCAAAAGTAGTTTTAGAAGTAGAAGTAAACTCATTAAAGCAAAAACTACACAGCTGGACAAGTTCATCACACATTGTCCAACACTTAGTGAGAGAAAGAAACAACGGGGAGGGTTTGGGTTATAAAGTGGTTCCACCACCACCTGAGACCTTGATGAACACGAAGAGTAGACCAATAAATAAAAACCCCATCAAGGATCATGTGGTATCTACCCCTCTTGTTAGTGATCCAGATTCCTCATGTTCATCAATTGAATCTGAAATAAAACAAAAAGAGGCCACTTCAAAGGCAAAGAGTAAAATGCCTTGTGTTAATCTGGAAAAGAATTTGAAAAGGTTAATATAGAGTCTGGGTCAAACAAAGTCAAATTTGAATCTAAAAGCACTACTATTGTTAAACTTTCACAAGCTTCATGTCAAAAACCAGTTAACCAAACGGAAAAAGATGTTAAAAATGTTAAAACAATTAATTTTGTTAAATAGGAGACATCATCAAAAGAAACAGAGTCAAAACCCAAACTAAGTGATGTTACTAGGGTGTCACACACATCTCCACAAAGAAAGTTAATCATAAAGTCGATAGCAGGTCGTGCTTTAACTGTAGAGACTATTGACACATTACTTCCTTTTGTCCTCACTATCAGACACCTAGAAAGAAGATTGAACTTCAGAATTCAAAACCTAGGTCTTATACGAGGAGTTCTTTAACTCCACCTAGAAGAACTAGCGAACCTAACGTTCAACCCGTCAGCTATTCGACTGTTTATCACAAACAGGCATTGCATAAATCTGGCTTATGGAAAGAGAAGTCATCCTCTGTGTCTAGTAATGATGACAAGAAGGAACCTGAGCTACCCTTACCCTCTAAGGGTCAATGGGTTGAATTCATGATATGTGATGCTTCTGGGAAACCCAAGCCAGTGAAGGCTTGGATTCCTAACCTAAACTAATGGTTTTACTTTGTATGTGTAGGTTGTTCGCTACAGTGCTGAAACCAACACGTGGATTGTAGACAGCGGTGCATCCAGGCACATGACAGGAAACATGGCTCTTTTATCGAACGTCAAGCAAATAAAAGGAGGGCATGTTTCGTTTGCTGGAAACAAAGGAGGTTATATCACAGCTCAGGGAGAAGTTGGAAATCAGAAAGTTAGGTTTGATAGGGTGAACTACGTTCAGCAACTTCAAAACAACTTACGTTCTGTTTCCCAAATTTGTGATAAAGGTTTTAAAGTCATATTCGACAACAAGAAGTGTTACGTCCTGAAGTAAAACTACGTGATTTCGGAGGACCAAGTTCTGATGACGGCTTCAAGATATAAAGATCTTTGTGTTGGATCTCTCAACAGCTTCAACAAATGACCATGAAGTTTAGTGCTTTCTATCAAAAGCCACTGAGAAGGACTCCATCTCCTGGCATAGGAGAATGGGACACATCAATCAACGGAAGATGAATCACTTGATCCAGAAGGATCTTGTGAGAGGAGTTAATGTCAAGAAGATCCAACTTCCTAATTTTTGTGTAGCTTGCAAAAAAGGCAAACAGACGAAGAAGTCTCATAAGGAAAAGAAAGTTCATTCAATAGAACTTCCTCTTGAACTTCTTCACATGGATCTGTTTGGTCCAGTCAGTACAAAGAGCATTGTAGGCGACTTGTACTGTTTTTGTGGTTACTGATGACTACACAAGATTCTCTTGGGTAATGTTTCTAAAGTCCAAATCAGAAACATTTGAGTCATTCAAGGAGTTAGTAACCACACTGGAATCTCTCTACAACCTAAAGGTGAGACAAGTACGCTCAAACAACGGGACTGAATTCAAGAATCAGTGGATGGAGGCTTACTGCAAGGACAAGGGAATTGTGCATCAATTTACTTCTGCATACACGCCTCAGATGAATGGTGTTGCTGAGAGAAACAACAGAAGGTTGATAGAGACAGCACGGACAATGCTGGCAGACTCAAAACTGGCTATCCAATTCTGGAATGAGGCAGTGGCTAATGCATGTTATACACTGAATCGAGTTCTGATAGTCAAGCACCACGAAAAGACATGTTACGAGCTACTACAACGACATAAACCGAATCTGGAGTATCTCGAACCATTTGGCGCACCGTGTACACTTTTGAAAAAGACTCAAGGAGGTAAATTCAACGAGAAGGTTGATGAAGGAATCTTCCTAGGATACAACATACCGAACAAGAGAGTTTACAACAACTCAACAGGTCTAGTAGAAGTGTGGTGTAATGTTGATGTTCAGAGATATACCACACCACCTACTGGCAAAGGACCCGCCTACTTTTTCGACTATGACGGATTCTTTATGTCCTTCAACATCCCTATCTCTCCTTCTGATGATGAGTTCACAGGGAGAATCACAGGGAGAATCACCTACTCAGTCAGGGGGAGTAGTCGACGACAGTGACTCCTCCTCTGAATATGAGGCTGAAGAAGATGACTAGAACAGTAATGAGCAACAGGTTCTAGTTCCTGAAAGTCCAGAAGCATCTAACGGTGATGCACCTTCGACTACGGAACCACAAACTCCTTCTACCTCAGATGCAGAAACAAATGTTCATAATCTTGGCTCTGAGGTAGCTGTTCCTACTACTCCAGGATCACGTCTAAACGTCTATCATCCTTTAAACAATGTCATTGGGGATGTCAGATCAGGAGTACAAACCCGAAATCAGCTGTACTCAGCTGATTATGCCTCTGTTATGGAAAAGGGATACATTCATGATGGTGCTTATCGGTGTTTTGTCTCGCAGTTTGAGCCAAAATACGTCAGTGATGCACTAAACGATGAGGCATGGGTGAACGCCATGCAAGAAGAACTTCTTCAGTTCAAGAAGTTAGGAGTATGGACTCTGGTAGATAGACCTAAAGGTGCTAAGGTCGTTGGCACCAAATAGGTCTTGAAATGCAAGAAGGATGACCAAGGGGTCATTATCAGGAACAAGGCTCGACTGGTTGTTCAGGGTTTTCGGCAAGTCGAGGGGATTGACTACAATGAAATGTTTGCACCAGTGGCCATCCGTATCTTCCTTGCCTATGCATCGTATATCAAGATTAAAGTCTATCGACTAGATGTGAAGAGTGCATTCCTTCATGGGGAAATTCGAGAGACAATGTATGTTAGTCAACCCGAGGGATTTGAAGATCCTTATCATCGGGACAGAGTTTACAAACTCGACAAGGCCTTATACGGGCTTCATCAAGCTCCTAGGGCCTGGTATGAGAAACTCTCAACTCATCTTGTGAAACATGGCTTTCGCAGAGGAGTTATTGACTGCACACTGTTCATAAAAGAAAAAGATGTAGACCTACTGCTTGTACAAATCTATGTCGATGACATAATTTTCGGTTGAAAGAACGAAGAATTATGCAAAGAGTTTGAAGCAGTTATGAAGAAAGAGTTTGAGAAGAGTGCTATGGGGGAGATGAAATTCTTTCTCGGGTTACAGGTGGATCAGACACCAAATGGGATCTTTCTACATTAGACCAAGTATGTGGGAGACATTCTCAGTCGGTTTGACATGGAGAATGCTTCTGCTGCTGGGACTCAACTTGCTACAAATCATGATATAGCACCTGACGAAACTAGAGATCTGGTAGATGCCACAATGTACCAAGGAATGATTGGATCCCTCATGTATCTCACTGCCTCAAGACCTGATATCATGTATGCTACATGTTTATGTTCTAGATATCAGGCGAAGCCTAAGGTTAACCATCTGATCAGAGTCAAAAGGATATTTCGTTATCTGAAGGGTACACCCACACTTGGGTTGTGGTATCCTCATGATGATGACTTTGAGCTCATGGCGTATAGTGACTCGGATTACGGGGGCTGCAAGATGAACTACAAGTCTACATCAGCAGGGTGTCAATTCTTTGGGAGGAGATTAGTTACCTGGCAGTGTAAGAAGCAGACCTCGGTTGCATTATGTCAACCTGTGAAGCTGAATACGTTGCTGCTGCAAATTGCTGTTCACAAATCATCTGGATTCAACAGCAAATGCGAGATTACGGGTTAAAGTATTCTTCTACTCCTATCTTTGTTGATAACTCTGCTGCAATTGCAGTAACTAAAAATCCGGTACAACATCCAAAGACCAAATACATCGGTATTAAATACCATTTCATAAGAGACTGTTTTGAAAAGAACTTAATTGATGTGGTAAAAATTAATACTGACTTTCAACGCGTTGACCTCTATACAAAAGCCTTTGATAAACCACGTTTTCTATATTTGTTAGAGGTCAACGGCGTGAAAAAGAAAAGTGATGTTATTCCAGATGATGATCATGTGTAGTCCGACAATGCAGTTATATTTTTCTTTTTCACTTTTCTTCATTTATTTTATTCTGTTGAAATTAAATTCATGTTATTTAGCTGTCTATTAAAATCATAAAATAATTAAATCTAGTATGATTTTAGAATTTTAGGGGGAGAGTAGGTCCGCTAGTAACATTATTATTAAAAAAACACGATGGAGAAAGAGTAGATAGCTGATATAAGGTAGGTCGTATCTGTGATACTGATTCAAACCTTTTGGAAAATGATAGTACACAGGAACAAATCAAAAGGGACTTTAAAATTTAATTTAGAAAATGCAAAATTCAAAGTATAAGTCTGTGTAGTCTAAGCAATATAAAAAGGAAAGATGATAGAAAAACTGGTAACTACTAAGGTAACACAAAGAAAGTAGACCTAGAGGTTGCTAGACCACAAATGATATGTCGATAGATTCAGCACAACAGATGAGTAGACCTGACTGGGGATTTCAAGATCAAACTAAGTTGTTCAACTGACTGTAGGCTGCCATCTTATCACTGGTTAACACAATAAACAAAATTCCAATAAGTGGTAATGAGCATGTAAACGCCACAAATGTGTGCGGATGACCCTGAATAGAGCAAAGCATGAAAAAAATTGAAAGACAAATGCTATCAAGCTAATGACATATGTTGTTGGTGCATTCTGTGCAAAAGAAAATTTAGCTGCTCTAACTAGAAGAGAGGTTGTGTGCCCTCTGCTGTGCGATGGCACTGACCTGAGGATAAGCATAACCTAGATATTCTAGACTTCATTGTTGTTTGCTGCCTCTCTGCTGTGCGATGGCACTGACCTGAGGATTGGCTTATCTTTGAAAGCTCTAAGAATAGTATCTTCTTGTAAAAATACCTGTAGACCGCTCAAAAAGCTCCTGAGGAATGTTGATTACCATATAAGTGTGGGATCCACAAATGTCAGTTGAAATAATTAAACCTAAACCTATCACCAGTTTGTGTCTAAAGTCTGTGTATGGATTTAAGTGGACAAATATACTAACAATCATTGTGGCTGCAATTCTTGAAAGTTCAAATCAATGTGGGAATCTAATAGTACCAGTGTGATTTCCTAAATTAGCTAAAGACTCTGGATGAAAACCAAGAAGTGAGCATCTAAAGGTTTTGATAACGAGTCCCAAATGATTTGACTTGCCTGTATGATTCCAAAAGTGAATTGTTCGAGGTGTGGTCAAACCAAATTGAAGCTTCCTATTCTGGAACCAAATCCAGGAGATGTCTATCTTAGGATTTATCTCTCACAAAAAGTCAAAAACAAGTTCTATTTTTGTATTTAGTTTAAGGTTCTAGTTAGTTAGTCATTTTAGTTTGTCTGTTCGTCGGACTACATCATGAAAATCAGTATGGGATTAACTCACCAAAAAGGGTCATGTCTGAGATGGCCACATGTGTTTTCAAAGTTTAACAGTGTCACGTCTGAGGTGACTAAATTGTTTAAAAGGATCACGTCTGAGGTGATCAAAAGTTTTTCAAGTTAAAAGGATCATGTCTAGATGATCAAATGCTTATAATGTTGATACTATAGTTTGAAAAGGGTTTAAATGTAAAATGGTAAGAAATGCAGAAAATCTCATAAGTATGGTCCATTCGTACAACTAAACCATTTTATCATACGAATGGGAGCCATTCGTACGAATGGACCATGAGTATGGACCATCCAACCGAATGGCCCATACGAATGACCAAGTCGGATATTAAGTGCGAACGAATGAGAAAGTCGCATGACTGAACTCCAGTCGGACGACTGAATGGGGCGACTAAACCAATCGCATGACTGAGGCCCATTCGCCCAAATGAAATGTGCGTATGAGTAGTCGTACGATTAAATTTAGGGTTAATATAAATAGAGAGAGTCGGTCGCAAGACTCACCACTCTCAAATTTACCCTCAATCGCACGACTAACGTTACGCTGCCCAAATTTCGTTTGATCACAATAACCCTCGATTCTCAATACTGACCTTCTGCATTGATGCTACAGGTACTTTGCGGTGCAGAAACACTACCAAATCATCGAATTTGACACTGAATCTGGACAATTGGACTCATTAGAAAACCACAACTTATGTGACAAAATAACCTAACCAAACGACGTAAACAAATGAAATTAAAGGTTTTAGATGTTAAACTAATGGACAGAACGACATGAATTTGAATTTGAATTGGTGAAAAATTGGTGAAAAATTGAATTTGAATTTAGCGGACAGAACGACATGCGAATGGACAGGTTGATGAATTTCAGTCACACGACTAAAGCGTGCAAACAGCTTAACCGCATGACTGAACTATGCGTATGAGTTCGGTCGCACGACTCGTGTAACCGCATGAGGATACATACACATGAGTCCAGTCGCACACTCAGTAGTACGTATGGAGTCATTCGCACGACTGAATCCCAGTCGCACAGCCTCATTCGCATGACAGAAAAGAAGTTTGTTCAAGTCCAAGTGTTTCATGACATTCTTAACCAATGGGTACAAAATTTACTTTCCTTGTGTAACAGATGGCCATCCGTTGGACTATGAGTACGAAGCACAATATTTGTGCTCATCTGGATCTCACATCCAGAAATGCTTCAGACTACTCGGGCATTATAACCTTCCTCAGGAGATCGAGGATTGCACACGCTATATCTGCTCCATGTACACCTTATTGGTCTATTCAGCAGGCCTTCTGGGAAGGTGCGGTTGTTGATCGATCGTCTGAGCCTCACTGTATCAGAGGTACTATCTTTGAAGAGGCTATAGCTATCATAGAGGAGGATCTAAGGATCGTGTTACAGTTGGCGGACGATGCTGACTGTCCTACTCAATTACACCCCCTTACTGTCAGAGGATGTTTTCTTCGAGCCAAGTACTCTAGGGACATCAATGCGGGGGTGCTCAACAAGAGCAACCTCTGTCCCCAATTCAAGTACCTTGCTCATGTATTGCTGAAATGCATAGCATCCAGAAAGGGAGGCTTTGATGAGTTGTCTGACCAGATCCAGAATGCTTATGTTGTGTTGGTGCTGAACCATCCGTTCAGCTTCTCCAGGATGATCTTCACCTACTTGGTGGAGAACATTGAGGGGAAAGGGAAGGAGGGCTTCTGCATGTACCCCCGATTTATGTAGATGATCATAGACCAGAAGCTCCCCTCCCTGCCAAAGGAGAAGGATGATGTTGTAGTGCTTGAGGTGATGGATGATACCACCTTGGGGAGATTGTTTGGGCATATGGCCCATGAGAACTATGTGGTGCCAGCTAGGAGGAAGTGGCGCCACGACGACAGTGATTATGATGTTGAGCAGATTGCTCTACCTGCCGATGACTCTGATGATGACGACGGTGGGGATGCTGGAGATGACATGCCCATTCCACCGAGGGGTGAAGCTACAGACGTTATAGCTCCAGTATCTGCCTCCATGGGAGACATAGCTGAGTCAGCCGGGCTTCACCAGGACTTTATACTTGGTGAGGAGGAAGATGAGTCAGACGAGGAGCCACTGACTAGGATTGTGGGAAGCAAAGTCGTTCCCATAGAACATGGACACGGGCGGTTGGTGAACGCCCCAGTGGATCTGGAGAGACTGTCGCTGACCCGACCTATGATCTAGAGCCATCCAGCCGTATCCTAGGGGGAGCATCCACCTCGACTAGGTCGAGGAAGAAGAGGATGGCTCAGCCCCAAGGATGAAGAAGAAGAAGAGACGGCACAACTTTATCACCACCACAGCACCCACTACATCTACCATACCACCCACTACCTCAGCCTCCACCATAACCACCTCGACAGCCACACCACCACCACGACCACCTCCACAGCAACCACTACCTTTCCCACACCCCCTACCACTACATATATCCCATACACCACTATATCATTCACACCTAGATCATCACCACTATCATCTAGACCTAATCCAATATTCACAACTGCCACCACTACTACCACTGGCCACCAAGACGGGCCATCATCACATCCCACCCACCTATATGGATCATCTCTACCTCCCATTGGAGTAGAGGAACAACTATCAGCGCGGAACCGTATGGTGATGCACTTGTTAGCAGCCAATGACGAGAAGACTGCGCAGATTCGTCAGTTGGCAGATCTCACAGCTGAACAGTCCCAGCTGATCTCTCAGCAGGCTCAGCTGATTGAGCAGCAGGCACAACAAATGGCTTTTCAGAGTGAAGAGATTGCCCAACTCCAAGAGCACAGAGTCATATCAGAAAAGAAGGTTGAGGAGTTGGAGGATGCTAAAAAGTCTATCATGCTCAAGCTAAAAGGAACTAAAGATGAGCCTCTGAAGATAAAGGAAGGAGATGGTGATAAGGGTGTAGATGATGATGAGGATGAAGATGAAGAGTGATGATGATGAAGGGGATGAGGATGAAAGAACAGAGGCCATGCAGGAGGATGATGATGATGAAGGAGGAGATGCAGCTACATCAGCCTCAGCTCAGGGTCAAGAAAAAAGATCAAAGAGAAATCAAGACCAACAAGCTTCCTCTTCTGCCTCACCACGTGATGATCCAGAAATTCAAGATAAAAGTAATGATTAGATGATTATGTATTTGATAGCCTTTGTACTTGAATCAATATTAAACTTATGCATTTGATGTTTATATTAAGATTAATGTATTTCTATCTTGATTATTAACTAATGTTTAACGTGTTACATGTTTACAACAAGCAAATACAAACTTTCAAAGGGACAAATTTGATGTTGATCCCCTTCAGCAGATCAAGACTCAGCTAACTATGATTCTTGATCTGCAAGGGATTGTCAGAAGGTCGGTAAGTTATACCCCGGAACAAGGGAAAATTATTCACGATCTATCACATAAGCAACTAGCTGAGATCTTCAAGCTAAATCCCGATGAGATTGTGAAGGATGCTCCAACATGCGACTCGACAAGTGACGAAGAGCTCAATGACATTGATGAAATAGAGATAGAAGATGTCACATCAAGCACTACCCTCAGTATGCTGACAATGAGGGAAATAGGTCCCCAATCTGGGTGAATCCCTTGTTAGTGATACATTTGAGGTGTTAGACAAAATGGAGCAGGAGTCAGAGAAGAAAAAGGGATCGGCCCAAGCCTCAAATGATGATGCTGATGTCCGAAAGGCTGAATGGGCTGGCTGTTTTGAAGAAGTTAGAGCCCAACGTGCTGCACCTAACAGGACGCCTACACCAACTCTACAGAGTCAAGAAACATCATAAGGTGTTAGGCAGGATTATAGCATGGGTATATTTTGATGACCTTAATGTTTATGCCATTAAGAGGGAGAAGGGCATAGAGTACTTTAGATTTCCACATGATCTAAAGACTCTACCAGGTTTTGAGCTCAACCAGCTGGCCAAACTGAAGTTGTTGTATGCTGACACGAGAAAGATGTCAGGCTGGTTTGAGGCTGCCCTACGGAAGGAGTACCACACCAGGTGGGTTAACTTCAGACCCCAACAGCCTACAAGGTACATCAGAAGGTCTGAATATGATGCCATTACTGGAAAGCCAAAGATAGTGTTGAAGTGGAGTCCTCTGCGCACGATGTCAAGAATCCCACTCAGGGCAATGCCACAGGACTTCACTCCACACTTTAACTGGTGGTACTACGATTGGAGGACAGGAGAAGCGGTCATAGTCCTAAACAAAGAGGGCCAAATGGATACCATCAGGGTATTTGACCCAATGTGGCTCACCAACTTGTTAGCAAATGATGTCTACACTCTATACAAGTGGCCACTGTTCTATGATACGCAGGACATAGTACAAGCCCTCCAGTTCCAAAATGTTATACGACTCTGTTTTGCATTTGAGATTAATGCAAGAGTCACAAAAGCGGATAAGTACAAGAAGTATGAGGAGGTGATGAAGACAACAAGAAATTAGAGGGATCTAGGCCCAAGGGGGAGTTTGTTGGTACATGTATGTCCCTAGATCATGATATGAATGTAATAGATCTTGTTTGTCTGATTCTGATGTAATGGTTAGAATGATTAATGAAATGATATTGATTGTCTGTTATTTCTAACGTTAATATTCATTAATGAGTTGATGTTGAATTGGTTAATTAGGTTTGTGACAGTTTGAAGTGTTATGCATAAAGTTATAATGTTGAATACACTCAAACCTGGTGAAGTGAAGTTCTAGTGCGTCCGACCGGACCATTTGCCCCCCAACAGTGGTCATGCGTCCGAATGGCCATGCGACTAAGTGTCCATGCGCCTAAATAGTCCATTCGCATGAATAACTTCATACGAATGACTCAGTCGCACGACTGAACCAAGAGACTAGATCGGTCGTATGATTGTAACATAAGATTGACTCAGTCGCACAACTAACACTCAGTCGTGCGGATGAATCAACCACATGGTTCAATCGCACAACTGAACTGTACTGATGGTTCAGTCGCACGAATGAACAATACTAACCTATAAATACAGCCCAATTTGTGGAAAAACGTAAGCATTCATTCTATTTTGACTCCAGAAGTACCCTAGCCATCCAGAAACCTCCAAGTTGATACTCCAAGTTCATAGAATGCCGTAGATTAATTCTTAATCGATTCTTAACGTTTGATTCAATACTTTATTGATTCTACGTGCGTTCTCACTGATTGGATTGCCAATCAAATATGATTCCGCACTATTTGGTTTGGTTTACACGTTAATCATTCGGTATTTCGTTCAAATACCAGGTCCTAACATGTTTCTAATCTATGGATCTGGTGATGAGGAACTCGTTGTAAAAGGTTACACGGATGCGAGTTTCCAACTGATCGTGATGATACATGATCACAATCTGGATTTCATTCTGAATGGAGGAGCCATCTATTGGAAGAGCTCTAAACAGGATGTGGTGGCTTTATCAACTACAGAATCAGAATACGTCGCCGCCTCATTGGCAGCTTAAGAAGCTGCATGGTTGAAGAATTTCATTGCCGATCTAGGGGTTGTCCCTTCCATTCAGGACCCCCTAGAGATCTTTTGTGATAACGAGGGTGCGATTACTCAAATCAAGGAACCTCGTGCTCATCAAAAGACTAGGCACATTGAGCGGAGATTCAACTACATACGAAATGAAGTTGAGAAAGGAAAGATATGTATTCGCAAAGTTCACACAGAGCAAAATATTACGGATCCTCTTACAAAGCTCCTAGAAAGGCAAAGCATTAAGGTCATACTTGTGCCATGGGACTTCAATATTCTAGTGATTGGATTTGATCTGTGATTTCGTATTTGAATATTTGGAACTATCTTACTACTTGAATACAACTATTTGGTTATAATATTTCAATAAATGTTCCAATTTAGCATGTTTAATCCATGGGTAAATTGTTTACTCTAAATTTCCATAATCGTTCATACTTGTGGGAGCAAGTATGATGGTAAGATTATTATGAATTTGGATTGGTGGATATTCATAAGGAATGAATATTGAGTGTTAGGATCAGTGATCTATATTTGATTGATTAGAGAGTATAGCAGCGGAATACTAACAATGAATTAGCCAATTCACAAGAACAAAGAGATATACAATGTAAGAACAAAAACGGTTATAGATAGAGAGAATTCTGCAGATATATTTCATTCAATATTCGCTTCGTGGTAACGGAATGTCACAATTACAATTAGGTCAACACCTCTTATATAAGAGATGTGACTTCTGTTGATGTCACTTGATAGTGACATCTAACAGAATTTATCACAAACTACTGATAGTTAACACAACTTCTGAAGATGTCAAACAGCTGACATCTTCTTACAAAAATGCTAAGTGTTAACTATTATTACAACTACTGAAAAGAAACTACTGAAACTATAACAACTGAAGAACATACTCTTCAGTTGTTTTACAAATACTGAAACAAAGAAAACTACTGAAAGGTAAACCATCACAACTACTTAAGAAGACCTCTTCAGCTGTTGTGACAACGTCTGATACTTTGGTCTTCAGCACTTGTGTCTTCAGACTTTGTCTTCAACACTTGTGTCTTCAGACTTTGTCTTCAGCAGTTGTGTCTTCAGACTTTGTCTTCAGCACTTGTGTCTTCAGACTTTGTCTTCAGCACTTGTGTCTTCAGACTTTGTCTTCAGCACTTGTGTCTTCAGACTTTGTCTTCAGCACTTGTGTCTTCAGACTTTGTCTTCAGCACTCGTGTCTTTAGACTTTGTCTTCAGCACTCGTGTCTTCAGACTTTGTCTTCAGCACTCGTGTCTTCAGACTTTGTCTTCAGCACTTGTGTCTTCAGACTTTGTCTTCAGCACTTGTGTTCAGACTTTGTAATCAGCTGTTGTCTTCAGCTGTTGTGGTCTTCAGTAGTTGTTGTGACGTCTGTGGGACTTAAGGTTTTTCTAATCCGGCTCATTGGTTCTTTTGGTCCAACAAACTCCCCCTGAACCAATGCAACCAAAACCTTTAACTTTATTGAGGTCCCACTTATTGTTGGCAGAATGGTTGGTCTTTTTCCTTCTTGATCAGTTGAGAAGATGACCCATATAAGCACTGGCCTGGAAATGAGTCTTTGACGATTTGGTTGGCAATGTATGGATGGGAGCTCTGTATTGGGGAATTGGACACTGAGCTGTTCCCCCATCCATGACACTCACTTCCCATGTATAAGCCTGTAGGATTCTCTGGTGTATGCTCTGAGAAACATAATTTCTTCTTCCATGGTCAGGTTCTCGGCTTCACCATCAAACAATCCTTCTCGCCCATACAGCTCTGAGAGTACTTGGCTTGTTTACCATTTTTGAGCTCAACTGTTGTAATCTGTCTGTATGCAAACTCATCAGGATGAGTCCCTTCAAGTAACAGACTGAGCTCATTTTGTTTGAAGTTTTCAAGCCTCTTGTAGACTAACCCCTTTTTAATAATTCGGTTCTCTAACATCTTTTGGGGTGGTTGTTTAGTCTCATAGGCCTTCTTGAAGTCTTCTACAATCTCCCAGGGTGATACTACAAGGACCACTGTGATCTCTTCATCTACGATCCTTTTGACTTGGCCCTTGTATCTCGAAGGAATGTCTTTCTTTACAATCCTGTGAGCCACCCTAGGATCAGGCCATACTCTCACCTTTTCCTTCTGATATTGAAATGTGTTGGCAACGGTGTACAACCTCAGAGCTTCTTTCTTCATACTTATTATTGATGACGAAGCAGCATAAGTTTTGTCAATGCTTTTCAGCATTTCATCATCATGAAGCTTTTGCTGCTGTTCTTCTTCAATCTTTACTCTCACAGCTTCCATCTGTGAGGTGGGAGTGATGGGCATGGGTTTGGCTTTAGCCAATGTTAGGACTGCAGACAGGGGCAGCCTATCTTCTTCCACATCATCCTCTTCTTCTTCTTCTTCTAGCCTCAACACCCTTCTCTTCTTCTTCTTAGGTGCATCATCAGCTGTTGGTTTAGATGGTAAGGGAGTTCGTTTTGTGGGTTGTGGTTGTGGTTGTTTTGGAGAGGGAATGTTGACAGGCTGAGTTAGCATTTTGGAGGTGAGTGTTGCTTTTGAGTATTTGGCTAGCTCAGTCCTGCTCCCTGCTCCTGCTTCATTCAAAGCTTCAATAACAAGTCCCTTAGTATATGCTTCAGATGAACAGATCTTGGTGGTGATTGCCAAGATACTGTCCTGGACCAAGCTTTGATTTCGATCATTGATCTTCCCAGATATTTTGCAATAAATCTAATCATGATCTCAATCCTTTCTCTTTCTAACACTTCATAACTTGCCCATCCATTCTGGATTTCTTCAATCTCTAATCGTCGAATCTCAGAGTCAAGTTTATCGGTATCATGGCCTTGCCTAAACAGCTGATCAATGATGTTGTCCATTGATCTGTTGTGTTCGGCATCAGCCTCTTTTATCAGTAGCTCCAAGGCTTTCTCTTTTTCCTTCTCTTTATCGGTCTCCACATTCAACTCCAACTCCTTTTCCACTACTATCCCTTCTGTTTCTTTCTCCTTTTCTTTCTCCGCTGTACTCCTCTTTCTTTGCTTTCACTGACTTGATCTCCCCCTTTTTGGTTGCATTGGTTGCAAGGGGTTGATTGCCAGAAAGTTGTTTGCCCACAACCTCCTCTATCAATGGTTGTATTACTGAGGAAAGCCTCTCATCAATGGCTTTGATCACTATGTCAGTGATTATGGGTGTGATGAGAGGGAGGGAATTTTGAAGGATAGCAACTATTTGCTCAGGAGGGTTATGTTCCTGAGAAATAGTGCCAGAAGTAGAGGCAGGTGGCTGAGTTGTTGGGAGTGGCTTAGTGTTGGGAGACCTTCAGATGAAGGTGCCATCTGTGAGGTGGTAGAGGCAGATGGTCTTTGTTCCTTAGAAGTTTTGGCAAGCAGCTCTTTGAGTCTGCTCACCTCCTCTTCCAGGATGGTGGTGTTTTGGGCGATTACATCATCAAAGAAGCCCAGGTCATCATCAGTAGATACTGAATCACCTGACCTCCTGATAGGATCAGGATGAACATGCACTGAGTGTAGCTCAGTTGTAGCATGTGCCCTTTGTCTTGGAACTGGGGACTTCCTGCCTCAGGACTTTGTCCGTCATCAGCAGTTGCCTCTGGTAAGGTCTTAGTAATGGTACCAACTACAACCTGATCATATGCTGAAGCATGATAAGTGGCAGCCTCACCAGAAGTTCCAATCTCTTTTCTTACACTAGGAGAAGGAACATTGTAACCCCTATGCTGTGGGTTCTCAGTTGCACTTTGGTCGTCCCCCTCAATGGTAGAAGTATTCCCAGTAGTAATTGGTATCTGGGGAGGGGGTGAGGAGTGCAACTGAGTCAGGACTTGTGCAACAAGTAATGTAGGACTTTAGGGGGCGGTTGCATAGGGAGATGGGGTAAAAGCAGTGTGCACCTGGGGAGAATGGTGCTCTTCAATGGCAATCTCCTCAAATGAGGAAGATCCCAGATTGGTGGGTACCCCTTCTGTGGTTACTGCAGGCTCCTTTTGGAGGAATCCTGAGCGGTTGTGGCTGGGAGAGTCCTTATATCCACTAGGGGGTTATAACCAGTGGATATAGCCTGCGTTTGTGTTGTAGGGGCATCCTCAGGGGACTCATTTCCCTGAGTAGCCTTTTTGGTTTTCTATTTAGTGGGTTTGGTGGGGACTTTTGATTTGGAGGTGGTGGTTGTGGGTTCCAGCTGCGTGGGTTTGCGCAGCTTGGCAGCCATTTTGAGTGATTGGTCAGAGTTGTGCCGGGAGTATACTTCAGGCAATACAGCCATAGCAGGGACTCCCAGGCCAACAAGTCCCTCAGCTTGAAGCTGGTTTGCAATTATGGCCATTATGAACCGAGGATATAATATCCAACGGTTAGCAGTTTGTTTTTGAGCCATATCCTTGAGCTCTGAAAATAGTATTTCCGAAAAATTTAAAGGTTGTTGCTCAAGGATGGAGTACATTACCTGCTGCCACCTTGTAGACATTTGATCCCAAGAGGAAGTCTTAGGAGCCAAACAGACATTTACCATGTGAAATATGAGACGTTCAACATCATGGAAATGTTTCTCTCAGTATGGTGGAGGCACTAAGGTTTCCCTGATATCCATGGTGGGCAAAGGATAAATCAGTTGTGCCCTTTGGATATCCAGCAGGAAAAGTGGCATCATCCAGGTGTAGGTTTGACGAAGTATATTGGGAGTGATGACCACTTGTGGTTGTTGATGACCGACCGGAGAGACTCTGTGTTGTTCTCCCCAGTGGTGAGGGTGACATTCATCCAAAACTGGTTAAGGGATTCGGCATGAAGGATTGGATTGAGAAGAAAGGCCGTTTTGTAGGGTGAATGGACCATAAGATCAATAGCATTATCGAACTTAGCCCAGAATGGCGATTTGGTGAGGTAAGCTACACAGTTGTGTCGCGGTTTGAGCTGCATGGACGCCATTAATGAGAGAGAAGTTTTGGAGAGATGAACGTTAGGTTTGAAAAGATAAGGATCTAAAGGATTAGGTCAGATATTTATAGGGTACGGGTTAGAAAACGACTGAAGGGTTTGGTGTTAGTCATCAGTAGTTTTAAACGACTGTTGACATGGTATTACCTTTTCAGATGTTGAAACAGCTGAAGTCATGGTTTTGGGCATCAGCAGTTATAAAACTACTGAAGACCATGGTTTTGACTTCAGATGATAAAACAACTAAAGACTTGGTATCAGTCATCAGTAGTTGTGAAACTACTGAAGACAAAGTATTGTCATCAGTTGTTGTAAACAGCTAATGACTTGGTATTAGTCATCAGTAGTTGTGAAACTATTGAAGACATGGTTTTGTCATCAGTTGTTGTAAACAGCTGATGACTTGGTATTAGTCATCAGTAGTTGTGAAACTACTGAAGACATGGTTTTGTCATCAGTTGTTTAGGATGAAACAGCAGTTGTAGAAACAACTGAAGAGAAATTACTCATGAGCTTTTTCGTCAATTCTTAGCTTTTCAGCTGTTTCATACTATCCTCAACACTTACTCATCAGACTTTGCATCTGCTTTTCAGGTGTTTCATAGGACGTCAGCACTTATCTATTTGTACTGATTTCAGTAGTTGTAACTACATCAGTAGTTGTAACTACATCAGTGGTTTAGAACAGATAAAGTACTTTAGTACTTGTGAGGCGTTTAGCCTTCAGTAGTTATAAAAACTACTGAATGTGAAATAACTCATCAGTACTTATATGTGACATGGTTACCAATGATCACCAGTACTTATTACTGAGATCATCAGTAGTTGTCACTTATTCTAGCTGCAGCATACCAAGCCTTAACACAAGGTTTTGGAAAGTAGAACTATCCAAAGGCTTAGTAAAAATATCTGCAAGCTCATCAGCACTAGGCACAAACTTAGGATCAATCAGACCTTTTTCAAAACAATCCCGAATAAAGTGATGTCTGATCTCTATATGTTTGGTCCTAGAGTGCTGGACTAGATTTTTGACAATACGCAGAGCTGAACCACTATCCATTAATAATGGAGTCTTAGTATCTGTAATGCCATAATCCAAAAGTTGGTTCTGAAGCCAGAGTACCTGAGAAGTGCAACTTGCAGCAGCAATGTACTCGGCTTCAGCAGTTGATGTAGCAACAGATGTTTGTTTCTTACTCTGCCAAGAAATCAAACAGTTGCCTAGGAATTCACAACCACTAGAAGTTGACTTTCTAGTTAACTTGCACCCTGCATAGTCACTATCTGAAAAAGCAACTAATTTGCAAGAGTGTCTAGTGGAATACCATAAACCTAGAGATTGTGTACCTTGCAAATATCTACAGATTCTCTTGACTGCAATCAAATGAGACTCTTTAGGAGCAGCCTGAAATCTAGCACAAACACATGTAGCAAACATAATATCTGGTCTAGAAGCTGTTAAATACATCAAGGACCCAGTCATACATCTGTAAAGTGTTTCATCAACAGCTTTACCTTTCTGATCTGCATCCAGTTGTGTGGTGTTGCACATGGGAGTAGAACAGGGCTTACAGTTTTGTAAATCAAACTTATTCAAAAGATCTTTTGTATATTTTGACTGATGAATAAAGGTTCCATCAGCCTTTTGTTTAATTTGCAAGCCTAGAAAGAACTGTAATTCTCCCATTGCACTCATTTCAAACCTCTTTTTCATTAATGTTGTAAAATCATCACACAACTTCGGATCGGAGGATGCAAAAATGATATCATCAACGTAAATCTGAACAAGTAGCTTATGCTGATCCACCTTCTTATAAACAAAGTTTTATCAATGGAGCCTCTAAATTATTCTTAAGAAAAGTGAAAGTGTCTCATACCAGGCTCTAGGAGCTTGTTTCAACCCATAAAGAGCCTTATCAAGTTTATAACCTATTCAGGATGTTTATTACCCTCAAAACCTGGTGGTTGACACACATAAACTTCTTCCTTTATTTTACCATATAAAAAGGCACTTTTGACATCCATTTGAAAAACTTTAAGATTGTGGAATGCAGCATAGGCTAAAAATAATCTGATTGCCTCTAGTCTGGCTACAGGGGCAAAGTTTCATCATAGTCAATACCTTCTTCTTGTGAAAACCCCTGTACAACCAGTCTAGCCTTGTTCTTAACAATAAGCCCATTTTCATCAGTTTTATTCCTAAACACCCATTTAGTGCCTATTGCACACTTACTTGGGGGAAGAGGAACCAGTCCCACACTTGCTGTTTCATGAACTGAAGTAGCTCAAGCTGCATGGCTTCAACCCATCCATTGTCTCTCAAAGCAACATGGTAGTTCTTTGGCTCTAGCTGACTGATGAAGAGAGCATAGAAGCAGAAGTTAGACAATTGACTTCTTGTTGAAACTCCAGCATTGATATCACCAATAATCTGAGACATTGGGTGATTCTTCAGTTCTGATAAACAATGAGATCTGTGCAAGTGTTTTTAGGACCTTCAGCAGCAGCAGATGTTGATGCAGACTCTTGAAACCATGAATTAGATGGTAACTCAAAAGATGTAGAGGAATCAGAGATCTCATCAGCATTTGTTATGGATAGAACTGCTGAAGCTACAGGAACAGCAAATTTAGCAGACACAGGCAGTTGGTCACTAAACTTGAATAGGTGAGTATTGATATTATCATCATCATCATCAATACCACCAGGTGGAAGACATGCTGCAGAAGATGATTTATCCACATGATCTGCAACAGCTGGAGGTTGATTAGGAACATATTGCAGTATGTCCAAATCAAACAACTCCACAGGGTTTTGGGGAATCTTGTCCATAGGAGATTCATTAAACTTCACATGCAAAGTCTCTTCAACTATCTTTGTTCTGCAGTTGAAGAGTCTGTATGCCTTGCAAGTAGATGAATAACCAACAAAATATCCTGCATCCACCTTAGGATCAAATTTTTGGAGTTGATCCTTTGTGTTGAGAATAAAACAGGGACATCCAAATGCTTTGAGAAATGAAATTAGAGGGGCCAAGTGATGGAGAACTCCATATGGAGTCTTTATCAACCTCTGATTTACTAAGGCTCTATTCTGCCCATAGCAAGCTGTGTTAACAGCTTCCGCCCAAAAGGTCAGTGGCAAACCAGAGTCAGCCAACATGGACCTTGCAGCTTCAATTAGGGTCCTGTTCTTCCTCTCCACTACTCCATTTTGTTCTGGAGTCCGTGGGATGCTAAACTGCCTTTTGATTCCCTTTGAAAGATAGAAGTCATCAAGTGTATGGTTTCTGAATTCAGTTCCATTGTCACTCCTAATACACTTGACTGGAAGGGAATACTGCTTCTCAACATACAACACAAAGTGAATAATCTTCTGAGCAACCTCATCCTTTGAATGTAGAAAGAAAGTCCATACAAATCTGGAGTAATCATCCACAATTACCAGACAGTATTTCTTCTTTGCCATGCTCATCACTCTCACAGGACCAAATAGATCCATATGCAGTAATTGCAAGCAGGCAGTGGACTTAGGCTCTTCAACAGGAGGGAATGAGACTTGTGCTGTTTTCCTTTTAAAGAAGCAGTGCAGGTTTCATCACAGTGGAACTCCTTTATTGTTAAGCCTCTGACTAAACTATTATGGATAAGCTGATTCATGTTTTTGAAATTAACATGACCCAGCCTTCTGTGCCACAATTAGATTCTTGAGAAGAGGCTTTGGAAAATAGGCAAGGATTGCCTCTGAGATCTATTTTCTTGGAAAGATCTAAGGCATACACTCTTCTGTCCTGTTGGCTCTCAGGAGAGTGTGATCATCCAACACCTTATCAATCAAATGCAGAACTCTGGATGACAGAATCCTACAGTTCTGACTGGTGAAAAGAGCAACATGGCCTTTATCACACATTTGACTGACACTCAAGAGATTGTACTTGAGATTTTCCACATGATTAACATCATCAAACTTGATTTCTCCATTGGAGACAAAGCCATTTCAATGATGTAACCCCTAGCATCATTGCCAAAAGAAACAAACCCCTTCTTTCCTGTAAGAGTAGTCATGAAGAAGAGAGTTGTTCCCAGTCATGTGCATAGATCCCCCACTGTCTACATACCAGATGCTACTTTGGCATGTTGGAGAACCCTGCAATAATAAACAATTAGTTAGTTTTGGAGACCCAAACCTTTTTGGTTTTAGGCCTGGTCTCATCAACAGATGGTAAACTAACAGGTTTATTGAAACAAAGCCTGAGAGGAAGAAGATGGTGAAGAAAAGGAATCTTTGGCTTGGACCTCCTTTTCTAGGTTTCAACATAGGAGCATCTAATTGGTTAACTCTTCCCAATAGATGTTGAACCATCATAACCAGCTGTGTCTAATTTTGTGATAAAGCTTTCAGCTCATCAGACACATTGCCAGTGGAGTTTGATAAGTTCCTATGTTGCACCTTCTTCTTTTGAGCAATCTTAGCTGTTACCTGTTTAACCCCTTCCTTTTTGGATTTCTTTATGGACTTAAGGGTTACAGGATTTGATGTTGCTGATACAAATGTGGTCTCAAACTCAGTTTTCATTTTAACCATTTTCTCTTTAATTTCCTCTTTATGTTTGAGTTTGGATCCTCTTTTGTACCAACAATCATTTGTAAGATGATTGAACAAGCCACATACTTCACATGGTTTCTTCTTCATCTTATGTTGATCATCAACTAAAGAGGATGAAACTACTGAAGACTTGCTCTTCAGTGCTTTGAAAGCATTGTTTGCTTTCTTGACTTCCTCTTTAGTAGTCTTCAAACTCTTTCTACTGACAGTTTTCTTCTTTTCAGTACTGACAGTAGTTGGAGTTTGATCTCCAGTCCTTTCAGGACTTTCAGAATTAACTCCTGAGTTGATCAACTCTTTGATCATGTGAGTGTGAGCAGTGGAACCATCAACATCAGCTGATAGGTTCTGAGAGGGCTTAGTGCTGACTTCTACTTCTGATGGTGCTGTATCAGAAAGTAGATCACATGATGAAATGGATTGGTTATTGCTCTCACCATCAGATTCTACCTCTGCTCTGGGAGTAAAATCTGTAGGTGGAGCAGTGTGATTATAACCAATGCCAAACTTCACATTGGAAGCAGATTGCTTACTAAGAAGCATTTCAAAGCCCTTGCAAGAATTTACCCATCGATCACACTCTACCTGGGTAGTTGCAAGTGTATCCTTGAGATCTCTATACTTCTCTAGAAGTATCTCTTTCCTAGCCTTATCATTAGTTATTTGGCATTTAAGTTTGTAAATCTCATCATTCTTATCATTAAGCACAGACTCAAATTCAGCTTTGCTTTTGGAAATTATTTGTTCTAGCTCAATGTTCTTGTTGATTAAAGCTACATTTTCTTCTCTAATAGATGCAAATGCTGCTATACATGATTCAGAACATAGTTTGGCTTTTGGCTCAGATGATACCTGTGATACCTTTGGTGTAGAGGCATTAGAGGATGAAGTATCAGCAGAATCCAAAGCCATAAGAGCTAGATTTCCAAAGGGACTGTCACCACCATGTTGACCAGCACCAGTGAACAGTTGTTCATGACCAGACAAATCATCTGGTAAACTGCTCCAGTCAACAACTCCTAGGGTGAAGAAGCTGTGTTGTTGAGGTTGAATTTGTTGATGAGATTGGGAAGGTTGAGGTTCAGGCAATGCAAGTGATTGTTGTGAAATGGGAGCTTGAACTGGATTAGACTGAGGCAAGTAATAGCAGGGAACAGGATATGACATTGGACCCTGGGGGACAAAGTATGCAGGATATCTAGGGTGTGAATGATGACCAGAACCAGCAGGATGTTGCCCTCTGTTTTGTGGACTAGTACTAGGAAAAGTCACAAAGGGTGTAGAATAGTTAGATCCAGTTGATCTACACTCTTTTGCAAAGTGTCACAGCCTTTGGCATTTGTGACACCTCAACTTACTCTTGTCAAAACCAACTTTGGTTTTGCCAGAGAGTCCACGAAATTTCCTACCAGTTCTCTTGTAGAAATTCTGAGATCTGATATTAATCAATGCCATTTAGCTCAGAATATCCATCTCTTCTAGATCATCATCAGCTATTCCTTTCAAATCATCCATGATGAAGCATAGTTTGTCAATATTACTGCCAGAATGACTCTCAATACCAACAAATGCATGATCAGAACTATTTGAAGAGAAATCAATATGCTCATCATAATTGCTTTCAGATGCAGCATATTCTGACTCATGACCAAGCAAGGCAGTATTCCCTGGTACAAAGTCATCAGTGAGCTTTCCTGATGAGGACAGTTTCCTTTTCTGCTCTATCTCTCTTTCGAATGTAAGCAGTTTCCCATGAAGTTGGGTGAGAGATAGGCTATCCAGATTTGCACTGGAGCGTTGGACAATAGTGTATGTGTCCCATCTCTCAGGCAATGAACTGAGGAACCTGTTGTTCATCTGGCTGTTGGTGTATTCCTGTTTCACCATTTTCAGCTCAGAGATCAAGCAGGAAAAACGCTCAAACTGTTGAGTCAGTGTCTCACCCTTTCTATGAGAGAATGTCTCATATTGTTAGGCAAGGATTTCTCTGTTGTTTGCTAAGACCTCATCTGTGCCACCGAATTGTTCCTTCATGGCATTCCAGAAATCATGAGCAGTTTCATGATGCATAAGCCCTGAATAGATTTCATTAGGCAGTGCCATGGCCAGAATTCCATGGGCTTTAGCATCAATCTCAAACAGTTTCCGATCTTCATCAGAGTATTGTTCCTTCTTCTTCAGAACCATTTGATTGGTTTCCGGATTGTTCACCATAGGCTTATGTGGTCCATGTACCATAGATGTCCAACAACCTGAACTGTTAACAGACAGGCGATGAAGCATTCTTCGCTGCCATATGTTATACTCGGTCCTAACTAGCATCGGGGGCTTGGTTGAGGAACTGGTATTGTGAGGATCATTAGAAGGAGTAGTCATCTCAGACTCAATCAAATTCAATTAAGCTATAACAGATTTAGAACAAAAACACAACAACCAATTGAACCAAGAGAGATCTCAAAATAAATGAACGAAAGCGTCAGAAATTCAATAATCTATAACCAGTTCTTGCAAATATGCTAATTCAATCAAACATAGATATCAATTAGCAGTTTCAATGATCAATTGTTAGATCGATCAATGATTAACCTGCTCTGATACCACTTGTTAGGATCACTGATCTACGTTGATTGATTGGAGAGTATAGCAGCGGAATACTAACAATGAATTAGCCAATTCACAAGAACAAAGAGATATACAATGTAAGAACAAAAACGGTTATAGATAGAGAGAATTCTGCAGATATATTTATTCAATATTCGCTTTCGTGGTAACAGAATGTCACAATTACAATTAGGTCAACACCTCTTATATAAGAGATGTGACGTCTGCTGATGTCACTTGATAGTGACATCTAATAGAATTTATCACAAACTACTGATAGTTAACACAACTACTGAAGATGTCAAACAGCTGACATCTTCTTACAAAAATGCTAAGTGTTAACTATTATTACAACTACTGAACAGAAACTACTAAAACTATATAACTGAAGAACATACTCTTCAGTTGTTTTACAAATACTGAAACAAAGAAAACTACTGAAAGGTAAACCATCACAACTACTGAAGAAGACCTCTTCAGCTGTTGTGACAACGTCTGATACTTTGGTCTTCAGCACTTGTGTCTTCAGACTTTGTCTTCAGCACTTGTGTCTTCAGACTTTGTCTTCAGCACTTGTGTCTTCAGACTTTGTCTTCAGCACTTGTGTCTTCAGACTTTGTCTTCAGCACTTGTGTCTCAGACTTTGTCTTCAGCACTTGTGTCTTCAGACTTTGTCTTCAGCACTTGTGTCTTCAGACTTTGTCTCAGCACTTGTGTCTTCAGACTTGTCTTCAGCACTTGTGTCTTCAGACTTTGTCTTCAGCACTTGTGTCTTCAGACATTGTCTTCAGCACTTGTGTCTTCAGACTTTGTCTTCAGCACTTGTGTTCAGACTTTGTAATCAGCTGTTGTCTTCAGCTGTTGTGGTCTTCGGTAGTTGTTGTGACGTCTGTGGGACTTAAAGGTTGTTCTGATTCGGCACATTGGTTCTTTTGGTCCAACATAGAGCAATTGGTTGCTTCCAAAGTTCATAGATATTTGTGGGATACAAATATTGGACTGACCCGCATCTCAAATTTTACTACATGGAATCTTCTAGATTGATCATAAGTAAATTTGAGTAAAGGTGAATATCATTTGGTATCCTCTGACCTGAGATACATTTTGGATTTTGATATTCACAAAGTGTTATACCTTGAGCTAGTTCTTCACTGCCCTAAAATAATGGACAGTACGTAAGGCTATGTTCAGGCGTGACACGAAGTGTTTGTGAGAAACGTATGTATTCAAGATGGAATTTGTTCCTCTTATTCGTTGAGAGCAAGATGTCTAAGGCCTGATTAAGTTAATCAACAAGGAATGATCATTCTATGTCCTTCGATTTAACATGACATCTGTAACAAAAGGATAAATGATTGATTCACCTAAATCATTTCAAGTTGGATACTTGAAGGGGATGATGTTATTGAATGGCTTCAAGTCATGTGTATTAAGGGTAGTAAACCGTTGTTAGGCGGTATTTACTGCTTGCATCAATCTTCTACGAATCTTGTGCAAGTGGGAGATTGTTGAATTCTTTATGCCCAATACACAAAGAACATTGATGTGGTTAGTACGTTATGATCCATGTCGGGTCATACCCAATAATAAGCTTAGCAAACACCAAATAATATTTAATTGATGATATGATCATACAATTAAATAAAAACACCAATTTAGAAAATCGGTTTTCTAAATAAGTTGCATATGAGATTGAACAATTTATATGAATATTTTGTTTATAGATATTGTTTGTAATGTTATTTAAGTCACTTAAATAACTTCAAACAATAAGTGAGTGTGTATGAGTTATTCAATTAAAATTTTAATTATATGAATAACTTATATAATCCCTTGTCAATTGTGTTTTAATTTTATTTGGGGGGAAAACCAAAACCCAAGTAGTTTCGGCCGCCCCATTTGGGTGAACCACTTCTTGGTTTTGTTTTAAGTGTCTTGGAAACACGCACTTGTACATACATTTCACTCCATCTTCTTCTCTCTCTCACATGCAAAACCACAACATAAGAAAAAGGGTTTTCTTGTTTTGTTAAAGGGATTCTCGACTGCGAGGTTCTAGCAGTCTTATCATTTGGTTTTTGTTTGTAACATAAGAAAAAGGGTTTTCTTGTTTAAATGGTTAAACTATGAAACTTGTTCTATCAAACCCTAATATTGTGGTCAGTGAATATGGTGCACTTCGTCCCGTATAGGTAGTGCCTCCAAATCTTTAATGCGAAGACCGTAGCTGCTTACTCCAAATCATGAGTAGGGTAATTAACCTCATCAACCTTCAACTATTGGGATGCATAGGCTATAACTCTTCCCCTCTGCATTAACACACAGCCCAACCCCGAGTTAGAAGCATAAGAATAAATCACCAGATCATCACTTCCATCAGGTAATGACAGAACAAGAGCTTGAGTCAACCTTGCCTTTAACTCCTCGAACACCTTCTCTTGAGCTTGACCACAAACAAACTTTACATCTTTCCGGGTCAACTTGGTTAGTGGAGAAGGGATCCTAGAGAAGTCTTGAATGAATCTTCTTTAGTAGCCCGGCAAACCCAAGAAACTACGAATCTCGGATGGCCCCTTTGGAGACTTCCATTGCATCACCGCCTCCACCTTTGCTGGATCCAACATAATACCCTAGGGATTAACTACATGACCCAAAAACTGAACTTCGCGCAACCAAAACGCGCACTTAGAGAATTTAACATACAGTGTCTCGCTTCTTAACGTCTCTAACACCTCCCGAATGTGACCAACATGCTCCTCCTCATTCTTAGAATAAATCAAGATATCATCTATAAACACAATCACTAATTTATCTGATATCAGCCAACACACTTGATTCATCAGGTCCATAAAAGCAGCTGGTGCTTTGCTCCACCCAGATGACATAACTAAGAACTCGTAGTGACCATAACGCATGCGAAAAGCTGTTTGAGAAGTGTCTTGCTCCTTAACCTTCAGCTGATGATAACTAGATCGAAGGTTTTTCCTCGAGAACCAACTGGCACCTTGAAGTTGACCAAACAAATCATCAATTCTCGATAACGGGTATCGATTCTTTGTTGTCACTTATTCAGCTAACGGTAGTCGATACACATCCTCATGCTACCGTCTTTCTTTTTCATGAATAAGACTGGAGCACCGCAGGGAGAAATACTCGGCCTAATAAACCCTTTATCGGGTAGCTCTTGCAATTGCTTCATCAACTCTTTCATCTCAGTCGGAGCCAAACGATACGGTGCCTTGCCAACAGGTTGGGCACCTAGTATCAAATCAATCTGAAACTCGATCTCTCGGTTAGGTGGCACTCCTGGTATGTCTTCTAGGACCACGTCTGGAAAGTCAAACACAACCGGTACATCACGCAATTGTGGTGTTGGTGTATCCACGTCCTTTACATAGGCCAAGTAGGCGCTACATCCCCGCCTCATGCACTTTCCCGCCATCGCCATTGAGATTACTTTCGGGATCGTCGTGACTCGATCCCTATAAACCGTCACCACATTCCCGTCAGGCGCTGATAAACGAATCATCTTCTCTTGACACACAATGTTGACCTCGTATTCCGCTAACCAATCCATCCCAAGAACCACATCGAAACCACCTAAGGTCATGACGAATGATTTAACCAGAAACTTATGACCTTCTAGTTCCACGTCACAACCTTCTACCATCTCAGAAATCCTAGTAGACTAACCTATGGCAGTTTCTACGTGAAAGGGCGTATCAACACTCCTACTACTAAGAGGCAGTTTAGCATACAGAGAAGCAGAAAGAAAACTTTTACTAGCACCAAAATTGAATAACACAGAGGCTAAAGTTTGGTTTACTAGAAACGTACCTCACACAACATCAGGGTCCGTCCTAGCCTCCTCCTACGTCATCATAAATGCTCTGGCGCTCGCCCTCGGTCCTCCTCCTACAGACTTCTTCATCCTCGAACTCTCAGCCCTTGGCTTTTTACAGTCCCAACTCATGTGACCACTTTGCCCACAGTTGAAGCACCTCACAACCCCACAATCTCTAGCCATATGACTAGGCTTCCCACATTGAAGCAGATGTTTGACCCCCATTTGCATTCTCCCAAATGCTCTTTCTCGCATTTACCACACCTCTTCGACCCCGGACCAGGTGTGACCACCCCGCGATCATCCACCCATGCCTTCTTTTTACTCGTCGAAGCACCACCCTGACCAAACCTTTTTCCATTCCAATTCCAGTCACCACCACCTTTCCTGCTGCCTTCAGTCACCACTATAGTTCTTTTATCATACAATCTCCCTGCCAAATCAACAGCTGACCTAAACGTGCTTGGTCGGGCAGCGATCATGTGCCTACCGATATCCGCCGGCAAACCCTGAATGTATCTCTTAATCTTTCGTGACAAAGGCGTCACTTGGTCCGGCACCAGCTGTGCCATCTCACTGAATTTGATGGAGTACTGCTGATGCGTCATGGTTCCCACCTCCAGCTGTAGGAACTCTCTCTCAACCTTATCCATCTCCTTATGAGGACATAACTCCTCAATCACCAACTTCTTTAACTCTGCCCACTTCATCCTCCGATAGCCCTGCTACCCTCAGCTTGGACAATATTATCCCACTAACACAGAGCCGAGTTCACAAACGAGTGGGCACCAAGTTTCACCTTCTAATATTCAGAACAACTTCCATTTCTCTCACCCATCGGTGAGTAGCAGTAGCAGTGCAATTACCATGAAAAGTAGGGGGCTTGCACCTTAAAATGCCCCGTAGTTACAGCCTCATGCCGCCTCCGGTGCAGGGTTTTCATCCTCCTCTTCTTCATCATCAGAGAGAACCGTTTCGTGCTCCGATCACTCCTATTCTCCAGAGGACCAAGCTAACTCCTTTCTCTCTCCTTCGTGTACAGCCTTAATCACTTCAGTTAGTCTAGACGGTAAGATAGTCTGCATGATTTGATGCACTTCTTCCACAACAGCCTCCTTTACTAAGGCTCTCAGATTGGCGCTCTCATCACCGCCTTCCAGATGAGGGGTCCCGGGTTCTTCATGAACCACCCTTTTGGCTCTAGGCCTTCCTCTCGTACCCTGTGGTTCCGCATCACGACCTCCACCACGTGAAGCTTTAGATAATCTACCACTGGCTATCCTCTAGCGCACTGAAAGATTTAAACACCGACACGGTTATTCAAGGGAACAGCTCAATTTATGTCCAGTATAGTAAGTCACTAATTACAGTGTCCAGTTGTGATTAGCCACTTACTTTATTCTTCATACCTCGAGCATTACTTATCCTGACTAGTTCAGTATCTGTTGATACATATGTACCTAGTTTAGGAGCTTAATATAAAATGTTTGTCTTGTCTTACATATATGAAATAAGTGAGTTGAATGAAATACAATATGTGATGGATGCTTATAATGTTTAACGTTCCATCGTTTATTGTGTAATAACGCATATTGAACTAATTACATAGGTTTGAGGTTATTGTACATAGTTCTTAGTCAATAATGATTGAGAAACATGTTCAACTTGATTGTATGAAATATTCAAGCGAGTGGACCATGTTAACGAACCATACGCATGAATACTTCATGCTAATGGACCAGTCGCACGACTGAACTAGGAGACTGGATTAGTCGTACGACTGAACCAGGAGACTGGATTAGTCGTAAGATTGAGACATAAGATTGACTAAATCCCATGACTGAATCCTCAGTCGTGTGTATGGATCAATCTCATGATTCAGTAGCATGACTGAACCATGCTAATGTTTTAGTCGTACGATTGGAAAACCCTAACCTATAAATACCACCTAGTTCGTGGACAAACATAACAATTCGAATACCTACGAACATAATCGTACCCTAGCTGTCTAGAGACTCAAGAAAACGTGTTCCAAGTTTGATCGTTAGATTGATCTGAACTGCGTTCTCCCTGATTGGATCGCCAATCAAATAGGATTCCGCACTATTTGATTTGATATATGCGTAGAATCAGTTAGTACTCCGTAGGTACAAGGTCCCTAACAAGTGGTATCAGAGCTTCAACCTATTAGAGATGAGTGCCATGGGAGCTTCAAACAAATCAGATGACCTTTGTCATAGATTTGGGATATAGAAAGCAAGTTATTTTGTAATTGTTGAACGTAGATGACCTTGTCAAATTTGACTTTCTGATTTCCCACTTCGCCTTAGCGGTGATGTGTCCTCCTTTATTTGCAGAAAATGAGACATGTCCCCCTTTAATTTGTTTGACATTTGAAAGGAGAGACTGGTTCCCAGTCATGTGCCTAGGCGCCCCACTATCAACAATCCAGGTATTTGTGATATCATTGTAACGAACACCCTGCACATTCAATGGAAATTATTAGTTTAGATTTGGGACCCAAGCCTTAACTGGCTTGGGTGACCTAGAGGAATCACACATCATGAACTCAACCCACTGTCCATTTGAGGGTGAGGGCATATCAATCTTCTTATTGTTCTCATTATCAGACATTGGACTTCATTTTGTTGATACATATATGTACCTAGATCCTGATCTGAATGTAATATGTCTTGCACTTATGTAATTATTGGGTACTTAATGAATTACAAATATTTGGTTGCGTTTATAACGTTTAATATTTCATTAATGAGTTGTTTATCGCATATTGACTTGATTATATAGGTTGTGGTTGCTTGAATTAATATAAATAATGTTATGACAATTAATACATTCAAACTTAATAACATGAAGTCATCATGCGAACGGCCCATACTAATGGACTATAGGCATGAACAACTACATACGAATGACCCAGTCACACGACTGAACCAGGAGACTGGATCAGTCGTATGACTATAACATGAGATTGGCTCAGTCGCACGACTAAATACTCAGTCGTGCGAGTGGATCAACCGCGTGTCTCAGTGGCACGATTGAACCATGCTGATGGTTCAGTCGCCCGAATGACCAACCCTAACCTGTAAATACCACCTAATTCGTGGAAACACGTAAGCATTCAATCCACTTCGACTCCAGACGTACCCTAGCCGTCCAGAAGCCTCTAAGTTCGTACTCCAAGTTCATAGAACGCTGTAGATCCATTCCTAATCGATTCTTGATGTTAGATTCAATACGTTATTGTTTCTACGTGCATTCTCACTGATTGGATCCCCAATCAAATTGGATTTCGTACTATTTGGTTTGGTTTAACACGTTAATCCATTGGTATTTTGTTCAAATACCAGGTCCTAACAAGTGGTATGAAAGCTCTGGCTCTTGATTACGTGTTGATTCAATAGTTTTGATACAAAAATTGTGTTTTTTCATAAAAAACGCTATCTTTTTCTGTCTAACGGAGTCTTAGATGTTTCCTGATCGAAAATTTGAGTTTTTCCGGCATACGGCTATTAGGGTTTGATAAAATTCAAGTTTTTATGGACAAATCAAGTTAAATCTACGAATTATCAAACTTCAGCAAGTTCAGTCGCATGATTAGACCAATCGCACGACTGAGTTCATTCGCACTCTCCAACCGCACGATTGGACTCATTCGTACCTTAAATCGTACAACTGAGAACTTCATTCGGAATGATTCATCGGCATTTGTTCAGTCGCACAATTGAACCATCCGCATTGTTCAATCGCACGAATAAGTTTAATCGCATACCTTCATTCGCATACATTAGCAGTTTGTTAAACAGTAAAGTTAAACCTAACGGAGGACTAGTTTTCAGCATACACAGCAAGTAGAGAAACATGTATTCAGAATCTACTTCTCTTAGAGAACGAAGTGAGGATTCACAATAAACCCCCAAAACTTATTACGTTAGATGACTACCCACAATGGAAGCAACGTTTCGAAATGTACTTAAATGGTGTAGATACAAATTTGTGGGAGGCCATCGAGTCGGGTTATAGCATGCTAGTAGGAGCTGACGGAGTCAAACCTACTCTAAGTGGTATGTCGGATTCTCAGAAGGTAAAACACAATGCTGAGAAGAAAGTCTATGCTTTGCTTACTCAGTCTATTCTGAAGGATATTTCCATCAGTATTCGGAGTATACTCAAACAATGAAACTTTAGGATGCGTTGGAAAAGAGGTATGCGGATATGCCTCTCAGAAGGCCATCAAGGCAAAAGCCTTGAAGAATGAGTTTGACAACATCTATTCTATGGGAAAAGAAGGCCTTGATGATGTGATCGATAGATTCTACCACTTGATGAGTGAGATGCACACTCATGGAGTGGTTACATCAATGGAGGATAAGGTATCCAACTTTGCTCATTACCAGAAAAATGGGCTTTGTTTGTCTCAAATCTCAGATAGAATGGAATGCTCTCAAAGTTAGAGATAAATGACTTCATTCTGAAACTGAGAGAAGAGGAGCTAGGATGAAGTATCGAGCCCAAAAGGCTAACTACAATCAGAATCCTGCACTCTACAATGTTACTCCTTCGGTCAAGACATCTGGAGCGCCACTGCAAACCGCCTTCATCTCAAGCGTAGCAGTTCCAGCACAACCCTCAACTTCAGGATCCGAATCTTCAGGGTCATCTAGCACCCAATATATGATACCTGAAGCTAATACAGCAAAGCTCATAACCGACAACTTCGGGAATATGACTATGGAGGTGGCCAGAGAACATATGGACCTCTTAGCTGTGGTGGTTCAATCCTACGATGGATTAGTTGCTGGAAAGATAGGAAACTGCCACCTGTCAGATGAAGATTATAAGCAGGTGGATGAGATGGAGTCGGAACGTATGGACATAATGTGGGCCATGGCAAGTGCTATCCGACAAGCTAAAAAGTTTGTCAAAAAGACCAGACAGGACTTGGTTGCCACAAAAGACACAACCTTTAGGTTCGACAAGTCAAAGGTTACATGTTTCAACTGCGGTGAGAAGGGACACTTCAAGAGGGAGTGTGTAACACCAAGGAAGACGGGTAATGGCAATCCCTTCTCGTCCTTTAATCGTCAGGTAAAGGCCACATCTAGTAGTTCTACCTCATCTAGCAAGGACCAAAAGCCTTAACTGCTAACGAGGATGAAGGACAGGACTGGAGCTTTCTGTTCGTGTCACCACGAGAGTCCAATATAGCTAGTGTGGAGGATATTGATGACGATTCTGCAAGTGAGGGTGTTGGACCAAAAGAACCAATGAACCTGATCAGAAAAAACCTCTAAGTCCCATAGACATTACAACTGTTGAAGAAGATCACAACAGCTGAAGACATCAGCTGATTACAAGGTCTGAAGACAAAGTCTGAAAGTAAATTACTGAAGAACAAAGGCTGAAGACAAAGTCTGAAGCCATCAGCTGAAGACAAAGTCTAAAGCCATCAGCTGAAGACAAAGTCTGAAAGTAAAGTACTAAAGATAAAGATTGAAGACCAAAGTGATCAGTAGTTGTCACAACAGCTAAAGTAATTAACTTCAGTAGTTGTGATGGTTTCTTTTCGGTACTTGTAATTTTCTTTTCATTAGTTATAGTTGCAGTAGTTTAGTTTTAGTAGTTTTATGCTTCTTTTACTTAGCATTCTCTGAGATGTAATCAGTAGTTGAGAACATTCTTAGTAGTTTGCATAGTTTTAGTAGTTTGAATAATTCTGTTAGATGTCACTATCAAGTGACATCAGCAGACGTCACATCTCCTGTATAAGGGATGTTGACCTAGTTGTAATGCATGACATTGAGCCACCACTAAAGCATATGAATGAAATATCTCTTTTGCAGAATTCTCTTTTTCTATAACCATTTACTGTTACATTGAATATCAATTGTGTTCTTGTGAATTGTTTAATTCATTGTTCGAATTCCGCTGCAATACTCTCTAATTAAACAAACTCAGATCATTGATCTTAACAAATGGTATCAGAGCGAGGTTAATCATTGATCGATCTAACAATTGATCATTGAAACTGCTATTCGATATATAAGTTTGATTGAATTAGCATATTTGCAAGAATTGGTTATAGATCATTGAATTTCTGCTGCTTTCGTTTATCTGCTTTGAGTTTTCTCTTGGTTCATGTTGAGTTTGTTGTGTTTTGCACTAAATCAGTTAAAACTTAATTGAATTTGGTTGAATCTGAGAAGGACCACTCCTTCTAATGACCCTCACAATACCGGTTCCTCAACCAAGCCTCCGATGCTGGTTAGGACTGAGTATAACATATGGCAACGAAGAATGCTTCATCACCTGTCTGTTAACAGTTCAGGTTGTTGGAAATCTGTGGTACATGGTCCACACAAACCTATGGTGAACAATCCGGAAACCAACCAAATGGTTCCGAAGAATAAGGAACAATACTCATATGAGGATCGAAAACTATTTGAGATTGATGCTAAAGCGCATGGAATTCTGGCCATGGCACTGCCGAATGAAATCTATTATGGGCTTATGTATCATGAAACTGGTAATGACCTCTGGAATGCATTGAAAGAACAATTTGGTGGAACAGATGAGGTCTTAGAAAACAACAGAGAAATCCTTGCCTAACAATATGAGACATTCTCTCATAGGAAGGGTGAATCATTGACTCAACAGTTTGATTGTTTCTCCTGTTTGATCTCTGAGCTAAAAATGGTCAAACATGAATACACTAATAGTCAGATGAACAACAGATTCCTCCGCTCACTGCCTGAGAGATGGGATACATATACCATTGTCCTACGCTCTAGTGCAAATCTGGATAGCCTATCTCTCACCCAACTCCATGGGAAACTGCTTACATTTGAAAGAGAGATAAAGCAGAAAAGGAATCTGGCATCATCAGGAAAGCTCACTGATGACTTTGTACCAGGGAAAACTACCTCGGTTGGTCATGAGTCAGAATATGCTGCATCAAAAAGCAATTATGATAAGCATATAGATTTCTCCTCAAACGGTTCAGATCATGCATTTGTTAGTGTTGACAGTCAGTCAGGCTGTAATAGTGACAATTTGTGTTTCATTATGGATAATTTAAAGGGTATTGCTCATGATGACTTAGAAGAGATGGATATTCTGAGCCAAATGGCCTTGATTAATATCAGATCTCAAAAGTTCTATAAGAGAACTGGTAGGAAATTTCCAGGACACTCTGGCAAAACCAAAGTTGGTTTTGACAAGAGTAAGTTGAGGTGTCACAAATGCCACAGGCTTGGACACTTTGCAAGAGAGTGTAGATCATCTGGATCTAACTCCTCTGCACCCTTTGTGACTTTTCCAAGCATAGTCCACAAAACAGAGGGCAACATCCTGCTAGTTCTGGTCGTCATTCAGAACCTATATCTTATGCATATTTTGTCCTTCAGGGTCCAATGTTATTACATGCCACACCCAAATCCGGTTCAAGTTCCTATTGCACAACAACCTCAAGCCCTACCTGAGCATCTACCATCTCCATCATCTCAATCACAACCTCATCACAGCTTCTTCACCCCTGGTATTGTTGACCGGAGCAGTTTACCAGATGATCTATCTGGTAATGACAAATTATTTGCTGCTGATGGTGAACATGGTGGTGAACATCCTTTTGGGAATCTAGCTCTCATGGCCCTGGAATCTACGGATAGTTCATGCTCCAATGCATCTTCATCACAGGCAGGTATCCTCTGAGGCTAAGGCCAAGCTATGTTCTGAATCTTGCATAGATGCATTTATCTCTATTAGAGAGGCAAATGTAGCTTTAATAAATCAAAATCTAGAGCTTGAGCAAACCTTTTCCAAAAGAAAAGTTGAATATGAGTCTGTCCTTAGATGATGAGATTTATAAGTTTAAATGCCAATTAAATGATGAAAAGGCTAAGCTTGAGGTCATTCTTGAGAACCATAGAGATCTCAAAGAAAAACTTGCAGTTACCCAAGTTGAGTGTGATCGCTAGGTATCATCCTGCAAGGGATTTGAAATGCTGCTCAGCAAGCAATCTGCTTCAAATGTGAAGTTTGGAATAGGTTACAACCATATTGCACCACCTACAGATTTTACTCCAAAACCAATAGTAAAATTTGAAGGTGAAAGTAATTTCCAAACCACATCATCATGTGCATCATCCTCAAGTGATCACCCAAAATCACAAGATGAAATCAGTCTTGATACCTCAGCAAATCAATTGGCTGATGGGTTAACTACAGATAAGCACATGAAGCTGAGTACTTTAGATGTTGTCCCTCAAAGTACCTCAAGTACTGAAGGGCAAGTCACAACATCTGAAAAGCATTTCAAATCAGCTGAAATAAAAGGATTAACAATGCTGATAGAGAACAGCTGAAGAACAAGTCTTTAGTTGTTACTGATCGATCAGTACTAAACAAAAGTACTGAAAGGAGGAAAGTACTGAAGAGCACACCTTCAGTAGTTTCCACATGAGCAGTTGATCAATCCAAGATGAAGAATAAGCCATGTGAAATATGTGGTAAATTTAATCATCTTTCTGATGAATGTTGGTACAGAAAGGGTTCCAAACTCAACAGAGATAAGCTCATTAAAATCCAGATGGATGAAATGAAAAATGAGCTTGAGACTAAGTTTGTACCACAGTCATCCCAATGTGATAAACCTAAGCCTTCAACCAAATCCAAAAAGAAGGATAGGGTTTATCATAAAACAATGATAGTGCTTCTCATA
Source organism: Flaveria trinervia (assembly GCA_025506515.1). Classification (NCBI taxonomy): domain Eukaryota; kingdom Viridiplantae; phylum Streptophyta; class Magnoliopsida; order Asterales; family Asteraceae; genus Flaveria; species Flaveria trinervia. Next base: position 29,465,903 of record CM046456.1, read on the forward strand.
ACAAACATCAGACTAAGTCTGTGAATTTTAAGGTGGAAATGGTGGGTCACAGGAACTCATCAAACACAAGTACTCATATGTCATAAGAGCTGAAAGCTTTAGCTACAAATAAGAAAAGATGGTTCAGCATTTGTTGGGGAGAGTTAACCAAGTAAATGCACCTGTGATCAAACCACTGAAAATGCATTCCAAGCCCAAATCCAAGGAATCCATTTCAGCACCATCTCCTTCTTCATCAGCTATTAATCATAAGAAACAAGTTATGGTTAAATCTGTTGATGAAAACAGAGCCAAAACCAAAAAGGTTTGGGTCTCAAAACCTAACTAGTTCTTTATGATGAATGCAGGGTTCTTCAGCATGCCAAAGGAGCATCTGGTATGTAGACAGTGGAGGATCTATGCATATGACTAGGAGCAGTTCTCTTCTTAATGACTACTCTCAAGGAAGAATGGATTTGTTTCATTTGGAAATGATACCAAGGGTTACATCATCAGGAAAGGATATGTATCTAATGGAGATATCAGATTTGATGATGTTAACCATGTGGAGAATCTCAAGTATAATCTACTGAGTGTCAGTGAGATGTGTGATAAAGGGCATCTTGCACTTTTCACAAGCCAGAACTGCAGGATTCTATCTCCCAAAGTTCTGAGGCTGATGACAAGGTATTGGATGAACATACTCTCCTGAAGGCCAACAGGATTGGAAGAGTGTAGCCTTGGATTGTCAAAGAAGATTGATTTGAAGGCATCCTTGCCTGTTCTCCAAAGCCTCTCCTCAGTAATCTAAACTGTGGCATAGAAGGCTGGGTCATGTTAATCTCAAACATAAATCAGCTGATCCACAATAGTTTAGTGAGAGGTCTACCAATAAGGAGTTCACTGTGATGAAACCTGCACTGCTTGTTTGAAAGGAAAACATCCCAAAGTCTCATTCTCCTATAAAGAACCTAAGTCCACTACCTGTTTGCAGTTAGTGCACATGGATCTATTGGGTCCTGTGAGAGTGATAAGCATGGCAAAAAGAAATACTGTCTGGTAATTGTGGATGATTACCCAGATTTGTATGGACTTTCTTCTTGCATTCAAAGGATGAGGTTGCTCAGACGATTATAAACTTTGTGTTTGTATGTTGAGAAGCAATATTCCCTATCAGTAAAGTGTTATAAGGAGTGATAATGGAACTGAATTCAGAAACCATACACTTGATGATTTTTATCTATCAAAATGAATCAAGAGGCAGTTTAGCATCCCAAGGACTCCAGAACAAAATGGAGTAGTGGAGAGATAGAACAGGACCCTAATTGATGCTGCAAGGTCTTTGTTGGCTGACTCTGTTTGCCATTGACCTTTTGGGCTGAAGCTGTTAACAAGCTTGCTATGTGCAGATAGAGTATTAGTAAATCAGAGGTTGATGAAGACTCCATATGAAGTTCTACATCATTTGGCTCCTCTAATTTCATTTTTCAAAGCCTTTGGGTGTCCTTGTTTCATTCTAAACACAAAAGATCAACTCAAAGAAATTTGATCTAAGGTGGATGCAGGGTATTTTGTAGGTATTCATCCACATGCAAGGCTTACAAGGTCTTCAACTGCCAAACAAAGATAGTTGAAGAAACCTTGCATGTGAAATTCAATGATCTCCTAAGGGTAAAATTCCACAAAAACTTGTTGAGTTGTTTGATCTGGACATACTGCAATATGTTCCTTATCAACTCCAGCTGTTGTAGATCATGTGGAATAAATCATCTTCGCAGCGAGTTTCCACTGGTGGTACTGAAGATGATGATGATATCAGTACTCACCTTTTCAATTTCGTGACCAACTGCCTGAGTCTGCTAACTTGATGTTCTGTAGCTTCTGTAGCTCCATCCACAACAAATGCTGATGAGATTTTGATCCTCTACATCATTTCAATTGCCATCTAATACTTGGTTCAAGAGTCTGGATCAAATATGTTGCTACTGAACCGGCTATACAACATTTGCATTGATCTTATAGTGTACCAAGAGCTGAAGAATCACCCCATGTCTCAAATCATTGGTGATATCAATGCTGGTGTCTCAAACAGAAGTCAATGTCTAACTTGTGCTTCCAGCGCTCTTCATCAGTCAGCTAGAGCCAAGAACTATCATGTTGTTGAGAGACAATGGATGGGTTGAAGCCATGCAGCTTGAGCTACTTCAGTTCAAAAGCAGCAAGTGTGGAATGGTTCCTCTCCCCCAGTAAGTGTGCAATAGGCACTAAATGGGTGTTTAGGATATAAAAATGATGATGAAAATGGGCTTATTGTCAAGAACAAGGTAGACCAATAAGAGAAGAGTATTGATTATGATGAAACCTTTGCCCATTAGCCTACAGAGGCAATTAGATTGTTCTTAGATATGCTACATTCCACAATCTAAAGTTTCAAATGGATGTTAAAAGTGCTGGTTTTTATATGGTAAAATAAAGAAGAGGTTTAGGTGGTCAACCACCAGGTTTTGAGACAATAAAAATCCTGATGGGGTGTATAAAACTTGCTAAGGCTCTTTAGGGTTGAAGCAAGCTCCTAGAGCCTGGCATGAAACACTTGTCAATTTCTTCTTAAAAAATAATTTCACTAGGGATCATAGATAAACTTGTTTATTAAGCAAGTGGAGCAGGCATAACTACTGTTCAAATGTATTGTTGCTGATATAATGTTTGCTCCTCTAATCCCCAATTGTGTGATGATTTTACAAGTTTAATGAAACAAAAAAAGTTTGAAATAAGTGCAAGGGAGAATATAGTTCTTTCTAGCTTGCAAATCAAACAAAAACTTGTTGGACCAAAAGAACCAATGAGCCAAGATCAAAAACCTCTAAGTCCCACACGGTATCACAACAACTGCTGAAAGCCTCATCAGTAGTTTGACAAGTGCTGAAGACTTCAACAGCTGAAGATCAAGTGCTGAAGACCTTAACAGCTGAAGAAACAAAGTGCTGAAGTACAACAGCTGAAGAACACAAGTGCTGAAGCTGAAAGACCAAAGTACTGAAGTACAACAGCTGAAGAGTTCACAAGTGCTGAAGATCAACAACTGATGTACAAAGTCTGAAGACAAAGACTGAAGACATCAGCTGATGATATCTACTGAAGTCATCAGCTGATGAAACACCTGAGGTCAAAGTCTGAAGATCAAGTACTGAAGCCTCAGTAGTTTGTCACAACTGCTGAAGAGTACTTCTTCAGTAGTTGTGATATCAGTAGTTTATTTTCTAGTTTCAGTAGTTTTGTAAAACGACTGAAGAGCTTGTTCTTCAGTCGTTGTAGTTTCAGTAGTTTTATATTTTGTACTTAACTTGCTGATATGTTCTCAGTAGTTGTGAACATTTCAGTAGTTTGTTAAGAATTAGTTATTTCTGTATTGGATCTGCCAGTTGTCACTTTCCGTGATAACAGCAGTGACTGTTGCACTCTATATAAGGAGTGACAACCTATTGTAATTGTGAGTAAAATGAGTAATTGAATGGAATGGATGATTGATTCGATTAGAAATATTCTACATCTATAAACATTCCTAGAAATCAGAAATACATATTCTCTCCTATAACCGTATGCGGTCTTAATGCTTACAAATATCGATTGCTTGCTACAATTGTCTAATTCGTGTTGTATTCCGCTGCTTATATTCTGATACATCAAACTTGTGATCACTGATCCTGTCAAATGGTATCAGAGCAGGTTAATCATTGATCGATCTAATAATTGATCATTGAAACTGCTATTCAAGATCCAAGTTTGATTGAATTAGCTTTTGTTTTTGCAAGAAACGGTTATAGAGATTGAATTTTCTGTATTTCTGCTCATTCATCCTGAGATCTTTTTCTTGGTTCTCATTGAGTTGTTGTGGTTGTCTAAAACTTTTTAAAAACTTGAACTAAACTGTTTTTGAACTGAAAATGACCACTCCCTCCAATGATCCTCACAATACTGGTTCCTCAACCAAGCCTCCTATGCTGGTTAGGAATGAGTATAACATATGGCAAAGACGTATGCTCCATCACCTGTCTGTTAACAGCGCAGGGTGTGGACATCAGTGGTACATGGTCCACACAAGCCTATGGTGAATAACCGGAAACCAATCAAATGGTTCCGAAGAGGAGGGAGCAATACTCAGATGAGGATAAGAAGTTGCTTGAGATTGATGCAAAAGCCCATGGAATTCTGGCCATGGCTTTGCCCAATGAAATCTATTCTGGGCTAATGCATCATGAAACTGCCCATGACCTCTGGATTGCTTTGAAAGAACAATTTGGAGGAACAGATGAGGTCTTGGCAAATAATAGAGAAATTCTTGCCCAACAATATGAGACATTCTCTCATAGAAAGGGTGAGACACTGACTCAACAATATGAGCGGTTTTCTTGTTTGATCTCTGAACTAAAAATGGTCAAACTTGAATACACCATATTCAGATGAATAACAGATTTCTCAGATCACTGCCTGAGAGATGGGACACATATACTATTGTCCTACGCTCCAGTGCAAGTTTGGACAAACTATCTCTCACCCAACTCCATGGGAAATTGCTCACTTTTGAGAGAGAGATAGAACAGAAGAGAAAGCTGTCTTCATCTGGAAAGCTCACTGAAGACTTTATCAAGGCAACACTGCCTTGGTGGGTCATGAGTCAGAATATGCTTCATCTGAATGCCAGTATGATGAGCATATTAATTTCTCTTCGAGCACTTCTAATTCTGCATTTGTAAGTGTTGATGGTCAGTTCACTGGGTGTAATAATGACAATCTATGTTTCATTATGGATGATCTCAAAGGGATTGCTGATGATGACTTAGAAGAGATGGATATTTTGAGCCAAATGGCCTTGATAAATATCAGATCTCAGAAGTTCTACAAAAGAACTGGAAGAAAATTCCCAGGACTCTCTGGCAAAACCAAAGTTGGTTTTGACAAGAGCAAGTTGAGGTGTCACAAATGCCAACGGCTTGGACACTTTGCAAGAGAGTGTAGATCAACTGGATCTAACTCTACTGCACCCTTTGTGACTTTTCCTGGCAATAGTCAACAAAACAGAGGGCAACATCCTGTCACATCTAGTCATCATCCTCAACAACAATCTCCGGCATATTTTGTTCCTCAGGGTCAAATGCCATATCAGTACCCTGGTTATTACATGCCACAGTCAAATCAAGTTCAAGTTCCTATGACACCACAACCTCATGCATTACCAGAACCTCAGCCTTCCCTATCTCATCAACAACTTCATCTCAACAACACAGCTTCTTCACCCAGGAGTTGTTGACTGGAGCAGTTTACCAGATGACTTGTCTGGTCATGATCAACTGTTCTCAGGTGCTGGTCAACATGGTGGTGACAGTCCCTTTGGGAATCTAGCTCTTATGGCTTTGGAGTCTGCTGATACTTCATCTTCCAATGCCTCTACACCTCAGGTATCACAGGTATCCTCTGAGGCAAAAGCCAAATTATGTTCTGAACAATGCATAGCAGCATTTGCTTCCATTAGAGAAGCAAATGTAGCTTTAATTAATAAGAACATTGAGCTAGAACAAATAATTTCCAAAAACAAAGCTGAGTTTGAGTTTGTGCTCAAAGATAAAAATGATGAGGTTTATAAACTGAATTGCAAAATAATTGATGATAAGGCTAGAGAAGATGTACTTCTAGAGAAGTACAAAGATCTCAAAGAAACCCTTGCAGTTACCCAGGTCGAGTGTGATAGATGGGTACAATCATGCAAAGGTTTTGAAATGCTTCTTAGTAAGCAATCTGCTTCAAATGTGAAGTTTGGAATTGGCTACAATCACACTGCTCCACCTACAGATTTTACCCCAAGAGCAGAGGTAGAATCTGATGGTGAGAGTGATAACCAATCCATCAAATCATGTGATCTACCTTCTGATACAGCACAATCAGAAGTAGCAGTCAGCATCAAGTCCCCTTGAACCTATCAGCTGATGTTGATGGTCCAAATGCTGACATTCACATGATCAATAAGTTGATCAACTCAGGAGTTAATCCTGAAGGTCCTGAAAGGACTGGAGAGCAGGATTTAACACCTGAAGTTCAAACTTCAACTGCTGTCAGTACTGAAGAGAAGAAAACTGGCAGTAGAAAGAGTTTGAAGACTACTAAAGAGGTGTCAAGAAAGCAACCAATGCTTCCAAAGCATTGAAGAACAAGTCTTCTGTTGCTTCACCATCTTTAGTTGATGATCAACCTAAGATGAAGAAGAAACCATGTGAAATATGTGGTTTGTTCAATCATCTTACAGATGATTGTTGGTACAAAAGAGGTTCCAAACTCAAACAAAAAGAAGAAATTAATGAGAAAATGGTAAAAATGAAAACTGAGTTTGAGACCACATTTGTATCAGCAACATCAAATCCTGTAACCCTTAAGTCCTTAAAGAAATCCAAAAAGGAAGGAGTTAAACAGGTGACAGCTGAGGGTGCTCAAAAGAAGAAGGTGCAACATAGGACTTATCTAACTCCACTAGCAATGTGTCTGATGAGCTGAAAGCTTTATCACAAAATCAGACACAGCTGGTGATGATGGTACAACATCTGTTGGGTAGAGTTAACCAACTAGATTCTCCTATGTTGAAACCACAGAAAAGGAGGTCTAAGCCAAAGGACTCCTCTTCTACACCATCTTCTTCTTCTCAGGCTGTTGTTACAATAAACATGTTAGTTTACCATCTATTGATGAGACCAGGCCCAAAACCAAAAAGGTTTGGGTCTCTAAAACTAACTGATTGTTTATTATTGCAGGGTTCTTCAACATGCCAAAGTAGCATCTGGTATGTAGACAGTGGGGGATCTATGCACATGACTGGGAACATCTCTCTTCTTCATGACTACTCTCAAGGAAAGAAGGGATTTGTCTCTTTGGCAATGATGCTAGGGGTTACATCATCGGTAAGGGCTTTGTCTCCAATGGAGAAATCAAATTTGATGATTAATCATGTGGAAAATCTCAAGTACAACCTCTTGAGTGTCAGTCAAATGTGTGATAAAGGCCATGTTGCCCTTTTCACAAGTCAAAACTGTAGGATTCTGTCATCCAAAGTTTTGCACTTGATTGACAAGGTGTTGGATGATCACACTCTCCTGAAAGCCAACAGGACAGGAAGAGTGTATGCCTTAGATCTCTCTAAGAAGATAGATCTCAAAGGCAATCCTTGCCTATTTTCCAAAGCCTCTTTCAAGAATCTAAACTGTGGCACAGGAGGCTTGGTCATGTTAATCTCAAAAACATGAATCAGCTTAGCCACAATAGTTTAGTCAGAGGCTTACCAATAAAGGAGTTCCACTGTGATGAAACATGCACTGCTTGTTTAAAAGGAAAACAGCACAAGGTCTCATTTCCTCCTATTGAAGTGTCCAAGTCCACTGCCTGCTTGCAATTACTGCATATGGATCTATTTGGTCCTGTGAGAGTAATGAGCATGGCAAAGAAGAAATACTGTCTGGTAATTGTGGATGATTACTCCAGATTTGTATGGACTTTCTTTCTACATTCAAAGGATGAGGCTGCTCAGAAGATTATCCACTTTGTGCTGTACATTGAGAAGCAGTATTCCCTTCCAGTCAAGTGTATTAGGAGTGATAATGGAACTGAGTTCAGAAATCATACACTTGATGACTTCTATCTTTCAAAGGGAATCAAAAGGCAGTTCAGCATTCCAAGGACTCCAGAACAAAATGGAGTAGTGGAGAGAAAGAACAGGACCCTCATTGAAGCTGCAAGGTCCATGCTGGCTGACTCAGGTTTGCCATTGACCTTTTGGGCCGAAGCTGTCAACACAGCTTGTTATGTGCAAAATAGAGTTTTAGTAAATCAGAGGTTGATGAAGACTCCATATGAAGTTCTCCATCATTTGGCTCCTCTGATTTCATTTTTCAAAGCATTTGGGTGTCCCTGTTTATTCTCAACACAAAGGATCAACTCCACAAATTTGATCCTAAGGTGGATGCAGGATACTTGTTGGTTATTCATCTACTTGCAAGGCATACAGAGTCTTCAACTGCAGAACAAAGATGGTTGAAGAAACTCTACATGTTAAGTTTAATGAATCTCCAAAGGACAAGATTCCACAAAGTCCTGTGGAGTTATTTGATTTGGACATACTGCAATATGTTCCTTATCAAACTCCTGCTGTTGCTCCTGTCAACAGTTCACCACCTGGTGGTACTGCTGATGATGATGATGATTGCAGTACTCACCTCTTCAGGTTTAGTGATCAGCTGCCTGACTCAACTAGACCTGATGTTCCTGTAGCGCCAGTAGCACCATCCCAACAAATGCTGATGAGATTTCTTCGAATTCAACTTCCTTTGAATTACCATCCACTGATTGTTTCAAGGAAATGATTCACCATCACCATCTGTTGCTGCTGAACCGGCTACAAACACTTGCACAGATCTCATTGTGTATCAAGATCTGAAGAATCACCCTATGTCTCAAATCATTGGTGATATCACTGCTGGAGTATCAACAAGAAGTCAATTGTCAAATTTCTGCTTCTATGCTCTCTTCATCAGTCAGCAAGAGCCAAAGAATTATCACATTGCTTTAAAGGACAATGGATGGGTTGATGCCATGCAGCTTGAGCTTCTTCAGTTCAAGAAACAGCAAGTGTGGGAACTGGTTCCTCTACCTCCAGGTAAGTGTGCAATAGGCACTAAATGGGTGTTTAGGAACAAAACTGATGAAAATGGGCTTATTGTTAAGAACAAGGCCAGACTGGTTGTTCAGGGGTTTGCACAAGAAGAAGGTATTGATTATGATGAAACCTTTGCCCCTGTAGCCAGACTGGAAGCAATTCGATGTTTTTAGCTTATGCTGCTTATCAAAACTTAAAGTCTTTCAAATGGATGTCAAAAGTGCATTTTTGTATGGAAAAGTTAAAGAAGAGGTTTATGTATGTCAACCTCCAGGCTTTGAGGACAATAAACATCCTAATTGGGTGTATAAGCTTGATAAAGCTCTTTATGGGTTAAAACAAGCTCCCAGAGCCTGGTATGAGACATTATCAAACTTTCTTCTGGAAAACAATTTCACTAGAGGCTCCATAGACAAGACTTTATTCATTAAGAAAGCTGGGCAGCATAATCTACTTGTTCAAATTTATGTAGATGATATCATTTTTGCCTCTGATCCAAAGTTGTGTGATGCCTTTACAAAGTTGATGCAACAGAAGTTTGAAATGAGTGCCATGGGAGAATTACAGTTCTTTCTGGGGTTGCAAATCAAACAAAAGGCTGATGGAATTTTTATTCATCAATCCAAATATACAAAAGATCTTTTGCAAAAGTTTGATTTACAAAACTGTAAGCCCTGTTCTACTCCCATGAGCAGCACCACACAACTGGACTCAGATCAGAAAGGTAAAGTGGTTGATGAAACACTTTACAGATGTATGATTGGGTCCTTGATGTATTTAACAGCTTCTAGACCAGATATTATGTTTGCTACATGTGTTTGTGCTAGATTTCAGGCTGCACCTAAAGAGTCTCATCTGATTGCAGTCAAGAGGATCTTTAGATATCTGCAAGGCACTCCATCTCTAGGTTTATGGTATTCTACCGGACATTCTGGTAAATTAGTTGCTTTTTCTGACAGTGACTATGCAGGGTGTAAGTTGACCAGGAAATCAACTTCTGGTGGATGTCAATTCCTAGGCAACTGCTTGATTTCTTGGCAGAGCAAGAAACAGACCTCAGTTGCTACATCCACTGCGGAAGCAGAGTACATTGCTGCTGCAAGCTGTACATCTCAGGTACTCTGGCTTCAAAACCAACTTTTGGATTATGGCATTACAGAGACTAAGACTCCATTGTTAATGGATAGTGCTTCAGCTCTTTGCATTGTCAAAAATCCAGTCCAGCACTCTAGGACCAAACATATAGAGATCAGACATCATTTTATAAGGGATTGTTTTGAAAAAGGTCTGATTGATCCTAAGTTTGTGCCTAGTGCTGATGAGCTTGCAGACATTTTTACTAAGCCTTTGGATAGTTCAACTTTCCAAAACCTGGTGTTAAGGCTTGGTATGCTGCAGCTAGAATAGGTGACAACTACTGATGATCTCAGTAATTCATACTGATGATCATGAGTACCTGTCACATATAAGTACTGATGAGCTCTTTTAACCTCAGTAGTTTTATAACTACTGAAGGCTAAAGTCTCACAAGTACTGAAGTACTTCATCTGTTCTAAACTACTGATGTAGTTACAACTACTGATGCAGTCATAACTACTGCAATCAGTAAAACAGATAAGTACTGATGTCCTATGAAACAACTGAAATCAGCCATAAAGACTGATGAATGTGTTGAGGACAGTTTGAAACAGCTGAAAAGCTAAGAATTGACGAAAACAGCTGAAGAGAACTTTCTCTTCAGTCGTTTGTACAACTGCTGTTTCATTTTAAACAACTGAAGCAAAACCACGTCTTCAGTAGTTTTATAACTACTGATGACTAATACCCAGTCTTCAGTTGTTTACAACAGCTGATGACAAAACCACTGTCTTCAGTAGTTTCATAACTACTGATGACAAACACCATGTCCTCAGTTGTTTCAATCATCTGAAGTCAAAACCACGGTCTTCAGTAGTTTTCTAAACTACTGATGCCTAACACCACGACTTCAGCTGTTTCAACGTCTGAAAGGATAATACCATGTCAACGGTCGTTTAAAACTACTGATGACTAACACCACATCCTTCAGTCGTTTCCTCACCCGTACCCTATAATACCCTTAACCTGAGCTCTCCATGCTTCATCTTCTTCAAACCTAACGTTCCTCTCCAAAACTTCCTTCTCCATGGCGTCTATGCAAATTAAACCGCGACACAACTGTGTTGCCTACCTCACAAAATCGCCGATCTGGACTAAGTTCGATACTGCTATCGATCTTATGGTTCAGTCCCAATACAACAAGGCATTCCTTCTGAACCCCGTCTTACATGCCGAATCCTTGAACCAATTTTGGATGAACGTTACTGTTACAACTGAGGAGAGCAACACACGATCCCTCCGGTCAGTCGTCAACAACAAAGAAGTAGTCATTACTCCTGCAACAATCCGTAAAATTCTTCAACTGAGTGATGCTACCTCTCCTGCTGGATATCCGAAGGGCACCATAGATCTATCATTTGCTCAGCATGGATATCAAGGTGATCTCAGTGCCACCACCATCATGAAGAAACACTTTAATGACGCTGAGCGCCTGATTTTTCACATGGTCATGTATGTTTGGCCCCTAAGACGTCGTCTTGGGATCAAATGTCCACCAAATGGCAGCAGGTAATGTATTCTATCCTTGAGCAACAACCACTGAACTTTTCAGAATTAATATTTTCAGAGCTCAAAGATATGGCTCCAAAACTAACTGCCAACCGTTGGATACTATATCCACGGTTCATAATGGCCATTATTATAGACCAGCTTAATGCTGAGGGACTTGTTGGCTTGGGAGTCCCTGCTACGGCTGTTCTGCCAGAAGTATACTCCCGGCACAACTCTGACCGGACACTCAAATGGCTGCCAAGCTGCGAAAACCCACGCAGCTGGAACCCACAGCCACCACCTCCAAATCCAATGTCCCCACCAAACCCACCAAAAGAAACCCAAAATGGCTACTCAGGGAATTGAGTCCCCTGAGGATGCTCCTGCACCACAAACGCAGGATATATCCACTAGTCCAAACCCCTAGTGGATACAATGACTCTTCCAGCCACAGCCGCTCAGGCTTCCTCTCAACAGGAGCCTGCAGCAACCCAAGGGGCACCTACTTATCTGGGATCTTACTCACTTGAGGAGATTGCCATTGAAGAGCACCATCCACCCCAGGTGCACACTGCTTCTAACCCCTTACCCCAAACAACCGCCCCTCACAGCCCAACTTTAATAGTTGCACAAGTGCTGACTCAATTGCACTCCTCACCCCCTCCCCAGAAACCACTTACTACTGGGAATACCTCTACAATTGAGGGGGAGGAACACAGTGCACCTGAGAACCCACAGCACAGGGGTTTCCCAATTCTATCTCCTGGTGTAGACAAGGAGCTTAGAATATCTAGTGAGGCTGCCACCTCCTCTGACTCAGCACATGACCAGAGTGAGGCTGGTAACATTGCTAAGACCTCCTAGAGGCAACAGCTGATGATGGACATTGTCCTGAGGCTGGAAGTCCCCAGTACCAAGCACAAGGGGCACATGCACCAACTGGTCTACACCCAGTGCATGTAAATCCTGCTCTAAGCAGGGAGGTCAGGTGATTCAGTATCAACTGATGATGACCTGAGCTTCTTCTATGATGTAGTTGCTCAAAACACCATCTAGAGGATGAGGTTAGCAGACTCAAAGAGCTGCTGGCCAAGATGTCTCAGGATGCAAGTCCATCTGCCACCATCACACCCACAGATGGCACCTTCCCTTGAAGGTTTCCCAAACACAGAGCCACCCCAAAATCAACCACCTGCCTCTGCTTCAGGCCCTACTTCTCAGGAACAGAACCCTCCTGAGCAAATAGGTGCTGTACTCCAAAATTCCCTCCCTCTCATCACCCCATAATCACTGATATAGTGATCAAAGCCCTTGATGAGAGGCTTTCCTCAACATTACAGCCCCTGGTTGATGCTGCTGTCCAAAAGACTCTTTCTGCGGTACCAACCCCTTCCTCCAATGCAACCAAAAGGGGGAGAGTACTGCAGTGAAAGAAAGGAAGAGGAAAAGATCTGAGGAAAAGGAAGAGAAGCAAGCCCAAGAGGAGGAAAAAGAAAAGCAACCTCTGCTCACTTACAAGCGAAAGAGAAGTGCTGATGATCACACTGCTGAAGACAAATCCTTGGAGGAGCTGGTCAAAGAAGCTGACACCACACACAGCCGCTCCATGGATAAAATAATTGAACAACTCTTCAGGCAGGGGTTTGACACAGCCACACTGGATAGTGAGATCAGAAGGTTAGAAGTACAAGAGATACAAACCCGATGGGCAGGGTATGATGCTCTTGAGAAAGAGAGGTTGGAAATAATGATCCGCTTTATTGCAAAATACTTGGGAAGATCATTAATGGAGATCCGCGCATGGACCAGGGACAGCATTCTGGCTATAGCCACCAGAATCTGTCTGTCTGAGCAATTCAACAAAGGATTATTGTGGAAGCCCTTGATGAGGCTGGGGCTGGCAAAAGGTTAGAGATGGCTAAACTCACAAAGGCGAAATTAACTACAAGGATGCTAGATCAACCTTCCCTTCCACCCACTCAAACAGATCCTATCCCTCAAATCTCCCAACCAACCTCTAAGCCAAAATCCAAACATCCTCATTCTTCAAAACCAATTCCTTCACCAACCCAACCATCATCCAGTGATGTACCCCGAAGGAGGAGAAGGGTGCTGAGGATGGAGAAGAAGAAGAAGAAGAAGAGGATGAAGATGATAGTCTGCCACTCTCTGCTGTTCTGAAGCTACAAAACCCCGAAGTCAACTCATGATCACACCTGACTCTCAAGGAAATGGTCAGAGTCAAGATAGAAGAAGAAGACAGCAGAAGAAGAAAGAGAGAAACAGCACGATGAGCAACTGTTGAAGATGGTTGACAAGGAATTTCCTCAGTCATCATCTATTCAAGCCATGAAAGGGCATGCTCAAAGGCTGTACACTCTCAGGCACACCTTTCAGTATCAGAAGGAGAGAGTGAGAGTATGGCCAGACCCCAGGGTGAGTTCTAGAATCCATAAAAGAACTATCCACACAGATACAACGGCCAGGTACGAAAAACAATAGAATCTACCATCATGTTGGCCGTTGTAGTCTCACCTTGGGAAATCATTGATGAATTCAAGAAAGCTCACCAAGCAAAGAAGACACCTCAAGCCTTACTAGAAAACAAGATGATTAAGAAGGGGTTTTATATAAAAAGCTTGAAGACATCCAAAAGAATGAGCTCCAGTTACTCCTTGAAGGCAACCATCCTGATGATTTGTATATAGGGAGGTAACTACGGTGGAGCTGAAAAATGGCAGGACCATGAAGTACTTATCAGAGTACTATGGTCCAGAGTTCTTCTTCGAAGGAGGAGCAGAAGAACTCTCTCAAGAGGAACAAGTTGTTCTCCTTGAGGCCTATGTTCGTGAGTCATACAGACTCATTATGGGGAAGTAAATCTCATGAATGGGATAACAACTCTGTGTCCAGTTCCCCAAAACAGAGTTCCCATTCATACTCTGCCAAACAAATATTTGAGATTTTTCCCAGGCCGGAGCTTACATGGGTCATCTTCTCTACTGATCAAGAAGGAAAAAGACCAACATTTTGCCATCAATAAGTGGGAGTATAAATAAGTTAGAGGTTTTGGCTGCATTGGTTCAGGGGGAGTTTGTTGGACCAAAAGAACCAATGAGCCAAGATCAGAAAACCTCTTAAGTCCCACACGGTATCACAACAACTGCTGAAAGCCTCATCAGTAGTTTGACAAGTGCTGAAGACTTCAACAGCTGAAGATCAAGTGCTGAAGACCTTAACAGCTGAAGAAACAAAGTGCTGAAGTACAACAGCTGAAGAACACAAGTGCTGAAGCTGAAAGACCAAAGTACTGAAGTACAACAGCTGAAGAGTTCACAAGTGCTGAAGATCAACAACTGATGTACAAAGTCTGAAGACAAAGACTGAAGACATCAGCTGATGATATCTACTGAAGTCATCAGCTGATGAAACACCTGAAGGTCAAAGTCTGAAGATCAAGTACTGAAGCCTCAGTAGTTTGTCACAACTGCTGAAGAGTACTTCTTCAGTAGTTGTGATATCAGTAGTTTTATTTTCTATTTCAGTAGTTTTGTAAAACGACTGAAGAGCTTGTTCTTCAGTCGTTGTAGTTTCAGTAGTTTTATATTTTGTACTTAACTTACTGATATGTTCTCAGTAGTTGTGAACATTTCAGTAGTTTGTTAAGAAGTTATTTTGTATTGGATCTGCCAGTTGTCACTTTCCGTGATAACAGCAGTGACTGTTGCACTCTATATAAGGAGTGACAACCTATTGTAATCTGTGAGTAAAATGAGTAATTGAATGGAATGAATGATAGATTCGATTAGAAATATTCTACATCTATAAACATCCTAGAAATCAGAAATACATATCTCCCTATAACTGTATGCGGTCTTAATGCTTACAAATATCGATTGCTTGCTACAATTTGTCTAATTCGTGTTTGTATTCCGCTGCTTTATATTCTGATACATCAAACTTGTGATCACTGATCCTGTCAAGGCTCATGGACCTTTAATCTTAGTCAAAATATACAAATATCTTTTGAATAAGTTTGTTACAAAATTATAAGCCATGTTCTACTTCCCATGTGCAACACCACAAACTGGATGCAGATCAGAAAGGTAAAGCTGTTGATGAAACACTTTACAGATGTATGATTGGGTCCTTGATGTCCTAACGCTTCTAGAACAGATATCATGTTTGCAACTTGTGTTTGGTAGATTCAAGCTGCTCCTAAAGAGTCTCATTTGATGCAGTCAAGAGAATCTTTAGATATGCAAGGTAATAATCTCTAGGTCTTGGTATTCAAACTGGACACCATGCAAATTAGTTGCTTTTTCATAGTGGACTATGCAGGGGTAAGTTAACGAGAAAGTCAACTTGGTGGATGTCAATTCCTAGGCAAGTTTGTTCTGGCAGAGTAAGAAACAAACATCTGTTGCTACATCCACTACTGAAGCAGCAGAGTACATTGCTTCTGCAAGTTGTACATCTCAGGTACTCTGGCTTCAAACCCAATTATTGAATTTGGCATTCAGAGACTAAGACTCCATTATTAATGGATAGTGCTTCAGCTCTGTGCATTGTCAAGAATCTAGTCCAGCACTCTAGGACCAAACATATAGAGATCAGACAATTTTATAGGGATTGTTTTGAAAAGGTCTGATTGATCCAAAGTTTGTGCCTAGTGCTGATGAGCTTGCAGATATATTTACTAAGCCCTTGGATAGTTCAACTTTCCAAAACTTGTGTTAAGGCTTGGTATGCTGCAGCTAGAATAAGTGATAACTACTAATGATCTCAGTAAACAAGTACTGATGATCATTAGTAAACATGTCACAAGTATGTACTAATTCTGTTAAAAGAAACTGATGCCAGTACTAATGATCGCAGTAAACATGTTACAACTACTGATGTAGTGATAACTCCTCATGTTAGTAAAAACATATAAGTATTGATGTCCTATGAAACTACTGAAATCAGCTAAAAAGTTTAGTGAGTAAGTGTCGAGGACAGTATGAAACAGCTGAAAAGCTAAGAATTGACGAAAACTACTGATGAGAATTTTCACTTCAGTCGTTTCCACAAACTGTTGTTTCACTCTAAACAGCTGATGATAAAACCATGTCTTCAGTAGTTTCACAACTACTGAGGACTTATACCAAGTCCCCAGTTGTTTACAACAGCTGAAGACAAAACCAAGGTTTTCAGTAGTTTCACAACTACTGATGACTAAAACCAAGTCTTCAGTTGTTTTCAAACGTCTCATAGTTAAAACCAAGTCTTCAGTTGTTTTCATAACAATTGATGCCAACACCAACACTTTCAGTCGTTTTCTTTTCAGCCTTTTCTAAACCTATAAATACCTGCACTTATAGCCAAACGTTTATTAGCCGTTTTCAAACCTTTCTCTCTCAACAATGGCGACCATGAAACTCAAACCCCGACACAATGTGTTTCTTACCTTTCGAAATCCGCCTTCTGGAACAAGTTTGACACTGCCATCGATCTTATGGTGGATTCCCCATACCGAACAGCCTTTCTTCTGAATCCTACCATATATCCTGACTCCTTATCCCAGTTTTGGACCAACTTCTCTGTAATAACTGGTGAGAATGATAGAAAAATCACTCTCAGTCGTTGGTGAACCAGAAACATGTGCTCATCACCCCCGACATCATTCGCAAAACCGTAAATTTGCATGATGGCACCTATCCTAAAAAATACACGAAAGGCACCACTGATATGTCTTTTATCCATAACGGGTATGAAGGCGACTTAAGTGCTACAACCATACTTAAAAAGCACTTCCATGATGCTGAACGACTTATCTTTCATATGGTGAATGTCTGCCTTGCATCAAAGACATCTTCTTGGGATCAGATGTCTTCCAGATGGCAACAGGTATTGTATTCTATCCTTGAACGCGAAAATCTAAATTTTTCTAAGATAGTGTTCATGGAACTAAAGGATCTGGCTCAAAAACCTGTGGCAAACAGATGGCTACTTTATCCCAGGTTTCTGATGGCCATAATTTTGAATCAATTACAATCTAATGGCCTTGTTGGTCTTGGAGTCCCTGCTCCAGCTGTTTTAGCTGAGGTATACTCCCGACATAACTTAGACCCTACCCTTAAAGGGGCTGCCCGGATGCTAAAACCCAAGCAGAGGGAACCCACAACCTCCACTTCTAGATCCAAAGTCCCCACCAAACCCAAATCCAAAAAGCCCAAAAAGGCTACTCAGGGAGATGAGTCCCCTGAGGATGCCCCTGTACCACAAACATAGCGAATACATACTCGTTCTAGCCCCCCAATTATGTCCAAGACTCAAACTGCTGAAGCCGCATAGGTATCCTCTCAATAGGATCCTGTTGCAACCATAATTGGGGATCCCACATTTCTGGAACCTATCTCAATTGACAGGGTTACCATTGAAGAGCACCTCTCACCCCAAGTGCAATCTGCTTCAGACCAATCTCCACATGCAACTGCCCCTCAAAGCCCAACACTGATAATTGCTAAAGTGCTGAGTCAATTGCATTCCTCACCCCCTCCCTAGAAACCACTTACCACTGGGAATACCTCAACCATTGAAGGGAAGGACCAAAATGCTTCTGATAACCCACAGCACTGGGGTTACAATGTTGACTCTCCAAGTGTAGAAACGGAGAATAGAACATCTGGTAAGGCTGCCACTTCTACTGATTTAGCAAATGATCAGGATGAAGTTGGTAACATCCATAAGACCTTACCAGAGGCAACTGCCAATGAAGGACACAGTCTTGAGGCAGGAAGTCCCCAATACCAAGATCAAGGGGCACATGAATCTACTGATCTACACTCAGAGCATGTATATCCTAATTCAATCAGGAGGTCAGGTGATTCAACACAGACTGATGATGACCTGGGCTTTTTCTATGATGTATTAGCCCATAATACCATCCTAGAGACTGTGGTGAGCAGACTCAAAGAGTTGCTAGCCAAAATGTCTCAGAATCAAAGTCCATCTACCTCACAAACCCCACAGATGGCACCTTCCATTGAAGGTTCCCCAAATTCTGAGCCTACACACTTAACTGAGCCACCAGCCACTACTTTTGGCACCACCTCTCAGGGACAGAATCCCTCTGAGCAGATGGTTGGTCTCTTTCAAAACTCCTTACCTCTCATCACTCCCATCATCACTGACATAGTGCATAAAGCCATTGATGAGAGGATACCTCAAATCTACAAACCCTCATTGATGATGTTGTTCACAAATCTCTTTCTAGCTTTCAAGTCCCTCAGCCCAATGCAACCAAAAAGGGGGAGACTTCCAAGTCTAAGGCAGAGAAAGAAAAGAAAAGAAAAGAGTTTATGATGAGAAAGAACTTGCAAAAGAGAAGGAGGTGGAGAAAGAGCTGATCTCAGAACAGCTGATCACATATAAAAGAAAGAAAAGTGCTGAGTCCAAAGCTGATGAATATAAATCCTTAGAAGATCTTGTCAAAGATGCTGATGAAGTCACAGCAGATCCATGGATAAAATTATAGATCAGCTCTTTAGACAAGGTCATGACACAGCCACACTAGACACTGAGATCAGAAGGCTGGAAATAGAAGAGATTCAAGCTAAATAGGCCGGTTATAGTGTGTTGGAAAGGGAAAGATTGGAGATAATGATCAGATTCATTGCCAAATACCTCAGAAGATCATTGATAGAGATAAAGGCCTGGTCCAGAGACAGTATCTTGGAGATAACCAAGAAAATCTGCTCTGCTGGAGGCTATAATAAGGGTTGATCATCGAAGCACTGGATGAAACAGGTGCATGGAAGAGAACTGAAATGGCAAAGCTCTCTAAAGCCAAACTCACCACCAAAATGCTAAGTCAGTCTTCTCACACTTCCACTCAAACACAACCCTTATCTCTAAAATCTCCCAAATCTATCCCTAAACCTAAGCCACCCATAACTCAACCCACAAAACCAATCCCTTTACCCCAAAAACCACCTCAAACCTTACCCAGTGATGCACCCTGAAGGAGGAGAAGGGTGTTGAGGGTAGAAGAAGATGAAGAAGAGGATGATGATGATGATAGTCTGCCAATCTCGCTGTTCTCAAACTCAAATCACCTAAGCACAGAAGTCAACAAGTGATTACTCCTGACTTGCAAATGCAGATGGTGAAGGTAAAGATTGAAGAAGCAGAACAGCAGAAACAACACGATGAGAAGTTTCTTAAGATGGTTGATAAGGATTTCCCTCAGTCCTCATCCATTCAAGAAACGAAGAAACAGGCTCTGAGGCTGTACACTCTTAGACATACCTTTCAACATCAAAAAGAAAGAGTGCGGATCTGGCCAGACCCCAGGGTAAGTTCTAGAATTCATAAGAAGAATATACCAAGTAGATATCATGGCCAAGTGAAGAAGACCTTGAATGCTGCAATTACATGGCTATGGTAGTCTCACCCTAGGAAATCATTGAAGAATTCAAGAGAGCTCACAAATCCAAGACAACCCCTCAATCTATTCTTGAGAACAAAATGATCAAGAAGGGGTTGTTATACAAAAGACTTGAAGATCTTCAGAAGAGTGAACTCCAGTTGTTGCTTGAA
The DNA here is from genome assembly GCA_025506515.1 of Flaveria trinervia. NCBI lineage: Eukaryota > Viridiplantae > Streptophyta > Magnoliopsida > Asterales > Asteraceae > Flaveria > Flaveria trinervia. The sequence goes on from CM046456.1 coordinate 29,485,785, forward strand.
GGCTCTCACCCTGATGAATTTGCTTATAGAGAGATAACAACTGTGGAGTTGGAAAATGGAAAGACAGTGAGATACCTGTCTGAGTATTATGGCCCAGAGTTCTTTTTCGAGGGAGAAGTAGAAGAACTCTCCAAGGAGGAACAAGTTGTTCTCCTTGAGGCCTATGCTAGTGAGTCTTATAGACTCATTAATGGGAATTAGGTTTCATGGTTGGGACAAGACTCTGTGTACAGTTTCCCAAGACAGAGTTCCCTTCCATACTTAGCCAATCAAAAGATTAGAAACCTTTTCCCGGCCTACGGTTAATTGATTACCTCTGAAGCTGATGTAGAGGGTGTTTCTGCCAAGAATAAGTGGGATCATCAATAAGATTAGAGGTTTTGGCTGCATTGGTTCTGGGGGAGTTTGTTGGACCAAAAGAACCAACGAGCCTAATCAGAAAAACGTCTAAGTCCCACAGACATTACAACTGCCGAAGAAGATCACAACAGCTGAAGACATCAGCTGATTACAAGGTCTGAAGACAAAGTCTGAAGACAAAGTCTGAAGTAAAGTACTGAAGAACAAAGGCTGAAGACAATGTCTGAGCCATCAGCTGAAGACAAGTCTGAAGCCATCAGCTGATGACAAAGTCTGAAGCCATCAGCTAAAGACAAAGTCTGAAAGTAAAGTACTGAAGACAAAGACTGAAGACCAAAGTGATCAGTAGTTGTCACAACAGCTGAAGTAATTAACTTAGTAGTTGTGATGGTTTCCTTTCAGTACTTGTATTTACTTTTCAGTAGTTATAGTTTCAGTAGTTTAGTTTCAGTAGTAGTTTTATGTTTCTTGTACTTAGCATTCTCTGAGATGTAATCAGTAGTTGAGAACATTCTCAAGTGATGTCACTAATTAGTTTGCATAGTTTCAGTAGTTTGAATAATTCTGTTAGATGTCACTATCAAGTGACATCAGCAGACGTCACATCTCCTATATAAGGATGTGACCTAGTTGTAATGTGACATTGAGCCACCACGAAAGCATATGAATGAAATATCTCTTTTGCAGAATTCTATTTTTCTATAACCATTTACTGTTACATTGAATATCAATTGTGTTCTTGTGAATTGTTTAATTCATTGTTCGAATTCCGCTGCAATACTCTCTAATTAATCAAACTCAGATCACTGATCCTAACAGAGGGAGATATAGCAGTAGAGCTCACAATGTCAAATTCTGAAGACACTGCAAATGTGGTCAACCACGTGCCTGAAGAAGAAAAATCTACATCATCATCTGAATCACCCAAACCAGAGACAACCGCGTTTGCACTCATTGCTGATTTGTCTTCAATATCTAAGGTAAGTACTACTGACCAACCGTTTAATAATCATGCTTGCTTAGAATGTATAATTCAGAGAATGTATAGAATCAAAATTTACTAGGTTATTAGATCATAATGATAGCTTAGTAAAGGACCTGGGACTATGCACGGAGGCAAATAGAGTGTTAAAACAAAACGAGCACAGTTACAAGGAAAAGATAGACCTATTGAATAAACAGCTTAGGGAAACTGAGGTAGTTGCTTTTAACTAAGAAAATGACATTAGCTACTATCTAAACTCCCTAGAGGACACTAAGAAGCAAAAAGCAGTTTTAGAAGTAGAATTCAACTCATTAAAATAAAACTTCATAGTTAGTGAGACAGAGAGAGAAAAGTGGTTCCACCACCACCTGAGTGAGAGAGAGAAATAATAGGGAGGGACTGGGATACAAAGTGGTTCCACCACCACTTGAGACCTTAATGAACGCCAAAAGTAAACCAATTAACAATAACCCCATCAAAGATCACGTGGTGTCCACTCCTCTTGTTAATGATCCAGATTCCATAAGTAAATCAAGTGAATCCAACTCTAAACAGATAGAGGCCACTTCAAAGGCAATAGGAAAGATGCCTTGTGTTAACCAGAAAAAAGAATTTGAAAAGGTTAGTTTAAAGTCAGGATCAAACAAAGTCAAACATGAACCTAAAAAGACTATAAAACCTAATCAATCACGTGCATCATGTCACAGTCCAGGTAAACAAGAGATCAAAGATGTAAAATCAGGTAAAGCAATTAAATTTGTAAAACCAATTTATACATCTAACAAAGAAGTGTCTCAATCCAAACATAATAAGGTCAACTATGTGACATCTACATCTCCACCAAAAATAAAAACCATCAAGTTAAAAGGAGATCCTACTATAACTGTGGAGAGTATGTTCACATAGCATCTCATTGTCCTTATTCCCAAACACCGAGGAGGAAGGTTGACCTTTCTGCAACTACAACTAGCTCTTCTAAGATGAACTCAGTGATGCCTCCAAAAAGGGCTAGTGAACCCAAAGTTCAATCCATCAGCCAGTCATCTATTTATCACAAACAGGCCTTACACAAATCTTGATTATCGAAAGAAAAAACCTCCCCAGTGCCTGAAAATGAGAACAAAGAGAAATCTCAGCATCCCTCAACCTCAAAGGGTCAATAGGTTGAGTTTATGATGTGTGATGCCTGAGGGAAACCTAAGCCAATTAAGGCTTGGGTTCCTAACATGACCTAATGTTTTTATTGATTGTGCAGGGTGTTCGCTATAATGCTGAGACTAACACGTGGACTGTAGATGCGGAGCATCCACGCACATGACAGGGAACAGAGCTCTCTTATCAAATGTCAGACAATTAAAGGAGGGCATGTTTCATTTGCTTGAAACAAAGTTGGGTACATCACAGCGCAAGGAGAAGTGGGAAATGAGAAGGTTAAGTTTGATAAGGTAAACTATGTCCGACAATTACAAAATAACTTGCTTTCAGTCTCTAAATCTGTGACAAAGGATTCAAGGTATTTTTTGACAACTAGAAGTGTTACGTTCTAAAGAAGGACTACGTGATCCCGGAGGACCAGATCCTAATGTCAGCTTCAAGATATAATGATCTTTATGTCTTCGATGTCTCAAAGGCCTCCACAACGGATCGTGAAGTCCAATGCTTCTTGTCCAAAGCTACTGAGAAGGACTCCATCTCTTGGCATAGAAGAATGGGACAAATAAGTCCAAGAAAATGAATCACTTAATCGAGAATGATCTTGTGAGAGGAGTAAATGTCAGAAACTTTCAACTCTCGGATTTTTGTGTTGCATGCAAAAAGGGCAAACAGATGAAGAAATCTCATAAGGAAAAGAAAGGTCGTTTATAGAACTTCGTCTTGAGCTTCTTCACATGGATCTGTTTGGTCTAATCAGTACAAGAAGCATCGCTGGCGACTTGTGTTGCTATGTAGTTACCGATGACTACTCAAGGTTCTCTTGGGTAATGTTTCTGAAATCCAAATCAGAAACATTTGAATCCTTCAAGGAATTGGTAACTACACTAGAATCTCTATACAAGTTGAAGGTATGACAGGTGCGCTTAGACAACGGAACCAATTTTAAGAATCAGAGGATGGAGGGCTATTGCAAGGAAAAGGGAATTGTGCATCAATTTACCTCGACTTATACCCCTCAGATGAACGGCGTTGCTGAACAGAAGAACCACAGCTTGATAGAGACGGCACGAACTATGCTGGCAGACTCGAAACTGCCTATCCAATTTTGGAATGAAGTAGTGGCAAACACATGTTTACCCTTAATCAAGTTTTGGTAGTAAAACGGCATGGAAAAACATGCTACGAGTTATTACAGCGACGTAAACCTAACTTGGAATATCTTGAGCCATTTGGCGCTCTGTGCACCCTGCTGAACCATACTCAGCAGGGAAAATTCAGTGAGAAGATTGATGATGGTATCTTTCTAGGATACAACATATCGAACAAGAGAGTTTACAACAACTCAACAGGCCAAGTAGAGGTGTGGTGTAATGTTGATGTTCAGAGATATATCACACCGCCTGCTGGAAAAGGGCCTGCCTACTTATTCGACTATGATTGATTCTCAAGTCCTTCAACATACCTCTTTCCTCTTCAGAAGACGATTTGGCAAACAAGATGATGTACCATGTCTTCAACACACCGTCTCAAGATTCAACAAGTCATGACACTACCAACTCAGGTGGAGCAGTTGATGTGAGTGATTCTTCCTCTGATGAAGAAAATGAAGAAAATGATCAAATCAACTAGGATGTATAGGTTCCAACTACCACAAGTTCACAAGCATCGGCTAGTGATGCTTCTGAACCATCAGAACCTCAGAATCCGACTGCATCAGATCAAGAACCAAATGTTCATAATCTTGACTTTGAGGTGGTTGTTCCGACAAATCCTGGCTGACGTCTAAACATCTATCATCCATTGGATAATATTATAGGAGATGTGAGATCAAGGGTTCAGACTAGAAATCAGCTATACTCAGCTGATTATTTCTCTGTGATGGAAAAAAGATACCTTCACGATGGTGCATACCGTTGCTTTGTGTCTTTGTTTGAACCAAAGTACGTTAGTGAAGCACTAAATGATGATGCTTGGGTTAGTGCCATGCAGGAAGAACTCCTTCAGTTTAAGAAGTTAGGTGTATGGACACTAGTTGATAGACATAAAGGTGCTAAAGTCATTGGCACCAAATGGGTCTTGAAATGCAAGAAAGATGATGAGGGAGTGATCATCGGAAACAAGGCTCGGCTTGTTGTTCAGCGTTTTCGACAAGTTGAGGGTATCGACTACAATGAAGTATTTGCACCAGTGGCAAGGATGGAAGCCATCCGCATCTTCCTTGCCTATGCATCTTATAAGAAAATCAAAGTTTATCAGCTAGATATTAAGAGTGCATTCCTTTATGGTGAGATCAGAGAAACAGTGCATGTCTATCAACCCGAGGGATTTGAGGATCCATATCATCGGGATAGAGTTTAGTAACTCGACAAGGCTCTATACGGGCTTCATCAAGCTCCACAGGCTTGGTATGAGAAACTCTCGACTCATCTTGTGAAACACGGATTTCGCAGGGGAGTCATTGACTGCACACTGTTTATCAAAGAAAAAGATGGAGACTTACTGCTAGTACAGATTATGTAGATGACATAATCTTCGGTTCAAAGAACGAAGAATTATGCAAAGAATTCAAAGCAGTAATGAAGGCGTAGTTTGAGATGAGTGCTATGGGGGAGATGAAGTTCTTTCTTGGGTTACGGGTCGATCAGACACCAAATGGAATATTCTTACATTAGACCAAGTATGTAGGGGATATTCTTAGTTGGTTTGACATGGAGAATGCTTCCACAGCTGGCACTCCACTGGCTACAAACCATGATGTAGCACCCGATGAGAATGGTGATCTGGTAGATTCCACTATGTATCGAGGGATGATTGGATCTCTCATGTATCTCACTGCCTCAACACCTGATATCATGTATGCTACATGTTTATGCTCATGATATAAGGCAAAGCTTAAGGTGAATCATCTTATTGTGGTCAAAAGGATATTTTGTTATCTGAAGGGCACACCCACACTTGGGTTGTGGTATCCTCATGATGATGAATTTGAACTTACAGTGTATAGTGACTTGGAATACCGAAGCTGCAAGATGAACTACAAGTCTACATCAGCAGGGTGTCAGTTCTTGGGGAGACAATTAGTAACCTGGCAGTGTAAGAAGTAGAACTCGATGCTCTATCAACCTGCGAAGCCGAATACGTTGCTACTGCAAGCTGCTGTTCCCAAATCATATGGATTCAACAGCAAATGCGGGATTACAGTTTTCATTTCACTTCCACTCCGACCTTTGTTGATAACTCTGTGGCGATTGCAGTCACTAAAAACCCGGTCCAACATCCTAAGACCAAACACATGGGAATCAAATATCACTTAATACGTGATTGTTTTGAAAAGAATTTATTTGATGTGATAATAATAAACACTGATTTTCAACGCGCTGACCTCTATACAAAGGCTTTTGACAAACCACGTTTTCTATATCTCTTAGAGGTCAATGGCATTAAAAAGAAAAGTGAGGTCATTCCTAAAGATGACCATGTATAGTCTGATGCGTCAAGTCTACTTTCTTTTAATTTTTAAATATTAGTGTTATTTTAGTTTGTTCTTTTGTGTTTGTTTAACTTGTTTAATTACAATTAGTGCCTTTCCTTGCCCATTAAAAATCCTAAAACGCAAATCCTTAGAGGTTTTAGTAGTTTAGGGGGAGAATAGGCATGAAAAAAAACAAGGGAAAAGGAGAGGCAAGCTGAAAATAAATTAGATCGTATGTGTGATACCGATTCAATGTTTGGAATATGATAGTCCACATGTACAAACCATTTGGGACTGTAAAATTCAAAATTGAAAAAGATGCAAACTTCAAGTATAAATCTATGTAGTCTGAGCAATAAGCTAGCTACTACTAAGGTAACACAAAGAAAGTAGACCTAGAGGTTGCTAGACCACAAATGATATGTCGGTAGATTCAACACAATAGATGACTAGACCTGTTGGTGATCTCAAGATTAAACTAAAATGTTTGACTAGCTGTGGGTAACACCTTATCCCTGGTTAACACAATCAACAAGATTCCAATAAGGGGTGACGAGCAAAATAAACGCCACAAAAGTGTGCGTAAGACCAAAGCATGAGCATAAGGACATAAGAAAAATGCAAATACAATCAAACTGATAACCTAGGTTGTTGGTGAGATCTGTGCATAAAGAAGAAAAATTGCTCGAACAAGAAGAGGATTGGCTCTCTGTGCGGTGGCACTGACCTGAGGATAAGCATAACATATATATTCTAGAACTCATTGCTGTTTGCCGCCTCTCTGCTGTGCGATGGCATTGACCTGAGGATTGGCTTCTGTTTGAAAGTTCTAAGAATAGTCTCTTCTTGAATCCTACCCTAAGACCATGAGGAATGTTGATTACCATATAAGTGTGGGATCCACAAATGCTTGTTGAAAGAAACAAACCTTAAAATGATCACCCAACTAGATTGAAAGTCTGTGTATGGATTTAAGAGGACAAGTATACTGACAATCACTGTGGCTAGAAGTCTTGAAAGTTCAAATCAGCGTGGGGACCTAATAGTACTAGTATGATTTCCTAAACTTGCTAAATGACTATAGATGAAAAACAAGAATAGAGCATCAAAGGGTTAGTTAACTAGTCTCAAATGACTTAAATATCCTGTATGATTCCATCTTGAATTAGTCCATGTATGATTTAAATGATTAAGGCTGACCCCTCAGAAGAATTATTCCTTAGAGTTACATCTTAGAAATTAACCCTCACAAAAACACAAAATATATCTTAATGTATTTACATTACTATTTCTTTTACGTAATTACAAAGTTAGTATTTTTCAGATTTGTGTAGTATCGGACTATGTCATGGAAGTTGATAAGGGATCTTATCATCTAAATGGTCACGTCTGAGGTGACCACACATGCTTTTAAATAAATGGGTCACGTCTAAGGTGACAAAAAGTTTAAAAAAAATCATGTCTGAGGTGATCCAAAAGTTTTTAAGTTAAAATGATCATGTCTCAGATGATCAAATGTTCATAATGTAAAATTAACAGTTTACAAGGGCTTAGATGTCAAATGGTCTTAAACTAAGAAAAATGTCAAGTGTATGACCCATTCGCACAACTGGAGCATGAGTATGGACCAATCATGCGAATGGACCATAATCGTGCATTAAACAGTCGAATGGACATGAGTATGGACCAATCATGCGAATGGACCATAATCATGCATTAAACAGTCGAATGGACATGAGTATGGACATTAACTAAATGGCTTATACGAATGACCCATTCGCCGCCGATTGAGAGTGGGAGAATGAACAAGTAGCATGACTGAACTCTAGTCGGACGACTGAAGGTGAGCGACTGATCCAGTCGACACGACTTAGGTCCATTCGCCCGAATGAAATGAGCGTATGAGTTCAGTCATACGATTGAAATCACATTCAGTATAAATAGAGGGGGAGTCGGTCGCAGAGACTCATCATTCCCAAATTAGCCCTAATTCACATGACTAACGTTACTCTGCCAAATTTTCATTTAATCATACTATATCTCAGATTGTTGTGAACTGACGATTTTTATTGACTTTATAGGTATAATGCGGTTCAATCCAACAATGTTTCATTCAATTTCACTCCTATATCGATATGTTCAGCCGAAAACAAGAAACGAGACATGTTTGACTAAGTTACCAATTAAAATAAGCCAACAACTGAAATCAATGTTATCATGTGTTAAGTATAATGATTGCGAGTCAAATGAATTAGAACACGACGTCAAATGATAAGAATTGGTCAAAACTTGAATTTGAATTAAACAGCAGTATGTCATGCGACGGACAGGTTGATGAACTTCAATCGCACGACTGAGTAGTGCAAACGGCTAAACACACGAATGAATCATGCTGTGAGTTCAGTCGCACGATTGATATACACAAATGAGTTTACATACGTGTGAGCTCAGTCGCATGACAAGTCGTACGTATGAGGTAATTCGCACACTAGATCTAAGTCGCACTACTCATTCGCACGACTATATCTCAGTCACACAGTCTCATTCGCACGATAGATCAAAAGAATATTATGATGTCTAAGTGATTCAAGATATTATTAATCAACGGATACTAACATTTATTTTCATTGTGTAACAGATGGCGAAGTGATGGACCATGAGCACTAAGCATAATATTTGTGCTCATCTGGATCCGTCATCCAGACACGCTCCTGACTTTTCCGGCATCATCACGTTTCCCAGGAGATCGAGATCTTTCACGCCATCTCTACTCCGTGTACACCATACCGTTCTATTCAGCAGGCCTTCTAGGAAGGCGCTGTAGTTGATAGATCCTCAGAGCCTTATCGTATCCATAGTTCTATATTTGGAGAGGCCACTGAGATCACTGAGGATGATCACAGGACGGTGTTGCAGTTTGGGGACAACGCTGATTGCCCTACTAGACTAGATCCCCTTACTGTCCGAGGATGTTTTATGCACGCCAAGTACGCTGAGGACATCAATGCAGGGGTGCTAACAGAGCAACCTGTGCCCCAGTTCAAGTACGTTGCATACGTTCTGCTAAAGTGTATAGCGTTATGGACGGGAGGGTTTCATGAGCTCTCCGATCAGATTCAGAAGGCATATGATGCGTTGGTGCGGAACCACCCGTTCAGCTTCTCCAGGATGATCTTCACCTACTTGGTGGAGAACATTGAGGGGAAAGGAAAGGAGGGCTTCTGCATGTACCCTCACTTTATGCAGATGATTATCGACGAGAAGCTCCCTTCATTGTAGAAGGAGAAGGAGGAGGCAGTTGTACTAGAGGTGATGGATCATACCACCTTGCCTAGGATGAAGGTCTACAGGGGGAAGCAGGTTAAGCCCCCTATGAGGAGACTATTTGGGCATCCGGCCCGGGAGGATTACGTGGCTCCAGCTAGACGTAAATGGCGTCACGTTGACAGTGACTCTGAGGTAGAGCAGCTGGAGCTACCAGATGATGACTCTCATGATGTTGAAAGAGGGAATGCTGGAGATGAAGGGCCCACTCAACCAACGGGCCCACTGCTGATATTGTATCTCCAGCATCTGCCCCCGCTAGAGATATTGCTGAGACTGCTGGATTCCACCAGGGTTTCATACCTGGTGAGGAAGACGAGGAGTCGGATGAGGAGCCTCTGACTCAGACTGTGGGAAGTAAAGTCGTTCCCACAGAATGAGGGCTCCGAGCGGTTGGTGAACACCCAGGTGGATCGGGAGAGACTGCTGCTGACCCTACCTATGCTCCCGATCCGCCAAGCCGTGTTCTAGGGGAGATCCTCCTCGCCAGGATCGGGGAAGAAGACGATGGCTCAGCCCCACGACATGAAGAAGAAGAAGAGACGACTCACCTACATCACCACCACACCTCCCACTACTTCATCAACCATTCCACCTCCTACCACCACATCTACTACTCCATCCACCACCACAGCTACCTCCACTACCATACCACCCACTATCACTACCACACCTCCACCCTCCACTACTACAGCCACATCTATACCTATCATACCAATCCCAATCTACACCACTGCCACGCCCACCACCACTAGCCACCATGTTGTACCACCATCATACCCTTCCTACCATCAGGATCACCGCTGCCTCCTAGTGGGGTAGGGGAACAGCTCTCGGCACTTAACCGTATGGTGCTGAGGCTGTTGGCGGCAGACGAAGAGAAGACTGCTCAGCTGCAATAGCTAGTAGACCTTACTACTACCCAATCTCAGCAGATATCTCAGCAGGCACACATATGGAGGCTCAACGTGCAGAGATGTCCCAACTCCGAGAGAAGAATGCCCTATGAGCAAAGAATATTGAGGAGTTGGAGACTACTAACAAGACCATCATGCTACGTCTAAAAGCATCCAAGGAAGAGCCACTTAAGATTAAGGAAGGGGATGGGGATGATAGTGATGATGACAATGATGATGAGGATGATGATGGTGATGATGATCTGATGCTGCTGATGATGTTGGAGATGATGTTAGTGTGATGATGATGATGATGATGACTCACCTGCTGCTGGTGCCATATTTGCCAGTGAAAGGAGGACCAAAGAGCACAGACAAGGTGCCTCCACATCAGCCCCGTCAGTAGAGGAGCCGATGCTCCAGGACAAGAGTAATGCTTAGATGTTTTATTGTTTTTTAAAATCAATTGTATTTGGATCATGTGTAAAATTAATGAAATGAATGTTGATATGTAATGTAAATGATTATGCCTTGATTATAAACTAATGATTGCTGTGTTGAATGTTAAATCAAGCTGATCCAGATTTTCAAATAGATGAATATAATATTGCTCACCTCCAACAGGTCAAGACTCAACTAACATTGATTCTAGATTTGCAGGGTATTGTCAGGAGATCGGTAATGTATACTCTTGATGAAAGGGAAATCATTCACAATCTCACTGACGAGCAGATAGCCAAAATGTTCCAGCTAAACGCTCAAGAGATTGTGTAAGATGCTCCAACCATGCAAGAGGAGAGTGACGATAAGCTTCAGGATGTGGATGAGATCGAGATTGAAGATGTCACTGCAAAACATTATCCAGAGTACACTGACAATGAGGGAAATGTCATTCCAAATCTGGGAGACACAATTGTCAGTGACACTTTTGAGACTTTGGATAAAATGGAGCAAGAGTCAGAAAAAGATAAAGAGAAGGCCCAAGCCTCAGACACCGAAGTCAACATCACAAAGGCTGAATGGGAAGCGTGTTTTGAAGAGATAACAGCCCAACGCAGCGCTACCACGTCAACGGTCTACACCAAACTGTATGAGGTCAAAAAACATCAAAAGGTGGCAGGCAAGATCATAGCGTGGGCACATTTTGTAGACCTCAATGTTTATGCGGTTAAACATGAGAAGGGAATTGAGTACTTCAGATTCCCACATGATCTGAAGACTCTTCCAGGTTTTGAGTTAAAGCAGTTAGAAAAGTTAAAATTGCTATATGCTGACCCTTGTAAGATGTCAGGATGGTTTGAAGCTGCTCTAAAAAGGGGGTACCACACCAAATGGGTCAACTTCAAACTTCAACAAACACAAGGTACATCAGAAGATCTAAGGTTGATGCCATAACTGGCAAACCTAGAGTAGTGCTGAAGTAGAGTCCACCACATACAATATCAAAGATCCCATTATGTGAGACGCCATAGGACTTCACTCCACACTTTAAATGGTGGTACTATGATTGGAGAACGGGAGAGGCCGTGATAGTCTGGAAAAGGTATGGCACAATGGAAACCATAAGGGTGTTTCACCCGATGTGGCTCACCAACTTGTGAGCAACAAGATGTTTATACTTTATACAAGTGGCCACTGTTCTACGACCCACAGGATATTATACAAGCTTTACAGTTCCAGAAATTGATAAGACTCTGTTTTGCTTTTGAGATAAACACAGGAGTCATCAAAGAAGTTAAGTACAAGAAGTTTGAGGAAATCATGAAAGATGTTAGACAATAGATAGATCTAGGTCCAAGGGGGGAGTTTGTTCATACGTATATGTACCTAGATCCTGATCTGAATGTAATATGTCTTACACTTAATGAAATACAAATATTTGGTTGTGTTTATAATGTTTAATATTTCATTAATGAGTTGTTTATCGCATATTGACTTGATTATATAGGTTTGTGGTTGCTTGAATTAATATTAATAATGTTATGACAATTAATACATTCAAACTTAATAACATGAAGTCCTCATGCGAATGGCCCATGCTAATGGACCATACGCATGAACAAGTTCATACGAATGACTCAATCACACGACTCCAGATTGGCTCAGTCGTGCGATTGGATCAACCGCGGTGTCTTAGTCGCACGATTGAACCATGCTGATGGTTCAGTCGCCCGAATGACCAACCCTAACCTCTAAATACCACCTAATTCGTGGAAAAACATAAGCATTCAATTCACTTCGACTCCAGACGTACCATAGCCGTCCAGAATCCTCTAACTTTGTACTCCAAGTTCATAGAACGCTGTATACGATTCCTAATCGTTTCTTGATGTTAGATTCAATACGTTATTGTTTATACGTGCGTTCTCACTAATTGGATCCCTAATCAAATAGGTTTCCGCACTATTTGGTTTGGTTTAACACGTTAATCAGTTGGTATTTCGTACAAATACCAGGTCCTAACTGATTTTTCGTTCCATAAGCCAGTTTTATGTAAGGCGTGTTTGTGATAAACAGACGACTGGCTTACGGTTGAACTTTAGTTTCATTACTTTTTTTTGGTGGAGTAATAGAGCTATTTTTAGAAGCAATTTGTTTTATATATGTTAGAGGTCAACGGCATGAAAAAGAAATGTGACATGATTCCAGAAGACGAAAGTATATAGTCCAACGAGTAAAGTTATTATTTTATTTTATTTTATTTTTTATTTCACCGCCTACTAAAATTCAAAACGCAAACACATTTTCGGTTTTAGAATTTTAGGGGGAGAATAGGTTAGATTAGTATTAAATTAGGAGTTCTATTTAATTACTTATAAAAAACAAGGGAGAAGGATAGCTTAGACAAAAGGAAAGTAATCAAATCTGTGTTACTCATTCAAAAGTTTATGGAAAATGATAGTACACAGGGAACAGATAGTGTAGGGATGCAAAATTTTTTAAACGATTAAGATGCAAAATTCAATGTATAAGTCTCAGATGTCCAAACAAAATAAAAGGAAGAATGATAGTTAAAATAGCAAACTACTAAGGTAATATAGAGAAAGTAGACCAAGAGGCTGCTAGTTCATTATGTGATGTGTCGGTAGATTCAACACAATAGATGAGTAGATCTCATTGGTCATTTAAAATTCAAACTAAGTTGTTCAACAAGCTGTGGGTTCCCATCTTATCCTGGTTAACACAATCAACACTTTTCCAATAAGGGGTGAAGAGCAAAATAAACACCACATGTGTGTGCGGATGACCATAAAATATGAGCAAAGCACATGAAAATTGCAAAAAGAAATCAAGCTAATAACCAATGATGTTGGTGTGATATGTGCAAAAAGAAAATAATTGCTCAAACAAGAAGATAGGTTGTGTGCCTCTCTACTGTGTGGTGGCACTGACCCAAGGATAAGCATAACCTAAATATTCTAGAATTCATTGTTGTTTCTGCCTCTTTGTTGTGCGGTGGCACTAACCTGAGGCTTAGCATCTCTTTGAAAGCTCTTAGAATAGTTTCCTCTTGTAATATACACGTAGACCGCTCAAAAATATCCTGAGGAACGTTGATTACCATATAAGCGTGGGATCCACAAATGCTCGTTGAAATAATTAAACCTTAACTTATCGCCAATATGTGTCAAAAGTCTGTGTATGGATTTAAAAATACAAGTATACTGATAATCATTGTGAGCTGTAGTTCTTGAAAGTCAAAATCATTATGTGTATCCGGTAGTTATAATATGATTTCCTAAAGTTGCTATTGACACTTGGATCAAAACAAGAATTGAGCATCAAAATGGTAAATGAAAATGTCACAAATGATTCTAATACACCTGTATGATTCCATAATGAATTGTACAAGAAATGATAAAACTGAATTGAAGTTGTGCTATCCAGGAAGTCAAATCAGTTAGAAGTACTCTAATAGGTTGAATTCCATCTCTAATCAAAAATACAAAAATATGTCTTGTTATTTTTCTTCATTTCAAGTTGTTCTATTTAATTTTAGTTAATTGTAAGGTAAGAGTCGGACTCAACAACTCGTCGTAATCTGTAAATCACTCAATAAAAGCGTCACGTCTGAGGTGACCAAGATGTGCAAAATTAATTGGGTCACGTCTGAGGTGAAAAATTCATTTAATGTAAAAGGATCATGTCTGAGGTGATCAAAAATTGTTTTCAAATTAAAAAGGTCATGTCTGAGGTGATCAACGTTTGAAAGTGCATAAGGTCAAATTAACAAGTCAGAGTCATTCGCATGACTGGACCATAAGTATGGTCCAGTCGCACGAATGGAGCATGTGAATGAACCATTCGCACGATTGATCATGAGTATGAGCCAATCGCATGAATGGAGGTGACCGACTGACCCAGTCACACGACTGAGCCCCAATCGCCCGAGTGAAGCATGCAAATAGATCTAGTCGCCCGACTGAAGATAAAATCAGTATAAATAGAGCTAAAGTTGGTCGCATATCCTCATCACCCTTCAATCGCCCTCAATCGCCTCAAAGCACAAATACTCTGTCAAAATTTGATTTAGTCGATTGCTTACTTCTATTGTGTTACTGACGCGTACTCTCATCATCTGCAGGTAATTAGTGATCGAGGTTGCACAAAATGTGCGGTGTAATCAAACCCTAACTGTCCCAAACTGATTAAAATCATGAAATAAGTAACAACAACCAAATAAACCATATAAACATGTATAATGGTAAAAATGAAGGACATAAAGTGATAGTTAGGGTTTCTGCAAGTCTAAAGAGTCTAAACACAACGTTTAACTTCAAGTTTTGACCTAGATTCTTTGTTAAAGTGCTGAAAAGAGAGTTATGTGACTGGGCACTCTGAATGAACTTCAATCGCACGATTGAACTGGGCGAATGACTCAATCAGTTGAATGAACTAGGCGCATGAGCATAATCGCTCGATTGAACTCAGTCGCCCGATTGAACTCAACCACATGCTCAATCACCAGATTGAACTCAGCCGTCGAATCAATCGCCCGATTGAACTCAATCGCATGCTCACTCAACCGATTGAACTCAGTCGTATGGCTCAATCGCATGATTGAACCAGACTGATTTAAAAAATATTAAGTTTCAAGTGCTTCTATTATGGATAAATCTAATGTTTGTGTGTCTTGTGTCAACACTAAGCACAACATCTGTACTCACCTTGATCCTACATCCCGAAACGCTGCTGAGTTCTCAGAGATAATAGCCTTTATGCGCAGATCACGGATCTACAGAGCTATATCTGCACCATGCACACTCTACCAGTCTATATGGCGGGCCTTCTGGGAAGGGGCATTAGTTGATAGAGCCACTGAGCCTTACTGTATACGTAGCACAATTTTTGGCCAGGAGATTGAGGTCACTTCCGCAAACCTTCAACGTGTACTGGACCTGGGTGATGATGCTGCTCACCCAACCAGGTTACACCCTCTGACTATACGGGGATGCCTTCTCAGGATGAAGTACACTAGGGACATCAACACAGGTGTGCTAAACGGAAGCAACCCATGTCCCCAGTTCAAGTACTTAGCACAATTCATTCTCAAGTGCATTGCTTCACGAAGGGGTGGATTTGATGATCTTTCTGAACAAATCTAGAATGCCTACATGGCACTGGTGCTCAATCACCCCTTCAGCTTCTCCAACATGAACTTCACGTACATGATCGAGAACCTTGAGGCCACGGGTAAAGAGAGCTTCTGCATGTATCCAAGGTTCTTACTGAAGATCATAGATGAGAAGCTCCATCTACTGCCCAAGGAGAAGGACGATGTGGTGATGGTAGAGGAGATGGACAACACCACTCTAGGCAAATGAAGGTGTACAGGGGGAAGTAGGTAAAACCCCATTTGAAGATGTTGTTTGGCCATCTGGCCAATGCTGATTATGTGGCGCGAGTTAGGAGGAACTGGCGTCATGATGACAGTGACTGAAATTCTGAGCCGATTACTCTACCCTCCGATGATTCTGACGATGATGACCATGGTGATGGTCAAGGAGGTGATGGTCCAGATGGACCCGAGTCGGCTCCAATACACCCTAATTTTTAAACGGAGGAGGAGGAGTTAGACGAGGAGCCTCTGGTGCGGACGGTGGGGAGCCGGGTCGTAGCCACTAAGAGAGGGCTCAGGACGGTTGGTGGACGCCAAGGGGTGTCCGAGGATGCTGTTACTGCTATACAGATCCATCCTACACCCTGGACCAGCCCAACAGCCAAGGGGGAGCCTCTATTTCCAAGGGCTCGAGGAAGAAGAGGAGGGCTCACCACTTATGGCAAAAAGGGTAAGAGGCCGAGATTTACTTTGACCCCATCGATGACCACTGCCACAGCCACCATCACTGCCACAACCACCACCATATCCACTACAGCTACCACTACCACTACCACACTCCCTACCACTACTGCTACACTCCCAGCCACCACTACTACAACCACCTATTCACCATCCACTAGTATCCCACCACCCATATTCCCCATATCCACCACATCCACTATTACCACCACAAGCCACCAAGCAGGTCCATCAACCCACACTACCCTCCATTTGGGTAGTGGAACAACTAGCAGCACTAAACAAGATGGTGCTTAAGTTGTTAGCTGCGGATGAGTAGAGAGCAACACAACTTAGTCAGCATGTGGAGCTCAATGATGCTCAAGCATAGAAGATTTCCGAACTCTAGGAGCAGAATCAGCAATCGTTTAAAGGAATGAGGAGTTGGAGACTAAGATTAAAAAGATCATGCTTAGACTTAAGGGATCTAAAGATGAGCCTCTGAAGATCACAGAAGGTGATGGAGATGATGATGATGATGATGATGATGATGATGATGATGATGATGAGTCTGAGGAAGAAGATGATAGTGATGATGAAGGGTCAAGGGGAAAGAAAGATGATGATAATGATGAAGAGGGTGTTGCAACTGCATCTGGCTCAGCTCAAGGTCAAGAAAGAAGGACAAAGAAAGCACAAGACCAAGGAGCATCATCTTCAACCCCTGTGGTTGAGGAGTTGATTGATAAGGACAAAAGTAATGATTAGATGTTTACGTATTTGAAAACTTTTGTACTTGAATCTTGTATTACAGTTGTGTAATTAATGTTTATTTATATTTATCTACTGTTTAAATGTGTTGATTAATTACTAATTGTTGATGTGTTACATATTTAAATCAAGCAGATCAAACATCTCAGCAAGATGAATATGATGTTACTCCCCTACAGCAAATCAAGTCTCAACTCACAATGATTCTTGATTTGCAAAGGATTGTCAGAAGCTCACTAAGCTATACTCCCGAAGAAGGAGAAATCATACACGGTCGGTGAGCTATCTGGGTGTTCGACCCTATGTGGCTGACCAACTTGTCTGCAGAGGATGTCTATACATTATACAAGTGGCCACTATTCTTTGATTCACAAGATATAGTACAAGCCCTCCAGTCCAGAACGTGATAGACTCTGTTTTGTATTCGAGATACTGCAGGAGTTATGAGAGAGGAAAAGTACAAGAAATTTGAGGAGTTAATGAAGAATGTTAGACACTAATGTAAACTAGGTCCAAGGGGAGTTTGTTGATACATATGTACCTAGTTTAGGACCTCAATGTAAAATGTCTGTCATGTCTTACATATATGAAATGAGTGAGTTGAATGAAATACAATATGTGATGGATGCTTATAATGTATAATGTTTATTGTTTATTGTGTAATAACGCATATTGAACTAACTATATAGGTTTAGGTTATTGTACATAGTTCCTAGTCAATAATGAATGAGAATGTGTTCAAACATGATTGTATGAAGTGTTCATGCCAATTGACCATGCTAATGGACCATACGCATGAATAATTTAAGTTAATGGACCACTCGCACGATTGAACCAGGAGATTGGATCAGTCGCACGATTGAGACATAAGATTGACTTAATCGCATAACTGAATCCTCAGTCGTGCGTATGGATCAATCATATGATGCAGTCGCACGACTGAACCATGCTAATGGTTAGGTCGTACGATTGGAAAACCCTAACCTATAAATACCACCTAATTCGTGGAAAAATGTAACAATTCGAATACCTACGCACATAATCGTACCCTAGTCGTCCAGAGACTCATGAAAACATGACAGGATCAGCGATCACAAGTTTGATGTATTAGGATTCAAAGCAGCGGAATATGAACAAGATTTAGACAAATTGTAGCAAGCAATCGACACTTGTATTCATTAAGAGCGCATATGGTTATAGGGAGAGAATATATATTCTGATTTCAAGGAATGTTTATAGATGTAGATATTTCTAATCAAATCATTCATTCATTCCATTCATTCATTCGTCACGTATTACAATAGGTGTTGTCACTCCTTATATAGAGTGCAACAATCACTGTTGTTATCACGGAAAGTGACACTGGCAGATCTAATACAAAAATAACTAACTCTTAACAAACTACTGAAATGTTCACAACTACTGAGAACATATCAGAGTGTTAAGTACAAAATATAAAACTACTGAAACTACAACGACTGAAGAACAAGCTCTTCAATCGTTTTACAAAACTACTCAAACATAAAAATATAAAACTACTGATATCACAACTACTGAAGAGTACTCTTCAGCATTTGTGACAAACTACTGAGGCTTCAGTACTTTGACCTTCAGGCTTTGTACATCAGTTGTTGATCTTCAGTACTTGTAAACTCTTCAGCTGTTGTACTTCAGTACTTTGGTCTTTCAGCTTCAGCACTTGTGTTCTTCAGCTGTTGTACTTCAGTAATTTAGTTCTTCACTGTTGAGGTCTTCAGCCACTTTGTCAAACTACTGAGAGGCTTTCAGCATTGTTGTGATACCATGTGGGACTTAGAGGTTTTCTGATCTTGGCTCATTGGTTCTTTTGGTCCAACAAACTCCCCCTGAACCAATGCAGCCAAAACCTCTAACTTATTTATTATCCCACTTATTGATGGCAAAATGTTGGTCTTTTTCCTTCTTGATCAGTAGAGAAGATGACCCATGTAAGCTCCGGCGTGGGAAGAAATCTCAAATATTTGTTTGGCAGAGTATGAATGGGAACTCTGTTGGGGAACTGGACACAGAGTTGTTATACCATTCATGAGATTTACTTCCCCATATGAGTCTGTATGACTCACGAACATAGGCCTCAAGGAGAACAACTTGTTCCTCCTGAGAGAGTTCTTCTACTCCTCCTTCGAAGAAGAACTCTGGACCATAGTACTCTGATAAGTACTTCATGGTCCTGCCATTTTTCAGCTCCACCGTAGTTACCTCCCTATATACAATTCATCAGGATGGTTGCCTCAAGGAGTAACTGGAGCTCATTCTTCTGGATGTCTTCAAGCTTTTTATATAGCAACCCTCTTAATCATCTTGTTTTCTAGTAAAGCTTGAGGGGTCTTCTTTGCTTGTGAGCTTTCTTGAATTCATCAATGATTTCCCCAGGTGAGACTACAACGGCCAACATGATGGTAGACTCTATTGTTTTTCGTACCTGCCGTTGTATCTGTGTGGGATAGTTCTTTTATGGATTCTAGAACTCACCCTGGGGTCTAGCCATACTCTCACTCTCTCCTTCTGATACTGAAAGGTGTGCCTGAGAGTGTACAGCCTTTGAGCATGCCCTTTCATGGCTTGAATAGATGATGACTGAGGAAATTCCTTGTCAACCATCTTCAACAGTTGCTCATCGTGCTGTTTCTTCTCCTGTTCTTCTTCTTCTATCTTGACTCTGACCATTTCCCTTTGAGAGTCAGGTGTGATCATGGGTTGACTTCGGGGTTTTGGTAGCTTCAGAACAGCATAGAGTGGCAGACTATCATCTTCATCCTCCTCTTCTTCTTCTTCTTCCATCCTCAGCACCCGTCTCCTCCTTCTGGGTACATCACTGGATGATGGTTGTGTTGGTGAAGGAATTGGTGTTGGTGAAGGAATTGGTTTTGAAGAATGAGGATGTTTGGATTTTGGCTTAGAGATTGGTTGGGAGATTTGAGGGATAGGATCTGTTTGAGTGGGTGGAAGGGAAGGTTGATCCAGCATCTTTGTAGTTCATTTCACCTTTGTGAGTTTAGCCATCTCTAACCTTTTACCAGCCCCGCCTCATCAAGGGCTTCACAATAATCCCTTTGTTGAATTGCTCAGACAGACAGATTCTGTTGGCTATAGCCAGAATGCTGTCCCTGGTCCATGCGCGAATCTCCACTAATGATCTTCCTAAATATTTGCAATGAAGCGGATCATTATTTCCAATCTCTCTTTCCTCAAGAGCATCATACCCTGCCCATCGGGTTTGTATCTCTTGCACTTCCAACCTTCTGATCTCACTATCCAGTGTGGCTGTGTCAACCCCCTGCCTGAAGAGTTGTTCAATTATTTTATCCATGGATCGGCTGTGTGTAGTGTCAGCTTCTTTGACCAGCTCCTCCAAGGATTTGTCTTCAGCAGTGTGATCATCAGCACTTCTCTTTCGCTTGTAAGTGAGCAGAGGTTTCTTTTCTTTCTCCTCCTCTTCCTTCTTCTCCTCTGTCTTTTCCTCTTCTTCTCTTTCACTACAATACTCTCCCCCTTTTTGGTTGCATTGGAGAGACGGGTTTGTACCGCAGAAAGAGTCTTTGGACAGCAGCATCAACCAGGGCTGTAAAGTTGAGGAAAGCCTCTCATCAATGGCTATACTCACATATCAGTGATTATGGGTGTGATGAGAGGGAGGGAATTTTGAAGTACAGCACCTATTTGCTCAGGAGGTTCTGTTCCTGAGAAGTAGGGCCTGAAGCAGAGGCAGGTGGTTGAGTGTGGAGTGGCGCAGTGTTTGGGGAACCTTCAAGTGAAGGTGCCATCTGTGGGTGGGTTGAGGCAGATGGTCTTTCTCCTTGTGAGAGTTGGTCAAGTAGGTTTTGCAACCTACTGAGTTTCTCTTCAAGGATTGTGTTTCTGGGCAAGAACATCATAGAAAAAGCCGGTCATCATCAGCCGAAGCTGAATCAATCATCTGACCTCCTGCTTAGAGCAGGATTTACATGCACTAGGTGTAGACCAGTTGATGCATGTGCCCCTTGTGCTTGGTACTGGGGACTTCCAGCCTCAGGACAGTGTCCATCATCAGCTGTTGCCTCTAGTGAGGTCTTAGCAATATCACCAGCCCCACTCTGATCATGTGCTGAGTCAGAGGAGGTGGCAGCCTCACTAGATATTCTAAGCTCCTTGTCTACACCAGGAGATAGAAGTGGTAAACCCCTGTGCTGTGGGTTCTCAAGTGCACTGTGTTCCTCCCCCTCAATTGTAGAGGTATTCCCAGTAGTAAGTGGTTGCTGGGGAGGGGGTGAGGAGTGCAGTTGAGTCAGCACTTGTGCAACTATTAAAGTTAGGCTGTGAGGGGCGGTTGTTTGGGGTGAAGGGATAGAAGCAGTGTGCACCTGGGGAGTTTGGTGCTCTTCAATGGCAATCCCCTCAAGTGAGGAAGATCCCAGATATGTAGGTACCCCTTTTGTGGTTGCTGCAGGCTCCTGTTGGGAGGAAGCCTGAGCGGCTATGGCTGGAGAGTCATTGTATCCACTAGGGGGTTTGGACTAGTGGATATATCCTGCGTTTGTGTTGCAGGGGCATCCTCAGGGGACTTAATTCCCTGAGTAGCCGTTTGGGTTTCTTTTTGGTGGGTTTTGGTGGGGACTTTGGATTTGGAGGTGGTGGCTGTGGGTTCCAGCTGCGTGGGTTTTCCGCAGCTTGGCAGCCATTTGAGTGTCCCGTTCAGAGTTGTGCCGGGAGTATACTTCCGGCAGAACAGCCGTAGCACAGGACTCCCAAGCCAACAGTCCCTCAGCATTAAGCTGGTTTGTAATTATGGCCATTATGAACCGTGGATATAGTATCCAACGGTTGGCAGTTAGTTTTTGAGCCATATCCTTGAGCTCTAAAAATATTATTTCTGAAAAATTTAGTGGTTGTTGCTGCTCAAGAATAGAATACATTACCTGCTGCCATTTTGTCGACATTTGATCCCAAGACGACGTCTCTTAGGGGCCAAACATACATTCACCATGTGAAAAATCAGCGCTCAGCGTCACTAAGTGTTTCTTCATGATAGTGGGAGGCACTGAGATCGCCTTGATATCCATGTTGAGCAAAGGATAGATCTATGGTGCCCTTCGGATATCCAGCAGAGAACTAGCATCATTCAGTTGAAGAATTTGGCGATTATTTCAGGAGTGATGACTACGTCTTTGTGGTTTACGACCGACTGGAGGGATGTGTGTGTTGTTCTCCCCTGTAAGTGGTACAGTAACATTCATCCAAAATTGTTGAAGGGATTTCGGCATGTGTATGTAGGATTCTCAGAAGAAATGCCGTATGGTAATTGGGACTGGGACGAACCATAAGATCGATAGCAGTATCGAACTTATGCCGATGGGCGATTTAGTGAGGTAGGCAACACAGTTGTGTCGCGGTTTTAATTGCATGGACGCCATGGAGAAAGGGAAGTTTTGGAGAGGACGTTAGGTTTTGAAGAAGATAACATTGAGAGCTTTGGTTAGGGATATTTATGGGTACGGTTAAGAAAACGATTGAAGGATGTGGTGTTAGTCATCAGTAGTTTTAAACGCCGTTGACATGGTATTATCCTTTCAGACGTTGAAACAGCTGAAGTTCGTGGTGTTGGCATCAGTATTTTAGAAAACTACTGAAGACCGTGGTTTTGACTTCAGATGAGTGAAACACTGAGGACTTGGTGTTTATCATCAGTAGTTATGAAACTACTGAAGTATGGTTTTGGTCATCGCTGTTGTAAACAACTGAAGACTTGGTATTAGTCATCAGTAGTTAAAACTGTTGAAGACGTTGTTTTGCTTCAGTTGTTTAGAATGAAACAGCAGTTGTACAAACGACTGAAGAGAAAGTTCTCTTCAGCTGTTTTCGTCAATTCTTAGCTTTCAGCTGTTTCATACTGTCCTCAACACATTCTCAGTCTTTTTAGCTGATTTCAGTTGTTTCATAGGACATCAGTACTTATCTGTTTTTACTGATTGAGCAGTTGTAACTGCATCAGTAGTTGTAACTACATCAGTAGTTTAGAACAGATGAAGTACTTCAGTACTTATGAGACATTAGCCTTCAGTAGTTATAAAAACTACTGAGGGTAAGAAGAGCTCATCAGTACTTATATGTGACATAGGTACTAATGATCATCAGTACATTACTAAGATCATCAGTAGTTGTCATTTATTCTAGCTGCAGCATACCAAGCCTTAACACCAGGTTTTGGAAAGTTGAACTATCCAAAGGCTTAGTAAAAATGTCTGCAAGCTCATCAGCACTAGGCACAAACTTAGGATCAATCAGACCTTTTCAAAAAATCCCTTATAAAATGGTGTCTGATCTCTATATGTTTGGTCCTAGAGTGCTGGACTGGATTTTTGACAATGCAAAGAGCTGAAGCACTATCCATTAACAATGGAGTCTTAGTCTCTGAAATGCCATAATCCAGAAGTTGGTTTTGAAGCCAGAGTACCTGAGATGTACAACTTGCAGCAGCAATGTACTCTGCCTCAGCAGTTGATGTAGCAACTGAGGTCTGTTTCTTGCTCTGCCAAGAAATCAAGTAGTTGCCTAGGAATTGACATCCACCAGAAGTTGATTTCCTGGTCAACTTACACCTGCATAGTCACTGTCAGAAAAAGCAACTAATTTACCAGAATGTCCAGTAGAATACCATAAACCTAGAGATGGAGTGCCTTGCAGATATCTAAAGATCCTCTTGACTGCAATCAGATGAGACTCTTTAGGTGCAGCCTGAAATCTAGCACAAACACATATAGCAAACATAATATCTGGTTAGAAGCTGTTAAAACATCAAGGACCCAATCATACATGTGTAAAGTGTTTCATCAACCACTTTACTTTCTGATCTGTATCCAGTTGTGTGGTGCTGCACATGGGGTAGTAGAACAGGACTTACAGTTTTGTAAATCAAACTTTTGCAAAAGATCTTGTATATTTGGACTGATGAATGAAAATTCCATCACCTTTTGTTTGATTTGCAACCCTAGAAAGAACTGTAATTCTCCCATGGCACTCATTTCAAACTTCTGTTGCATCAACTTTGTAAAGGCATCACACAACTTTGGATCAGAGGATGCAAAAATGATATCATCTACATAAATTTGAACAAGTAGATTATGCTGCCCAGCTTTCTTAATGAATAAAGTCTTATCTATGGAGCCTCTAGTGAATTGTTTCCAGAAGAAAGTTTGATAATGTCTCATACCAGGCTCTGGGAGCTTGTTTTAACCCATAAAGAGCCTTATCAAGCTTATACACCCAATTAGGATGTTTATTGTCCTCAAAGCCTGGAGGTTGACATACATAAACCTCTTCTTTAATTTTCCATACAAAAATGCACTTTTGACATCCATTTGAAAAACTTTAAGGTTTTGATAAGCAGCATAAGCTAAAAACAATCGAATTGCTTCCAGTCTGGCTACAGGGGCAAGGTTTCATTACAATCAATACCTTCTTCTTGTGCAAACCCTGAACAACCAGTCTGGCCTTGTTCTTAACAATAAGCCCATTTTCATCAGTTTTGTTCCTAAACACCCATTTAGTGCCTATTGCACACTTACTGGAGGTAGAGGAACCAGTTCCCACACTTGCTGTTTCTTGAACTGAAGAAGCTCAAGCTGCATGGCATCAACCCATCCATTGTCCTTTAAAGCAATGTGATAATTCTTTGGCTCTTGCTGACTGATGAAGAGAGCATAGAAGTAGAAATTTGACAATTGACTTCTTGTTGATACTCCAGCAGTGATATCACCAATGATTTGAGACATAGGTGATTCTTTAGATCTTGATACACAATGAGATCTGTGCAAGTGTTTGTAGCAGGCTCAGCAGCACAGATGGTGATGGTGAATCATTTCCTTGAAACCAATCAGTGGATGGTAATTCAAAGGAAGTTGAATTCGAAGAGATCTCATCAGCATTTGTTGTGGATGGTGCTACTGGAGCTACAGGAACATCAGGTCTAGCTGAGTCAGGCAGCTGATCACTAAACCTGAAGAGGTGAGTACTGCAATCATCATCATCATCAGCAGTACCACCAGGTGGTGAACTGTTGACAGGAGCAACAGCAGGAGTTTGATAAGGAACATATTGCAGTATGTCCAAATCAAATAACTCCACAGGGCTTTGTGGAATCTTGTCCTTTGGAGATTCATTGAACTTAACATGTAGAGTTCTTCAACCATCTTTGTTCTGCAGTTGAAGACTCTGTATGCTTTGCAAGTAGATGAATAACCAACAAAGTACCCTGCATCCACCTTAGGATCAAATTTATGGAGTTGATCCTTTGTGTTGAGAATAAAACAGGACACCCAAATGCTTTGAAAATGAAATCAGAGGAGCCAAATGATGGAGGACTTCATATGGAGTCTTCATCAACTTCTGATTTACTAGAACTCTATTTTGCACATAGCAAGCTGTGTTGACATCTTCAGCCCAAAAGGTCAGTGGCAAACCTGAGTCAGCCAGCATGGACCTTGCAGCTTCAATGAGGGTCCTGTTCTTTCTCTCCACTACTCCATTTTGTTCTGGAGTCCTTGGATGCTGAACTGCCTTTTGATTCCCTTTGAAAGATAGAAGTCATCAAGTGTATGTTTTCTGAACTCACTTCCATTGTCACTCCTAATACACTTGACTGGAAGGGCATACTGCTTCTCAATATACAGCACAAAGTGAATAATCTTCTGTGCAGCCTCATCCTTTGAATGTAGAAAGAAAGTCCATACAAATCTGGAGTAATCATCCACAATTACCAGACAGTATTTTCTTTGCCATGCTCATTACTCTCACAGGACCAAATAGATCCATATGCAGTAATTGCAAGCAGGCAGTGGACTTAGACATTTCAATAGGAGGGAATGAGACTTTGTGTGTTTTCCTCTTAAACATGCAGTGCAGGTTTCATCACAGTGGAACTCTTTATTGGTAAGCCTTGACTAAACTGTGGGTAAGCTGATTCATGTTTTTGAGATTAACATGACCCAGCCTCCTGTGCCATAGTTTAGATTCTTGAGAAGAGGCTTTGGAAAATAGGCAAGGATTGCCTTTGAGATCTATCTTCTTAGAAAGATCTAAGGCATACACTCTTCCGTCCTGTTGGCTGTCAGGAGAGTGTGATCATCCAACACCTTGTCAATCAAGTGCCAAACTTTGGATGACAGAATCCTACAGTTTTGACTGGTGAAAAGGGCAACATGGCCTTTATCACACATTTGACTGACACTCAAGAGATTGTACTTGAGATTTTCCACATGATTAACATCATCAAATTTGATTTCTCCATTGGAGACAAAGCCCTTACCGATGATGTAACCCCTAGCATCATTGCCAAAAGAGACAAATCCCTTCTTTCCTTGAGAGTAGTCATGAAGAAGAGAGCTGTTCCCAGTCATGTGCATAGATCCCCCACTGTCTACATACCAGATGCTACTTTAGCATGTTGAAGAACCCTGCAAAAATAAACAATTAGTTAGTTTTAGAGACCTAAAGCTTTTTGGTTTTGGGCCTGGTCTCATCAATAGATGGTAAACTAACAGTTTATTTGAAACAACAGCCTGAGAGGAAGAAGATGGTGTAGAAGAGGAGTCCTTTGGCTTGGACCTCCTTTTCTGTGGTTTCAACATAGGGCATCTAGTTGGTTAACTCTACCCAACAGATGTTGAACCATCATAACCAGCTGTGTCTGATTTTGTGATAAAGCTTTCAGTTCATCAGACACATGCTAGTGGAGTTTGATAAGTTCCTATGTTGCACCTTCTTCTT
Source organism: Flaveria trinervia (assembly GCA_025506515.1). Lineage (NCBI taxonomy): Eukaryota > Viridiplantae > Streptophyta > Magnoliopsida > Asterales > Asteraceae > Flaveria > Flaveria trinervia. The sequence goes on from CM046456.1 coordinate 29,512,808, forward strand.
CTGAGCACCCTCAGCTGTCACCTGTTTAACCCCTTCCTTTTTGGATTTCTTAGAGGACTTAAGGGTTACAGGATTTGATGTTGCTGATACAAATGTGGTCTCGAACTCAGTTTTCATTTTTACCATTTTTTCATGAATTTCTTCTTTTAGTTTGAGTTTGGAACCTCTTTTGTACAACAACATCATCTGTAAGATGATTGAACAACCACATACTTCACATGGTTTCTTCTTCATCTAGGTTGATCATCAACTAAAGAGGGTGAAGCAACAGAAGACTTGTTCTTCAATGCTTTGGAAGCATTGTTTGCTTTCTTGACAGCCTCTTTAGCAGTCTTCAAACTCTTTCTACTACCAGTTTCTTCTCTTCAGTACTGACAGCAGTTGAAGTTTGAACTTCAGGCTAAATCCTGCTCTCTAGTCCTTTCAGGACCTTCAGAATTAACTCCTGAGTTGATCAACTCATAATCATGTGAATGTCAGCATTTGAACCATCAACATCAGCTGATAGGTTCAAAGAGGGCTTGATGCTGACTGCTACTTCTGATTGTGCTGTATCAGAAGGTAGATCACATGATGTGATGGATTGGTTATCACTCTCACCATCAGATTCTACCTCTGCTCTTGGGGTAAAATCTGTAGGTGGAGCAGTGTGATTGTAACCAATTCCAAAATTCACATTTGAAGCAGATTGCTTACTAAGAAGCATTTCAAAACCTTTGCATGATTGTACCCATCTATCACACTCTACCTGGGTAACTGCAAGGTTTCTTTGAGATCTTTGTACTTCTCTAGAAGTACTCTTCTCTAGCCTTATCATCAATTATTTGGCAATTCAGTTTATAAATGTCATCATCTTTATCTTTAAGCACAGACTCAAACTCAGCTTTATTTTTGGAAATTGTTTGTTCTAGCTCAATGTTCTTATTAATTAAAGCTACATTTGCTTCTCTAATGGAAGCAAATGCTGCTATGCATGGTTCAGAACATAATTTGGCTTTTGCCTCAGAGGATACCTGTGATACCTGAGATGTAAAGGCATTAGAAAATGAAGTATCAGCAGACTCCAAAGCCATAAGAGCTAGATTCCCAAAAGGACTATCACCACCATGTTGACCAGCACCTGAGAACAGTTGATCATGACCAGACATGTCATCTGGTAAACTGCTCCAGTCAACAACTCCTGGGGTGAAAAAGCTGTGTTGTTGAGGTTGAGTTTGTTGATGAGATTGGGAGGCTGAGGTTCTGGTAGTGCATGAGGTTGTGGTGCCATAGGAACTTGAACTTGATTTGACTGTGGCATGTAATAACAAGGGTAAGGATATGGCATGACCCTGAGGAACAAAATATGCTGGGATTATTGTTGAGGATGATGACTAGAGGTGACAGGATGTTGCCCTCTGTGTTGTTGACTATTGCCAGGAAAAGTCACAAAGGGTGCAGTGGAGTTAGATCCAGTTGATCTACACTCTCTTGCAAAGTGTCCAAGCCTTTGGCATTTGAGACACCTCAACTTGCTCTTGTCAAACCAACTTTGGTTTTGCCAGAGAGTCCTGGGAATTTTCTTCCAGTTCTTTTATAGAACTTCTGAGATCTGATATTTATCAAGGCCATTTGGCTCAAAATATCCATCTCTTCTAAGTCATCATCAGCAATCCCTTGAGATCATCCATAATGAAGCATAGATTGTCATTATTACACCCAGTAAACTGACCATCAACACTCATGACCCACCAAGGCAGTGTTGCCCGGTACAAAGTCTTCAGTGAGCTTTCCAGATGAAGACAGCTTTCTCTTCTGTTCTATCTCTCTCTCAAACGTGAGCAGTTTCCCATGGAGTTGGGTGAGAGATAGTTTGTCCAAACTTGCACTGGAGCGTAGGACAATAGTATATGTGTCCCATCTCTCAGGCAGTGATCTGAGAAATCTGTTATTCATCTGAATATTGTGTACTCAAGTTTGACCATTTTCAGTTCAGAGATCAAACAAGAGAACCGCTCATATTGTTGAGTCAGTGTCTCACCCTTTCTATTAGAGAATGTCTCATATTGTTGGGCAAGAATTTCTCTATTATTTGCCAAGACCTCATCTGTTCCTCCAAATTGTTCTTTCAAGGCATTCCAGAGGTCATGGGCAGTTTCATGATGCATTAAGCCAGAATAGATTTCATTTGGCAGTGCCATGGCCAGAATTCCATGGGCTTTTGCATCAGTTTCAAGCAACTTCTTGTCCTCATCCGAGTATTGCTCCCTCCTCTTCGGAACCATTTGATTTGTTTCCGGGTTATTCACCATAGGCTTGTGTGGACCATGTACCACTGATGTCCAACACCCTACGCTGTTAACAGACAGGTGATGGAGCATACGTCTTTGCCATATGTTATACTCATTCCTAACCAGCATTGGTGGCTTGGTTGAGGAACCAGTATTGTGAGGATCATTGGAGGAAGTAGTCATTTTCAGTTCAAAAACAATTTAGTTCAAGCTTTTAAAAGTTTTAAACAGACCACAACAAACTCAATGAAAACCAAGAGAAGATCTCAGGATGAATGAGCAGAAATACAGAAAATTCAATCTCTATAACCGTTTCTTGCAATAACAAAAGCTAATTCAATCAAACTTAGATCTTGAATAGCAGTTTCAATGATCAATTATTAGATCGATCAATGATTAACCTGCTCGGATACCATTTGACAGGATCAGCGATCACAAGTTTGATGTATTAGGATTCAAAGCAGCGGAATATGAACAAGAATTAGACAAATTGTAGCAAGCAATCGACACTTGTATTCATTAAGAGCGCATACGGTTATAGGGAGAGAATATATATTTCTGATTTCAAGGAATGTTATAGATGTAGAATATTCTAATCAAATCATTCATTCATTCCATTCATTCATTCGTCACGTATTACAATAGGTTGTCACTCCTTATATAGAGTGCAACAATCACTGCTGTTATCACGGAAAGCGACAACTGGCAGATCTAATACAAAAATAACTAACTCTTAACAAACTACTGAAATGTTCACAATACTGAGAACATATCAGAGTGTTAAGTACAAAATATAAAACTACTAAAACTACAACGACTGAACAACAAGCTCTTCAGTCGTTTTACAAAACTACTGAAACATAAAAATATAAAACTACTGATATCACAACTACTGAAGAAGTACTCTTCAGCAGTTGTGACAAACTACTGAGGCTTCAGTACTTTGACCTTCAGGCTTTGTACATCAGTTGTTGATCTTCAGTACTTGTAAACTCTTCAGCTGTTGTACTTCAGTACTTTGGTCTTTCAGCTTCAGCACTTGTGTTCTTCAGCTATTGTACTTCAGTACTTTAGTTCTTCAGCTGTTGAGGTCTTCAGCACTTTGTCAAACTACTGATGAGGCTTTCAGCAGTTGTTGTGATACCATGTGGGACTTAGAGGTTTTCTGATCTTGGCTCATTGGTTCTTTTGGTCCAACAAAACATGTTCCAAGTTCATAGATCGTAGTTGATCTTGTTCTAATCGTTTTTAACATTTTCTTTAATCGTTAGATTGACTTGAATTGCGTTCTCCCTATTAGATCGCCAATCAAATAGGATTTCGCACTATTTGATCTGGTATACGCGCAAAATCAGTTAGTACTCCGTACGTACACGGTCCCTAACAGTATCTAAATCATCAAGCAGCACATAAACACACAACATGCGCACATAATACCGATTTACATTAAGAAAATACCTCATGGCACGCAGCTACTCGGACCGGTATCCCTTCCCTTTCCGTCCCATTTTCAGTTTAAGTTAAGGTTTATTTTGAAAATTTAACGTTTCACTTAAACATTGGCTCTGATACCAACTTGATTGGCCCTGTTCCCGGGACGCTCACAGCTGGTCAATCATTGCACATAAAAGATATAATTACATTAACTTGAAATAGAATTTGTAGCGGAAACATTAAAAACAAAATTTTCATTAAAAATGATTTTGCAAAATAGTACAACATTTGTTACATCTTCATTTGTTCACATTACAATGCAAAAACATTAAGCAAAAGAATGCCATCCAAAAGAGCCAAGTAGCCGCCCCGTGCCATCCTCAACAACTTACCTGCTAACTGGAAAATGCATAAAACTCATCGTTGCTCAATGAGTTCTAGTTTTAAAAAAAACATACTTTATCTTTCATTTAAAACCGTTCTTTATAGTCGTACGTGATCATGCATTAAACATACTCATAGATAATAGTTATTATCTTCATCATTGTTCATTTCGTACATTTATTATTTTTTGTTTCCATCTACGTCCTATCATGTGCTTAACCTCCCTCTGGAGCACCAAGCAATTCATCTAGGGTTAAGCGACAGGGACCCCATACATATGGTTAATCACAAAGATTGACCCCTATGTGCATCCTCATGGGGTATTTAACCCGCACACAGTTGAGCTGACACCCCTAGTTAGGTGTGAACCTTCATACATTTGCTTAATCACATGGATTAGACCCTAGTGTGCATCCTCATGGGATAGCTAAACCGTACATAGTTGAGCTAACACCCCTCATTAGGTTTGAACCTCCATTGATATGCCTGCAAGCCTTTCTTACTTTCATTCGTTCATTAATGCATGCATTCATTCATTACGTTCCTCTTTTCATTATCTTCCACTTTATGTTACATAATAATTTCATTTCATTCATTATCATTCAACATAAAGCCACGGGAAAATAATCATACATAATAAGGAACATCACATACACATACAACATCACCATACACGACATCATCATGCATACATAACATACATCATACATACCATCATGCATAAGCATCAATCATACATCATATCATCATCATACAATGCCCATCACAACATCTATGACCTCAAAATTTAGATTACATGAACCCCTAGGAACCTCCCATGTCAAAGCCTACATTTCACTTTTTCCCCAAAAAGTCAGAAAATATTCTAAGGTTCATCCGCATTTCCTTTTCGTTCATCCACATTTCCTCTTTGTTCATCCGCATTTCCTTTGTTCATCCGCATTTGTTCATCCGCATTAAGTTTTGTTCATCTACATTTGTTCATTCGCATAAACTTACTCATCCCTATTTGCTCATCCGCATTGTTCATCTGCATTAACTTTTGTTCATCCCCATTAACCTTTGTCCATCCGCATTGTTCATTAGCATGAACTTACTCATCCGCATTGTTCATTCGCATGAACTTACTCATCGCATCCGCATTTACTCATCCGCATTTGATCATTCGCATGAACTCACTCATCCGCATTTGTTCATTCGTATGAACTTACTCATCCGCATTTATTCATTGCTCATCTGCATTTCCTCTTTACTCATCTGCATTGACTTATACTCATCTGCATTGACTTATACTCATCCGCATTGACATATACTCATCTGCATTTACTTATACTCATCCGACTTATACTCATCCGCATTGACTTTCATTCGCATGAACTTGTTCATCCGCATTAACCTTCATATGTATTAACCTTCATCCGCATTTCTTTATACTCATCCGCATTTCCTTATGCATCTGCATTTCCTTCTCATCCGCATTAACAACACTTAAGTAAATTCTATAACCTAGGCGTATGAGCTACTGTTTGGGCTCACGAGCAGCCCAGGTCACACTTAACATAGATTCAGTCCCCAAACCTCATCTATCATGTTCTAAGCTTAAATCTACATTCTAAGCCGTAGAAACACAATCATAATATCATCAAACATGAACATAGTCCAAAATCAAATCATACCAGCAACAAACACACATTCATACATATGGGTATGAAACCCAGTTTTTATAAAAATATACATTCATGCATTTCCAGCCCTAAAGATCTAAGACGTCGCTAGGCTAGCAATTGTTAATGATTGAAAACAAAATATGTATCTCATATAAGACTTACAATAACACAAATAACCATGACAAAAAGGTCAATATGAATTGCATGTGCATTTACGAGTCTCAAGATGTTTACAGGTGTAAGTTTATAAGGTTAACATGTTTCACCCCAAAAGGTGTGAAAATAAAGTAAACAGGGCATGGAGAACTCACATGGAAAACTCACAATAATAGTGATAGTTGTAGAGTATATAAGAAACCATAGATGTTCAAGAGACAAAGGTTATGTCCTAAATGATAATAAAGAAACAATAACTTGAGTTTCGAATATATTACAAGAAGTTAGGATGCTTAAGAATGCCAATAAGGGAAAGGTAGATTGGTAAACGATTATTGTACCAATTTTAGATTCTGGACAGAATGTTTCGTATGTGTTTGAACAACTTTTTAAAATATCAAACAGTTTCATAAAATTATAAAAATTTACATTGACTAGCTCATAGTCTTCCAGAAAACTTCATTGAGAAATAGTTCTATGAAAAGGTACATAAATAGGCCAAACAAGTAGCACATGACACAAGGTGCTGAAATGCGCACTTATTTGGTGAAGGCTATTTTTGAGTCGTGCGATTGGGTTTGAAGACGTATAAACTGTCGTTGGAAAGCTAATTCAATGAACTTAACATTGGACTCTGATTTTACTTAAATTTGGTTTGTTATAGTCAAGGTATAGTCGGTTGAAGTAAGATTAGATTCTGCCAGAATCGTAGTAAGGTACTTATGTGCACTTCTAAAATCGTTAAAGCATAAAACGGGTTAGTAAAATTTATCATATCGATATATGGTATATATTCTTCATTTGAGTCATAAAAATATTATAAGACTTTGGCATTGCCATAATTTAGAAAAATAATCTTTTGGAATAACTGAGTGTGGTGGCATAGCCGCCCATATGCTAATGGGATTCTTTGTTATGTTAGTGTGTTGTTAGATTGTTTTTAAAAATGTTAGTGATTGTTATAAGATTAGTAATTATTAAAATGTTAATGATCAAATGATAATGCTTATAATAAAAAGAAATTTGATAAAAGAAAGAATAATAGTAAGAACATAAAGTCACGAGAAAAATTGGATGTTAGCATGATTGAAATGTATAATATAAAAGTAATAAAAGATTACATTAGTATTAAGAATTCTTGAAATTTCTTGTAAAATAAAGTTCTTCAAATTGATCGGAACCAATAGTTGAAAGAAAGATATGAGAGTAAGATTTTTGAGGATGGAAAAATGAAAAGTCAGGCCTAAGGCTTGCTATTATAGTTGAGGTTAGGAGTAGGTTATAAATGGTGTTAATGGTGAGTTATAAGTCTTTTAAAAGGGGGTTATGATTGGAATTTGAAATAAATATAAATTAAATAATTAAATAAATAAAAGAGTAATTACAAGTTAAACTTTAAATTTATTAAAACTTTAATTTTAATTTAACAACTTCTTTTTTATTAAATCTTTGTAGAATTTATAAATCTAATAAGAACTTGTAATTTGATTATTTATTTTAACTGAATATTTAAAATCTTATAAATATTAATAACCTTTTATAGATCTTACATCTTTGTAAAAATAATGATCTTTTTATTTTAATCCTTTATTTTAGTTTTATAATTAAAACTCATAAATGATAAATAAACTTCATGAATTTATGAAAATTCATTCTATAAATGATGAAATTACCATGAATTGATTTACCAAATGGAAGTTGAATAAATAGTATTATTATTGTTTTTGAAGGATTAAAATAAATTAAATTTCTAACTAGTGTATTTGATTTTCCAAAATTGACCCAAACGGATTCGGATTTGGGTTTCTATTTTCCAAAATGGGCAGATGTTACACTAAATGAATTGAGACTTAACTCGCAGCTATCCAGAGAAAAAGTCTCGACATGAGTTGCCAGTTCTTCCATCATCTCCAATCGTGACACTCGATTCATTTCCTACTCATAAAGGTCATTGCAAGTTCATTTGGAATTCGTTTCGATAGGCACATAACGTATTATCCGAAAACCGATGGTTAGAGTGAGCGTACGACTCAGACTGTAGAAGACATGTTGTGTTCATGTGTTATTGAATTTTGTATTAGTTTAGAAACCAACCTACCTCTAATTATGGTTTCATATGATAACAGCTACCACACAACGATCAAGGCCGCACTACTCGAGACATATTATGGAAGTAAGTGTCGATCACCTATCTGTGGGGAAAAAGTTGAAAAACAGTCAACTTACTATTCGGTAGGGCAACAACACGTGATTGACAACAAATTCACATTGGCTGACGCCAATGACCGTTGAGTATCAAATTGACAAAAAACCAATTCTAAAACTTTCACATTGGAAAGCTGTAATTCGTTTTGAAAAAAAACATGGAAAGTTAAAACCGCACTATGCTGATAATTTGAAATTGTCAAAATATTTTGCATTGTAGATTAACAACACATCTGTCTAGAGAACTCAGTGGAGTACACGACGTGTTACACGTTTCAAACATGAAAATTGTCTATCTGATTAGACAATCGTCAATCTGTTAAAAGAGAAACAGATGGATGCACAACAACAATTCGTTGAGGAAGTAGTTGAATCATGGACCAAGTGGTTAGAACTCTCAAACATAACCGTACCTCTATTGTTAAAGGTTTTGAAACTCAAAGCATGGACTAAGTTTATCTAGGTATGTGAAAATCATATAACGATCAAATATCCACAGTTATTCAAAGATGTGCCACTAAGCGCCAAGGTTACTGGTTGAGAATTTCAAGATGAAATTCCTTCAACAACGGGATGATGTGAAAACCATGAACTTTTTGTCCATCTTTTACGAGAGTTAGCTAATTTTGAGGATGAAATTTCTTTCAACAAGGAGATGATGTGACACCCAACATTTTCTAGTCACTTTTCGATCAACACAAACATGATTTTCCTATCATACATTCAAACATTTAATGTTGTTTACATAAATGCATCATTTAGTGAACAAACATTCACGAACCCTTCACGTAACGTTAATTTGAAGAATTTCCGAATCGTACGTGCATGTGTCCGCGAATGTTTGTGACTTGGAAAAACGGTTTTCAAACAATCATTATTGGTGTGAAATTACATATTATATGATTATGTGATTAATTATGTAGCTTTGTTGTAAAATTTGAGAATTTTCTAACATTTACGCATTTTCGCGTATTTTCAGCTTTTAATGCCTCATTATTATGAAAATAACTTTGAACTAGCAAAATAAACAAAATTTCATGTTATTGATGTTTATTTGACATTATCTAAGCATTTGGTGGTTTCGATGTAGAAAAACACGGGGGCCTTTCTTGTAAAAAAGTATAAAACCCAATGCAGGATCGGGTTTGTCACTTAGACACTTGGATTTCTCTCAAACGCACTTATAGAAACACTCAACTCAGATGAAGTAAAGTCTTTTACAAGAGTTGATAATAATATAATAAGTAGTAAAGGAACACACAGAAATAAATTTTCAAGGCACTTGTATATATTACTTCTCAACTCAAGATATTACAACACTCTTACAAGCGTGATACATGAGTTACAATGAGAGACTATATATACTAGATCCTACAGCCAGATATACTTTCATACCAGCTGGAAACCTAAGACTAAAGCATATACTACAATGCTAAAGTTAAGGTATCTTAGATAAAGTATTATCTAAGATATGGTAGTCATGACATGTTCATGACTTACCTTTTGTCACCAACTAAAGATAGCAAGTGTACTAACATAAAAAGGTAAATAGTGGATTAAAGTATGGTCAACTACATGGCTTTTGAGAAAACGCCATGCAGTATCTCAGAGATTTGCAGCGATGTGTCAGGGAGACCATACTTATGTCCACTGGGTAATAGCTGTGTTTTCCAAATGTAAGTTGGCTTCGGAAGAACAAGTTCCTCCGAAGCCACTTATACTTCGGAAGAGGCTTCTATACTTCAGATCTTTCTTTCTAAGTCTTGAACTTTGGAAGTTGACTTCAGATCTTTCTTTCTAAGTCTTGAACTTTGGAAGTAGGTTCTTTATGTTCGGAAGTTGGAACTTTTCCTTCGGAAGTAAGTTTTACACTTTGTCTTCGGAAGAACTCCTTTTTCCTTTGGAAGTTCCACACTTAGCTTCGGAAGTCCTTTATTTGTTGTACCAAAATCTTCTAAATGACTTGGTTATGGTTGCACCAGCCTTTCTAGATCCAACAAACTCACCCTAGGCGGATGCTACCAAAACCTCACTTATTTCTGCTTCTCAAAGCTTTTAGCATCAGGGACAAAAGATATTTGTCTGTCTCTTTATTCTTCCCTGAAGTGGTGCTGAGAAGCTTTTAGAAGTCATTGGTGGATAGGAGATCCAGTCTATCACTCTAAATGACATGTACCCTTTTGTTGTTCCCCCTGAAAAGAGTTAGTTGATGGGAGTTATAGTCATACTCCCATCTAACTATGGATTCAAGTTTAGGACCTTCAACTGTTTGTAAAAAGGCATTGCCTTTGGTTGCTGATCCCTTTCTTTCCTCCTCCTCTCTCAGTTTCAACTCTTCTTCAACCTTGCTTCTAGCAGTTAGCTCGGCCATATGAAGGCTGCCTAGATGATTTCTGATATGGGTAGCTACATCAAAGTTTGAGGGTTGGAGAATGTCTTCTCTGCTAACTTAGCAATGTCAAATCTGCTTAAGTGTAGCAGAGACGAGGTACTCAGCCTGATGATCTCTCCATTCTCTCTTTCAACAACAAAGTTGTGAGAAGAGTCTTCGAACCTCCACTGGATTATCTTCTTTCTAGGTGCAAGAGGTTGTCTTGGCACCTGGTCGCTTTTCTTGGTATCCAGTAGAGTCACCAGCCTTCTCCTTAACTTTATTTCTTCCTCATTCAAAGTGTCTGAATTGAGGCCAAGGAGATTTGCAGCTTGGTCCAATGTTCCTCTTGGCAGATCAAGAAATTGATCTCTAGTGAGGGAACTTGAGGATCTGTCAACATAGGTGAAATTGACAGAATCCTCCTCATAGGAGATATCGCTCAGAGTTGCACATTTTATGAGCTTTGTCTTGACTGCCTTGAATTCTTCTAAGGAGAGATGTTTAGAAGGCTGAGGGGATGGTTTGATGGGTTGATGGGTAGGTTGAGGTGTTTGGGTTCTGGCTATAGTTTTGGGTTGGAGGATGAGTAGTTTAGGTTGTTGAGGTGAAGGGGTTGGTAGGGGTGATGATGTAGGTTCAGGGGTGTATGGTTTAGTGGTTGGTTCGGTTTGATGGGGAGTGAAAAGGGTATAGGTTCAGGGTGTGTTGGTTTGGAGTTTGGATTGAGTGGTTGCTTTGAAGGTCATCCCCTGTCCCCTTTTGTACTCACCTTCCTTTTCCCCGCACGAATGTCAGCCTTAATGTCACTGACATGTCGATAGAGAGTCTTTTCTGACATAGGACCCACCTACCTGCCAGAGAAGTCATGAGCTTTGAGATAGCTCTTCATCTAGGCCTTCTCACCTATTTTCTTGGCAGCAGTCAGTCCTGCTTCCTCTTCCTTCTTCTTCTTCTGCAATAGCTTTTCCATTTCAGCTCTCTTTCTCTCTTTCTCCATTTGATCTTGCTCTTTGTTGAAGAGCCATAAGATCGTATCATTGTTATGTGGTGATAATTCTTCTTGAGAGAAACCTCTGGAGGTTAGGAAAGTTATCCATTCCCTCCTGAGTTGTGGATCAGCTTCTTTTTCTTTCCTCTCCCTTTCTTCTTCTAAGGCCAACCTTGCAGCGTCTTCTTTTTACTGTTTTAGAAGCAAGGTTGCCTTTCCAGCTCTAATAACTCCTCTAATGGTACCAGGAGTATATCTTCAGTTGTAGCTTCTAGACTAACAAGTCTATCAATAATCTCTAAACTTTTTGGTTGTTGATTGTCTCCTGGTTAGCTGCAGCTGCTTTGGTACTTGCAGCTAGAAGTTTTGCAGTTGTCAGCCTACGTTTTCTTTTGAGTTTCTCCAACCTTTCTTCCTCCTGAAGCTCTTCCGAAGTCATCTTCCTCTTTCCTTTGATGTCTTCGGAAGCACTAGACTTCGGGGTTCTTGGATGGAAGATTCAGGTGAGTAGCAGAGATGGGAGCTGGAGTTAATGCTGATGTTAGAGCTAAAGGTTGGGTGAGAAAATCCCCCCTATTAACCTCAAATACAAGTTCCAGAATCGCATCTGTGACTATTAGATCATCGGATAATGAGAATAGTCCTTCCGCAGCAGCAATCTCAGCTTCGGAAGTTTGAAATTGTTCTTCCGAGGCTTTGAATTGTGCTTCGGAAGTCTGTGAAAAGGCACTATATGTCCCAATTGTTTTAGTTGCTGGGCCATCAGTCCATGTTTCCCCTACGAAGTTAATCTTAGGTTCCACTTGGACCTTAGGTTTACCAACATCCTTAATAGTGGTAAAAGGTGCATTTAACCTGTGAAGCTCTTGAGCTCCGAAGTAGACCACAAACATATCAGGGATTGGCTATTCTATAAGAGATTCCAATAGGAATTTGTTATAGAACCTATTGAGATCTTGGAGCATCCTTTGATCCACTTGAATAACAACTGCAGGAGGCTTAAGGAAAATTGAAGTTTGTTGCACAGGATATTTTGATCTCAAGGAAGTGAGAGCTTGACTTTGGGTTTCCTCTTGTCTTTGACTTTGTCTTTGAACACTCTCCCCCTTTTTGGTAGCATCATCCTGAGAGCTTGATGAGCTAGAGGAAGAGGTCAAGGAGACCTGAGTTGGTACATGCCTAACAGACCTCTCAATCTGTTTCTCAGCTAGTTGGCATTGAGAGTTTCAATCTCAAGTTGCTGAGTGGTAGACCTATCCTCTAAAGTCCTAACCTTGGATTCAAGATTCGAGAGTTTAGAAAGTAGCTCTTGAATGGTAAGTTGCATTGTTCCCTCATCTTCTTTTGACGAATCACGGGGAGATGAGGTAACATACCTTGTATGTTCATCCTCACCACAAGATATGGTTCCTAGGCACCCTGGTTTCTTTGCTCAAAGATGTCTCTTTCAGAGTCATCAAAGGGCAGCTTGTCGTAGATTTAGTCTTAGTGATGTACCACTGTCCTGAGGATCCATTGAGACTCCTTTAGTACTGGCAGCTCAATCTGTTTTAGTCCCATCCACATCAGTGGGACTCACCTGAGTAAAGGTTTGCTGATGGGGGCTAGAGATAAGAGGTCTCTCTGGGCTCTGTTGATCCTTGAGAGGGTGTTGTGGATCAACTTCCTTGCCCTTAAGAGACATAATCTCTTCATCAGCTCCAATTAAAAGGTCAGTAAAGGATATGGAAGTGAAACCTAATGACCCAGGACTTTGATCAATGTTTAAAGGCATTGAGCCTGTGATAGGGCTGTCCCTTTTTGGATGCTCAGAGGAGTATAGAAACTCACCGTGAGGGCTTTCAGCTTGGGTTTCGGGCTCATGGGTCTAAGACTGAGGAGACTCAAGACCCATATTAAAGTCAATTGTGAAGGATGGTTGGACCTCAGGCTGAGTGGGAGCCCTTTGTTCCACTCTTGCCTTTTTGGATAGAACAGGAGGAGTTTGTTCAATCAGATAAGATTGAACAAGGGTTTGTTTGGAACATCTCTGATAAGTAAAGATAATGGTTGGAGAAGGTAGATTTGGCAAGTGAGGGTAGTTGCTGGTGTGGGTTCATCACCTGTGGGTTTAACAGGGATGTCACCAGGAGCCATTGGTTCAATCATACCTGGAAGAAGTGCAGTATCTCTTCCGGTGAAGTTGGTGGACATTCTCTTCAAAGTCTTGAAGATGGTTGGCCTCATTTAAGGAACAGTCAAAATAGCTGCACAGACAAGCTTGCTCTAGTCCAGCTCGCAGTTGATTATGTGCAGGAGAAACCTGGGATACATGAAGAATGTGTCCTTTTGAAGATTTCCCATGAGGTTATTGAGCACAAATCTTGAATAGTTGAAGCAGAGGCTTTTCACCAACCCATGAACTAGGCACCCAAGTTCATATGGGATTTGATACCATCCCCTAGATTTTTTCAAAAAGCAGTGAAGAACCACACGCAACAGGAACTTCCATTTGTAAGAGAAGTTAAATTTGTAGACAGTTGACCTGCTAACGTCTCCAGCATATCCCATTTGGAGATAAGAATTGTCCAAATCTGCTTTGGGGAATTCTGTTGGAGCGCCCTCATCATGAAGCTCTAGATGCTCCGTGATGATCTGTTCAGAAATGACCAACTCCTGGCCACAAATGCTCGATCGAATGACACAAACCCGATTTAGGGTTCAATCTGACCATTTGCCCAAAATTCAGACATATGGTTTGACAGGATCAGTGATCACAAGTTTGATGTATCAGAATATAAAGCAGCGGAATACAAACACGAATTAGACAAATTGTAGCAAGCAATCGATATTGTAAGCATTAAGACCACATACGGTTATAGGGAGAGAATATGTATTTCTGATTTCTAGGAATGTTTATAGATGTAGAATATTTCTAATCGAATCTATCATCCATTCCATTCAATTACTCATTTTACTCACGATTACAATAGGTTGTCACTCCTTATATAGAGGCAACAGTCACTGCTGTTGTCACGGAAAGTGACAACTGGCAGATCCAATACAGAAATAACTAATTCTTAACAAACTACTGAAATGTTCACAACTACTGAGAACATATCAGTAAGTTAAGTACAAAATATAAAACTACTGAAACTACAACGACTGAAGAACAAGCTCTTCAGTCGTTTTACAAAACTACTGAAACATAGAAAATAAAACTACTGATATCACAACTACTGAAGAGTACTCTTCAGCTGTGACAAACTACTGAGGCTTCAGTACTTGATCTTCAGACTTTGACCTTCAGGTGTTTCATCAGCTGATGACTTCAGTAGATATCATCAGCTGATGTCTTCAGTCTTTGTCTTCAGACTTTGTACATCAGTTGTTGATCTTCAGCACTTGTGAACTCTTCAGCTGTTGTACTTCAGTACTTTGGTCTTTCAGCTTCAGCACTTGTGTTCTTCCTGTTGTACTTCAGCACTTTGGTTCTTCAGCTGTTAAGGTCTTCAGCACTTGATCTTCAGCTGTTGAAGTCTTCAGCACTTGTCAAACTACTGATGAGGCTTTCAGCAGTTGTTGTGATACCGTGTGGGACTTAGAGGTTTTCTGATCTTGGCTCATTGGTTCTTTGGTCCAACAAACTCCCCCTGAACCAATGCGGCCAAAACCTCTAACTTATTTATATACTCCCTTATTGATGGCAAAATGTTGGTCTTTTTCCTTCTTAATCAGTGGAGAAGATGACCCATGTAAGCTCCGGCCTGGGAAGAAATCTCAAATATTTGTTTGGCAGAGTATGAATGGGACTCTGTTTTGGGGATCTGGACACAGAGTTGTTATCCCATTCATGAGATTTACTTCCCCATAATGAGTCTGTATGACTCACGAACATAGGCCTCAAGGAGAACAACTTGTTCCTCTTGAGAGAGTTCTTCTGCTCCTCCTTCGAAGAAGAACTCTGGACCATAGTACTCTGATAAGTACTTCATGGTCCTGCCATTTTTCAGCTCCACCGTAGTTACCTCCCTATATACAAATCATCAAGATGGTTGCCTTCAAGGAGTAACTGGAGCTCATTCTTTTGGATGTCTTCAAGCTTTTTATATAACAACCCCTTCTTAATCATCTTGTTTTCTAGTAAGGCTTGAGGTGTCTTCTTTGCTTAGTGAGCTTTCTTGAATTCATCAATGATTTCCCAAGTGAGACTACAACGGCCAACATGATGGTAGATTCTATTGTTTTTCGTACCTGGCCGTTGTATCTGTGTGGGATAGTTCTTTTATGGATTCTAGAACTCACCCTGGGGTCTGGCCATACTCTCACTCTCTCCTTCTGATACTGAAAGGTGTGCCTGAGAGTGTACAACCTTTGAGCATGCCCTTTCATGGCTTGAATATGATGACTGAGGAAATTCCTTGTCAACCATCTTCAACAGTTGCTCATCGTGCTGTTTCTGCTGTTCTTCTTCTTCTATCTTGACTCTGACCATTTCCCTTTGAGAGTCAGGTGTGATCATGAGTGACTTCGGGGTTTTGGTAGCTTCAGAACAGCAGAGAGTGGCAGACTATCATCTTCATCCTCTTCTTCTTCTTCTTCTTCCATCCTCAGCACCCTTCTCCTCCTTCGGGGTACATCACTGGATGATGGTTGGGTTGGTGAAGGAATTGGTTTTGAAGAATGAGGATGTTTGGATTTTGGCTTAGAGGTTGGTTGGGAGATTTGAGGGATAGGATCTGTTTGAGTGGATGGAAGGGAAGGTTGATCTAGCATCCTTGTAGTTAATTTCGCCTTTGTGAGTTTAGCCATCTCTAACCTTTTGCCAGCTCCAGCCTCATCCAGGGCTTCCACAATAATCCCTTTGTTAAATTGCTCAGACAGACAGATTCTGGTGGCTATAGCCAGAATGCTGTCCCTGGTCCATGCGCGATCTCCATTATGATCTTCCAAGTATTTGCAATAAAGCGGATCATTATTTCCAACCTCTCTTTCTCAAGAGCATCATACCCTGCCCATCGGGTTTGTATCTCTTGTACTTCTAACCTTCTGATCTCACTATCCAGTGTGGCTGTGTCAAACCCCTGCCTGAAGAGTTGTTCGATTATTTTATCCATGGAGCGGCTGTGTGTGGTGTCAGCTTCTTTGACCAGCTCCTCCAAGGATTTGTCTTCAGCAGTGTGATCATCAGCACTTCTCTTTCGCTTGTAAGTGAGCAGAGGTTGCTTTTCTTTTTCCTCCTCTTGAACTTGCTTCTCTTCCTTTTCCTCAGATCTTTTCCTCTTCCTTTCTTTCACTGCAGTACTCTCCCCCTTTTTGGTTGCATTGGAGGAAGGGGTTGGTACCGCAGAAAGAGTCTTTTGGACAGCAGCATCAACCAGGGGCTGTAATGTGGAGGAAAGCCCTCATCAAGGGCTTTGATCACTATATCAGTGATTATGGGGGTGATGAGAGGGAGGGAATTTTGGAGTGCAGCACCTATTTGCTCAGGAGGGTTCTATTCCTGAGAAGTAGGGCCTGAAGCAGAGGCAGGTGGTTGATTTTGGGGTGGCTCTGTGTTTGGGAAACCTTCAAGGGAGGTGCCATCTGTGGGTGTATGATGGTGGCAGATGGACTTGCATCCTGAGACATCTTGGCCAGCAGCTCTTTGAGTCTGCTAACCTCATCCTCTAGAATGGTATTTTGAGCAACTACATCATAGAGAAGCTCAGGTCATCATCAGTTGATACTGAATCCCTGACCGCCTGCTTAGAGCAGGATTGACATGCACTGGGTGTAGACCAGTTGGTGCATGTGCCCCTTGTGCTTGGTACTGGGGACTTCCAGCCTCAGGACAATGTCCATCATCAGCTGTTGCCTCTAGGGAGGTCTTAGCAATGTTACCAGCCTCACTCTGGTCATGTGCTGAGTCAGAGGAGGTGGCAGCCTCACTAGATATTCTAGGCTCCTTGTCTACACCAGGAGATAGAATTGGGAAACCCCGGTGCTGTGGGTTCTCAGGTGCACTGTGTTCCTCCCCCTCAATTGTAGAGGAATTCCCAGTAGTAAGTGGTTTCTGGGGAGGGGTGAGGAGTGCAATTGAGTCAGCACTTGTGCAACTATTAAGTTGGGCTGTGAGGGGCGGTTGTTTGGGGTAAGGGGTTAGAAGCAGTGTGCACCTGGGGTGGATGGTGCTCTTCAATGGAAATCTCCTCAAGTGAGTAAGATCCCAGATAAGTAGGTGCCCCTTGGGTTGCTGCAGGCTCCTGTTGAGAGGAAGCCTGAGTGGCTGTGGCTGGAAGAGTCATTGTATCCACTAGGGGGTTTGGACTAGTGGATATATCCTGCGTTTGTGTGCAGGAGCATCCTCAGGGGACTCAATTCCCTAAGTAGCCATTTTGGGTTTCTTTTTGGTGGGTTTGATGGGGACATTGGATTTGGAGGTGGTGGCTGTGGGTTCCAGCTGCGTGGTTTTCGCAGCTTGGCAGCCAGTTTGAGTGTCCGGTCAGAGTTGTGCCGGGAGTATACTTCTGGCAGAATAGCCGTAGCAGGGACTCCTAAGCCAACAAGTCCCTCAGCATTAAGCTGTCTATAATAATGGACATTATGAACCGTGGATATAGTATCAACGGTTGGCAGTTAGTTTTTGAGCCATATCTTTGAGCTCTGAAAATATTAATTCTGAAAAGTTCAGTGGTTGTTGCTCAAGGATAGAATACATTACCTGCTGCCATTTGGTGGACATTTGATCCCAAGACGACGTCTAGGGGCCAAACATACATTGACCATGTGAAAAATCAGGCGCTCAGCGTCATTAAAGTGTTTCTTCATGATGGTGGTGGCACTGAGATCACCTTGATATCCATGCTGAGCAAATGATAGATCTATGGTGCCCTTCGGATATCCAGCAGGAGAGGTAGCATCACTCAGTTGAAGAATTTTACGGATTGTTACAGGAGTAATGACTACTTCTTTGTTGTTGACGACTGACCGGAGGGATCGTGTGTTGCTCTCCTCAGTTGTAACAGTAACGTTCATCCAAAATTGGTTCAGGATTCGGCATGTAAGACGGGGTTCAGAAGGAATGCCTTGTTGTATTGGGACTGAACCATAAGATCGATAGCAGTATCGAACTTAGTCCAGATCGGCGATTTTGTGAGGTAGGCAACACAGTTGTGTCGCGGTTTAATTTGCATAGACGCCATGGAGAAGGAAGTTTTGGAGAGGAACGTTAGGTTTGAAGAAGATGAACCATGGAGAGCTCAGGTTAAGGGTATTTATAGGGTACGGGTGAGGAAACGACTGAAGGATGTGGTGTTAGTCATCAGTAGTTTTAAACGACCGTTGACATGGTATTATCCTTTCAGACGTGGAAACAGCTGAAGTCGTGGTGTTAGGCATCAGTAGTTTAGAAAACTACTGAAGACCGTGGTTTTGACTTCAGATGATTGAAACAACTGAGGACATGGTGTTTGTCATCAGTAGTTATGAAAACTACTGAAGACAGTGGTTTTGTCATCAGCTGTTGTAAACAACTGAAGACTGGGTATTAGTCATCAGTAGTTATAAACTACTGAAGACGTGTTTTGCTTCAGTTGTTTAAAATGAAACAGCAGTTGTACAAACGACTGAAGAGAAAGTTCTCTTCAGCTGTTTTCGTCAATTCTTAGCTTTTCAGCTGTTTCAAACTGTCCTCAACACATTCATCAGTCTTTATGGCTGATTGCAGTTGTTTCATAGGACATCAGTACTTATCTGTTTTTACTGATTACAGTAGTTATGACTGCATCAGCAGTTGTAACTACATCAGTGGTTTCGAACAGATGAAGTACTTCAGTACTTGTGAGACATTTAGCCTTCAGTAGTTATGAAAACTACTGAGGTTAAAAGAACTCATCAGTACTTATATGTGACAGGTACTCATGATCATCAGTATGAATTACTGAGATCATCAGTAGTTGTCACCTATTCTAGCTGCAGCATACCAAGCCTTAACACCAGGTTTTGGAAAGTTGAACTATCCAAAGGCTTAGTAAAAATGTCTGCAAGCTCATCAGCACTAGGCACAAACTTAGGATCAATCAGACCTTTTTCAAAACAATCCCTTATAAAATGATGTCTGATCTCTATATGTTGGTCCTAGAGTGCTGGACTGGATTTTTGACAATGCAAAGAGCTGAAGCACTATCCATTAGCAATGGAGTCTTAGTCTTTGTAATGCCATAATCCAGAAGTTGGTTTTGAAGCCAGAGTACTTGAGATGTACAACTTGCAGCAGCAATGTACTCTGCTTCAGCAGTGATGTAGCAACTGAGGTCTGTTTCTTGCTCTGCCAAGAAATCAAGCAGTTGTTATCCCATTCATGAGATTTACTTCCCCATAATGAGCCTGTATGACTCACGAACATAGGCCTCAAGGAGAACAACTTGTTCCTCCTGAGAGAGTTCTTCTACTCCTCCTTCGAAGAAGAACTCTGGACCATAGTACTCTGATAAGTACTTCATGGTCCAGCCATTTTTCAGCTCCACTGTAGTTATCTCCCTATATACAAATTCATCTGGATGGTTGCTTCAAGGAGTAACTGGAGCTCATTCTTCTGGATGTCTTCAAGCTTCTTATATAGCAAACCCTTCTTGATCATCTTGTTTTCTAGTAAGCTTGAGGGGTCTTCTTTGCTTGGTGAGCTTTCTTGAATTCATCAATGATTTCCCAGGGTGAGACTACAACGGCCAACATGATGGTAGACTCTATTGTTTTCCGTACCTGGCCGTTGTATCTGTGTGGGATAGTTCTTTTATGGATTCTAGAACTCACCCTGGGGTCTGGCCATACTCTCACTCTCTCCTTCTGATATTGAAAGGTGTGCCTGAGAGTGTACAGCCTTTGAGCATGCCCTTTCATGGCTTGAATAGATGATGACTGAGGGAATTCCTTGTCAACCATCTTCAACAGTTGCTCATCGTGCTGTTCTGCTGTTCTTCTTCTTCTATCTTGACTCTGACCATTTCCCTTGGGAGTCAGATGTGATCATGGGTTGACTTTGGGGTTTTGGTAGCTTCAGAACAGCAGAGAGTGGCAGACTATCATCTTCATCCTCTTCTTCTTCTACTTCCATCCTCAGCACCCGTCTCCTCCTTCTGGGTACATCACTAGATGATGGTGTGTTGGTGAAGGAATTGGTGTTGGTGAGGGATTGGTTTTGAAGAATGAGGATGTTTGGATTTTGGCTTAGAGATTGGGTGGGAGATTTGAGGGATAGGATCTGTTTGAGTGGGTGGAAGGGAGGTTGATCCAGCATCTTTGTAGTTAGCTTCGCCTTTGTGAGTTTAGCCATCTCTAACCTTTTACCAGCCCCGGCCTCATCAAGGGCTTCCACAATAATCCCTTTGTTGAATTGCTCAGACAGACAGATTCTGGTGGCTATAGCCAGAATGCTGTCCCTGGTCCATGCGCGAATCTCCACTAATGATCTTCCTAAATATTTTGCAATGAAGCGGATCATTATTTCCAATCTCTCTTTCTCAAGAGCATCATACCCTGCCCATCGGTTTGTATCTCTTGTACTTCCAGCCTTCTAATCTCACTATCCAGTGTGGCTGTGTCAAACCCCTGCCTGAAGAGTTGTTCAATTATTTATCCATGGATCGGCTGTGTGTAGTGTCAGCTTCTTTGACCAGCTCCTCCAAGGATTTGTCTTCAGCAGTGTGATCATCAGCACTTCTCTTTCGCTTGTAAGTGAGCAGAGGCTGCTTTTCTTTCTCTTCCTCTTGGGCTTGCTTCTCTTCTTCTTCTCCTCTGTTCTTTTCCTCTTCTTTTCTTTCACTGCAGTATTCTCCCCCTTTTGGTTGCATTGGAGAGAGGGGTTTGTACCGCAAAGAGTCTTTTGGACAGCAGCATCACCAAGGGCTATAAAGTTGAGGAAAGCCTCTCATCAATGGCTTTAGTTACAATATCAGTTATTATGGGTGTGATGAGAGGGAGGGAAGTTTGAAGTGCAGCACCTATTTGCTCAGGAGGGTTCTGTTCCTGAGAAGTAGGGCCTGAAGCAGAGGCAGGTGGTTGAGTGTGGAGTGGCTCAGTGTTTGGGGAACCTTCAAGTGAAGGTGCCATCTGTGGGTGGGTGGAGGCAGATGGTCTTTCTCCTTGTGAGAGTTGGTCAAGTAGGTTTTGCAGCCTACTGACTTTCTCTTCAAGGATTGTGTTCTCGGCAAGAACATCATAGAAAAAGCCCAGGTCATCATCAGCCGAAGCTGAATCATCTGACCTCCTGCTTAGAGCAGGATTTACATGCACTGGGTGTAGACCAGTGGATGCATGTGCCCCTTGTGCTTGGTACTGGGGACTTCCAGCCTCAGGACATTGTCCATCATCAGCTGTTGCCTCTAGTGAGGTCTTAGCAATATTACCAGCCCCACTCTGATCATGTGCTGAGTCAGAGGAGGTGGCAGCCTCACTAGATATTCTAAGCTCCTTGTCTACACCAAGAGATAGAAGTGGTAAACCCCTGTGATGTGGGTTCTCAAGTGCACTGTGTTCTCCCCCTCAATTGTAGAGGTATTCCCAGTAGTAAGTGGGTTCTGGGGAGGGGGTGAGGAGTGCAGTTGAGTCAGCACTTGTGCAACTATTAAAGTTGGGCTGTGAGGGGCGTTGTTTGGGATGAGGGATAGAAGCAGTGTGCACCCGGGGAGGTTGGTGATCTTCAATGGCAATCCCCTCAATTGAGGAAGATCCCAGATATGTAGGTACCCCTTTTATGGTTGGTGTAGGCTCCTGTTGGGAGGAGGCCTGAGCGGCTTTGGCTGGAAGAGTCATTGTATCCACTAGGGGGTTTGGACTAGTGGATATATCCTGCATTTGTGTTGCAGGGGCAACCTCAGGGGACTCAATTCCTTGAGTAGTCGTTTTGGGTTTCTTTTTGGTGGGTTTGGTGGGGACTTTGGATTTGGAGGTGGTGGCTGTGGGTTCCAGCTGCGTGGGTTTTCGCAGCTTGGCAGCCATTTTGAGTGTCCAGTCAGAGTTGTGCCGGGAGTATACTTCCGGCAGAACAGCCGAAGCAGGGACTCCCAAGCCAACAAGTCCCTCAGCATTAAGCTAGTTTGTAATGATGGCCATTATGAACCGTGGATATAGTATCCAACGGTTGGCCGTTAGTTTTTGAGCCATATCTTGAGCTCTAAAAATATTATTTCTGAAAAATTTTGTGGTTGTTGCTCAAGAATAGAATACATTACCTGCTGCCATTTTGTCAACATTGATCCCAAGACGATGTCTTAGGGGCCAAACATACATTCACCATGTGAAAAATCAGCGCTCAGCGTCATTAAATGTTTCTTCATGATAGTGGAGGCACTGAGATCGCCTTGATATCCATGTTGAGCAAAGGATAGATCTATGGTGCCCTTTGATATCCAGCAGGAGAACTAGCATCATTCAGTTGAAGAATTTGGCAGATTGTTGCAGGAGTGATGACTACTTCTTTGTTGTTTACGACCGACTGGAGAGATGGTGTGTTGTTCTCCCCAGTGGTTACAGTAACGTTCAGCCAAAATTGGTTCAAGGATTCGCATGTAGTATGGGATTCAGAAGAAATGCCGTGTTGTATTGGGACTGAACCATAAGATCGATAGCAGTATCGAACTTAGTCCAGATAGGTGATTTGGTGAGGTAGGCAACACAGTTGTGTCGCGGTTTAATTTGCATGGACGCTATGGAGAAAAGGAAGTTTTGGAGAGGAACGTTAGGTTTGAAGAAGATGAATCATTGAGAGCTTAGGTTAGGGGTATTTATAGGGTACGGGTAAGGAAACGACTGAAGGATGTGGTGTTAGTCATCAGTAGTTTTAACCGACCGTTGACATGGTATTATCCTTTCAGACGTTGAAACAGCTGAAGTCGTGGTGTTAGGCATCAGTAGTTAGAAAACTACTAAAGACCGTGGTTTTGACTTCAGATGATTGAAACAACTGAGGACTTGGTGTTTGTCATTAGTAGTTATGAAACTACTGAAGACAGTGGTTTTGTCATCAGCTGTTGTAAACAACTGAAGACTTGGTATTAGTCATTAGTAGTTATAAAACTACTGAAGACATGGTTTTGCTTCAGTTGTTTAGAATGAAACAGCAGTTGTACAAACGACTGAAGAGAAATTGCTCATCAGCTGTTTTCGTCAATTCTTAGCTTGTCAGCTGTTTCATACTGTCCTCAACACATTCATCAGCCTTTTTAGCTGATTTCAGTTGTTTCATAGGACATCAGTACTTATCTGTTTGTACTGATTGCAGTAGTTGTAGCTGCATCAGTAGTTGTAACTACATCAGTAGTTTAGAACAGATGAAGTACTTCAGTACTTGTGAGACATTTAGCCTTCAGTAGTTATAAAAACTGCTGAGGGTAAAAGAGCTCATCAGTACTTATATGTGACATAGTTACTAATGATCATCGGTACTTATTACTAAGATCATCAGTAGTTGTCACTTATTCTAGCTGCAGCATACCAAGCCTTAACACCAGGTTTTGGAAAGTTGAACTATCCAAAGGCTTAGTAAAAATGTCTGCAAGCTCATCAGCACTAGGCACAAACTTAGGATCAATCAGACCTTTTTCAAAACAATCCCTTATAAAATGATGTCTGATCTCTATATGTTTGGTCCTAGAGTGCTCGACTGGATTTTTGACAATGCAAAGAGCTGAAGCACTATCCATTAACAATGGAGTCTTAGTCTCTGTAATGCCATAATCCAAAAGTTGGTTTTGAAGCCAGAGTACCTGAGATGTACAGCTTGCAGCAGCAATGTACTCTGCTTCCGCAGTGGATGTAGCAACTGAGGTCTGTTTCTTGCTCTGCCAAGAAATCAAGCAGTTTCCTAGGAATTGACATCCACCAGAAGTTGATTTCCTGGTCAACTTACACCCTGCATAGTCACTGTCAGAAAAAGCAACTAATTTACCAGAATGTCCGGTAGAATACCATAAACCTAGAGATGGAGTGCCTTGCAGATATCTAAAGATCCTCTTGACTGCAATCAGATGAGACTCTTTAGGTGCAGCCTGAAATCTAGCACAAACACATGTAGCAAACATAATATCTGGTCTAGAAGCTGTTAAATACATCAAGGACCCAATCATACATTTGTAAAGTGTTTCATCAACCACTTTACCTTTCTGATCTGAGTCCAGTTGTGTGGTGCTGCTCATGGGAGTAGAACAGGGCTTACAGTTTTGTAAATCAAACTTTTGCAAAAGATCTTTTGTATATTTGGATTGATGAATAAAAATTCCATCAGCCTTTTGTTTGATTTGCAACCCCAGAAAGAACTGTAATTCTCCCATGGCACTCATTTCAAACTTCTGTTGCATCAACTTTGTAAAGGCATCACACAACTTTGGATCAGAGGATGCAAAGATGATATCATCTACATAAATTTGAACAAGTAGATTATGCTGCCCAGCTTTCTTAATGAATAAAGTCTTGTCTATGGAGCCTCTAGTGAA
Organism: Flaveria trinervia; assembly: GCA_025506515.1. Taxonomy (NCBI): domain Eukaryota; kingdom Viridiplantae; phylum Streptophyta; class Magnoliopsida; order Asterales; family Asteraceae; genus Flaveria; species Flaveria trinervia. Next base: position 29,537,734 of record CM046456.1, read on the forward strand.
ATTGTTTTATAGAAGAAAGTTTGATAATGTCTCATACCAGGCTCTGGGAGCTTGTTTTAAACCATAAAGAGCTTTATCAAGCTTATACACCCAATTAGGATGTTTATTGTCCTCAAAGCCTGGAGGTTGACATACATAAACCTCTTCTTTAACTTTTCCATACAAAAATGCACTTTTGACATCCATTTGAAAGACTTTAAGTTTTTGATAAGCAGCATAAGCTAAAAACAATCGAATTGCTTCCAGTCTGGCTACAGGGGCAAAGGTTTCATCATAATCAATACCTTCTTCTTGTGTAAACCCCTGAACAACCAGTCTGGCCTTGTTCTTAACAATAAGCCCATTTTCATCAGTTTTTTTCCTAAACACCCATTTAGTGCCTATTGCACACTTACCTGGAGGTAGAGGAACCAGTTCCCACACTTGCTGTTTCTTGAACTGAAGAAGCTCAAGCTGCATGGCATCAACCCATCCATTGCCCTTTAAAGCAATGTGATAATTCTTTGGCTCTTGCTGACTGATGAAGAGAGCATAGAAGCAGAAATTTGACAATTGACTTCTTGTTGATACTCCAGCAGTGATATAACCAATGATTTGAGACATGGGGTGATTCTTCAGATCTTGATACACAATGAGATCTGTGCAAGTGTTTGTAGCCGGTTCAGCAGCAACAGATGGTGATGGTGAATCATTTCCTTGAAACCAATCAGTGGATGGTAATTCAAAGGAAGTTGAATTCGAAGAAATCTCATCAGCATTTGTTGTGGATGGTGCTACTGGCGCTACAGGAACATCAGGTCTAGTTGAGTCAGGCAGCTGATCACTAAACCTGAAGAGGTGAGTACTGCAATCATCATCATCATCAGCAGTACCACCAGGTGGTGAACTGTTGACAGGAGCAACACAGCAGGAGTTTGATAAGGAACATATTGCAGTATGTCCAAATCAAATAACTCCACAGGACTTTGTGGAATCTTGTCCTTTGGAGATTCATTAAACTTAACATGTAGAGTTTCTTCAACCATCTTTGTTCTGCAGTTGAAGACTCTGTATGCCTTGCAAGTAGATGAATAACCAACAAAGTATCCTGCATCCACCTTAGGATCAAATTTGTGGAGTTGATCCTTTGTGTTGAGAATGAAACAGGGACACCCAAATGCTTTGAAAAATGAAATCAGAGGAGCCAATGATGGAGAACTTCATATGGAGTCTTCATCAACCTCTGATTTACTAAAACTCTATTTTGCACATAACAAGCTGTGTTGACAGCTTCGCCCAAAAGGTCAATGGCAACCTGAGTCAGCCAGCATGGACCTTGCAGCTTCAATGAGGGTCCTGTTCTTTCTCTCCACTACTCCATTTTGTTCTGGAGTCCTTGGAATGCTGAACTGCCTTTTGATTCCCTTTGAAAGATAGAAGTCATCAAGTGTATGATTTCTGAACTCAGTTCCATTATCACTCCTAATACACTTGACTGGAAGGGAATACTGCTTCTCACGTACAGCACAAAGTGGATAATCTTCTGAGCAGCCTCATCCTTTGAATGTAGAAAGAAAGTCCATACAAATCTGGAGTAATCATCCCAATTACCAGACAGTATTTCTTCTTTGCCATGCTCATTACTCTCACAGGACCAAATAGATCCATATGCAGTAATTGCAAGCAGGCAGTGGACTTGGACACTTCAATAAGAGGAAATGAGACCTTGTGCTGTTTTCCTTTTAAACAAGCAGTGCATGTTTCATCACAGTGGAACTCCTTTATTGGTAAGCCTCTGACTAAACTATTGTGGCTAAGCTTATTCATGTTTTTGAGATTACATGACCAAGCCTCCTGTGCCACAGTTTAGATTCTTGAAAAGAGGCTTTGGAAAATAGGCAAGGATTGCCTTTGAGATCTATCTTCTTAGAGAGATCTAAGGCATACACTCTTCCTGTCCTGTTGGCTTTCAGGAGAGTGTGATCATCCAACACCTTGTCAATCAAGTGCAAAACTTTGGATGACAGAATCCTACAGTTTTGACTTGTGAAAAGGGCAACATGGCCTTTATCACACATTTGACTGACACTCAAGAGGTTGTACTTGAGATTTTCCACATGATTAACATCATCAATTTGATTTCTCCATTGGAGACAAAGCCCTTACCATGATGTAACCCCTAGCATCATTGCCAAAAGAGACAAATCCCTTCTTTCCTTGAGAGTAGTCATGAAGAAGAGAGATGTTCCCAGTCATGTGCATAGATCCCCCACTGTCTACATACCAGATGCTACTTTGGCATGTTGAAGAACCCTGCAATAATAAACAATCAGTTAGTTTTAGAGACCCAAAACTTTTTGGTTTTGGCCTGGTCTCATCAATAGATGGTAAACTAACATGTTTATTTGTAACAACAGCCTGAGAAGAAGAAGATGGTGTAGAAGAGGAGTCCTTTGGCTTAGACCTCCTTTTCTGTGGTTTCAACATAGGAGAATCTAGTTGGTTAACTCTACCCAACAGATGTTGTACCATCATCACCAGCTGTGTCTGATTTTGTGATAAGCTTTCAGCTCATCAGACACATTGCTAGTGGAGTTAGATAAGGTCCTATGTTGCACCTTCTTCTTTGGGCACCCTCAGCTGTCACCTGTTTAACTCCTTCCTTTTTGGATTTCTTTAAGGACTTAAGGGTTACAGGATTTGATGTTGCTGATACAAATGTGGTCTCAAACTCATTTTCATTTTTACCATTTTCTCATTAATTTCTTCTTTTTGTTTGAGTTTGGAACCTCTTTTTACCAACAATCATCTGTAAGATGATTGAACAAACCACATATTTCACATGGTTTCTTCTTCATCTTAGGTTGATCATCAACTAAAGATGGTGAAGCAACAGAAGACTTGTTCTTCAATGCTTTGGAAGCATTGGTTGCTTTCTTGACAACCTCTTTAGTAGTCTTCAAACTCTTTCTACAGCCAGTTTTCTTCTCTCAGTGCTGACAGCAGTTGAAGTTGAACTTCAGGTGTTAAATCCTGCTCTCCAGTCCTTTCAGGACCTTCAGGATTAAACCTGAGTTGATCAACTTATTGATCATGTGAATGTCAGCATTTGGACCATCAACATCAGCTGATAGGTTCAAGAGGACTTGATGCTGACTGCTACTTCTGATTGTGCTGTATCAGAAGGTAGATCACATGATTTGATGGATTGGTTATCACTCTCACCATCAGATTCTACCTCTGCTCTTGGGGTAAAATCTGTAGGTGGAGCAGTGTGATTGTAGCCAATGCCAAACTTCACATTTGAAGCAGATTGCTTACTAAGAAGCATTTCAAAACCTTTGCATGATTGTACCCATCTATCACACTCGACCTGGGTAACTGCAAGGGTTTCTTTGAGATCTTTGTACTTCTCTAGAAGTACATCTTCTCTAGCCTTTTCATCAATTATTTTGCAATTCAGTTTATAAACCTCATCATTTTTATCTTTGAGCACAAACTCAAACTCAGCTTTGTTTTTGGAAATTATTTGTTCTAGCTCAATGTTCTTATTAATTAAGCTACATTTGCTTCTCTAATGGATGCAAATGCTACTATGCATTGTTCAGAACATAATTTGGCTTTTGCCTCAGAGGATACCTGTGATACCTGAGGTGTAGAGGCATTGGAAGATGAAGTATCAGCAGACTCCAAAGCCATAAGAGCTAGATTCCCAAAGGGACTGTCACCACCATGTTGACTAGCACCTGAGAACAGTTGATCATGACCAGACAAGTCATCTGGTAAACTGCTCCAGTCAACAACTCCTGGGGTGAAGAAGCTGTGTTGTTGAGGTTGAGTTTGTTGATGAGATTGGGAAGGCTGCGGTTCAGGTAGTGCATGAGGTTGTGGTGCCATAGGAACTTGAACTTGATTTGACTGTGGCATGTAATAACCAGGGTACTGATATGGCATTTGACCCTGAGGAACAAAATATGCCGGAGATGATTGTTGAGGATGATGACTAGATGTGACAGGATGTTGCCCTCTGTTTTGTTGACTATTGCCAGGAAAAGTCACAAAGGGTGCAGTAGAGTTAGATCCAGTTGATCTACACTCTCTTGCAAAGTGTCCAAGCCGTTGGCATTTGTGACACCTCAACTTGCTCTTGTCAAAACCAACTTTGGTTTTGCCAGAGAGTCCTGGGAATTTCTTCCAGTTCTTTTGTAGAACTTCTGAGATCTGATATTTATCAAGGCCATTTGGCTCAAATATCCATCTCTTCTAAGTCATCATCAGCAATCCCCTTGAGATCATCCATAATGATGAAAGATTGATCTGCCAAGATACATATGAAATTGATGTGGCTAGTGTGATATGATCCAAGTCGGGTCATACCCAATAACAAGCCTAACAAACACCGAAAGATAACTTATTTGTTGATAAGATCATAACAAATAATAGTTACACTAATTTAGAAAATTGGATTTTCTGAATAATTACTTTTGTAGATGAACATCATTATATATAATGTAATTTGTTCATGAGGTTTTTCTTGTGCATTGTTTAAATTAGTTAAACAATAACAAAAGACTAGTTGTATGTGTTATAAAATTAAATTGGTTTAATTTTACTAAAGGGTGGATTGTATGAATGGATTTTAATTAAAAAATTTGAATTAGAGAGGACCATGGGTGCCCATATTTCGGCCGCCCATATGTCTTGGGAACCTCTTAATTGTTGGTTCCAAGCACATGCAAATCTCTCTATCATTTTTCAGATTTTCCATTCACAACACTCAACCAAAACCACACAAGAATCTCCTCTTTCTCTCCCTCTTTGATCACGGTTTCAAGATTGTTTTTCCAGCTTGAAAAACTCAGGTTCAAGGCTGAAAACAACACAAGAAAGAGAGAACTACACTTGTATTCAAAGCCTAGTAAAAAGGGAGTTGTTTGTTCAAGCTTGGGGTATCACTCCTTGAGGTTTTCTAGCTTGAAAACTAAGCCACATTGTCTCATTTCACAGCTCTCTCTTCGGGTTTGAAGGTAGCTACAAAAGGTTGTATTCACTTCTTCCCTTTTATGTTCTTTTGTATGTATGTATAAAGATCCATGGTTTGGGGTTCCTTGTTAAAGGGTTTAACAAATATATATTAACATGTTTTTAAACATTAAATCCGCTGCCGCTATACATATATAATCTATGATATATGTGCTTTGATAAATATGTTGGAACCCCTACAATGGCATCAAGAGCCACTTATACATATGCATACAAGTATTACCTTTGCTTTCTTTTGGACAGCCCCAACCGTGGGTTTAAGGGCTGTTTTGGTGCCCCCTTGATGTTTTGAAGATGCTATATTATGCATATTAGGATCTTTAAGACTCTAGTTTATTAGATTATTGTTTGCTTGGACTAAAACCCTGTTCTTGGTTATGTGGCCAAAAACATGGGTTTTAAGGGGCTGCCAAAATCGACTTCTTATATATGTTGGATATATTGTTGTTGTTTATGCATAACAAAGCCTAGACCCCTTGGATTGTATGATTGATTGTCATGTGTATTCATTTGGGCATGTAATAAATTAATTTTGTTTCAAGTCTAGTCTTGTAATTTATTTATTCACATGGTTTGTAATAAATAGATTAGGTTTATCTCTTCTAGTAAAATGTATTAGGACACATATCTTGTAAGGAAGCTCAAGATCAAGACTTGAAGAAAAGGTGGACAAAGAGGATGCTTGAAGTTATGGTTTCAAGTGGGAGTCTTTTTGGGGTCAACCATGTGTCATGTTCTTAACCCTTAGGACAAGACCATTTGACACACTTGTTTTGGCTAAACAAGTGTGCTCAATAGTATGCTTTGTTATGCATATTTGTATGTTTGGTTTAATGTTTGGTTGAATGCATATGATGATGTTTGTTTTGATTATTTGGATGTGATTAACAAACCGTCACTAAAACAAACTAAACATGTAATTGGTTCTCAATCATTTAGCATAAATGGAATGGTTCTAACAAAAGTGTTAATGGTTTGTAAAATAAAAAGGGTTTATTTAAAAGAACCATAGGGTACCATAGGTGGTTGAATGCATACGATCATATGGTACATAGACTTTTCTTAACAAGATTATGAAATTGTATATCCCTTTTGGAAAACAAGTTAAACACCATCCTTTTACACAACACTTAGGTTACTTGCAAACTCTTAGTGGGATAAAGGTCACCTAACCACCTTGAGGGAACTTGTGACTTGAGGTGAGAATACCATGTGTGTGGGATAAAGGTCACCTAACACTCATGTTGTCAACACTCACACGTAACTCACAGTGTGTGTAGTAGGACGACTTAATTTATAAAATATATTGAATGGATCACCTAAAATGTGTTTTATAAAAGGTGTTGATGGGTAAACATGCCGTTATAAACATAAGATGTTCAAACGATCCCATACCACTAGAAGTTGCAATAGGTTGCAATTGTCATTTATGACTACCTTGTTTTGTTAAATAATGGGATAAAGGTCACCTAACAATATTTAAATATAACGTTGGATTCTAAAATTTTGTTTATTAATAAGTCTATGAGACAAAAGGGTATTAATAAATGAAATATAATTATATCAACGATTACTAAAATGGAACTTTGTAAAATCTTGTAGATGGCCGACCACAACAATACTAATAATGATGTACCAAACCAAAGCAACCAATCCTTAAGGGCGATTCTTCAAAGGGATCGTCTAACGCCTAACAACTTCATGGATTGGTACCGCAACTTGAGAATTGTTCTCAAGCAAGAGAAGCGGGCCTACATCCTTGATGATCCCATCCCCGATGAACCTAACGAGGAGGATATAGAGGCCTATAATGATTGGGTGAAGTATGTAAAGACTCCGTCCAAGTCTCTTGCCTTATGTTGGCAAGTATGACACCCGAGCTCCAAAAGGAGTATGAGCTCCATGGAGCCTATGACATGATCACTCAGTTGCGGGAAACGTTCCAGCAACAAGCAAGAGTGGAGCGCTTTGAAACGGTTCGAGCGCTTCATGCATGTCGGATGGAGGAATCCCAATCAGTTTCATCTTATGTTCTTAAGATGAAAAGCCACATCGACCGCCTTCAAAGGCTAAATTGTCCTGTCTCAAAAGAATTGGCCACGGATTTGATCCTTAATGGCCTAACTAAAAGGTTTGAGGCATTCGTCATGAATTACAACATGAACGGATGGGACAAGAGCATAATGAACTTCATTCGATGCTCAAATCAGCTGAGGCGGGAATGGGTAAAAGGGTTTTACCCGTTCTCACCATTAATGAAGGTGGAAGAAACAAAAGGTCTCTACCCCCTCCTAAGGCAAATGTTGCCAAAGGAAAGGGGCACATAAAGAAAGGGGAAGATGGTTGTTAGGCCGGGACCTCCAAAACCCAGGAGAAGAAGCAAAAGGTTGCTGTGAACGACCCATGCTTCAAATGTGGTGAGATAGGGCATTGGATGAGAAATTGTCCAGTCTATCTCAAAGAGTTGAGAGAAAAGAGGGATGCGGGGCAAACCTCAGGTATAATATACATGATACATATAGAATTAAATGTTATTTCTTCTAACACATGGGTATTAGATACCAGATGTGGAACTCACATTTGCAATTTATTGCAGGGGTTCAAAAGAAATGAACGTTATGAGAAAGGGGAAATAAGTCTCTTCATGGGCAATGGTGCAAAGGTTCATGTGGAAGCCCAAGGAGACTACATTTTGAAGCTTCCAAGTGGTTTGGAAGTTATTTTATGTAATGTATTATATGCTCCTAGTTTGACTAGGAACATAATTTCTGTTTCCCGTTTAAGACAATATGATTATGATTTCAAGTTTGTTGACAATGATATTCATGTTTCTTTAAATCATGTATTTTATTTTAAGGCTATACCTTGTAATGGTATTTATGAATTGGTTCATGAAAACACAACATATGATAGCTCAATATACCAAGCAACCACCAAAAGACTCAAACAAGATTTGAGTGATACCTATCTTTGGCATTGTCGTCTTGGTCATATAAACAAGAAACGTATACAAACACTTCAAAAGAATGGTCTTTTAAAACAAATGAATGTGATTCATTTGATGTATGTGAATCTTGTTTACAGGGAAAAATGACTAAGGCACCCTTTAGTGGAACTAATGAAAGGGCAAAAGATTTATTAGGTATCATACATTCGGATGTATGTGGTCCTTTTAAGCCAATGACTAGGAATGGTGAAAGATACTTCATTACCTTTACCGACGATTATAGTCGCTATGGGTACGTGTATTATTAAGACACAAAGATGAAGCTTTTGAAATGTTCAAAATCTTCAAGAATGAAGTAGAAAATCAACTCAACAAATCAATTAAAGTTCTCCGCACCGATAGGGGTGGTGAATACCTAAGTGATGTTTTTCAAGATCATCTTAGGAATTGTGGGATTGTCTCACAACTCACTCCACCTGGAACACCACAACATAAGTGTGTCTGAGAGGAGGAATCGAACCTTATTGGATATGGTCCGATCTATGATGGCTAGAAGCACATTGCCTCTATCATTTTGGGGTTTCGCTTTGCTCTCCGCGGCTCGTATTCTGAATATGGCCCCAACCAAGAAGGTGAAAAGGACACCTTTTGAGATATGGCATGGAAGAGTTCCATCCCTATCATACTTAAGGGTTGGGGTTGTGAGGCTTATGTTAAGACTCCCACCCCAAACAAATTAGAAGTCCGATCCACCAAGTGTATTTTTGTAGGATATCCTAGAGATTCTATGGGATATTATTTCTATGATCCACTGGAACAAAAGGTGTTTGTTTCCAGAAAGGGTGAGTTCTTAGAAGCCAAGTTCCTTATGGAAGGAGCTAGCAGTAGAACAGTGGATCTTGAGGAGGAACAAGAACCACAGCCTAATACACGTTTGGTTGAAACTAGCACTCAACATGAGGATGTTGAGGATGATCAAGCAGTTGATCAATACACACAAAACGTTCGCAGAAGTGGTAGAACTAGTAATCCACCTAAAAGATACGGATTTTTCATGGATGGATGCTATGTGGTAGATTCAGATGAACCAACCACATATGATGATGCTGTGTCCAATTTGGATTGTGACAAATGGCTTGAAGCCATGAACGTTGAAATGCAATCCATGTATGACAATCAAGTTTGGGAACTTGTTGTACCACCTCACAATTCCAAAGTAGTTGGAAGTAAGTGGGTTTTCAAGAAAGAAAACCGATATGCATGGAAACTTGGATACTTACAAAGCTAGACTTGTAGCAAAAGGTTTCACTCAAACTCAAGGGGTTGATTATGATGAAACCTTCTCACCTGTTGCTATGCTTAAGTCTATAAGGATATTGTTTGCCATAGCAGCTCATTATGATATGAGATTTGGCAAATGGATGTCAAAACCGCTTTCCTAAATGGATATCTTAAGGAAGATGTCTATATGGTTCAGCCTGAAGGTTTTGTTGATCCAAAACATCCTAACAAAGTATGCAAGTTAAAGAAATCAATCTATGGATTGAAACAAGCATCGAGAAGTTGGAATCACCGTTTTGATGATGAAGTAAAGAAATTTGGCTTCATCAAAAACGCTGATGAGGCTTGTGTGTATAAAAAGGCTAGTGGGAGCACAATAACCTTCCTAGTATTGTATGTTGATGACATACTACTATTTGGAAATGACATTCCAACCATGGAAGGTGTAAAAACCTGGCTTGGAAGTTGTTTTTCCATCAAGGATCTTGGTGAAGCCGCCTATATTCTGGAATAAAGATCTATAGGGATAGATCAAGGCGACTGATTGGTTTGAATCAAAGTGCATACATTGACAAAATCTTGAAAAGGTTCAAGATGGAAAACTCTAAGAAAGGTACTGTACCTATTCAAAGAGGACAATATTGAGTACAACTCAATGTCCAAGCTCCAAGGAGGAGCAAAATAGGATGAAGGCAATCCCATATGCATCTGCTATAGGATCCATCATGTATGCAATGATATGCACTAGACCGGACGTGTCATACGCTTTAAGCATGACAAGTAGATACCAGCAAAATCCTGGTGATAATCATTGGATGGCTGTCAAGAACATTTTGAAATACCTAAGGAGGACTAAAGACATGTTCTTGATCTACGGGTCTGGTGAAGAGGAACTGGTTGTAAAAGGTTACACGGATGCGAGTTTCCAAACCGATCGAGATGATTCACGATCTCAATCAGGGTACATCTTTATTCTAAATGGGGGAGCTGTTTCTTGGAAAAGCTCAAAGCAAGAAGTCGTAGCGTTGTCCACTACAGAGTCAGAATACGTCGCCGCTTCAATGGCAGCACAGGAAGCTGCATGGCTGAAGAAATTCATAGCCGATCTAGGGGTAGTCCCTTCCATTCAGGATCCCCTAGAGATCTTTTGTGACAACGAAGGTACGATTGCTCAAATCAAAGAACCTCGTGCTCATCAAAAGACTCGGCACTTGAACGGAGATTCAACTACATAAGGGATGAAGTTGAAAAGGGAAAGATATGTATTCGCAAAGTCCACACTGATAAAAACATAGCGGATCCACTCACAAAACTCCTTGAAAAGGCAAAGCATGAAGGTCATGTTTGTGCCATGGGACTTAGATATTCTAGTGACTGGGTTTAATGTTGTACTTTATTTTGAATATTGGAACTTATGTTATTTGACTTAATTACATGGTTATAATATTCAATTGTTCTTCTATTTTAGCATGTTTAAATCCGTGAATAAATAAGTTATTCTAAACGTTCGTAGTCGATCATACTTGTGGGAACAATTATGAATATAAGACTATAATGAACTTGGATTGTTGATATTCATAAGGTATGAATATAGAGCAAGAGGTTGCTAGCAAGGTTCATTGATATCTATGGGATATAGATATTGGACTGACCCGCACTCAATTATTTCTGCATGGAATCTTTGTGATTAGTCATAAGAATATTGAGTAAAGGCGAATATCATAGTATCCTCAGACCTGAGATACATATTGGGTCTTGATATTCACCGAATATTGTATTTTGACTTAGTTCTTTGCTGTTCTGAAAAATTGGCAGTACATAAGGCTGAGTTCAGGTATGATACGAAGTGATTGTGAGAGACGTATGTAGTCAAGATGGGATTTGTTCCTCTTATTCGTTGAGAGTTAGATGTCTAAGGCCTATTGAAGTTAAATCATCAGAGAATGACAATTCTGTGTCTCTTGGATTTAACATGACATCTGAACAAAAGGATAAATGATAAGTTCACCTAAAACATATTCAAGTAAGGTACTTGAAAAGGATGATGTTATTGAATGGCACTTAGTCATATACATTAGGGGTAGCAAACCGTTGCTAGGCGTTATTTGCTGCTTGCATCAATCTTCTATGAATCTTGTGCAAGTGGGAGATTGAAGATTTGATCTGCCCAAGATACATATGAAATTGATGTGGCTAGTGTGATATGATCCAAGTCGGGTCATACCCAATAACAAGCCTAACAAACACCGAAAGATAACTTATTGTTGATAAGATCATAACAAATATAAGTTACACTAATTTAGAAAATTGGATTTTCTGAATAATTACTTTTGTAGATGAACATCATATTATAATGTAATTTGTTCATGAGGTTTTTCTTGTGCATTGTTTAAATTAGTTAAACAATAACAAAAGACTAGTTGTATGTGTTATAAAATTAAATTGGTTTAATTTTACTAAAGGGTGGATTGTATGAATGGTTTTAATTAAAAAATTTGAATTAGAGAGGGACCATGGGTTGCCCATATTTCGGCCGCCCATTTATGTCTTGGGAACCTCTTAATTGTTGGTTCCAAGCACATGCAAATCTCTCTATCATTTCAGATTTTCCATTCACACACTCAACCAAAACACCACACAAGAATCTCCTCTTTCTCTCCCTCTTTGATCACGGTTTCAAGATTGTTTTTCCAGCTTGAAAAACTCAGGTTCAAGGCTGAAAACAACACAAGAAAGAGAGAACTACACTTGTATTCAAAGCCTAGTAAAAAGGGAGTTGTTTGTTCAAGCTTGGGGTATCACTCCTTGAGGTTTTCTAGCTTGAAAACTAAGCCACATTGTCTCATTTCACAGCTCTCTCTTCGGGTTGAAGGTAGCTACAAAAGGTTGTATTCACTTCTTCCCTTTTATGTTCTTTTGTATGTATTGTGTATAAAGATCCATGGTTTGGGGTTCCTGTTAAATGGTTTAACAAATATATTATTAACATGTTTTTAAACATTAAATCCGCTGCGCGTTTATACATATATAATCTATGATATATGTGCTTTGATAAATATGTTGGAAGCAATCCCCTTGAGATCATCCATAATGAAACATAGATTGTCATTATTACACCCAGTGAACTGACCATCAACACTTACAAATGCAGAATTAGAAGTGCTCGAAGAGAAATTAATATGCTCATCATACTGGCATTCAGATGAAGCATATTCTGACTCATGACCCACCAAGGCAGTGTTGCCTTGTATAAAGTCTTCAGTGAGCTTTCCAGATGAAGACAGCTTTCTCTTCTGTTCTATCTCTCTCTCAAAAGTGAGCAATTTCCCATGGAGTTGGGTGAGAGATAGTTTGTCCAAACTTGCACTGGAGCGTAGGACAATAGTATATGTGTCCCATCTCTCAGGCAGTGATCTGAGAAATCTGTTATTCATCTGAATATTGGTGTATTCAAGTTTGACCATTTTTAGTTCAGAGATCAAACAAGAAAACCGCTCATATTGTTGAGTCAGTGTCTCACCCTTTCTATGAGAGAATGTCTCATATTGTTGGGCAAGAATTTCTCTATTATTTGCCAAGACCTCATCTGTTCCTCCAAATTGTTCTTTCAAAGCAATCCAGAGGTCATGGGCAGTTTCATGATGCATTAGCCCAGAATAGATTTCATTGGGCAAAGCCATGGCCAGAATTCCATGGGCTTTTGCATCAATCTCAAGCAACTTCTTATCCTCATCTGAGTATTGCTCCCTCCTCTTCGGAACCATTTGATTGGTTTCCGGGTTATTCACCATAGGCTTGTGTGGACCATGTACCACTGATGTCCAACACCCTGCGCTGTTAACAGACAGGTGATGGAGCATACGTCTTTGCCATATGTTATACTCATTCCTAACCAGCATAGGAGGCTTGGTTGAGGAACCAGTATTGTGAGGATCATTGGAGGGAGTGGTCATTTTCAGTTCAAAAATAGTTTAGTTCAAGTTTTTAAAAAGTTTTAGACAAACCACAACAAACTCAATGAGAACAAGAAAAAGATCTCAGGATGAATGAGCAGAAATACAGAAAATTCAATCTCTATAACCGTTTCTTGCAAAAACAAAAGCTAATTCAATCAAACTTGGATCTTGAATAGCAGTTTCAATGATCAATTATTAGATCGATCAATGATTAACCAGCTCTGATACCATTTGACAGGATCAGTGATCACAAGTTTGATGTATCAGAATATAAAGCAGCGGAATACAAACACGAATTAGACAAATTGTAGCAAGCAATCGATATTTGTAAGCATTAAGACCGCATACGGTTATAGGGAGAGAATATGTATTTCTGATTTCTAGGAATGTTTATAGATGTAGAATATTTCTAATCGAATCTATCATCCATTCCATTCAATTACTCATTTTACTCACGGATTACAATAGGTTGTCACTCCTTATATAGAGTGCAACAGTCACTGCTGTTGTCACGGAAAGTGACAACTGGCAGATCCAATACAGAAATAACTAATTCTTAACAAACTACTGAAATGTTCACAACTACTGAGAACATATCGGTAAGTTAAGTACAAAATATAAAACTACTGAAACTACAACGACTGAAGAACAAGCTCTTCAGTCGTTTTACAAAACTACTGAAACATAGAAAATAAAACTACTGATATCACAACTACTGAAGAAGTACTCTTCAGCAGTTATGACAAACTACTGAGGCTTCAGTACTTGATCTTCAGACTTTGACCTTCAGGTGTTTCATCAGCTGATGACTTCAGTAGATATCATCAGCTGATGTCTTCAGTCTTTGTCTTCAGACTTTGTACATCAGTTGTTGATCTTCAGCACTTGTGAACTCTTCAGCTGTTGTACTTCAGTACTTTGGTCTTTCAGCTTCAGCACTTGTGTTCTTCAGCTGTTGTACTTCAGCACTTTGGTTCTTCAGCTGTTAAGGTCTTCAGCACTTGATCTTCAGCTGTTGAAGTCTTCAGCACTTGTCAAACTACTGATGAGGCTTTCAGCAGTTGTTGTGATACCGTGTGGGACTTAGAGGTTTTCTGATCTTGGCTCATTGGTTCTTTTGGTCCAACATGGTTCGAGTAAATTATGGGGTTTACAGTCAGAGCAGTGTAGTAAGAAGATTGGGTTAGAAAGGAGATGATGTCTGAGAAGTCAACATCTCTTGAAGAATCAAGAAGTGCGACTTGGTTGTGTTGAGAGTTGAGTGTCATTTGGAAAGGAGAATGGGGATGATTTGAGCTGGGCCAAAGTTAGAGAGTAGAAATTTCTAGGGCAGTAAAATTTGCAAGTAAGAAAATGAAATTGAGTAGTCGAGATTATTTAAATATTGTGGAAAGGCGGTAATGGGGGTAAGGATAAGGAGATGTGATGGTTTAGTGGATGAAATGACAGTGGCGGTAAGGTTAAAATCAGTTAATTAATCCAACATCATTAACAAAATCTTTGTTTTTTACAGTGTGGGGCCCAAGAGATTTACGTTACACAGTGAAATCTCTTTTCCGAGTGTAAAAAATTTCCGAAGGTAACTTGTCTTCTGAAGACAATTCTTACTTCCAAAGCCAAAACTTTGCTTCCGAAGGTTACAGTTGCTTCCAAATAGAGAATTTGTAAGTTTCTGAAGTAGATCTGATATACAATCAATCGCTTCTTCCGAGGCCAAAAATTCTTCCGAGAATAAAGTTATCCTTTGAGAATTTTTACTTCGGAAGATATGAGAATGTCTTCCGAAAGTTAATTTCTCTTCGGAAGGAATTTACAGTTAGAAAATTTCAGAGAGAATTTCTTGTAACAGGGCTTAAATTGTATTGGCATAAGACTTATATGTTAAAAAGGTTTTCAAAAGAGATCAAATTAATCAAAGTTTATCATCCCAATAGCTGTTATGAGATTCTTGAACCTTTGTTCATCAAAAGCTTTTGGTAAACAAATGAGCATATTGTTCATTTGAATCAACTTTGATTAACTTGATTAGATTTTTCTCATGAATGTCTCTAATGAAATGATACCTGATGTCAATATGCTTTGTTTTGAAGTGCTTCACCGGATTTTTAGTAATGGAGATAGCACTGTTGTTGTCAATATGGAGAGGAGTACTCATAAAGTTAAACCCATAGTCTAACATTTGATTTTGAATCCATAGCAGTTGAGCACAGTAGCTAGCAGCAACAATGTATTTAGCTTTAGCAGTTGAGCACAGCAGCTAGCAGCAACAATGTATTTAGCTTTAGCAGTTGAGGTAGAGACATAGGATTGTTTCTTGCATTGCCATGAGATGATCCTTCCACCATGAAATTGAAATCCTCCTGATGTTGATTTCTTGTCAACATTGCAGCCTCCATAGTCACTGTCAGAGTATCCATAAAGATTGAAATCCTTATTCTAGGATACCAAAGACCTAGTTTAGGTGCTCCTTTAAGGTATTTGAGGATTCACTTAACAGCAGCTAGGGGAGACACCTTTGGAGCAGCATGATATCTTGCACAAATACAAGTAGCAAACATGATATAAGGTCTACTGGCTGTTAGATACATCCGAGAACCAATAATTGCCCTATACTGATGTTGATCAGTATCCTCCCCCTCAAGGTCAGGACAAAGATTATGGTTTCTAGGTATGTGTGTCTTGGCTGGCTTGCAATCCTTCATCTCAAATCTTTCTAAGATGTCAGAGACATATTTAGATGGATTAATGAAGAACCTTTCCTTCAGTTGCTTTACCTGAATTCCAAGGAAAAAGTCCATTTTTCCTATGGAGCTCATCTCAACTTTTTCTTCAGAATGCTCTCAAGTCCTTGCACATTTGGTCATTTGAGGAACCAAATATGATGTCATCAACATATACTTGTATGAGCAAAATCTCCTTTCTATATTTTCTGATGAAGAGAATCTTATGAATCGTACCAATACTGTAGCCATTCTTCAGAAGAAACTGAGACAAAGTCTCATACCACAGCCTAGGTGCTTGGTGCAACCCATATAGAGCTTTATACAATTTGCACACATAGTTGGGGTCCTATGGATCTTCAAATCCTGGAGGTTGGCATACATAGGCTTCCCTATCTATATCCCTATATAGAAATGCACACTTGACATCAAGTTGGTATACAGTGAAGTCCTTGGATGCAGCATAAGCAAGGAAGATCCTAGCTGCCTCAAGTCTTGCAACTCGTGCAAAGACATCAATATAATCGATTCCTTCTTCTTGAGTGTATCCTTGAACCACAAGTCTTGCCTTATTCTTGATGATCAAGCCTCTATCATATCTCTTGTTTCTGAAAACCCATTTGGTGCCTATAGGTACTTGAGCATATGGTAGCGGACATAGGTTCCATACCTTCCGTCTCTTGAATTGAAGGAACTCCACTTGCATCGATTCAAGCTAGCAACTATCTTTCAAGGCATCTTCTACCTTCTTGGGTTCCATCTGAGATAGAAAGCATGAGTACAAGCAGACATTCCCTTGATGAGTCTGTCTTCTTGTTCTCACATCCTTAGAGACATTCCCTATGATGTTCTCAGTTGGATGGGTGTTGTGAATCCTAAGACGAGGAATCACTTCCACTTGCAGAGATACAGGATCAGCGATAACCGTTTGATGTATTAGGATTCAAAGCAGCGGAATATGAACACGAATTAGACAAATTGTAGCAAGCAATCGGCACTTGTATTCATTAAGAGCGCATACGGTTATTGGGAGAGATTATATGTTTCTGATTTCAAGGAATGTTTATAGATGTAGAATATTTCCAATCAAATCATTCATTACATTCCATTCATTCATACTGTTACATAGGTTGTCACTCCTTATATAGAGTGCAACAATCACTGCTGTTATCACGGAAAGTGACAACTGGCAGATCAAATACAAAAAAAAAAACTCTTAACAAACTACTGAAATGTTCACAACTACTGAGAACATATCAGAGTGTTAAGTACAAAATGTAAAACTACTGAAACTACAACGACTGAAGAACAAGCTCTTCAGTCGTTTTACAAAACTACTGACACATAAAAATATAAGACTACTGATATCACAACTACTGAAGTACTCTTCAGCAGTTGTGACAAACTACTGAGGCTTCAGTACTTGATCTTCAGACTTTGACCTTCAGGTGTTTCATCAGCTGATGACTTCAGTAGATACCATCAGCTGATGTCTTCAGTCTTTGTCTTCAGACTTTGTACATCAGTTGTTGATCTTCAGTACTTGTAAACTCTTAAGCTGTTGTACTTCAGTACTTTGGTCTTTCAGCTTCAGCACTTGTGTTCTTCAGCTGTTGTACTTCAGTACTTGTGTTCTTCAGCTGTTGTACTTCAGTACTTTAGTTCTTCAGCTGTTGAAGTCTTCAGCACTTGATCTTTAGCTGTTGAGGTCTTCAGCACTTGTCAAACTGCTGATGAGTCTTTCAGCAGTTGTTGTGATACCATGTGGGACTTAGAGGTTTTCTGATCTTGGCTCATTGGTTCTTTTGGTCCAACAAACTCCCCCTGAACCAATGCAGCCAAAACCTCTAACTTATTTATTATCCCACTTATTGATGGCAAAATGTTGGTCTTTTTCCTTCTTGATCAGTAGAGAAGATGACCCATGTAAGCTCCGGCCTGGGAAGAAATCTCAAATATTTGTTTGGCAGAGTATGAATGGGAACTCTGTTTTGGGGAACTGGACACAGAGTGTTATCCCATTCATGAGATTTACTTCCCCATAATGAGCCTGTATGACTCACGAACATAGGCCTCAAGGAGAACAACTTGTTCCTCCTGAGAGAGTCTTCTACTCCTCCTTCGAAGAAGAACTCTGGACCATAGTACTCTGATAAGTACTTCATGGTCCTGCCATTTTTCAGCTCCACTGTAGTTATCTCCCTATATACAAATTCATCTGGATGGTTGCCTTCAAGGAGTAACTGGAGCTCATTCTTCTGGATGTCTTCAAGCTTCTTATATAGCAAACCCTTCTTGATCATCTTGTTTTCTAGTAAAGCTTGAGGGGTCTTCTTTGCTTGGTGAGCTTTCTTGAATTCATCAATGATTTCCCAGGGTGAGACTACAACGGCCAACATGATGGTAGACTCTATTGTTTTCCGTACCTGGCCGTTGTATCTGTGTGGGATAGTTCTTTTATGGATTCTAGAACTCACCCTGGGGTCTGGCCATACTCTCACTCTCTCCTTCTGATATTGAAAGGTGTGCCTGAGAGTGTACAGCCTTTGAGCATGCCCTTTCATGGCTGAATAGATGATGACTGAGGGAATTCCTTGTCAACCATCTTCAACAGTTGCTCATCGTGCTGTTTCTGCTGTTCTTCTTCTTCTATCTTGACTCTGACCATTTCCCTTTGAGAGTCAGATGTGATCATTGGTTGACTTTGGGGTTTTGGTAGCTTCAGAACAGCAGAGAGTGGCAGACTATCATCTTCATCCTCTTCTTCTTCTACTTCCATCCTCAGCACCCGTCTCCTCCTTCTGGGTACATCACTAGATGATGGTTGTGTGGTGAAGGAATTGGTGTTGGTGAGGGATTTGGTTTTGAAGAATGAGATGTTTGGATTTTGGCTTAGAGATTGGGTGGGAGATTTGAGGGATAGGATCTGTTTGAGTGGGTGGAAGGGAGGTTGATCCAGCATCTTTATAGTTAGCTTCGCCTTTGTGAGTTTAGCCATCTCTAACCTTTTACCAGCCCCGGCCTCATCATGGGCTTCCACAATAATCCCTTTGTTGAATTGCTCAGACAGACAGATTTGGTGCTATAGCCAGAATGCTGTCCCTGGTCCATGCGCGAATCTCCACTAATGATCTTCCTAAATATTTTGCAATGAAGCGGATTCATTTCCAATCTCTCTTTCTCAAGAGCATTATACCCTGCCCATCGGGTTTGTATCTCTTGTACTTCCAGCCTTCTAATCTCACTATCCAGTGTGGCTGTGTCAAACCCCTGCCTGAAGAGTTGTTCAATTATTTTATCCATGGATCGGCTGTGTGTAGTGTCAGCTTCTTTGACCAGCTCCTCCAAGGATTTGTCTTCAGCAGTGTGATCATCAGCACTTCTCTTTCGCTTGTAAGTGAGCAGAGGCTGCTTTTCTTTCTCCTCCTCTTGGGCTTGCTTCTCTTCCTTCTTCTCCTCTGTTCTTTTCCTCTTTTTTCTTTCACTGCAGTATTCCCCCTTTTTGGTTGCATTGGAGAGAGGGGTTTGTACCGCAGAAAGAGTCTTTTGGACAGCAGCATCCACAAGGGCTGTAAAGTTGAGGAAAGCCTCATCAATGGCTTTAGTTACAATATCAGTTATTATGGGTGTGATGAGAGGGAGGGAAGTTTGAAGTGCAGCACCTATTTGCTCAGGAGGGTTCTGTTCCTGAGAAGTAGGGCCTGAAGCAGAGGCAGGTGGTTGAGTGTGGAGTGGCTCAGTGTTTGGGGAACCTTCAAGTGAAGGTGCCATCTGTGGGTGGGTGGAGGCAGATGGTCTTTCTCCTTGTGAGAGTTGGTCAAGTAGGTTTTGCAGCCTACTGACTTTCTCTTCAAGGATTGTGTTCTCGGCAAGAACATCATAGAAAAAGCCCAGGTCATCATCAGCCGAAGCTGAATCATTGACCTCCTGCTTAGAGCAGGATTTACATGCACTGGGTGTAGACCAGTGGATGCATGTGCCCCTTGTGCTTGGTACTGGGGACTTCCAGCCTCAGGACATTGTCCATCATCAGCTGTTGCCTCTAGTGAGGTCTTAGCAATATTACCAGCCCCACTCCGATCATGTGCTGAGTCAGAGGAGGTGGCAGCCTCACTAGATATTCTAAGCTCCTTGTCTACACCAAGAGATAAGTGGTAAACCCCTGTGCTGTGGGTTCTCAAGTGCACTGTGTTCCTCCCCCTCAATTGTAGAGGTATTCCCAGTAGTAAGTGGGTTCTGGGGAGGGGGTGAGGAGTGCAGTTGAGTCAGCACTTGTGCAACTATTAAAGTTGGGCTGTGAGGGGCGTTTGTTTGGGATGAAGGGATAGAAGCAGTGTGCACCCGGGAGGTTGGTGCTCTTCAATGGCAATCCCCTCAATTGAGGAAGATCCCAGATATGTAGGTACCCCTTTTATGGTTGCTGTAGGCTCCTGTTGGGAGGAGGCCTGAGCGGCTCTGGCTGGAAGAGTCATTTTATCCACTAGGGGTTTGGACTAGTGGATATATCCTGCATTTGTGTTGCAGGGGCAACCTCAGGGGACTCAACTTGAGTAGTCGTTTTGGGTTTCTTTTTGGTGGGTTTGGTGGGGACTTTGGATTTGGAGGTGGTGGCTGTGGGTTCCAGTTGCGTGGTTTTTCGCAGCTTGGCAGCCATTTTGAGTGTCCAGTCAGAGTTGTGCCGGGAGTATACTTCCGGCAGAACAGCCGTAGCAAGGACTCCCAAGCCAACAAGTCCCTCAGCATTAAGCTAGTTTGTAATGATGGCCATTATGAACCGTGGATATAGTATCCAACGGTTGGCCGTTAGTTTTTGAGCCATATCCTTGAGCTCTAAAAATATTATTTCTGAAAAAATTAGTGGTTGTTGCTCAAGAATAGAATACTTACCTGCTGCCATTTTGTCGACATTTGATCCCAAGACGATGTCTTAGGGGCCAAACATACATTCACCATGTGAAAAATCAGGCGCTCAGCGTCATTAAAATGTTTCTTCATGATAGTGGAGGCACTGAGATCGCCTTGATATCCATGTTGAGCAAAGGATAGATCTATGGTGCCCTTTGGATATCCAGCAGGAGAACTAGCATCATTCAGTTGAAGAATTTGGCAGATTGTTGCAGGAGTGATGACTACTTCTTTGTTGTTTACGACCGACTGGAGGGATGGTGTGTTGTTCTCCCCAGTGGTTACAGTAACGTTCAGCCAAAATTGGTTCAAGGATTCGGCATGTAGTATGGGATTCAGAAGAAATGCCGTGTTGTATTGGGACTGAACCATAAGATCGATAGCAGTATCGAACTTAGTCCAGATAGGCGATTGGTGAGGTAGGCAACACAGTTGTGTCGCGGTTTAATTGCATGGACGCTATGGAGAAAAGGAAGATTTTGGAGAGGAACGTTAGGTTTGAAGAAGATGAAGCATGAGAGCTTAGGTTAGGGGTATTTATAGGGTACGGGTAAGGAAACGACTGAAGGATGTGGGTTAGTCATCAGTAGTTTTAAACCGACCGTTGACATGGTATTATCCTTTCAGACGTTGAAACAGCTGAAGTCGTGGTGTTAGGCATCAGTAGTTAGAAAACTACTGAAGACCGTGGTTTTGACTTCAGATGATTGAAACAACTGAGGACTTGGTGTTTGTCATTAGTAGTTATGAAACTACTGAAGACAGTGGTTTTGTCATCAGCTGTTGTAAACAACTGAAGATTGGTATTAGTCATCAGTAGTTAAAAACTACTGAAGACATGGTTTTGCTTCAGTTGTTTATAATGAAACAGCAGTTGTACAAACGACTGAAGAGAAATGCTCATCAGCTGTTTTCGTCAATCTTAGCTTGTCAGCTGTTTCATACTGTCCTCAACACATTCATCAGCCTTTTTAGCTGATTTCAGTTGTTTCATAGGACATCAGTACTTATCTGTTTGTACTGATTGCAGTAGTTGTAGCTGCATCAGTAGTTGTAACTACATCAGTAGTTTAGAACAGATGAAGTACTTCAGTACTTGTGAGACATTTTAGCCTTCAGTAGTTATAAAAACTGCTGAGGGTAAAAGAGCTCATCAGTACTTATATGTGACATAGTTACTAATGATCATCGGTACTTATTACTAAGATCATCAGTAGTTGTCACTTATTCTAGCTGCAGCATACCAAGCCTTAACACCAGGTTTTGGAAAGTTGAACTACCCAAAGGCTTAGTAAAAATGTCTGCAAGCTCATCAGCACTAGGCACAAACTTAGGATCAATCAGACGTTTTTCAAAACAATCCCTTATAAAATGATGTCTGATCTCTATATGTTTGGTCCTAGAGTGCTGGACTGGATTTTTGACAATGCAAAGAGCTGAAGCACTATCCATTAGCAATGGAGTCTTAGTCTCTGTAATGCCATAATCAATAAGTTGGTTTTGAAGCCAGAGTACTTGAGATGTACAACTTGCAGCAGCAATGTACTCTGCTTCAGCAGTTGATGTAGCAACTGAGGTCTGTTTCTTGCTCTGCCAGAAATCAAGCAGTTGCCTAGGATTGACATCCACCAGAAGTTGATTTCCTGGTCAACTTACACCTGCATAGTCACTGTCAGAAAAAGCAACTAATTTACCAGAATGTCAGTGGAATACCATAGACCTAGAGATGGAGTGCCTTGCAGATATCTAAAGATCCTCTTGACTGCAATCAGATGAGACTCTTTAGGAGCAGCCTGAAATCTAGCACAACACATGTAGCAAACATAATATCTGGTCTAGAAGCTGTTAAATACAGCAAGGACTCAATCATACATCTGTAAAGTGTTTCACCAACCACTTTACCTTTCTGATCTGTATCCAGTTGTGTGGTGCTGCACATGGGGGTAGAACAGGCTTACAGTTTTGTAAATCAAACTTTTGCAAAAGTTTTCTTTGTGTATTTGGACTGATGAATGAAATTCCCCAGCCTTTTGTTTGATTTGCAACCCCAGAAAGAACTGTAATTCTCCATGGCACTCATTTCAAACTTCTGTTGCATCAACTTTGTAAAGGCATCACACAACTTTGGATCAGAGGATGCAAAAATGATATCGTCTACATAAATTTGAACAAGTAGATTATGCTGCCCAGCTTTCTTAATGAATAAAGTCTTATCTATGGAGCCTCTAGTGAATTTTTTTCCAGAAGAAAGTTTGATAATGTCTCATACCAGTCTGGGAGCTTGTTTTAACCCATAAAGAGCCTTATCAAGCTTATACACCCAGTTAGGATGTTTATTGTCCTCAAAGCCTGGAGGTTGACATACATAAACCTCTTCTATAATTTTTCCATACAAAAATGCACTTTTGACATCCATTTGAAAAACTTTAAGGTTTTATAAGCAACATAAGCTAAAAACAATCGAATTGCTTCCAGTCTGGCTACAGGGGCAAAGGTTTCATCATAATCAATACCTTCTTCTTGTGCAAACCCCTGAACACCAGTCTGGCCTTGTTCTTAACAATAAGCCCATTTTCATCAGTTTTGTTCCTAAACACCCATTTAGTGCCTATTGCACACTTACCTGGAGGTAGAGGAACCAGTTCCCACACTTGCTGTTTCTTGAACTGAAGAAGCTCAAGCTGCATGGCATCAACCCATCCATTGTCCTTTAAAGCAATGTGATAATTCTTTGGCTCTTGCTGACTGATGAAGAGAGCATAGAAGCAGAAATTTGACAATTGACTTCTTGTTGATACTCCAGCAGTGATATCACCAATGATTTGAGACATAGGTGATTCTTCAGATCTTGATACACAATGAGATCTGTGCAAGTGTTTGTAGCAGGCTCAGTAGCAACAGATGGTGATGGTGAATCATTTCCTTGAAACCAATCAGTGGATGGTAATTCAAAGGAAGTTGAAGACGAAGAAATCTCATCAGCATTTGTTGTGGATGGTGCTACTGGAGCTACAGGAATATCAGGTCTAGCTGAGTCAGGCAGCTGATCACTAAACCTGAAGAGGTGAGTACTGCAATCATCATCATCATCAGCAGTACCACACGGTGACTGTTGATGCAGAGCAACAGCAGGAGTTTGATAAGGAACATATTGCAGTATGTCCAAATCAAATAACTCCACAGGGCTTTGTGGAATCTTGTCCTTTGGAGATTCATTGAACTTAACATGTAGAGTTTCTTCAACCATCTTTGTTCTGCAGTTGAAGACTCTGTATGGTTGCAAGTAGATGAATACCCAACAAAGTACCCTGCATCCACCTTAGGATCAAATTTATGGAGTTGATCCTTTGTGTTGAGAATAAAACAGGGACACCCAAATGCTTTGAAAAATGAAATCAGAGGAGCCAAATGATGGAGGACTTCATATGGAGTCTTCATCAACCTCTGATTTACTAAAACTCTATTTTGCACATAGCAAGCTGTGTTGACAGCTTCAGCCCAAAAGGTTAGTGGCAAACCTGAGTCAGCCAGCATGGACCTTGCAGCTTCAATGAGGGTCCTAGTCTTTCTCTCCACTACTCCATTTTCTTCTGGAGTCCTTGGAATGCTGAACTGCCTTTTGATTCCCTTGAAATATAGAAGTCATCAAGTGTATGATTTCTGAACTCAGTTCCATTGTCACTCCTAATACACTTGACTGGAAGAGAATACTGTTTCTCAATATACAGCACAAAGTGAATAATCTTCTGTGCAGCCTCATCCTTTGAATGTAGAAAGAAAGTCCATACAAATCTGGAGTAATCATCCATAATTACCAGACAGTATTTCTTCTTTGCCATGCTCATTACTTTCACAGGACCAAATAGATCCATATGCAGTAATTGCAAGCAGGCAGTGGACTTAGACATTTCAATAGGAGGGAATGAGACTTTGTGTTGTTTTCCTCTTAAACATGCAGTGCAGGTTTCATCACAGTGGAACTCCTTTATTGGTAAGCCTCTGACTAAACTATTGTGGGTAAGCTGATTCATGTTTTTGAGATTAACATGACCCAGCCTCCTGTGCCACAGTTTAGATTCTTGAGAAGAGGCTTTGGAAAATAGGCAAGGATTTCCTTTGTGATCTATCTTCTTAGAAAGATCTAAGGCATACACTCTTCCTGTCCTGTTGGCTGTCAGGAGAGTATGATCATCCACACCTTGTCAATCAGTGTAAAACTTTGGATGACAGAATCCTACAGTTTTGACTGGTGAAAAGGGCAACATGGCCATTATCACACATTTGACTGACACTCAAGAGATTGTACTTGAGATTTTCCACATGATTAACATCATCAATTTGATTTCTCCATTGGAGACAAAGCCCTTACCGATGATGTAACCCCTAGCATCATTGCCAAAAGAGACAAATCCCTTCTTTCCTTGAGAGTAGCCATGAAGAAGAGAGCTGTTCCCAGTCATGTGCATGATCCCCCACTGTCTACATACCAATGCTACTTTGGCATGTTGAAGAACCCTGCAATAATAAACAATTAGTTAGTTTTAGAGACCCAAACCTTTTTGGTTTTGGGCCTGGTCTCATCAATAGATGGTAAACTAACAGTTTATTTGAAACAACGGCCTGAGAGGAAGAAGATGGTGTAGAAGAGGAGTCCTTTGGCTTGGACCTCCTTTTCTGTGGTTTCAACATAGGAGCATCTAGTTGGTTAACTCTACCCAACAGATGTTGAACCATCATAACCAGCTGTGTCTGATTTTGTGATAAAGCTTTCAGCTCATCAGACACATTGCTAGTGGAGTTTGATAAGTTCCTATGTTGCCCCTTCTTCTTCCGAGCACCCTCAGCTGTCACCTGTTTAACCCCTTCCTTTTTGGATTTCATTGAGGACTTAAGGGTTACAGGATTTGATGTTGCTGATACAAATGTGGTCTCAAACTCAGTCTTCATTTTTACCATTTTCTCATTAATTTCTTCTTTTAGTTTGAGTTTGGAACCTCTTTTGTACCAACAATCATCTGTAAGATGATTGAACAAACCACATACTTCACATGGTTTCTTCATCATCTTAGGTTGATCATCAACTAAAGAGGATGAAGCAACAGAAGACTTGTTCTTCAATGCTTTGGAAGCATTGTTTGCTTTCTTGACAGCCTCTTTAGTAGTCTTCAAACTCTTTCTACTGCCAGTTTTCTTCTCTTCAGTACTGACAGCAGCTGAAGTTTGAACTTCAGGTGTTAAATCCTGCTCTCTAGTCCTTTCAGGACCTTCAGAATTTACTCCTGAGTTGATCAACTCATTAATCATGTGAAAGTCAGCATTTGAACCATCAACATCAGCTGATAGGTTCAGAGAGGGCTTGATGCTGACTACTACTTGTGATTGTGCTGTATCAAAAGGTAGATCATATGATGTGATGGATTGGTTATCACTCTCACCATCAGATCTACCTCTGCTCTTGGGAAAATCTGTAGGTGGAGCAGTGTGATTGTAACCATTCCAAACTTCACATTTGAAGCAGATTGCTTACTAAGAAGCATTTCAAAACCTTTGCATGATTGTACCCATCTATCACACTCTACCTGGGTAACTGCAAGGGTTTCTTTGAGATCTTTGTACTTCTCTAGAAGTACTTCTTCTCTAGCCTTATCATCATTATTTGGCAATTCAGTTTATAAATCTCATCATCTTTATCTTTAAGCGCAGACTCAAACTCAGCATTATTTTTGGAAATTGTTTGTTCTAGCTCAATGTTCTTATTATTAGAGCTACATTTGCTTCTCTAATGGAGGCAAATGGCTGCTATGCAGAACATAATTTGGCTTTTTCCTCAGAGATACCTGTGATACCTGAGATGTAGAGGCATTAGAACATGAAGTATCAGCAGACTCCAAAGCCATAAGATAGATTCCCAAAAGGACTGTCACCACCACCATGTTGACCAGCACCTGAGAACAGTTGATCATTACCAGACATGTCATCTGGTAAACTGCTCCAGTCAACAACTCCTGGGGTGAAGAAGCTGTGTTGTTGAGGTTGAGTTTGTTGATGAGATTGGGAAGGCTGAGGTTCAGGTAGTGCATGAGGTTGTGGTGCCATAGGAACTTGAACTTGATTTGACTGTGGCATGTAATAACAAGGGTAAGGATATGGCATTTGACCCTGAGGAAAAAAATATGCTGGAGATTGTTGTTGAGGATGATGACTAGAGGTGACAGGATGTTGCCCTCTGTGTTGTTGACTATTGCCAGGAAAAGTCACAAAGGGTGCAGTGGAGTTAGATCCAGTTGATCTACACTCTCTTGCAAAGTGTCCAAGCCTTTGGCATTTGTGACACCTCAATTTGCTCTTGTCAAAACCAACTTTGGTTTTGCCAGAGAGTCGTGGGAATTTTCTTCCAGTTCTTTTATAGAACTTCTGAGATCTGATATTTATCAAGGCCATTTGGCTCAAAATATCCATCTCTTCTAAGTCATCATCGGCAATCCCCTTGAGATCATCCATAATGAAGCATAGATTGTCATTATTACACCCAGTAAATGACCATCAATACTCACAAATGCAGAATCAGAACTGTTTGAAGAGAAATTAATATGCTCATCATACTGGCATTCAGATGAAGCATATTCTGACTCATGACCCACCAAGGCAGTGTTGCCTGGTACAAAGTCTTCAGTGAGCTTTCCAGATGAAGACAGCTTTCTCTTCTGTTCTATCTCTCTCTCAAAAGTGAGCAGTTTCCCATGGAGTTGGGTGAGAGATAGTTTGTCCAAACTTGCACTGGAGCGTAGGACAATAGTATATGTGTCCCATCTCTCAGGCAGTGATCTGAGAAATCTGTTATTCATCTGAATATTTGTGTACTCAAGTTTGACCATTTTTAGTTCAGAGATCAAACAAGAGAACTGCTCATATTGTTGAGTCAGTGTCTCACCCTTTCTATGAGAGAATGTCTCATATTGTTGGGCAAGAATTTCCCTATTATTTGCCAAGACCTCATCTGTTCCTCCAAATTGTTCTTTCAAGGCATTCCAGAGGTCATGGGCAGTTTCATGATGCATTAGCCTAGAATATATTTCATTTGGCAGTGCCATGGCCAGGATTCCATGGGCTTTTGCATCAATTTCAAGCAACTTCTTATCCTCATCTGAGTATTGCTCCCTCCTCTTTGGAACCATTTGATTGGTTTCCAGGTTATTCACCATAGGCTTGTGTGGTCCATGTACCACTGATGTCCAACACCCTGCGCTGTTAACAGACAGGTGATGGAGCATACGTCTTTGCCATATGTTGTACTCATTCCTAACCAGCATCGGTGGCTTGGTTGAGGAACCAGTACTGTGAGGATCATTGGAGGGAGTAGTAATTTCCAGTTCAAAAACAATTTAGTTCAAGCTTTTAAAAGTTTTAAACAGACCACAACAAACTCAATGAAAACCAAGAGAAGATCTCAGGATGAATGATCAGAAATACAGAAAACTCAATCTCTATAACCGTTTCTTGCAATGACAAAAGCTAATTCAATCAAACTTAGATCTTGAATAGCAGTTTCAATGATCAATTATTAGATCGATCAATGATTAACCTGCTCTGATACCATTTGACAGGATCAGCGATCACACGTTGATGTATTAGGATTCAAAGCAGCGGAATATGAACACGAATTAGACAAATTGTAGCAAGCAATCGACACTTGTATTCATTAAGAGCGCATACGGTTATAGGGAGAGATTATATGTTTCTGATTTCAAGGAATGTTTATAGATGTAGAATATTTCCAATCAAATCATTCATTACATTCCATTCATTCATACTGTTACAATAGGTTGTCACTCCTTATATAGAGTGCAACAATCACTGCTGTTATCACGGAAAGTGACAACTGGCAGATCAAATACAAAAATAACAAACTCTTAACAAACTACTGAAATGTTCACAACTACTGAGAACATATCAGAGTGTTAATTACAAAATATAAAACTACTGAAACTACAACGACTGAAGAACAAGCTCTTCAGTCGTTTTACAAAACTACTGAAACATAAAAATATAAAACTACTGATATCACAACTACTAAAGAAGTACTCTTCAGCAGTTGTGACAAACTACTGAGGCTTCAATACTTGATCTTCAGACTTTGACCTTCAAGTGTTTCATCAGCTGATGACTTCAGTAGATACCATCAGCTGATGTCTTCAGTCTTTGTCTTCAGACTTTGTACATCAGTTGTTGATCTTCAGTACTTGTAAACTCTTCAGCTGTTGTATTTCAGTACATTGGTCTTTCAGCTTCAGCACTTGTGTTCTTCAGCTGTTGTACTTCAGTACTTGTGTTCTTCAGCTGTTGTACTTCAGTACTTTAGTTCTTCAGCTGTTGAAGTCTTCAGCACTTGATCTTCAGCTGTTGAGGTCTTCAGCACTTGTCAAACTGCTGATGAGTCTTTCAGCAGTTGTTGTGATACCATGTGGGACTTAGAGGTTTTCTGATCTTGGCTCATTGGTTCTTTTGGTCCAACAGTTCTCAGTTGGATGGGTGTTGTGAGTCCTAAGACGAGGAATCACTTCCACTTGCAGAGATAGATCCAAGTTAGACATATTCTGCTCAGGAACCGGAACACTCTGTCCAGTAACTGTTTCAAAGTCATTCAATGAGGACTAATTGAATGAATGATAAACATCATCAATAGTTGGCTGTGAAGTGGTATTAACAGTTGCTTGTTCCTTCAAAATACCACTTCCTTCTGCCTGGTGGATCACCTGATGAGTTTTGAGGCTTAGTAGGTGATTCACTTGTTGAAGCTTCACTATTCCTTGATATAGTTAAACTATCGGATCTGTGAATAGAGGAGGCTTGATGTATTGCAGCACTTGGAGAATTTGGTCTAGGTCTAGGAAGCTCAAACAGTTGATCATTAGCAGCAACATCAACATCATTTTGAGCACCTATCCTAACAGAAACATTCTCACAAGAGGGTTTAGAGTAGTTTGGAAACAATTCTAAATCAAAGATGTGATCAGGTTCATTCCCCCTAACACAAGGAGTGTGCTTATTAACAACTATATTGGATGACTCCTCAAATTATTGATTCTTAATGTTGTATACTCTGTAATCTTTGGAGCTAGAAGAATATCCAACAAAGATAGCATCATCCGACTTTTCAGCAAATTTTACCAAATTGTCCTTTGTGTTAAGTATGGTATACCTGCTGCCAAAGGACCTTAGAAAGCCAATGAACGGTGGCCTCTTGTTCCATAGCTCATAAGGGGTTTTTCTATAGGGCTTAACTACAAGAACTTTGTTCTGCACATAGCATGCAGTGCTGACTTCCTCTGCCCAAAATGTTAGAGGTAACTTTGAATCAACTAACATAGTTCGAGCAACCGCAATAAGTGTCCTATTCCTCCTCTCAGCAACACCGTTTTGTTGAGGAGTTCTGGGAGCACTATATTGTCTGGCAATCCCTTTTGAGTTACAAAATGATTCAAGAACGAAGTTCTTAAACTCGGTCCCTTGATCACTTCAAATTATTTTAACCTTGTGATCAATTTGATTTTCTATTTTAAGAATAAAAGATTTTAATGTTTCAGCAGTTTCATCTTTAGTTCTTAAAAAGAATACCCATATGAATCTTGTAAAATCATCAACTATCACAAGGCAATATGATTTCCTTCCAATGCTCATTATACTTGTGGGACCAAAAAATCCATGTGCAATAAATGCAATGGAGTAGTGATAGAGTTACACATTTGGTTTTATGAGATGTCCTGTGTTGTTTCCTTTTCAGGCATGCAACACAGTTGTATTTGCAAAAAAACTCCTTTTTAGGCAAACCATGTACCAAGTTATTTTTAGCCAATTTATTCATTATCTTAAAATTTACATGACACATACGTTTATGCCACGGTGTTGACTCATCACTATCAGCTTTGGAAAGAAAGCATGATACTTCACCCATTAGGGAAGCATTGTTCATATCAAGCTTGTACATATCCCCTTTCCTGGGAGATCTAAGAAGCACCAATTCTGGAGGAATTGTCATCCCTAGTTTGAGGATAATGCACTCATGTTCTATGAAAAGCATTTGGTGCTTTTGATCATATAATTGAGAAACATTTAACAAATCGTGTTCAAGCTGTTTGACAAAGTGAACTTTGTCAACTTTTAACTTACCATTGGATATACTCCCTCTACCAGAAATATATCTTCTGGCCTCACCTCCAAAGTAGACAGGACCTCCATCATAATGTTGAAATTGTTGAAGGAGAGATGTGTTCCCTGTCATGTGCGTGGAGCATCCACTATCTACAATCCAAATGTTGTTATTCTCGTCTTATGGATGTCCCTGCACATATGATGAGATGATTAGTTTTGATTGGAAACCCAAGTTTTTTTGGTCTTGGGTTCTTCCAAAGGTAATGACTTAATTGAACCAAAATTTATGCATGGGGTTCAATGGATGTCTTTGAAGAAGAGGTTTGGGCTACAACATCTTTCTTGATCTTCCATTCCATCGCTTGGTTGATCATGGAGGATGAGCTTATTGAAGCTTTTGTAGCTTGGCATTCTTCCGAAGATTCTTTCTTTTCGGAAGAAGCCTTCACCACCTTTTCTTCCGAAGCAGTCTTCTTCTGCGATGGTTTCAAGGGGACTCTTTGGTTCTTCTGAGTCTTGACAGCTTTAGCTTCTGAAGCCTTTTTCCTTTCGGAAGAAGAATCTTCTTCCGAAAGCAGCCTTGATTCGGAAACAAGCTTTCCCTTTTTCATCACTTGAACCATTTGATATGGTCCAAATGAGAAACCTTCCCTGACTCCTTCCTTTTTAACATTATGTGCATAATGTGTGCTAGCGGGATTGTAGTAACAATCTTTGGCCATGTGGTTTTGCAGACCACACATTATGCATGCAATGTTAATCTTTTGGGGATTTGGGGATTGCTGTTTCTTGTTCTTTTTATCTTCATCAGCAACTTTTCCCTTTAACTTCTGATCCTTTGGTAGGATAGGAGTTCTCGTACTACACCGATTTCCTGAATCAGAGTTTCCAACCACCTGTACTCCAGTGGAGATGAATATACCCTTTTGCTTTGGGTCTATCTTTAGCTTGGACTCAACCGGTTTCTTGGTAGTTTTTCTGGCTTCCTTAGCGCTGCTTCATCTGGCTATGGTGGTCAGGGTTTGATCATTATTGGTAGGGGAGGGCATAATTACCTGGTTCTTCCCTGTGATGGTCTCCATAGTTGCATCATTCTTTGACTCATGGGAAAGTGGGTCAGCAGATGGAACCTCTTGCTCTTCAGTACCACACCGTGGTTGTCTTATAGACTCATAAGAGGGTGGTGGAGCTATTTCATTGGTTCCCAACCCTCCTTTGTTTTGGTAACAAAGTTTTGAGTGAGAGGATGATGCAAGAATGGCTTGGAAGTTTTGCTCGGAAATAGCATACTTCGTGGCTTGAGCCTCAGCTGTGACAAGCTGGGCTTGAGCCTCAAGTAAATTGGATATTAAATCCTTTATCTGAGTCTTATAGTTTATGTGTTCATGTTTTAATAGGGACACAGTTTTCTCTAACTCCTTAATTTTTCTTTGGTAGTCAGATTCAGCCCTTTTAAACTCAGATTTCAATACATTTAAAGACTCAGTATCATATTTAATCTCCATATTGTAATCCTCATACAATTTAACCTTAGCAATACAAGTAGGAGTACAGAGATGTTCATATACCTTATTTTCATATGTTCCGGGCATGAGTGCTTGAGCAGGAGTCACATCGTGGGCCATGAAGCTCCAGTCAACTTCTTGAGCCATTGTAGTTGTTTCAGTTGACTTTCTGGTGGGCTTTGGTGTAGAGGGATGTGTGGATGCCTGTGAGGTTCCCGGGTTGGACTTGAGAGCCTTGCATTCCCTTGTAAAATGACCAAGTTCGTTACAGTTGTAACATTTGGCCTTGGTTTTATCAAACCCAAATTTGCTATTGATTGGGTTCTGGGGAAATTGCCTTCCAGTTTTCTTAAAGAACTTCTTTGCTCTGTAGGTTAGAAGAGCCATTTGTTGGACTATGTCCACGTATTCCACGTCATCCGAGTTGAAACGCTCTAGATCATCTAAGCAGTATTGATAATCACTTGAGTGTCCACTTCCTGAGACAAAAGCACAACTGTCCTGAAAGGAGCTTTGCTGAGTTTGTTGAGACCTTGGAGTCTCAGGAAATGTGATGTATGGCCCAGAAGAACAAGATGGTTGTTGGGTGTAAGTCAGGTATTGTTGAGGCTGGGAGATTCCTGAGCCTTTAGCAACCATTAAGGCGTTTCTAGCAGGAAGACTCAAGGGTCTGCTTGTCTAATGACCCCTCTTACTATCCATTTCCAAACGGTATCCATCAAGGATCCCATAGAGTTCGGTCATGGTGAGTGTATTCAGATTTTCTGTTCTCTTGATAGAGACGCAGTAGAATGTCCCTCATTGGGTAATGCACTCATGAACTTTCTTATAAGGTCTCTGAGTTCATGAGCAATTCCCACAGATTGAAGGAAGAAATGAGATCAATGTACCTAAAATATTACTGGCTAAGAGTCTCTCCCACAACATGGGTGAAGTTCTCGAACTGCTGCTTCAGTGAGTCCTTCTTGGAGTCATTTGAGTTTGAGTACATTTGAGCCAGCGCATCAAATAGTTCTTGGCAGACTTGCAATGCTCAAACCCCACCATGATAGAGTTTGGAATTGCAGTCATGAGAACAGTCATAGCATTGCTGTCAATGTCAAGCTTCTTCCTGTCCTCATTAGAATAATCTTCAACAGCTTTCTCGATCATGACACCATTTCCACCAGCTACTTTCGTCATCGTCCCCATCTCTTACTTATAATGGAAACTTTATTTTGGAGATTGTGTAGAATTGTAAGATATAATTGAAATTGGATTGAATTTATGACTCTATGATGTTAGTTGATGTTAATGGATGAAATGTCATGTTTTGAACTTTTGATTTTGGTTTGATTTTCGGTTACTTTTCAATAATAGAAACTTTTTTGCTACTTTGGTATATGGATGGTGATTTATGCGTTTTTGAGTAGTTATGATGATTGTTATATGATGTTTAGAACCTAAGAATTAATTGGGAATAATCGAATTGTGAAAAACACTTTGTAAGAACACACTTGATATTTATGGAAACTTTTGAGTCTCAATGTGTTGTATGATGAGTATGATATGTGTAGAACATTTAATGGTGATGTGATTTACGTTTAAATGATCATAGGAACATGCTACGAAATCTGGATGAAATTCTTCAAGTTGTGTTCGTACGTTTTTAATTTAGGAAAGTTTGGGCATGATGAAGTTTCTACGTTTGGTAAACATATTGTGGATAATTGTTGGACTAGTTACATGTATAATTGAATGGTTGTTGTGGTATGATTCATAATCTTTAAACAAATTGCACATGTGTAACGATTTCATACATTCCAAAAATAGAAACTTTTCGGAAATAGATTTCTGACATAAAAATTTATGTGAATCATTATTCGAGCAGCTTGAGTATGAATAAATATGTTTTTACTTATTTGAGTCTCCAACGGGTCGCTGGGTCAGTCCGGTCAACTTTGGTCAACAAAAGTCAACTTGGATAAACATGTCAAAATTTCTCGATCATGCTAACAATTACGTTGTTTGGATACAATGGGGTTCATATTGACCATTATGTAGACATACTCATGGACCTACATTTGTTAGGTAACAATTAACATTTAGCTTTTACACTTCATGTTTTTGCTACGCATCTAAGGTGAGTCTTTAATACCCTACTATTACTTACTTTCCTTTTTAGGGGAGAACAATGCAAACTATTTCTATTTATCTAGCTTTAGTATTATTGATATATCCCCTTGTACTGTAGTGCAAACATTATTACGCAAGTCCTTAAACACTCTAACCGTTAATAATGGGTTAGCAAGGTAATTTTCAGTAGTAATATTGGGTTTGACAAACCCCAGCCATGTTATTTGCGCTAACTGTACTAGAGGTCGAACATGAGCGGAATTGACCAAAACACTTGCTATTGTCTTGTGATAAGATGTGGTGGAAGGCAAAACAACTCACAAACAGTCATCTTCAGTTCGAAACGCTAAGTAACTCGATATATAGGCTAGTTACCTATGGTATACCTTTGTTTACATTTACCAAGAAAATGTTCAAACTTATTTAAACCTGTGAACTCACCAACATTATCTTGACATACTTTCGCATGTCTTCTTAGATTGGGAACACGCTTAAGGCTAGGGTTGCATATGTTAGGCTCATGCATCAACTTTATCATATGAATGCATGTTCATTTACATTACTACTTTTCCACTAGGCACTATGTTTTGCGGATTAGATTTGACAAGCTATTAACTAGCATCGGAGCATGTATGGGAATCTTTATCACATATATTGGATACTTAAAAACCCTTGTCTTTATTAGTTTGTTCCTTTTGGGATTAATACGGTTCTCATCTATAATCACTTTAGA
Organism: Flaveria trinervia; assembly: GCA_025506515.1. Classification (NCBI taxonomy): domain Eukaryota; kingdom Viridiplantae; phylum Streptophyta; class Magnoliopsida; order Asterales; family Asteraceae; genus Flaveria; species Flaveria trinervia. The sequence goes on from CM046456.1 coordinate 29,573,067, forward strand.
TTTGGTAATTTTGAAGTGTTTGAACATGGCTTTGCTATATCTCTAGGTCATCTTCCTTATCTAGTTCCCCTTTCCATAATTACATAGATTAATGAATGGAACACGACCCATTGCATGTAATTATGATGCTATAGGTGTATGGAAATCGTGTTTATCCTGGATATACTCTATCACTCCCCCTCTTCTCTTCATCACATACATCTTCTTCTCATCATCATACACCAAGATAATAATGGGTTATAAGTTTCCGTATCCTTTGAAAGGTTTAGAATGCCTCAGCGTCTGAATGTAAATTGGTGGAGCTTTTTCAACTATAAGATTTCGACCTTGACAAATAACCATTTGATCAGTTTGGTCCATTAGCTTCTCAGTTGCCTTTACAACACTTATTTCTCGAACAATCTCTCCCTCTTAACCAAAATATCAAAAAATAAGTCTTTCAGACTATTTCCAAATATGCTATTGTAATGTACAGCTTCTTCCACATAATAAAATGAGTCTGGATAATCATTCTCCTCAGCAAGCATACTTTGCTAGAATGAATACAATTCCTTTGCATACTCAGCTTCTATGGTAGTCTAATAAGGTGTACTCAATAGTATCATTAGGACTTGGGCTCTAGACATTATCAGTTCCTGATGATCCAGAAGTACTAGTATGAGCACCCATATCACCTTCTTGATCATCGTCATCATTCCTTTTATCATTATCACCTTTATCCTCACCCCTATAATCCCCATCAGCATCATCCTCATTATCATCATATCCTCACTAAAATCAATATCAATATGATCTAAGTCATCTTCATCATCAACTAGATTAGGAATATGCATGATATGCTAAGGCTCCACAAATGCCTCTGAAGTATATGATACAGGTCGATCCTAAGTAGCCTAAATATAAACACTTGATATTGGCTTTTGAACAACGTTACTTATGTATGTTGTCGTTAAAGCCTCAACTGGATCAACAATATCCTCTATCCTAATAATAGGCTCATTATCAGGTTCAGTACCAATATCGTGCTGACCATTTGATTCTCCAACCTTAGTGATATGTTGTTGTGTGAATGATGAATACACACGTGTGGTGAGATCCCTTAAGTTTTGCTCCATAATCTGTACATAACTAAACATAAACTATTGTTGGCTCTCCAAAATCTTAATTGTGTTGTCCTTTTCCACCATATTCCAATAGAGATCATCAATAATTTGTGTTGTCTCCAACATTTTCTTCTCAAGCACAATAACTCTTTACACTATTGTAACCCTAGTAGGTGATAAAAAATCTATTTATGGTCGTGGTTCAGGAGTAGTGTTGAAATAATTAGCATCACCAAAACGATCATCATGCTTTTGCATTCTTAGTGGAGACCTCAAACGTCATCATTAGTGGGCATAGAAGTTGATGTCATACTTGTTGATTCTATGACAATCACAGGAGTAGAAGCCTCATATATATGACTTGTATGTCTGAAATTTCCACATTATTAGTAGTCACTATGGTCATTGGGGTCCGATGTTTCCCCAACACATCACGTCCTCTACCCCTCCCACGTGAACTTTCACCTATAACCCTTGCCATTATCTACCTTCTACCTTGGGTAGTTATAGAAATGTCTTCACGTACTAAACCATCATCATGATCCTTAGTAGTGCGTGTAGCAGGCACTCTGGGGCGTTCTCGTAGAACACAAGGCACATTCCAAACTTGGTCAATGTCCGTCTCACTATCATCTTCTTCTCCTTGTAACCACGTATAAACCTCTTCTATAACAGATATCTCAGTAGCATGTGAACTATCTAGAGCTTCATATGCAGTACTAGAAGATGTACCAATTATATCATACCTATTTACATGTGTCGTCTCTGTCTCTTCAAGTCGTGCATCATCTTGGAAGCCATGTATAAACCTTCTAATCTTGGCAAAATGAGAACCATCCCAATCATTTCATCATGTTCCCATAAGATAAGTGAGTATATCTATCTTTATCAACATAACTGAATAGGTAGATGAATCAGATATGGTTAACTCAGGATGTGCAGCATTCACGATCACCACTATAAACTTTGGGTACATAGTATACTTCTTTCTAGGAGCAACAATGACATTCTTCTGCCTCTCAAAGAAAAAAGCCTTGGAAATGTTGTAAGGAAGATCGTTGACTAGAGAAACTAGCAATGATCCAAAAATTGGACTCAAATTTTCTATGCCAGCCTTAAGGTTGCTTAGGAAATGTGATGGATCAAATTGGGAGCTCGGATACCAATGGATAGGATCAAATGTACCAATCTATGATGATGTAACAACATAATTCAAAGAAATACAAACAATGTAATCAAATCAAGAAAGATATCAACAAAATTCATAGTTTCATTAATATCAAGCAATGACAATTACAAAGTAAGTAAGCAGTTTTACCTCGTCCCACTTCTAACTGCTACAAGTCTAAGCTATTTATAATGAAACACAAGGAACTAAAAAATTACAAAACTAGTACCTATACTAATACATATAAAGACAAGATGTTAATCTTTCTAGAGAACTAACAATACTCCCCCTAAGATTTACATGGTCTTCGGTCATCAAAATCTTCAATCTTGTCTTCATTATACTTTCCTTCAGCTTTATCTTTCATCTTCAGCTTTCATCTTTAGCTTTTATCTTCTATCTTCTATCTTCAACTTTTAGCTTCTATCTTCTATCTTCAGCACTCAAAGAAATCTTCAGGTTCTTCCTTGATTTCTGAAAATTTTGAGTGTGAATGAGAAAAAACTATAAGTGTACAATATAAATTAGTGAAATTTTAGATGCATTAGAACTGTTTATGCAAATGAACCCTAAAATTCACAAAATAATGAGACGTATGAGCACTGTTTGGGCATATGGACTTAGACGTATGAGAACTGTTCAGTCGCATGAGCACTGTACAGACGCATGAGCACTGTTTAGGCGCTTTTGCACTATTCAGCCGCATGAAGTTCCTGAAACATCTAACACTTGGTTAAAATCAGACTAATTATCACTGTTTAGGCACATGAGTTTGTGTAAAATGCCCAAACACATGGTTAAACTCATGGACTTATTGCAACTGTTTAGGCGCATGGGAAAATGAAAAACGCCCAACACTTGTATAATTTCTTGAAAGTTCACCATGCTCCTATTTAGACGCATGAACAATATTTAGGCGCATGAGTTGACTTTGAGTTGACTTTCATGAGTCTTACACTTGTGTTTTTCAAAATTCTTCATAGGATCTCATCATCTAGCTTGATCGATTCGAATGATTTCAGCAGCGGAATAGAGTACCAAGTAGCACAATTCGAGCAAGAATACCAAAGATATTGCAATGAACAGAATTAGTTATAGAGAGAGAAAGTTTCTGCAAAAAGAATATTTCATTCAATCACACGCTTTCGTGGTGGCAAAATGTCACACTTACAATGAGGTCAATCATCCCATATATAGGAATGTCGTGGTGGAACATTCCTTATATAGGAGATGTGACGTCTACTGATGTCACTCGATAGTGACATCTAAGAAAATTATTTAAACAACTGAAACACAACTACTAAAGATGTCAAAACAGCTGACATCTTCTTACAAAAATACTAAGTGTTATCAGTTACTACAACTACTGAAAAGAAACTACTGAAACTACAACGACTCAAGAACAAGCTCTTTAGTCGTTTTACAAAACTAGTGAAAGTAAAAACATAAAACTACTGATAACACAACTACTGAAGAAGTACTATTCAGCTGTTGTGACAAACTACTGAAACTTCAGCACTTGGTATTCAGACTTGAACTTCAGACGTTTCATCAGCTGATAACTTCAGTAGATGTCATCAGCTGATGTCTTCAGTCTTTGTCTTCAGACTTTGTACATCAGTTGTTGATCTTTAGCACTTGTGGACTCTTCAGCTGTTGAACTTCAGTACTTTGGTGTTCAGCTTCAGCACTTGTATTCTTCAGCTGTTGAACTTCAGTACTTTAGTCTTCAGCTTCAGCACTTGTGTTCTTCAGCTGTTGAGCTTCAGCACTTTAGTCTTCAGCTTCAGCACTTGTGTTCTTTAGCTGTTGAGCTTCAGCACTTTAGTCTTCAGCTGTTGAAGTCTTCAGTACTTGATCATCAGCTGTTGAAGTATTCAGCACTTGTCGAACTGCTGATGAAGCTTGAGCAGTTGTTGTGATATCATGTGGGACTTAGAGGTTTTCTGATCCTGGCTCATTGGTTCTTTTGGTCCAACAAACTCCCCCTGAACCAATGCAGCCAAAACCTCTAATTGATTTATTTTCCCACTTATTGTTGGCAGAATGGTTGGTCTTTTTCCTTCTTGATCAGTTGAGAAGATGACCCATATAAGCACTGGCCTGGGAATGAGTCTCTGATTATTTGGTTGGCAATGTATGGATGGGAGCTCTGTATTGGGGAGTTGGACATTGAGCTGTTCCCCCATCCATGAGACTCACTTCCCAACTATGAGCTTGTAGGATTCCCTGGTGTAGGCCTCCAAAAATACAATTTGTTCCTCCATGGTGAGCTCCTCTGCCTCACCATCGAAGAATCCTTCAGGCCCATAGTACTCAGACAAGAATTTGACCTGTTTTTCATTTTTGAGTACCACTATTGTAATATGTCTGTAAGGAAATTCATCAAGATGATGACCTTCTAACAGTAGTCGTAACTTATCCTTTCTGATCTCATTCAGCCTCTTATACACCAGCCCCTTTTTGATCATTCTGTTCTCCAGCATCTTTTGTGGGGGCATGTTGAGGTGTAGGCCTTTTTGAAATCTTCCAGGATTTCCTAGGGTGAGACTATAAGGGCTAAGGAGATCACTTCATCTACAATCTTTTTCACTTGCCCATTGTATCTCTGAGGGATATTTTTCTTTTGTATTCTATGAGCCACCCTGGGATCAGGCCAAATTCTTACTCTTTCTTTCACATACTGAAAAGTATGTCTAAGAGTATAAATCCTCTGAGCTTGTTTTTTCATATTAATGATGGAGGAAGTGGCTGCATATGCTTTATCTACTCCCTCAATAACTCTTCATCGTGCATCTGTGTTGTTCTTCTTCTTCCAATTTCACTTTGATTGCATCTCTTTGTTGCTCAGGAGTTATTGCAAGAGAGAGATCTTTGGCCTTAGGCAACTGCAGAACAGCTGAGATCGGCAGCCTGTCTTCATCATCATCTCCTTCTTCTTCCAGCCTCAACACCTTTCTCTTCTTCTGCTTAGGGCATCATCGGCTGTTGGTTTTGAGGGTTAAGGAGTTGGTTTTGTGGGTTGTGGTTGTGGTTGTTTTGGAGAGGAAATGTTGACAGGCTGAGTTAGCATTTTGGAGGTGAGTGTGGCTTTTGAGTGTTTGGCTAGCTCAGTCCTGCTCCTGCTTCATTCAAAGCTTCTATTACTAATCCCTTAGTATATGCCTCAGACGACAGATCATGGAGGTTATGGCCAAGATGTGTCCTTGGTCATGATTTTATTTCGATCAATGATCTCCCAAGGTATTTGCTGATAAATCTGATCATGCTCTCAAGTCTTTCTCTATCCATTGTGCTGTAGCTGGCCCATCTTTATTGAATCTCTTCGATCTCTATCTTTTATTTCAGAGTCCAGCTTTTCAGTATTGAAACCTTGCCTAAACAGCTGATCAATGATATTGTCCATTGATCTGCTGTGTTCAGCATCAGCCTCTTTAACCATTTCATTCATGTTTTCTCTTTTACAACACTTTTCTTTTTCTTATATGTGACATGAAAGTCCTTTTGACTTTCATGTACTTTCTCCTTTTCAGCTCCCTTCTCTCTCATTCTCCTTCTCTTTCTCGGTCTCATACACACAGTCCTTCTCTATTTCCACTTCTTTGTCCTTCTATTTCTCTTTCTCCTTTCCATCCTCTTTCTTTTAGCTTTCACTGCTGGAATCTCCCCCTTTTTGGGTGCATTGGTTTTGAGGGTTGATCAGCAGAAAGCTTTTGGCTCAGTACATCCTCCACCATAGGTTGTAAGACAAAAGAAAGTCTCTCATCAATAGTTTTAATGACAAGTTCAGTTATCTGCGGTGTGATGAGAGATAGGGGTTGAGGGATAGCATCCATTTGCTCAGGGGGGTTTTGGTCCTGAGAAATGATGCCAGAAACAGAGGCAGGTGGCTGAGATTCTTTGAGTGGTTGTGTGTTTAAGTGACCTTCACAGGAAGGTGCCATCTGTTGGGCTGATGTGGTGGCAGATGGTCTTGCTCCCTGAGAGAGTTGGTCAAGTAGTTTTTGCAGCCTACTGACTTCCTCCTCTAGGATTATGTTCTGGGCAAGAACGTCATAAAAGAAGCCCAGGTCATCATCAGCAGATGCTGAATCACCTGACCTCCTGCTTGTAGCAGGATGTACATGCACAAGGTGAATACCAGATGTAGCATGTGCCCCTTTGTCTTGGAACTGGGGACTTCCAGCCTCAGGAATTTGTCCTTCATCAACTGTTGCCTCTGGTGAGGTCTTAGTTTTGTTACCAACCTCAGTCTGATCATATGCTGATTCAGAAGAGGTGGTAGCCTCACCAGATGTTCTGATCTCCATATCCACACGAGGAGATAGAACATTTAAACCCCGATGTTGTGGATTGTCAGAAGCATGTGTATCCTCTTCCTCAATTGTTGTTGTTCTCCCCTTTCTTGGTGGTTGTAGGGGAGGAGGAGAGGCATGCAGCTGAGTCAGCACATTAGCAATTATAATGGTTGGACTTTGGGGGGCATTTGCATCGGGAGAGGGGATAGAAGCTGATTGCATCCGGGGAGAGGGATACTCTTCAATGATAACCTCCTCAAGTGAGAGAGGTCTCAGTAATGTGGTTTCCCTTAAGTGGTTGCAACAGGATCCTTTTGAGAGGATACCTGTGCGGCTGTTGCTGGTTGAGTCTTTAACACTACTGGAGGGTTTGAACAGTAGGTTTATCCTGTTTGGGTGGTACAGGAGCATCATCAGGGGACTCATCTCCCTGATTAGCTTGTTTGGGTTTGGATTTTGGCTTGGTGGGGACTTTGGATCTGGCAGTTGAAGCTGTGGATTCCCTTTGCTTGGGTTTGAGCAAACGGGCAACTTCTTTGAGAGATTGGTCAGAGTTATGCCTGGAGTATACCTCAGCTAGAACAGCTGGTGCAGGGACTCCAAGGCCAACAAGGCCATCAGTTGTAATTCATTTAAAATTATGGCCATCAGAAACCTGGGATATAATAGCCATCTGTTTCCCACAGGTTTCTGTGCCAGATCTTTGATTTCTAGAAACACAATTTGTGAAAAATTTAAAGGTTGGTGTTCTAGAATTGAATATAATACCTGTTGCCACCGGGAAGACATTTGATCCCATGAGGATGTCTTCGAGGCTAAGCAAACATTCACCATATGAAATATCAGTCTTTACATAGGGAAGTTCTTCTCAATATGCTAGAAGCTCGAAGATGTCCGGCGTACCCATTGTTGATGAAGGACATATCAGTTGTGCCTTCGGGTACTCAGTCACAGCAGTAGCATCATGTAAATTTAGCACTCGACGAATGCTATCAGGTGTAACCTCTTATTGTTTTGGTTGACCAATGACCGAACAGAAATTTGCCGGAAGGCACATCAGTGTGAACGTAGGCATTGGACCAAAACTGACTTAGTGACTCTGGGTAGATGGTCGAGTTTAAGAGCAGAGCATTACTATACTAAGAATCAGCCATTAGGTCTATGGCGTGATCAAACTTTGTCCAGAAGGCCGATTTCGTGAGGTAGGCGACGCGATTATGTCTGGGTTTTAGACTCATGGTTGCCATTTTTGAGAGTATGAAGGTCAGAAGAACGGCTAATGGAACGTTTGAGAAGAAGACATGTATTTTAGGGTTGGGATAGGAAAAGGCTGAAAGAAAACTACTGAAGGTTTTTGGTGTGGTCATCAGCTGTTTGAAACTACTAATGACGTGGTATTGACCTTCAGAGGTTTAAAACGAATGACAGTGGTGGTGTTCTCATCAGGTGTTATAAAACAACTGAAGACTTGGTTTTGACCATCAGACGTTGAAACAGCTGAAGTCTTGGTGTTAACCATCAGTATTTATGAAACTACTGAAGGTCGTGGTTTTGACTTCATATGACGTAAACAACTGAGGACTTGGTGTTTGTCATCAGTAGTTGTGAAACTACTGAAGATAGTGGTTTTGCCATCAGTTGTTGTAAACAACCGAAGACTTGGTATTAGTTATCAGTAGTTGTGAAACTACTGAAGACTGTGGTCTTGCTTCAGTTGTTTAGAAACAACAGTTGTAGAAACAACTGAAGAGAAATTACTCATCAGTGTTTCATCAATTCTTAGCTTTTCAGCTGTTTCATACTGTCCTCAACACTTACTCATCAGACTTTTCATCTGCTTTCAGGTGTTTCATAGGACTTCAGTACTTATCTGTTTTTACTGATTTCAGTAGTTGTAACTACATCAGTAGTTGTAACTACAGCAGTAGTTTAGAACAGATAAAGTACTTCAGTACTTGTGAGGCATTTAGCCTTCAATAGTTATAAAAACTACTGAGGGTAAAAGAACTCATCAGTACTTATATGTGACATGGTTACCAATGATCATCAGTACTTATTACTGAGATCATCAGTAGTTGTCACTTATTCTACCTGCAGCATACCAAGCCTTAACAACAGGTTGTGGAAAGTTGAACTATCCAAAGGCTTAGTAAAAATGTTTGCAAGCTCATGAGCACTAGGCACAAACATAGGATTAATTTGACCCTTTTCAAAACAATCTCTTACAAAATGATGTCTAATTTCTATATGTTTGGTCCTGGAGTGTTGTACTGGATTTTTGACAATGCAAAGAGCTGAAGCACTATCCATTAATAACGAAGTCTTAGTCTCTGTAGTGCCATAATCCAAAAGTTGATTATGAAGCCAGAGTACTTGGGATGTACAACTTGCAGCAGCAATGTACTCTGCTTCAGCAGTGGATGTAGCAACAGATGTTTGTTTCTTACTCTGCCAAGAAATCAAACAGTTGCCTAGGAATTGACATCCACCAGAAGTTGATTTCCTGGTTAACTTACACCCTGCATAGTCACTATCTGAGAAAGCAACTAATTTGCAAGAGTGCCGAGTGGAATACCATAAACCTAGAGATTGTGTACCTTGCAAATATCTAAAAATCCTCTTGACTGCAATCAGATGAGACTCTTTAGGTGCAGCCTGAAATCTAGCACAAACACATGTAGCAAACATAATATCTAGAATGTTAAGTTAATACATCAAGGACCCAATCATACATCTGTAAAGCGTTTCATTAACAGCTTTACCTTTCTGATCAATATCTAGTTGTGTGGTGTTGCACATGGGAGTAGAACAGGGCTTACAGTTTTGTAAATCAAACTTATTTAAAATATCTTTTGTATATTTAGACTGATGAATGAAAATCCCATCAGCTTTTTGTTTGATTTGCAAACCTAGAAAGAACTGTAATTCTCCATTACACTCATTTCAAACTTCCTTTGCATTAATTTTGTAAAATCATCATACAACTGGGGATCAGAGGATGCAAATATAATATCATCAACATAAATTTGAACAAGTAGCTTACGCTGATCCACCTTCTTAATAAATAAGGTTTTATCTATGGAGCCTCTAGTGAAATTATTTTGTAGAAGAAAGTTAGATAATGTCTCATACCAGGCTCTAGGAGCTTGTTTCAACCCTAAAGAGCCTTATCAAGCTTGTATACCCATTCTGGGTGTTTATTATCCTCAAAACCTGGTGGTTGACACACATAAACTTCTTCTTTTATTTACCATATAAAAATCACTTTTAACATCCATTTGAAAAACTTTAAGATTGTGGAGTGTAGCATAGGCTAAGAACAATCTAATTGCCTCCAGTCTGGCTACAGGGGCAAAGGTTTCATCATAATCAACACCTTCTTCTTGTGCAAACCCCTGAACAACCAGTCTGGCCTTGTTCTTAACAATAAGCCCATTTTCATATGTTTTATTCCTAAACATCCATTTAGTGCCTATTGCACACTTACCTGGGGGAAGAGGAACAAGCTCCCATACTTGCTGCTTTTTGAACTGAAGAAGCTCAAGCTGCATTGCTTCAACCAGCCATTGTCTCTAAGTGCAACATGATAATTCTTTGGCTCTAGTTGACTGATGAAGAGAGCATAGAAGCAGAAATTGGACAATTGACTTCTGGTTGAAACTCCAGCATTGATATCACCAATGATTTGAGACATTGGGTGATTCTTCAGCTTTGGATAAACAATGAGATTAGTGCAAGTGTTTGTAGAACCGTCAGCAGCAACAGATGTTGATGTAGACTCTTGAAACCATGTAGATGGTGGCAACTCAAATGAAGTTGAAGATGCAGAAATCTCATCAGCACTTGTGGAGAAGCTACTGAAGCTACAGGAGCATCAGGTTTAGAGGACACAGGTAGTTGGTCACTAAACCTGAAGAGGTGAGTACTGCTATCATCATCATCATCAGCACCAGCAGTACCACCAGGTGGTGAACTGTTGACAGGAGCAACAGTAGGAGTTTGATAAGGAACATATTGCAGTATGTCCAAATCAAATAGCTCCACAGGGCTTTGTGGAATCTTGTCCTTTGGAAATTCATTAAACTTAACATGTAAAGTCTCTTCAACCATCTTTGTTCTATAGTTGAAGACTCTGTATGCTTTGCAAGTTGATGAATAACCAACAAAGTACCCTGCATCCACCTTAGGATCAAATTTTTGGAGTTGATCCCGTGTGTTGAGAATGAAACAAGGACACCCAAAAGCTCTGAAGAATGAAATTAGAGGGGCCAAATGATGAAGAACTTCATATGGAGTCTTCATCAACCTCTGATTTACTAGAACTCTATTCTTTACATAGCAAGCTGTATCTACAGCTTCAGCCCAAAAAGTCATTGGCAGTCCAGAATCAGCCAACATGGACCTTGCAGCTTCAATAAGGGTCCTGTTCTTTCTCTCCACTACTCTATTTTGTTCAGGAGTTCTTGGAATGCTAAACTGCCTCTTGATTCCCTTTGAGAGGTAGAACTCATCAAGTGTATTGTTTCTAAATTCTATTCCATTATCACTTCTAATACACTTGACTGAGAGGGAATACTGCTTCTCAACATACAACACAAAGTTGATAATCTTTTGAGTTGCCTCATCCTTTGAATGCAAGAAGAAAGTCTATACAAATCTGGAGTAATCATCCACAATTACCAGACAGTATTTCTTCTTAGCCATACTTATCACTCTCACAGGACCAAAGAGATCCATGTGAAGAAGCTATAAGCAGGCAGTGGACTTAGGTTCTTCTATGGTGGGAAATGAAGCTTTGTGTTGTTTTCCTTTTAAACAAGCAGTGCAGTTATCTTCACATTTGAACTCCTTCATAGGCAGTCCCCTTACTAAACCATGGTTTATCAGCTGATTTATGTTTTTGAGATTAACATGACCCAGCCTTTTATGCCGTAGAGTAGATTCTTGAGGGGAAGCCTTGGAAAATAGGCAAGGATGGCCTTTGAGATCTATTTTCTTGGAAAGATCTAAGGCATACACTCTTCCTGTCCTGTTGGCCTTGAGGAGAGTGTATTCATCCAACACCTTATCAATCAAACTTAGAACTTTGGATGACAGAATCCGATAGCTCTGACTGGTGAAAAGAGCAACATGGCCTTTGTCACACATTTGACTGACACTCAAGAGGTTGTACTTGAGATTTTCCACATGGTTAACATCATCAAACTTTATTTCCCCATTGGAAACAAAGCCTTTGCCGATGATGTAACCCTTTGCATCATTGCCGAATGACACAAACCCCTTCCTTCCTAGAGAGTAGTCATTAAGAAGTGATATGTTTCCTGTCATATGCATGGATCCTCCACTGTCTACATACCAGATGCCTCTGTGGCATGTTGAAGAACCCTACAAAACACAACAAATTAGTTAGATTTTGAGACCCAAACCTTTTTGGTTTTAGGCCTGTTCTCATCAACAGATGGTAAACTAACAGGTTTGTTGGAAACAACAGCCTGAGAGGAAGAAGATGGTGAAGAAGAGGAATCCTTTGGCTTGGACCTCCTTTTCTGTGGTTTCAACATAGGAACATCTAATTGGTTAACTATTCCCAATAGATGTTGAACCATCATAACTAGCTGTGTCTGATTTTGTGATAAAGCTTTCAGCTCTCCAGACACATGGCATTGGAGTTTGATAAGTTCCTATGTTGCACCTTCATCTTTTGAGCAATCTCAGCTGTTACCTGTTTAACCCCTTCCTTTTTGGATTTCTTTTTGGACTAAGGGTTACAGGATTTGATGTTGCTAGTACAAATGTGGCTTCAAACTCAGTTTTCATTTTAACCATTTTCTCTTTGATTTCCTCTTTATGTTTGAGTTTGGATCCTCTTTTGTACCAACAATCATCTGTAAGATGATTGAACAAACCACATATTTCACATGGTTTCTTCTTCATCTTATGTTGATCATCAACTAAAGAGAATGAAACTACTGAAGACTGTTCTTTAGCACTTTGGAAGCAGTATTTGCTTTCTTGACTTCCTCTTTAGTAGTCTTCAAACCCTTTCTACTGACAGTTTTCTTCTCTTCAGTGCTGACAGTAGTTGGAGTTTGAACTTCAGGTGTTAAATCTTGCTCTCCAGTCCTTTCAGGACTTCCAGAAATAACTCCTGAGTTGATCAACTCTTTGATCATGTGAGTGTCAGTATTTGAACCATCAAGATCAGCTGATAGGTTCAACGAGGGAATAATACTACCTTCAACTTCTAATGGTGCTCTATGAGAAAGTGAATCACATGATGAGGTGGATTGGTTATTGCTTTCTCCTTTCACTTCTGCTTTGAAGCAAAATCTATAGGAGGAGCAGTGTGATTATAACCAATGCCAAACTTCACATTGGAAGCTGATTGCTTACTACGAAGCATTTCAAAACCTTTGCATGATTGTACCCATCGATCACACTCTACTTGGGTGACTGCAAGGGTTTCTTTGAGGTCTTTGTACTTTTTTAAAAGTACCTCTTCCTAGCCTTATCATCAGTGATTTGGCATTTAAGTTTATTAAACTCAGCTTATCTTTTGGAATGATCTTTTCTAGGCTCTATGTTCTTATTAATTAAAGCTACATTTGTTCTCTAATAGAGGCAAATGCAGCTATGCATGTTTTAGAACATAATTGGCCTTAGCCTCAAGGATACCTGTGATACCTATGATGAAGAGGCATTTAAGGATGATCCATCTGCAGACTCCAGAGCCATAAGTGCCAGATTCCCAAAAGGACTTTCACGACCATGTGACCAGCACCTGTGAACAGTTGTTCATGACCAGACATGTCATCTGGTAAATGCTCCAGTAAACAACTCCAGGGGTGAAGAAGCTGTGTTGTTGAGGTTGAGGAGTTGATGAGATTGAGATGGTTGAGGCTCAGGAAGAGCATGTGTTGTTCAGCAATGGGTGCGTGGTGTCAGCAATGGGTGCTTGAACCGGACTGGGTTGTGGCATGTAATAACAAGGGTAAGGATATGGCATTGGACCTGAGGAACAAAATAGCAGGAGATTATGGTTGAGAATGATGACCAGAATTGACAGGATGTTGCCCTCTATGTTGTTGACTATGCCAGGAAAGTCACAGAGGGTGCAGAAGAATTAGATCCAGATGATCTACATTCTCTAGCAAAGTGTCCAAGCTTGTGGCATTTGTGACACCTCAATTACTCTAGTCAAAACCAACTTTGTTTTGCCAGAGAGTCCTGGGAACTTTCTTCCAGTTCTTTGTAGAACTTCTGAGATCTGATATTTATCAGGCCATTTGGCTCAAAATATCCATCTCTTCTAAGTCATCATCAGCAATCCCTTTGAGATCATCCATGATGAAGCATAGATTGTCATTATTACACCTAGTAAACTGACTATCAACACTCACAAATGCAGAATCAAAAGTGTTTGAAGAGAAATCAATATGCTCATCATACTGGCATTCAGATGAAGCATATTCTGACTCATGACCAACCAATGCAGTGTTGCCTGGTACAAAGTCTTCAGTGAGCTTACCAGATGAAGCCAGTTTCCTTTTCTGCTCTATCTCTCTTCCGAATGTAAGCAGTTTCCCATGAAGTTGGGTGAGAGATAGACTATCCAGATTTGCACTGGAGCGTAGGACAATTGTATATGTGTCCCATCTCTCAGGCAGTGATCTGAGGAATCTGTGGTTCATTTGGCTTTTGGTATATTCATGTTTAACCATTTTCAACTCAGAGATTAAACATGAAAACTGCTCAAAGTGCTGAGTCAGAGTCTCACCCTTTCTATGAGCAAAAGTCTCATACTGTTAGGCGAGGATTTCCTGTTGTTTGCTAAGACCTCATCAGTACCACCGAATTGTTCTTTCAGTGCATTCCAAAGGTCATGAGCAGTTTCATGATGCATAAGCCCGGAATAGATTCATTAGGCAGTGCCATGGCCAGAATTCCATGGGCTTTAGCATCAATCTCAAACAACTTCTTGTCCTCATCAGAGTATTGTGCCTTCTTCTTCGGAATCAACTAATTTGTTTCCGGATGATTCACCATTGGCTTATGTGGTCCATGTACCACGGATGTCCAACAACCTGAACTATTGACAGACAGGTGATGGAGCATTCTTCGTTGCCAAATGTTATACTCATTCCTAAACAGCATCGGAGGCTTGTTGAGGAACCAGTATTGTGTGGATCATTAGAAGGTGTAGTCATTTTCGAAAATTCAGACAAATTCAAGATAAGCAAAACAAATTTAGCTCAAAACCACTAAGAACCTCAATTAATATAGCCAAAAGCGACAGAACTTCAATCTCTATATAGATTCGTGCGAATTTGCTAGTTCGATCAAAATTAGAGCAAATGAGCAGTTTTAATGATCAATTGTTAGATCGATCAATGATTATCCAGCTCTGATACCATTTGATAGGATCTCAGCATCTAGTTTGATCGATTCGAATGATTTCAGCGGAATAGAGTACCAAACGCACAATTCGAGCAAGAATACCAAAGATATTGCAATGAACAGAATTAGTTATAGAGAGAGAAAGTTTCTGCAAAAAGAATATTTCATTCAATCACACGCGTTCATGGTGGAAAAATGTCACACTTACAATCAGGTCAATCATCCCTTATATAGGAATGTCGTGGTGGAACATTCCTTATATAGGAGATGTGACGTCTGCTAATGTCACTCGATAGTGAATCTAATAGAATTATTTAAACAACTGAAAACACTACTCAAGATGTCAAAATAGCTGACATCTTCTT
The DNA here is from genome assembly GCA_025506515.1 of Flaveria trinervia. Lineage (NCBI taxonomy): Eukaryota > Viridiplantae > Streptophyta > Magnoliopsida > Asterales > Asteraceae > Flaveria > Flaveria trinervia. The sequence continues at coordinate 29,588,398 of CM046456.1, forward strand.
ACAAAAATACTAAGTGTTATTAGTTACTACAACTACTGAAAAGAAACTACTAAAACTACAACGACTGAAGAACAAGCTCTTCAGTCGTTTTACAAAACTACTGAAAGTAAAAACATAAAACTACTGATAACACAACTACTGAAGAAGTACTCTTCAGCTGTTGTGGCAAGACTGACATCCATTCACACTCGTTATTGCTGTTGTTTTGAAATGAACATTAAATAATTCTTTTGTACTTGGGTAAACAATAGTGTATTGCTCACAGATGGTGTTTTTTAATGAAATGAAACGAATGGCTTTTGTTAAAATGATTCCGCTGCTTAGCTTGTAAATTTATGATGCTTAATGTATTTAATGCTGTGAATGACCAAATATGAGGTCTCCGGGAATGGGGCCTTACAAGTTAGGATCAAAGCCAAAGTTAAGAGAATTGGGTTAAATAATTTAAAAAACTAAACTTAAACTGAAAATGGGACAATTGGAGGGATCTCAGCCCGAGTAGCTACGTGCCATCAGGTATGTCTTTTTTAATGTTAACTGGTATTATTGCGCATGCTATGTGATTTATGTGTCTTAGTAGATTTAGATACTGATTAAGTGAGGATAGGAAATGTTGGGGTATGAAGAGTAAAGTAAGTGGCTAATCAAACTGGCAAATACTGATTTATGTGTCTTTAGTAGATTTAGATATTGATTAGGGACTTACTATACTTGACATAAACTGAGTTATACCTTGAATGACCGCATTAGTTTTGAATCTTATAGCGTGTTAAAGGATGGCTGGACAGAAATCTTCCAAGACTCCTAGAGGCAGAGGTCGTCCATGTGTGACTAGGAGTAGTGCTAAGGCTCCTGAGACGACGACCATGAGAACCCTGAGGTGCATTGTCGGAGCGAAGAGAATGAGAATGCTAGCTTGAATGCCTCAGCTAGGGAGGCGATGCTAATGAAGTACACCAGGTCATGCAGACGGTCTTACCATCCGTGGTGACTGAAGTCATCAGGGCTGTGAGAAGCGAGGAAAGGAAGGAGAAGGAGAATAGAAAGGGATCAATGGGCAAGGGAAGTAGAAAGGAGGAGGAACAACCAGAGCCTGAGACTGTGTTGTCCGATGAGGAGGAGGACGATGTAGTGGGGGTAGCGACCGAAGGGTGCAGTATGGGGCATTCCAATGGTGTAAGCCCCCGACTTTTGATGGCAATGGCAATGCTGCTACCCCTCACCGCTGGGTGAGAGAGATGGAAGCAGTCTGGAGATCAGTGAGTGCCGCGAGGACCAAAAGGTGAAGTTCGCGACTCACTCTTTCGTTGATTCAGTGCTGTGTTGGTGGGACAATATTGTCCAAGCTGAGGGTACCGGGGAATCGGAAGGATGAGGTGGATTGAACTAAAGAAGTTGGTGGTCTAGGAATTCTGTCCTCACAGGGAACTCTATAAAATCAAGAAGGAGTACTTGCAACTTGTAGTGGGAACCAGGACCCACTAGCAGTACACCACTAAATTCAACGAGATGGCGAGGCTTGTGCCAGATCAGGTGACGACAGTGTCAAGGAAGATAAGAGGTACATCCAGGGACTACCGGCTGACATTCGCAGACACCTAATTACTGCTCAGCCAGGTACCTTTTGATTGATGGTGGGATTTGGAGGGTAGATTGTATGATGAGCGAGAGGAAACTATGGTGGAGGTGAAAAAGATGAGTGGGGATGGTAAGAATTGGAATGGCAAGAGGTTTGGACGTGGTGGTTTCACTCCAAACAACAAGAAGAGGAAGGTGGACGACCTTGGGGTGTCGTCAAGATCAGAGGTGAAAAAGTGTGGTAGATGTGGAAGGGAGCATACCGGTTAGTGCATGATAGGAATGAATGTATGCTTCAGTGTGGCAAGCCTGGCCATATCGCTAGAGAATGTAGGGTGCTAAAGTGCTATAACTGTAGTGGGGAGGGGCCATGCGTCCAAAGACTGTAAGAAGCTGAGGACGGAGAATTCTGGAGCGAAGAAGAAGTCGGAGGAAGGAGGGCAAAGGGCAAGTGCTAGAGCTTACACCATGACCCGAGAGGAAGCCAGAGCCAATCCCGATGTCATGTCAGGTATGTTTCTTGTAAACCAAACTTGTGCCTCTGTATTGTTTGACCTATGCTAGTAGGAGTTTTATTTCCTCTACTTTCTGTGCTAAGTGGTCTATTAGTAGTAGAAATGTCAATGAACTATTCATGTTGAAACCACTATTGGCAAGTCCACGAGAATTACGAATGTGATAGAGGACTTTGCTATAGAACTAGAAGCTCATAGGTTGTTGCTAGGTTACACGTGATGCCACGAGGTGGATTTGATGTAGTACTAGGGATGGTCTGGTTAGAAACCTATGAAGCAAACATCGTATGTCGCAAGAAGATGATTTGATTAGTTGCGCTCGATGGGAGTTTGGTTACGATTTGTGGAGATCGTGTTACTACGATCCCGAAGGTGATTTCGATGGCAGTGGTGGGGACGTCCATGAAACGTGGATGTAGTGCCTACTTGGCATACGTGAAAGATGTGGATGTGTCGGTACCGCAATTATCTAAGGTATCAGTGGTGTGCGACTTTCCGGATGTATTCCCGGAAGACTTACCCGGCGTGCCACCGGATCGCGAGATTGAGTTCAAAATTGATTTGATACCCGATGCTCAACCCGTTTCCAAAGCACCATATCGATTAGCTCCGACTGAGATGAAGGAACTCATGAGCCAGTTGTAGGACTTGATGGATAAGGGATTCATTCGGCGAGTATCTCTCCGTGGGTCTAATCGAAGCTCTTCTTGTGGTGTTGTTTGTGAAGAAAAAGGATAGAAGTATGCGAATGTGCATTGACTATCGAGAGCTGAACAAGTTGACGGTGAAGAATCGGTACCCGTTACCAAGGATTGATGACTTATTTGACCGGTTCCAAGGTGCCAGTTGGTTCTCAAGGATAGATCTATGATTTGGCTACCATCAATTGAAGGTGAAGGAACAAGACATTCCAAAGACAGCTTTCCGTACGCGTTATCGACACTACGAGTTCCTCGTTATGTCTTTTGGTCTAACTATTGCACCAGCTGCCTTTATGGATTTGATGAATCGAGTGTGCTGGCTGATGTTGGATAGATTAGTGATTGTGTTCATTGATGATATCCGGATCTACTCGAAGAGCGAAGAAGAGCATGCCGGTCACACTCTAGAGGTGTTGGAGACATTAAGAAGGGGAGGTTGTATGCCAAATTCTCCAAGTGCACATTATGGTTGCGTGAAGTTCAATTCTTAGGTCACGTGGTAAATCCTGAGGGGATTGTGGGGACCCAGAAAGGTGGAGGCAGTGATACAATGGAAGTCTCCAAAGACGCCATCTGAGATTCTTGGGGTTGGCGGGATATTATCGAAGGTTCATTCAGGACATATCCAAGATAGCCTCCCCGTTGAGTAAGTTGACCCCTAAGGATGTGAAGTTCGTGTGGGGTCAAGAGCAAGAAAGTGCTTTCGAGGAGTTGAAGGCAAGACTGACCCAAGCCCCTATCTTGTCATTACCCGAAGGAAGCGAGGATCAGGTGGTCTACTCAGATGCTTCCTACTCGGGGTTGGGTTGCGTATTGATGCAGAGTGGGAAGGTTATAGCCTATGCCTCCTCACAGTTGAAGGTTCATGAGGTTAATTATCCCACTCATGACTTGGAGCTAGCTGTCGTGGTCTTTGCACTAAAGATTTGGAGGCACTATCTGTACAGGAAGAAGTTCACCATTTTCACTGACCACAAAAGCTTGAAATATTTCTTTGAGCAGAAGGACCTGAACATGAGGCACATAAGATGGTTGGAGCTCATAAATGATTATGATTACGAGATCCATTACCATCCGGGCAAGGCTAACGTGGTGGCTGATGCCCTTAGTCGAAAGGAGAGCCCGAGCCGATTCAGGTGAAATCATATCAACTGATCATGACCTCTGATGTAATGAAGCAAGAAACGAGTTTCAAGATGAGGCACAAAAAGAAGATCATCTTAACTCTCAAAGGATGATAGGTCTGGTTAGGGAATTGGGTGAAAACACACTTGGTGTTAAAACCCAAAAGAAACGGGCGTGGATTCCTTCTTTTGGGGATCTATGGGTGAAGATTATGGATGAAGCTCATAAGACTCGATACTCCATTCATCCTGGTGCCACAAAAATGTATCAAGATATGAAGAAAGATTACCAGTAGCCAGGTATGAAGCGCGATGTGGTGGGGTATGTGAGTAAGTGCCTTACTTGCTTACAGGTGAAGGCCGAACATTAGAAGTCGTATGGGAAGATTCAACTTTGGATATACTGGAATAGAAGTCGGAGCACATCACTATGGATTTCATTACGAAGTTTCTGCGTACTCCGAAAGGGTACGATGCCATATGGGTGATCGTTGACCGTTTGACGAAGAGTTTTCACTTCCTACCGATCCTTGAGACATATTCATGTGAGAGGTTGGCGGATCCATTCATCAAGGAAACTGTAAGTCATCACGGTGTGCCGGTGTCTATTGTATCCGATCGTGACACCCGGTTTACATCTAAATTCTAGAGGAAATTCCATGATGCCATGGGGATGAGGTTACATACTAGCACGGCTTATCATCCCCAAACTGATGGTCAGTTCAAAAAGGACCATTCAGACACTAGAAGACACGCTTCGGGCCTGTGTGATTGATTTTGGGGGAAGTTGGGATGACCACTTACCGTTAGCCGAATTCTCCGACAACAACAGCTATCATTCCAGCATTAATATGCCACCTTATGAGATGCTATACCATAGGAGATGCAGAACACCCGTTTGTTGGGGTGATATTGGTCAGAAGGAATTGGGGAGCGTCGAGGTAATTGAGGCTACGACTGAGAAGCTCGAGAAGATTAAAGCCTTCATGAAGGCAACCAAAGATAGACAGAAGTCGTATGCTGATAAATGACGTAGAACGATTGAGTTCCAGGTGGGTGATCGGCTTATGTTGAAGGTCTCACCTTAGAAGGGTATTTTCTGATTCAGGAATCAGGGCAAGTTAAGCCCAAGGTATATAGGCCCTTTCGAATCATTGCTCGAGTAGGAGAGGTGGCTATATTTTAGAGTTACGAGATGAGTTAAGTGGAATTCACCCGACATTTCATGTATCTCATATGAGAAAGTGCTTAGCTAATGAAGACATGATTGTTCCACTGGAGGATATCGATGTAGACAAAAGGCTCAATTATGTAGTGCAACCGGTGGCAATCGTCGATCGTAAAGAGAAGAGGTTGAGGAAGAAAGTGGTTCCCCTTGTGCGTGTGCAGTGGAAGCACACAAAGGGATCGAATCTACATGGGAGACTGAGGAGGTGATGTGGCAGCATTACCCTCATCTGTTTGAGGAATACAGGTTTCGGGGACGAAACCTAAATAAGGGGGTGGACTTGTAACCTCCGGTTATTCTATTAAAGTAAATAAAAGAAGGAAACATCAATAAACCCAAGCTAAGGGGTTAAAAATATAAAAAATGGACAATAGTACAAAGAAGTTGGTGTAAAGGTGGGCATGGCCGTCCACCCTCTTTTCACATCACTATTTCATCGGATTTGAGAGAGTGAGAGCAGAAAAACTCTCGGTTTGAAGAAGAAGAATAAGAGGCTGAATTCAAGGTAAGAATTCAAGGTTTTTAAGTGTTCATGTTGGGTTTTATCTTAGTTATGTGCTTGTGTGTGTTCGTGTGTGTGTGTTCGTGTGTGTGTGTTTTATGGGTTTTTAGGTGTTTGAACTCATTTGCATACGGGTTATGTCACACCCTCAAAATCCACTTGCGGAGTTTTACCGCGAGGCATGTGAACAAACCAGGATCATAGTCAGTAGTTACTCAGAATGACTATATATGCCATAATTTAAATAAAATCACCAAAGTACAAACTTTAAACTGTGCAAAAGCGTTTTTGAAAACAAGTCAAAGAAATAAAAGTATAACCATGGCAAAACATTTGCCAACCCAAAAGAGTAAACAAATAATCATTAAAATGCTAAAATTGTCTGGAAGACCGAGTCTTAGAATGCAGTGAACCATGCAGTGCTCCTATGACAAGCAAGCTAATGACCTGAGAATAGCATACTAAAATGTCAACACAATGGTTGGTGAGTTCACGAGATAATCAAACATAAACAGTTTAGTAACAGAGATATACAAGTAGCGCATTGTAACAGATATCTAGTCGATTAACAATAAATATTTTTTCATAGTGATTTCGCAATTGAAGCTGACTGTGTTACGTTGTTGCTCCCTGCCACGACTTAACAGGTCGTGACATTGTTCATTAGGACAACTTGCACCGGTTGACCTCGGGTCACACAGGTGGGGCTCGTCAGACCAGTAGTACTACCCAAATTCCCCGCTATTCAATATTAACAATTCGAAAGCGTGAGGACTTTTCAATGATATCAACACTACATAATATGTACACAACTTGAATATATAAAGCGTCGTGATTTACAGTATGCTATCTCCCCAAAAGAGATTAAAAAAGTGGGCATGAACTCACCTGATATGCGTATAGATACTTAGAGTTTGACTTGTCAAACAGAATAGACAGACAACCTTCAGAGGTTACCTAGATCATATAAGTACATGAGTACGTGTAATCAAAGAACATTGAAATACTAAGATACACCTACAACCAAGGACTCAAGATTCAAACAAAACAGACATGTTTGACCTAGTTGAGCCGTTTGACCCGTTGGTGACTTTATGGTTCTCAAACACATTCAAGTAACCATACACATATATCATACATAGTTAACATTCAAACAGATCATATGTATGCTATATCATCCAGGTGTAACACTAGACCATCATACAACCAAGTAGTATCATACAAGTCATGCGAATCTAGAACATTAACAAAACCACTAGTTCTGACACAACTAACATGACACACAAAGACAAACCACTCACCACATGCCATGTGAAGACACTCACGACTTCACATCCTAAACCCTGCCAATCCTACTAAGTAGGGGCTCAGATTCGCACGCTATGTATGATGATCATAATCACATTCATTAGCCATGTACATTGCATTCAACAACATCACAACAATCAATTTCCAGTCCCAAACATGATGTCCTAACTACTAATCAACATCAACATCATACATGATCATAAATGTGCAAATATCATTCATGATTACCCTGGCATCACATAAACCAAATTACCATGTTCACCATATTAGAATGTATCCATGATCATACTAACATGCTCCTAACATCCCAAACACGTTTAAACTACCATTCAGACTTAATGCAATAAAGTTTCTCTTTTGCGAAAGTACATCCCAACATCTATCAACCACCCAATGTATTCATGAATTTATCATAATTATACCATCTAAAGCTCATAACAATATCTATACATGATCAACAATACCTAATATCATAATCTAACAATCTTCATGAACAAAAGTTTCTACTTTTGGCAAGCTATGAACAACCCATCAAATAAGGATTTCTAGCATTCATAACAACAATCTAGCATCTAATCATCATCAGAACACATCCATAACATCATATCATCAATAATTCAACATTACATGCAAAATAAAGTTACTATCTTAGTAACCTATGAACAATGCATCAAACCTCCAAACTTCTTGCATAATTGACTAACTAACATGTATACAATCTAACTAACATGTTAACATCATCATTGATCAAAAATCAACACAAGAACATCAATTTCGCAACTAGGGTTTCGGCCACATCAAATTCATGCAAACAAAATACCAACTAACCTTTAATTCATGGAAAAGTAACAAAATTGAGAATCTAATGTGTTGTATGCCTTCAAATCGACCAAAATCCAATGCTTGATGCTTGTTCTAAGTTGAAATCGCAAGGGGAGGGTGTGGGGATAGAAATCGCGGCCAAAGGGTGGGGATTAGGGTTTGGGATTTGTTTGTTTAATTTAATTTACACATTTACCCTTTTAACCTTGTAATTTGTATTTTATAAAAACTAAGCTTTAAACTCTTTGTAAAGTGTTTTAACTTAATAATATAAAGATATAAACTAAGAAAATCATTATATATCTTATCTTATAAAAAACACCAAGACATACGAATAAGTAGGCGTGTTTCCGCGTTACGCGATAATTTTCTATTACATTTAAAAACATGCAAACACATAACATAACACAATAATCGCATAATCAATTAGATCTCATTAATTTAACATTATTTTTATTATTAGGTCACCAACGTTAAATGACAACTAGTGTGTGTTCACGACACGTGTATGCAAGACTTAACGGAACTAACGGAGTTTGGTAACGGAAATTTACCGCATGTCACATTATCCCCATGTTGAAAGAATTTTCGTCCCGAAAAATTGCATTACATGGTGAGAGTGTTCCATCATGGTCTACTGCATTGGCACATAGAAATTAAAATCGAGTGAGTTTTGGATGAGTTGTCACATCATCCCCATGTTGAAAAAAATTTCGCCCCGAAATTTAAATCAATACCTTCATCTGTTGGCATCGTCCCTTCGAATAGTTGAGGGTACTTAAGCTTCATTTGATCTTCCCTTTCCCATGTGAATTCCGGTCCACGTCGCGAATTCCAACGGATTTTGACAATAGGTATCTTGCTTTGCTTGTTCTTCAATAAAACACAGATGTTCATCCACTTGAATTTCTTCTAGAGGTACGACCATCGTTTCATCAGTTATGCACTTCTTTAGATTTGATACATGAAATACATCATGGATTCCACTTAGCGAATCAGGTAGGGCTAGTCGATAGGCTACTGACCTGTTCTTTCCTCTATTTCAAATGGTCCAACATACCTCGGGTTTAGCTTCCCTCGCTTGCCAAACCGAACTACGCCTTTCCATGGTGAAACTTTCAATAAAACCTTGTCACCAACTGAAACTCTAAAGGCTTCGGTTTCTTGTCAGCATAACTCTTTTGTCTGTCTCGCGATGTAGCCATACGGTTCCGTATCTGCATAATCTTCTCAGTTGTCTCATGAATTAACTCGGGACCTATTATCTGACTATCACCAATTTCTGCCCAGCAAACTGGTGATCGACATTTTCTCCGATACAGCGTCTCGAAAGGTGCTGCCTGTATACTAGTATGATAACTGTTGTTATAAGAAAACTCCACCAATGGCAGGTGAACTTCCTAGTTATTCCCGAAATCATCACACAAGCACGTAGCATATCCTCCAATGTCTGTATAGTACGCTCACTCTGGCCATCCGTCTGTGGGTTATATGCAGTACTCATATCTAACCGTGTACCAAAGATTTCTGCAATGATTGCCAGAAATATGACGTGAAACGAGCGTCACAATCAGAAATATTGAGATCGGTACACCGTGTCTCCAAACGATCTCTTTAAGGTACAGTCGAGTTAATTTCTCCATCTTGTCAGTTTCCTTAATTGCAAGGAAGTGAGCAGACTTCGTCAATCGATCCGCAATAACCCATATTGTGTCACAACCAGTACTAGTCCGGGGTAGCTTAGTAATAAAATCCATGGAGATCTGTTCCCATTTCCACATTGGAATCTCAGGTTGTTGTAACGGTTCGGATGGCTTTTGATATTCCAGTTTTACTTTCGAGTAGGTCAAACACTTGCTCACATACGTAGCTACATCCGCTTTCATGTTAGGCCACCAATAGGCGCCTTTAGGTCATGATACATCTTGTCGGATCCAGGATGTATAGAATACTTAGATTGTGTGCCTCGCACAGAAATAAATCTCTCAGATTTCCATAAATAGGCACCCAAAGTCTATCCATGAAATACCAAATTCCATCCTCTTTCCACCACTAGCTGTTTATCCATTCCCCTAAACGACTCGGAACCAATATTTTCTACTTTTAAAGCTTATATCTGTGCCTCCTTAACTTGTTCGGGCAGGGTTTAGCTGTTTCCTTCCTGTTTAGGGCATCGGCAACTACGTTCGCCTTTCCCGGATGATACTTAATTGCGCAATCATAATCATTTAGTAGTTCACCCAACGTCGCTGCCTCATATTCAACTTTTTTTTCTCAAAGATATGTGAAGACTCTTGTGATTGGTGTAGATAGTGCACTTGGTACCGTACAAGTAATGTCTCCAGATCTTTAAGCAAAAACTACTGCACCCAATTCTAAGTCATGGGTGGTATAGTTCTTCTCATGAACCTTTAGTTGTCTTGAGGCATAGGCTATCACCTTATCTCGTTGCATCAAGACAACCTAATCCTTGAATGGATGCATCGCAATACACCACAAAGTCATATGTTCCCTCTGGTAATGCTAATATCAGGTCAGTACAGAGTTTTTGTTTTAATATTTGGAAAGCTGATTCTTGACTCTCACTCCATTTGTATGTCGTTCCTTTGTGGGTCAAGCTGTGAGAGGTTGTGCGATCTTAGAAAATCCTTCTATGAATCGTCGGTAATATCCTGCTAATCCCAGAAATTGTCTTATCTCGCTCGGAGTTTTGGGTGTAGTCCAATTCTTATAGCCTCAATTTTGGTAGGATGAACATGTATCCCCTTCACATTAACAATATGACCTAGGAATTGCACTTCTCTTATCCAAAAGTCACACTTCGAGAATAGCATACAGCTACTCATTTTTCAATAGTTCCATGATCATTCGTAAGTGCTCTTCATGCTCCTCCTTGGTCATAGAATATATCAGTATATCATTGATGAACATAATGAAAAACTGATCAAGATAGGGTTTGCACACGCGGTTCATGAGGTCCATGAACACAGCAGTGCATTAGAACCCAAAGGCATGACCAAGAACTCATAATGACCATAACAAGTACGAAACGTAGCCTTGGGAATGTCTTCTTCTCGAACTCTAAGTTGATGATAACCAGATCTCAAGTCAATCTTCGAATAATAGCTTGATCCTTAGAGCTGATCGAACAAGTTGTTGATACAAGGTAAAGGGTATCGGTTCTTGACTGTTACTTTGTTTAACTCTCTATAATCGTTGCACATCCGGAATGTGCCATCCTTCTTCTTAACAAAGAGAAGAGGAGCTCCCCAAGGTGATTTTCTAGGTCGAATAAAGCCCTTATCTAAAAGCTCCTGGTGTTGTGACGACAACTCCTGTAGTTCGTTCGGTGCTAATCGATAAGGTGCCCTAGCCATCGGAGCTGCGCCGGAGTCAACTCAATCTGGAATTCCACTTGGCGGTGAGGTGGTAATCCGGAAGATCCTCTGGAACACCTCTGGAAAATCGCATACTATGGGAATATCCTCCATTCTCCTTTCTTTCGCCTGCTTATCGGTTACAAGTGCTAGGATAGCCACACGATCCTTTTGTAACAACTTTTGGGCTTTGATGAATGAGATAATGCCTTTCCAGCACCACTCCTATCACCTCTGACGGTAAGGATTTTATCACCAACCGGGATTCGTATGATCTTCTCATGACATATGACTTCCACTTGCTTGCTAGAGAGCCAATCCTGACTATCACAACATCAAAACTCCCCAGCGTAACAGGCATGAGATCTATAGCGAAAGTATGACCAACAAGTTCTATCTTACAGTCTTTAAGGATATGCGTTACATGGATTTGTTTACCGTCGGCTAATTCCACAGTGTATTTAGACTCTGTTAGGATCTTGCATCTAGTTTGATCATTAGATTGGATTTGCAGCGGAATGAGCTCTTGAATTAACAAATTTAAACAAGAACACACGAAATTTATCAATGAAACAGTGTTTGTTATAGAGAGAGAATTTCTGCCAAAAGGAATATATTCATTCAATACATGTTTCGGCTGGCTTTCACCCACAATTACAATTAGGTCATCTTTCCTTTTATAAGGGAAGCTGACGTCAGCTGATGTCACTTAATAGTGACATCTACTGTTTTTAACTACTGAAAGTTAACATAACTACTGAACATGTCAAAAAGCTGACATCTTCTTACAAAAACTCCAAGTGTAACTATCACTACAACTACTGAAAAGAAACTATTGAAACAACAACGACTGAAGAACATGCTCTTCAGTCGTTTTACAAGTACTGAAAAAGAAAATAAAACATCTGAAAGGAAACATCACAACAACTGAAGAATGCTTCTTCAGCTGTTGTGACAAACTCTAAAGATTTCAGTACTTGGACTTCTTGAACTTCAGCTGTTGTCATCAGCTGATGTCATCAGCTGATGTCTTCAGCTGATGTCTTCAGCTGATGTCTTCAGTCTTTGTACTTCAGCTGTTGATCTTCAGTACTTTAGTCTTCAGCTGTTGATCTTCAGACTTTGGTCTTCAGCTGTTGAAGTCTTCAGTACTTTAGTCTTCAGCTGTTGATTTTCAGACTTTGGTCTTCAGCTATTGAAGTCTTCAGTACTTTAGTCTTCAGCTATTAATCTTCAGACTTTGTCAACAACTGATCAAGTCTTCAGCAGTTGTTGTGATGTCTGGTAGGACTTAAAGATTTTTCTGATGTGGCTCATTGGTTCTTTTGGTCCAACAAACTCCCCCGAACCAATGCAGCCAAAACCTTTAAGATTATTGAAGATGTCCCACTTATTATGGTAGAAAAATTGGTCTTTTTGTCTTCTAGATCAGCTCAGAAGTGACCCTTGTAAGCACAGGCCTGGGAGAAGTCTTAATGATCTGTTTGGCAAAGGATGGATGGGAACTCTGTCTTGGGGAACTAGACACAGAGCTGTTACCCCATCCATGAGATCTACTTCCTAAATATGAGTCTGTAAGACTCCCTTATATAGGCCTCAAAGAAGGTTACTAGTTCCTCCATGGTAAGCTCTTCTGCTTCTCTTTCAAAGAGTGATTCTGGCCCATAGTACTCAGAGAGGTATTTTACCTGCTTTCCATTTTTTAGCTCCACAGTTGTTATGATTCTATATGCGAATTCATCTGGGTGAATACCCTCTAAGAACACTGGAACTCATTCTTTCTAACTTCCTCTAGCCTCCTATACACTAACCCCTTTTCACCACTTTATTCTCCAGCATCTTTTGTGGGGTCAGTTTAGCTTTATAGGCTTTCTGAAGTCATCTAGGATCTTCCAAGGTGATACTACAAAGGCCAATGAGATCACTTCATCTACAATCTTCTTTACTTGGCCAATGTATCTCTGTGGAATATTTTTCTTTTGAATCCTATGAGACCCCTGGGATCAGGCCAAATCCTCACTCTCTCCTTTTGATATTAAAAGGTATGTCTGAGAGTGTACAATCTCTGAGCATGTTTCTTCATATTGATGATTGAAGATGGGCAGCGTATGCTTTGTCGCTCTTTCTCAACAATTCCTCATCATGTTATTTGTGAAGCTCTTCTTCTTCTAACTTCACTTTCACAATTTGCCTTTGAGATTCAAGAGTAATTGTTGGAGGGTAACTTATGGCCTTAGGCAACTGTATAACAGCTGAGATTGGCTGCCTGTCTTCATCTTCATCCTTATCTTCTTCTTCTTCTAGCCTCAGTACGCTTCTCTCCTCTCTGGTACATCATCGGCTATTGGTTTTGTGGGTAAGGGAATTGGTTTAGTGGGTTGTGGTTGTGGTGGTTTTGGTGTGGAATTTGATAGGATTCTAGCATTTTGGATGTAAGTGAGGCTTTGGATTGTTTGACCAGTTCGGTCCTGCTCCCAACACCAGCTTCATTCAAGGCTTCAATGACCAGCCTTTTGGTATATACTTCAGATGAACAGATCTTGGTGGTTATTGCCAAGATGTTGTCCCTGGACCATGACTTGATTTCAATCAATGATCTTCCAAGATACTTAGCTATGAACCTGATCATGATTTCTAGTCTTTCCGTTTCCAACACACTATAACCGACCCATCTTGATTGTATCTCTTCTATTTCCAGCCTTCTGATCTCAGAGTCTAATGTGGTTATGTCATGACCATGTCTAAATAGCTATCTATAATTTTATCCATTGATCTGCTATGAGCTTCATCAGCATCTTTAACAAGGTCTTCTAATGATTTTTCTTCATCAGCTCTTGACTCAGCACTTTTCTTTCTTTTATATGTAATCAGCTGTTCTGAGATCAGTTCTTTCTCAACCTCTTTCTCTTTCTCAGGTCTTTCTCTTTTTCAGGCTCTTTCTCAGCATCAACTCTCTTTTTTCTTATCTTTCACTGCCTTAGACTTTGCAGTCTCCCTTTTTTGGTTGCATTGGAATCAGGGGTTGGAAGGCAGAAAGAGGTTTATGAACCACATCATCAATGAGTGTTTGCAGATTTGAGTGTAAATCCTCTCATCAATGGCTTTATGCACTATGTCAGTGATGAGGGAGTGATGAGAGGTAAGGAGTTTGAAAGATAGCAACCATTGCTCAGAGGGGTTCTGCCCCTGAGAGGTGGTGCCAAAAGCAGAGCCTAGGGCTCAGTTATATGTGTAGGCGCAGGGTTTTGGTGAACCTTCAATTGAAGGTGCCATCTGTGGGGTTATTGGGGTAGATGGTCTTTGATCCCGAGACATTTTGGCCAACAGCTCTTTGAGTCTGCTCCCTCATTTCTAGGATGGTATTATGGGCTAGAACATCATAGGAAAAGCCCAGGTCATCATCAGTCTGTGCTGAATCACCTGACCTCCTGATTGAATCAGGATGTACATGCTCTAAGTGTAGAAAGTAGTAGCATGTGCCACTGTTCTTGGTACTGGGGACTTCCCACCTCAGACTATGTCCTTCATTGGTAGTTACCTCTAGGAGGTCTTGTTGGATTCTGTGTGCCCAAGACACTTAGAATATTGATGTGGTTAGTACGTTATGATCCAGTCGGGTTATACCAATAACAAGTTTGGCAAACACCAATAAATATTTAATTGATGATGTGATCATGCACTTAAATATTTACACCGATTTAGAAAATGGGTTTTCTAAATAAGTTGCATGTGAGTGGGAACAACTTATTAGGATAATTTGTTCAATCAATATTATTGAAGTGTTGTTTAATTAGTAGATGACATCAAATAATAGTGGGAATTACAACTTATAATTAAATGGTTAATTGTATAAGTATGTAAATACATATATATATATTGTACATACAATTTATTATATGTCTAGTTCACAAGACATATTAATGTGTGATAACAAATTGAAGGGAAAGGGTTTTAAAACCAAATTTCGGCCGCCTCCCCTTAATCCCCATTGGACCAAACTTGCTTGGGTACCAACACACACTTAACTCTTGTCTTGAACCCTCCACAAAGATAACCACACACATTACATGCAAAAGGCTCCAATCTCTCTCTCTCTCCCAACCTCACGGTTCAAGCAAGAAAAGAAGAGTTTTGAAGCTTATTTTGGGTGATTCTACCTAACAAGAAAGGGTGTTGCCATCAAGCTTGGGGTATACTAGCTTGAGGGTCCTCCATGGAGTCTTGGCCAAAAGAACAAGCATCAAACCCCTTTTGGTCGACATTTGCTGCTGGAACAAGGTAGTTGTCACAGCTTGTTCTAGCTGTGTGATTTTATGTACGATTTTGTATGTTCATAGCTTGTTTAATCCACATAAATGATCCTTATTGTTATGGGTTTGTTTATTTGTATATTAATCATCATAAAACATGGATTTTCAGATCTAAAATCATGTTTTAAATACAATTTATCCGCTGCGTTTTTCTGAAATACCAAGAGGATAAAACGGTTTTATCTTCATATAAACCAACAATGGCATCTAGAGCCGGTTATGTGGATGACTTGCTTGATTTATCTTTTGAAATTGGTTTTAAAAGATGATATTAGACATGTTATAGGCTGATTTTGGGCTGTTATAGTTTATTTGAATGATTCCCCAAACTTTCAAGGTCATATCACACATGCTAGTGATTAGACCTTGAAAGAAACATATTATGAATGTTGGTTGTTTGGACAATGATTAAAACCCAAAATTTCAGTTTATGTTGGCTGAAATTGGGGTTTTAAATGGGGTTTTTCATTATATGGATGATGATTTGATCATTGGTTGTTAAAGTGCATAACCTAGCTTGTGGCCTTGTGTTGTTTGGATGATTCTTGTGGTTGTTTTATTCATTCAATTTGGTTGTAATATTTGTGTTTTTCCTTTGGGTTGTAATTATTATTCATTTGGTTATGTAATAATAGATTAGGTTCATTCCTTTACTAGAAAAAATGTATTAGGATACAATTTTGTAAAAGGAAGGTACAAGATCAAGACCCAAAGATGGACACAAAGACACAAGAAACATGGAGCATTTGGATGCGGTTCTAGTGGGAGGTTCTTGGAACCTTTATGATATGTTTGACCCTTAGAAAGACCAAAGACAACACTTGTGATGGCAAACAAGTGTTGTCAACTTAAGGGCTATGGTTATGCACATATGATTGTTTATGTTTATGCTTGTTGATTGTTTGTTGTTTGATTGTTTGGTTTGTTTTTTGAATATTCATAACAAACTCATTAACCAACTTAACAAGCTGAAAATGTTGGTTCTTTAAAGTTAATAAAAGTTATTAAAATGGTTTAATGATTTTAAAGATTAAATTGGTTTTAATCTAAGAACCATAGGGTACCTTGTATTTGAAAGCATACAATACAAGTACATAGAGTTTTCTAAACTAGAATTAAGAAATCTCTAAATTTTAAAACGAGATCAACACCGTCCTTTTACACAACACTTGAGTCACTTGGGAACTCTTAGTGGGATAAAGGTCACCTAACCATTTTGAGGGAACTTGTGATTTGAGGTGAGAATGCCTTACTTATGGGATAAAGGTCACCTAACCATTTGTTTTGGCAAACTCACACGTGGGTGTAAGTAGGATGTCTTGATTTGCAAACCATGTAAATGGATCACCTACAATGTGGTTTCCAAATGGTGTTGATGGGATTTACATGCCGACTTTACATATGATGTTCAAGAGTCGATCCCATACCTCTAGAAGTTGCAAATGGTTGCAACCGTCAATCGTTGACCACCTTATTAATTTAAATCGTGGGATAAAGGTCACCTAACCACAATTTAAATGTAATGTTGGGTTCTAGATTTTAATATATAATTGACCTTAATAGGCATTAATATTAAAATTGATAATATCGAAAATACTAAATAAAACTTTGTTAAATTTTGTAGATGGCCTCTAATAATGATAATTCCGATAACTCCCGCGTCCAACCAATCTTTACGAGCGATCCTCCAAAAGGAACGTCTAAATCACAACAACTTCATCGATTGGTATCGAAACTTGAGAATCGTTCTCAAGCAAGAGAGAAGATCGTACGTTTTAGACGACCCTATCCCTGATCAACCTAGCGAGGATGATGAGGAGGCCTTCAATGATTGGCTAAGTACACTGAGGACTCCGTCCAAGTGTCTTGTCTCATGCTAGCGAGCATGACTCCGGATCTCCAAAAGGAGTATGAACACCACGGGGCTTATGACATGATAACCCAGCTGAAGGAAACGTTCCAACAGCAAGCGAGGGTTGAGCGTTTAGAAACGGTTCGAGCACTCCATGCATGTCGTATGGACGACAACCAATCTGTTTCATCTTATGTACTTAAGATGAAAAGTCATATTGACCGCCTCGAGAGGCTTAATTGTCCCGTCTCGAAGGAATTGGCCACGGATTTGATCCTCAATGGCCTTACCAAAAGGTTCGAGACATTCGTGTTGAACTACAACATGAATGCTTGGGATAAAAGCATTGGTGAGCTTCACTCAATGCTCAAAACGGCCGAGGGGCCATGGGTAAAAGGGTTTTACCGTTCTCACATTAATGAAGGTGGGAACAACAAAAGGCCTCGTCCCGCACCCAAGGCAAAGGTTGCCAGGGTAAGGGACCCGCTTGGGGAAAAGGGAAAGGGGTGGCAAGGGTGCCACCCAAAACACAAGAGAAGAAGCAAAGGTTGCTACAAATGACCCATGCTTCAAGTGTGGGGAGATTGGACATTGGGCAAGGAATTGTCCTGTCCATCTCCAAGAGTTGAAAGCCAAGAGGGATGCCGGGACCTCAGGTACAATATACATGATTCATATTGATCTTAATGTTACATCTTCTAACACATGGGTATTGGATACCGGATGTGGAACTCACATTTGCAATTTGTTGCAGGGGTTCACAAGAAGTAGGGACTTCAAACAAGGGGATGTTAGCCTCTTCATGGGAAATGGAACTAAAGTCTTAGTTGAAGCTCGTGGAGACTACATCCTAAGACTTCCAAGTGGTTTGGAAGTTATTTTGAAGAATGTTTTGTATGCTCCTAGTTTGACTAGGAACATTATTTCTGTATCCCAATTAAAACATTATGATTATGTATTATCTTTTATCGAAAATGATATTCATTGTTTTTTAAATGGTATGTTCTATTTTAAA
Source organism: Flaveria trinervia (assembly GCA_025506515.1). Classification (NCBI taxonomy): domain Eukaryota; kingdom Viridiplantae; phylum Streptophyta; class Magnoliopsida; order Asterales; family Asteraceae; genus Flaveria; species Flaveria trinervia. Next base: position 29,606,730 of record CM046456.1, read on the forward strand.
GCTATTCCAATTAATGTATTTATGAATTGGTTCATGAAAATACTTTAAATAGTTCATTGTACCAAACTAACACCAAGAAACTCAAGTTGGACTTAAGTGATACCTATCTTTGGCATTGTCGTCTTGGTCATATAAACAAGAAACGTTTACAAACACTTCAAAAGAATGGTCTTTTAAAAACAAATGAATGTGATTCATTTGATGTTTGTGAGTCTTGTTTACAAGGTAAGATGACTAAGGCACCCTTTAGTGGAACTACCGAAAGGGCAAAAGATTTATTAGGAATCATACATTCGGATGTATGTGGTCCTTTTAAGCCAATGACTAGGAATGGTGAAAGATACTTCATTACCTTTACCGACGATTATAGTCGCTATGGGTATGTGTACTTGTTAAGGCACAAAGACGAAGCTTTTGAAATGTTCAAAATCTTCAAAAATGAAGTAGAAAATCAACTCAACAAGTCAATTAAAATTCTTTGTACCGATAGAGGAGGGAATACCTAAGTGATGCCTTTCAAAATCATCTTAGGAGTGTGGGATTGTCTCACAACTCACTCCACCTGGAACACCACAACATAATGGTGTGTCTGAGAGGAGGAATCGAACCTTATTGGATATGGTCCGATCTATGATGGCTAGAAGCACATTACCTCTATCATTTTGGGGTTTCGCTCTGCTCTCCGCGGCCCGTATTCTAAATATGGCCCCAACCAAAAAGGTAGAAAGGACACCTTTTGAGATATGGCATGGAAGAGTTCCATCCCTATCGTACTTAAGGGTTTGGGGATGTGAGGCTTATGTTAAGACTCCCACCCTAAACAAATTGGATGTCCGATCCACCAAGTGTATCTTTATTGGATATCCTAGAGATTCTATGGGATATATTTCTATGATCCAATGGAACAAAAGGTGTTTGTTGCCAGAAAGGGGAGTTCTTAGAAGCAAAGTTCCTTATGGAAGGAGCTAGCAGTAGAACAGTGATCTTGAGGAAGATCAAGAACCACAGCCCGATGCACGTTTGGTTGAAACTAGCACTCACATAAGGATGTTGAGGATGATCAAGTGGTTGATCAATACACACAACACGTTCGCAGAAGTGGTAGAACTAGTAATCCACCTGAAAGATATGGATTTTTCATGGATGGATGCTATGTGATAGATTCTGATGAACCAACCACATACCATGATGCAATGTCCAACACGGATTGTGACAAATGGCTTGAAGCCATGAACGTTGAGATGCAATCCATGTATGACAATCAAGTATGGGACTTGGTTGTACCACCTCTTAACTCCAAGATAGTTGGAAGTAAGTGGGTTTTCAAGAAGAAAACCGATATGCATGGAAACTTGGATACTTATAAAGCTAGACTTGTAGCAAAAGGTTTCACTCAAACTCAAGGGGTTGATTATGATGAAACCTTCTCACCTGTTGCGATGCTAAAGTCTATAAGGATATTGTTTGCCATAGCTGCTCATTATGATTATGAGATTTGGCAAATGGATGTCAAAACCGCTTTCCTAAATGGATATCTTGAGGAAGATGTCTATATGGTTCAGCCTGAAGGTTTTGTCGATCCAATACATCCTAAAAGTATGCAAGTTAAAGAAATCAATCTATGGATTAAACAAGCATCGAGAAGCTGGAATCACCGTTTTGATGAGGAAGTAAAGAAATTTGGTTTCATCAAAAACGCTGATGAGGCTTGTGTGTATAAGAAGGCTAGTGGGAGCACAATAACTTTCCTAGTATTGTATGTTGATGACATACTACTATTTGGAAATGACATTCCAACCTTGGAAGGTGTAAAACCTGGCTTGGAAGTTGTTTTTCCATTAAGGATCTTGGTGAAGCCGCCTATATTCTGGGAATAAAGATCTATAGGGATAGATCAAGGCGGTTGATTGGTTTGAATCAAAGTGCATATATTGATAAAATCTTGAAAAGGTTCAAGATGGAAAACTCTAAGAAGGGTACCGTACCTATTCAAAGAGGAACGATGTTGAGTACGACTCAATGTCCAAGCTCAAAGGATGAGCAAGATAAAATGAAGGCAATCCCATACGCATCTGCTATTGGATCCATCATGTATGCAATGATATGCACTCGACCGGACGTGTCATACGCCTTAAGTATGACAAGCCGTTACCAACAAAATCCTGGAAACAGTCATTGGATGGCTGTTAAGAACATACTTAAGTACCTAAGGAGGACAGAGATATGTTCCTAATCTATGGATCTGGTGACGAGGAACTCGTTGTAAAAGGTTACACGGATGCGAGTTTCCAAACCGATCGTGATGATTCACGGTCTCAATCGGGATACATTTTCATTCTGAATGGAGGAGGTCTCTTGGAAGAGCTCCAAACAGGATGTGGTGGCTCTGTCAACTACAGAATCAGAATATGTCGCCGCCTCATTGGCAGCTCAAGAAGCTGCATGGTTGAAGAAATTCATTGCCGATCTAGGGTTGTCCCTTCCATTCAGGACCCCCTAGAGATCTTTTGTGATAACGAGGGTGCGATTGCACAAATCAAGGAACCCCGTGCTCATCAAAAGACTAGGCACATTGAGCGGAGATTCAACTACATACGAGATGAAGTTGAAAAGGGAAAGATATGTATTCGCAAAGTTCACACGGATCAAAACGTTGCGGATCCCTCACGAAGCTCCTTGAAAAGGCAAAGCATGAAGGTCATACTTGTGCCATGGGACTTCGATATTCTAGTGAGTGGATTTGATCTGTAAATTTTGTATTTGGATATATGGAACTTTCTATTATTTGAATAAAATTATTTGGTTATAATGTTTCAAATAATATTCCAATTTAGCATGTTTAATCCATGAGTAAAAATGTTACTCTAATGTCCGTAGTCGTTCACACTTGTGGGAACAAGTTTGAAGGTAAGACTATATGAACTTGGATGGTTTGATACTCAAAAGGATGAATATAGAGCAATGGGTTGCTACCAAGGTTCATAGATATTTGTGGGATACAAATATTGGACTAACCCGCATCTCAAATTTTACTACATGGAATCTTATTGATTGATCATAAGTAATTTTGAGTAAAGGCGAATATCATTTGGTATCCTCCGACCTGAGATACATATTGGGTTTTGATATTCACCAAGTGTTACACCTTGAGCTTCTTCTTCACTGTCCTGAAATAGTGGACAGTACATAAGGGTATATTCAGGTATGACACGAGGTGTCTGTGAGAAACATATGTAGTCAAGATGGAATTTGTTCCTCTTATTCGTTGAGAGTTAGATGTCTAAGGCCTGATAAGTTAATCAACAAGAAATGATCATTCTGTGTTCTTGGATTTAACATGACATCTGAAACAAAAGGATAGATGATTGATTCACCTAAATCATTTCAAGTAGGGTACTTGAAAGGGATGATGTTATTGAATGGCTACAAGTCATGCGTATTAAGGGTAGTGAACCGTTGTTAGGCGGTATTTACTGCTTACATCAATCTTCTATGAATCTTGGGCAAGTGGGAGATTGTTGGATTCTGTGTGCCCAAGACACTTAGAATATTGATGTGGTTAGTACGTTATGATCCAAGTCGGGTTATACCAATAACAAGTTTGGCAAACACAATTAAATATTAATTGATGATGTGATCATGCACTTAAATATTTACACCGATTTAGAAAATGGGTTTTCTAAATAAGTTGCATGTGAGTGGGAACAACTTATTAGGATAATTTGTTCAATCAATATTATTTGAAGTGTTGTTTAAATTAGTTAGATGACATCAAATAATAGTGGGAATTACAACTTATAAATTAAATGGTTAATTGTATAAGTATGTAAATACATATATATATATTGTACATACAATTTATTATATGTCTAGTTCACAAGACATATTAATGTGTGATTAACAAATTGAAGGGATAAGGGTTTTAAAACCAAATTTCGGCCGCCCTCCCCTTAATCCCCATTGGACCAAACTTGCTTTGGGTACCAACACACACTTAACTCTTGTCTTGAACACTCCACAAAGCATAACCACACACATTACATGCAAAAGGCTCCAATCTCTCTCTCTCTCCCAACCTCACAGTTCAAGCAAGAAAAGAAGAGGTTTTGAAGCTTATTTTGGGTGATTCTACCTAACAAGAAAGGGTGTTGCCATCAAGCTTGGGGTATACTAGCTTGAGGAGTCCTCCATTGGAGTCTTGGCCAAAAGAACAAGCATCAAAACCCCATTTTGGTCGACATTCGCTGCTGGAACAAGGTAGTTGTCACAGCTTGTTCTAGCTGTGATTTTATGTTCGATTTTGTATGTTCATAGCTTGTTTAATCCACATAAATGATCCTTATTGTTATGGGTTTGTTTATTTGTATATTAATCATCATAAAACATGGATTTTCAGATCTAAAATCATGTTTTAAATACAAATTTATCCGCTGCGTTTTTCTGAAATACCAAGAGGATAAAACGGTTTTATCTTCATATAAACCCAACAGTCTTATGGATGGTACCAACTACATCCTGCTCATATGCTGAAGCAGGACAAGTGGCAGCCTTACCAGATGTTCGAACCTCCGTTTCTCCACTTGGAGATGGAACAGTGTAACCCCTGTGCTATGGGTTATCAGAAGCATTTGGATCCTCCCCCTCAATTGTTAAGGTTATCCTAGATTTGATTGGTATCTGGGAAGGGGGTGAGGAATGCAACTAACTCAGCACTTTTGCAACTTTTATGGTAGGACTTTGGGGGGGCGGTTGCAGTGGGAGATGGTGTGAAAGCAGTATGCACCTGGGGAGAGTGGTGCGTTTCAATGGCAACCTCCTCAAATGAGGAAGGTCCAGATGTATAGGTGCCCCAAATATGGTTGCTGCAGGCTCCTGTTGAGAGGAAGCCTGAGCGGTTGAGTTGGGTGAGTACGTGTATCTACTTGGGGTTATGGCCAGTAGATATATCCTGCGTTTGTGTTGCAGGGGCATACTCAGGGGACTCATCTCCCTGAGCAGCCTTTTTAGGTTTCTTTGTTTCGGATTGGTGGGGACTTTGGATTTGGAGGTGGTGGCTGTGGGTTCCAGTTGCGTGGGTTTTCGCAGCTTGGCAGCCTGTTTCAGTGACTGGTATGAGTTGTGCCTGGCGTATACCTCAGGCAATACAGCCATGGTAGGGACTCCAAGGCCACCATGTCTCTCAGCTTTCAGCTGGTTTCTATAATGGCCATTATGAACCGTGGATATAATATCCATCGGTTAGCAATAGGTTTTGAGGCCATATCCTTAAGTTCAAGAAATTATTTCAGAAAAATTTAAGTTTTGTTGCTCAAGGATAGAGAAGAATACCTGCTGCCACCTGGTTGACATTTGATCCCAAGAAGAAGTCGTAGGGGCTAGGCATACATTCACCATATGAAAAATAAGGCGTTCAGCATCATGGAAATGCTTCTTTAGGATGGTAGAAGCGCTGAGGTTAACCTGGTATCCATGTTGGACAAAGGATAATTCAGTGGTGCCCTTTGAATATCCAGTGGGGAAGGTGGCATCATCCAGTTGTAGGGTTTGGCGAAGGATTGCCGGAGTGATGACCACCTTACGGGAGTTGACGTACGACTAGAGAGACTCGGTGTCATTCTCCCCAGTGGTAAGGGTGACGTTCATCAAGAACTGATTTAGGGATTCGGCATAAATGGTAGGATTGATAAGGAAGACCGTTTTGAATGGAGAATGGACCATTATATCAATGGCAGTATCAAACTTCATCCAAAAAGGTGATTTGGTAAGGTCGGCAACACAGTTGTGTCTTGGTTTAAGCTGCATGGTCGCCATTAATGTGAGAGAAGGTTCGGAGTTTTTGAACGTTAGGTTTGAGATAATGAAGCTCTGTAGGATTAGGTATTTATAGGGTAAAGGTTATAAAACAACTGAAGGGTTTGGTGTTAATCATCAGTAGTTTTAAATGACTGATGACGTGGTATTAACCTTGAGAGGTTGAAACAACTAAAGTCTTGGTTTTAGGCATCAGTAGTTATAAAACTACTAAAAATCATGGTTTTGATTTCAGATGTTGGAAACAACTGAGAACTTGGTGTTAGTCATCAGTAGTTGTGAAACTACTGAAGACATGGTTTTGTCTTCAGTTGTTGTAAACAGCTAAGTACTTTGTGTTAGTCATCAGTAGTTGTGAAGCTACTGAAGATATGGTTTTGTCATCAGCTATTTAAGGTGAAACAGCAGTTTTAGAAACAACTGAAGAGAAAATTCTCATGAGTAGTTTTCGTCAATTCTTAGCTTTTCAGCTGTCTCATACTGTCCTCAACACTTACTCATCAGACTTTTTAGCTCTTTTCAGTATTTCATAGGACATCGGTAATTGTCTGTTTTTACTGACATGAGTAGTTATAACTACATTAGTAGTTGTAACTGTATCAGTTCTTTTAACAGAATGAGTACTATTTGTGACATGGTTACTAATGATCATCAGTTCTTGTTTACTGAGATCATCAGTAGTTGTCACTTATTCTAGCTGAGTATACCAAGCCTTAACACTAGGTTTTGGAAAGTTGAACTATCCAAAGGTTTAGTAAAAATGTGTGCAAGCTCATTAGCACTAGGCACAAACTTTGGATCAATCAGACCTTTTTCAAAACAGCCGCTAATAAAATGGTGTCTGATCTCTATATGTTTGGTCCTAGAATGCTCGACAGGATTCTTGACATTGCAAAGAGCTGAAGCACTGTCCATTAATAATGGAGTCTTAGTCTTTGTAATGCCATAATCTAAAAGTTGGTTCTCAAGCCAAAGTACCTGAGATGTGCAACTTGCAACAGCAATGTGCTCTGCTTCAGCAGTGGATGTAGCAACAGATGTTGTTTCTTACTCTGCCAAGAAATCAAACAGTTTCCTAGAAATTGACATCCACCAGAAGTTGACTTTCTAGTTAACTTACACCATGCATAGTCACTATCAGAAAAAGCAACTAATTTGCAACAGTGTACAGTGGAATACCATAAACCTAGAGATTGTGTACCTTGCAGATATCTAAAGATCCTCTTGACTGCAATCAAATGAGACTCTTTAGGAGCAGCCTGAAATCTAGCACAAACACAAGTTGCAAACATGATATCTGGTCTAGAAGTTGTTAAGTACATCAAGGACCCAATCATACATGTGTAAGTGTTTCATCAACAACTTTACCTTTCTGATCTGCATCCAGTTGTGTGGTGTTGCACATGGGAGTAGAATAGGGCTTACAATTTTGTAAATCAAACTTATTCAAAAGATCTTTTGTATATTTTGATTGATGAATAAATGTTTCATTAGCCTTTGTTTGATTTGCGAGCCTAGAAAGAATTGTAATTCTCCCATTGCACTCATTTTAAACTTTTGTTTCATTAAACTTGTAAAATCATCACACAACTGGGGATCAGAGGATGCAAAAATAATATCATCAACATAAATTTGAACAAGTAGCTTATGTTGATCCACCTTCTTAATGAATTTTGTCTATGGAGCCTCTAGTGAAATTGTTTTGAAGAAGAAAATTTAATAATGTCTCATACCAAGCTCTAGGAGCTTGTTTCAACCCATAAAAAGCGTTATCAAGCTTGTATACCCAATCTAGATGTTTATTATCCTCAAAACCTGGTGGTTGACAGACATAAACCTCTTATTTTATTTTACCATATAAAAATACACTTTTAACATCCATTTGAAAAACTTTAAGATTGTGGAATACATCATAGGCTAAGAACAATCTAATTGCCTCCAGTCTAGCTACAGGAGCAAAGGTTTAATCATAATCAATACCTTCTTCCTGTGTAAACCCCTGAACAACTAGTCTGGCCTTGTTCTTAACAATCAGCCCATTTTCATCTGTTTTATTCCTAAACACCCATTTAGTGCCTATTGCACACTTACGTGGGGGTAGAGGACCCAGTTCCCACACTTGCTTCCTGTTAAACTGAAGTAGCTCAAGCTGCATGGCTTCAACCCATCCATTGTCTCTTAAAGCAATGTGATAGTTCTTTGGCTCTTGCTGACTAATGAAGAGAGCATAGAAGCTGAAATTGGACAATTGACTTCTTGTTGAAACACCAGCATTGATATCACCAATGATTTCGAATATTGGGTGATTCTTCAGCTCTTGATAAACAATGAGATCAGTGCAAGTGTTTGTAGGACCTTCAGCAGCAGTAGATGGTGATGCAGACTCTTGAAACCAAGAATGAGATGGCAAATCAAAAGATGTAGAGGAATCAGAGATCTCATCAGTATTTGTTGTGGATGGAACTGCTGAAGCTACAGGAACATCAAGTTTAGTGGACTCAGGCAGTTGATCACTAAAATTAAATAGGTGAGTATTGATATTAACATCATCATCAATACCACCAGGTGGACAACTGTTGAGAGGAGCAACAGCTGAAGCCTGATAAGGAACATATTGCAGTATGTCCAAATCAAATAACTCCACAGGGTTTTGTGGAATCTTGTCCTTTGGAGATTCATTAAACTTCACATGCAGAGTCTCTTCAACTATCTTTGTTCTGCAGTTGAAGACTCTGTATGCCTTTCAAGTAGATGAATAACCAACAAAATACCCTGCATCCACCTTAGGATCAAATTTGTGGAGTTGATCTTTTGTGTTGAGAATGAAACAAGGACACCCAAAGGCTCTGAAAAATGAAATTAGAGGAGCCAAATGATGTTGAACTTCATATGGAGTCTTCATCAACCTCTGATTTAATAAGGCTCTATTTTGCACATAACAAGCTGTGTTAACAGCTTCAGCCCAAAAGGTTAGTGGCAAACCAGAATCAGCCAACATTGACCTTGCAGCTTCAATAAGGGTCCTGTTTTTTCTCTCCACCACTCCATTTTTTTCAGGAGTTCTAGGAATTCTAAATTGCTTCTTGATTCCCTTAGAGAAATAAAATTCATCATGTGTGTGATTTCTAAATTCTATGCCATTATCACTCCTCACACACTTGACAGAAAGAGAATACGACTTTTCCACATGCAACACAAAGTAGATGATAATTTGACCAACCTCATCTTTTGAATGTAAGAAGAAGGTCGATAAAAATCTGGAATAATCATCCACAATTACGAGAAGGTATTCTTTCTTTGCCATGCTCATCACTCTTACTGGACCAAAAAGATCCATATGCAGTAATTGCAAGCAGGCAGTGGACTTTGGTTCTTCTATTGGAGGGAATGATACTTTATGTTGCTTTCCTTTTAAACAAGCAGAGCAGTTATCATCACATTTGAACTCCTTTAATGGCCGACCTCTCACTAAGCCATGACGGATGAGTTGGTTCATGTTTCTAAGATTCACATGACCAAGCCTTGTGTGCCAAAGCTCAGATTCCTGAGGAGAGGCCTTGGAGAACAGATATGGATGGCCTTTTAGATCAATTTTCTTTGATAAGTCTAAGGCATATACTCTTCCAATCCTGTTGGCATTAGGAGAGTATGTTCATCCAATATCTTGTCAATCATATTAAAATCATTGAAGACAGAATTCGACAGTTTGACTGGTGAAAAGTGCAACATGCCCTTTATCACACATTTGACTGACACTCAACAAATTGTACTTGAGATTCTCCACATGGTTGACATCATCAAACCTTATTTCACCATTTGAAACAAAGCCTTTTCCGATGACGTAACCCTTAGCATCACTACCAAAAGATGCAAATCCCTTCTTTCCTTGAGAGTAGTCATGAAGAAAAGATCTGCTCCCAGTCATATGCATAGATCCTCCACTGTCCACATACCAGATGATTCTATGGCATGTTGAAGAACCCTGCATATATCACAACAACTAGTTAGCTTTTGAGACCCAAACCTTTTTGGTTGTGGGTCTATTCTCATCAATAACTTTTATACTAACTGATTCGTCATGATTAACAGCCTTTGAAGATGGAGATGGTGCTAAAAAGGATTCCTTTGATTTTGGCTTAGTTTTCCTTTTCAGTGGTTTAATCACAGGTACATCTATTTGGTTAACTCTCCCCAACAGATGTTGAACCATCATAACAAGTTGTGTCTCATTGGTTGTTAAAGCTTTCAGTTTAGCAGACACATCAGTACTTGTTTGTGATTGGTTCTTGTGAGATATCATGTCCTCTTTTTTGAAAGACACAGACTTAGTCTGTTGTTTTGGTACTCTTTGAGGAGTATTTTCAGCTCTTTTATGATAAACCTCTTTCTTCTGTTTAGATTATTGTGAAGACTTTGGTTTATCAGGTTGAGATGTTTGTGGCACAAACTTGGTTTCAAATTCATCTTTCATTTTATTAATTTTCTTTTTTAAATGATTTTATCCTTGTTAAATTTGGAACCCTTTCTGTACCAACATTCATCAGTGAGATGATTGAATAGACCACATATTTCACATGGCTTTTTCTTCATCTTCTCTTGATCAGCTGCTGAAGAAGATTAAACTACTAAAGGTGTGTTCTTCAGTACTTTCTTCCTCTCAGTACTTATGTAAAGTACTGAAGGATTTGTAACAACTGAAGACTTGTTCTTCAGAGATTTTCTATTAATGCATTTGGATTTCCTGATAGATTCTTCAGCAGTTGTGAAACCATGTTTGGTTCCATTTGGCTTGAAATGTTCTTGAGGTGTTGTTACTTGCTTTTCAGTACTCTGAATATCTTTTGAGACAACATCTGAAGTACTCGGCTTTTCTTTGATCATGTGTTCATGAGTAGTAGGACCATTAGCAGATTGATTAGCTGAGGTATTATTACTGACTTCATCCTCCGATTGTACATTATCACTTGAGGATGAGACACATCATGATGTGGTTTGGGAATTGATTTCACCTTCAGATTTTACATCTGTCTTGGGAGTAAAATCTGTAGGAGGTTCAGTGTGATTATATCCAATCCCAAACATCAAATTTGAAGCATTTTGCTTACTGAGAAGCATTTCAAACCCCTTGCAAGATGTTACCCAGCGTTCACACTCTACCTGACTAGTTGCAAGTGTTTCTTTGAGATTCTTATGATTCTCTAAAATGACCTCTACCTTTGCCTTTTCATCAGTGATTTGGCATTTTAATTTGTAAATCTCATCATCTTTTTCTTTTAAAACAGACTCAAACACAGCTTTTCTTTTGGAAATCACTTTTTCTAGGTCAAGATTTTGATTAATTAAAGCTACATTTGTTTCTCTACTTGAGGCAAAAGCAGCTATGCATGACTCAGAACACAACTTGGCCTTAGCCTCAGAAGATATTTTTGGTACCTGTGATGATGAAGCATTTAAGCTTGAACAACCAGTAGACTCCAGGGCCATAAAAGCAAGATTTCCAAAAGGTTTTCACCACCATGTTGACGAGCACCAGAAAACATTTGTTCAGAATAACTAGAAAGATCATCTGGTAAACTACTCCAGTCAATAACACCAGGAGTGAAAAAGCTTTGATGTGATTGAGATTGAGATTGAGATTGTTGACTTGATTGAGGTGGTTGAGGCTCAGGTAGGGCATGTGATTGTTGAGCTATGGGTACACGGACCTGATTGGACTGTGCCATGTAAAAACAGGGATAAGGATATGGCATTTGACCTTGACGAACAAAATATGCAGGAGATGATTGATTTTGTGAATGATGACTAAAACCAGTAGAATGTTGTTGTTTGTTTTGTGAATTATTGCTTGGAAAGGTCACAAAGGGTGCAGAAGAGTTAGATCCAGATGATCTACACTCTCTTGCAAAATGTCCAAGTCTATGGCACTTGTGACACCTCAACTTGCTCTTGTCAAAACCAACTTTGGATTTTCCAGAGAGAACAAGGATTTTATACTTGTCCTTTTGTAAAATTTTTTAAATCTGATATTAGCTAATGCCATATGGCTCAAAATATCCATCTCTTCCAAATCATGATCAGCAATTCCTTTCAAATCATTCATCAAAAAGCACAAATTGTCACTATTACATCCTGAATTACAATCAATACCAACAAAAGCATGATCTCCACTGTTTGAAGAGAAATCAATATGCTCATCGTAGGAACTTTCTGATGCAGAATATTCTGACTCATGACCAACCAGAGCAGTATTCCCTGGTACAAAATCATCAGTGAGCTTCCGAGATGAAGTCAGTTTTCTTTTCTGTTCTATCACTCTTTCAAATGTTAGCAGTTTCCCATGAAGTTGGGTGAGAGACAGATTGTCAAGATTTGCACCGGAGCGTAGGACAATGGTATATGTGTCCCATCTCTCAGGCAGGGATCTGAGAAATCTGTTGTTCATTTGACTGTTTGTATATTCATGTTTAACCATTTTCAACTCAGATATCAAACAGGAGAATCGCTCAAAGTTTTGAGTTAGTGACTCACCCTTTCTATGAGAGAATGTCTCATATTGCTGGGCAAGGATTTCTCTATTGTTTGCTAAGACCTCATCAGTTCCTCCAAATTGTTCTTTCAGAGCAACCCAGAGGTCATGAGCAGATTCATGATGCACAAGTCCACAATAGATTTCATTAGGTAGTGCCATGGCAAGAATTCCATAGGCTTTAGCATCAATTTCAAACAGTTTCAGATCTTCATCTGAATATTGCTCTTTCTTCTTCGGAATCATTTCATTGGTTTCCGGATTAATCACCATAGGCTAATATGGCCCATGAACCATAGATTTCCAACAACCTGAACTATTAACACACAGGTGATGGAGCATTCGTCATTGCCACATGTTGTACTCACTCCTAAGAAGCATCGGTGGCTTTGTTGAGGAGCCAGTATTGTGAGGATCATTGATTGATGCAACCATTTTCACCAATTCAAACAGGTTCAATAAGAGTTTAACAGATCTAACTCAACAACTCAACAACACAGTTTGAAACAAGAAGAATCTCAAATTGATTCATAGGAAGCAACAGAAAAACAAACTCTATAACCAATTCTTGCAAATTTGCTAATTTGATCAAACTAAGATATCAAAAGAACAGTTTCAATGATTAATTGTTAAATTGATCAATGATTAACCTGCTCTGATACCATTTGAAAGGGATCGAGATCTAGTTTGATCAATTAGATTAGGATTTGCAGCGAAATAGCACACAAATTAGACGAAATTCTAGCAAGAATAATATGAATATTCAATTAAACAGTAACAGTTACAGAGAGAGAGTTTTCTGCAAAAAGAATATTCTTATTCATGCACAAACTTCCCGTCAAGGGGAATTAGGTCAACATTCCTTTTATAAGGAATATGACATCAGCTCACGTCACATGATAGTGACATCAAACTGATTTATACAAACAACTGAAATTCAACTAAACTACAGAAGATGTCCACAACAACTGAGGACACCTTCATTAAAAGCTAAGTATAAACTAACATTACAACTACTGAAGTTATAACATCTGAAGTATAAGAACTTCAGATGTTTTAAATAACATAAAACTATTGATTACAAACTACTGAAATGTAAACCATCACAACTACTAAAGAGAACTACTTTAGCTGTTGTGACAACTTCTGAGAACTTGATCTTTAGACTTTGTCTTCAGACCTTGTCTTCAGACCTTGTCTTCAGACTTTGTCTTCAGCAGTTGTCTTCAGACTTTGTCTTCAGACTTGGTCTTCAGACTTTGTCTTCAGACTTTGTCTTCAGACTTTGTCTTCAGACTTTGTCTTCAGCACTTGTCTTCAGACTTTGTTTTCAGCAGTTGTCTTCATACTTTGTCTTTAGTAGTTATCTTCAGACTTTGTCTTCAGACTTTGTAGATCACTTCAGTTGTTTTGATGTTTGTGGGACTTAAAGGTTTTTCTGATCTGGCTCATTAGTTCTTTTGTTCCAACAGCTACTCGGTAGGGAAAGACTGACATCCATTCATACTCGTTATTGTTGTTGCTTTGTAATGCAAATTAACAATTCTTTTGTATTTGATTAAACAATAGTGTATTGCTCAACAACAGTGTTTTTAATGAAATGAAATGAATGGATTTTGTTAAAATAATTCTGTTGCTTAAGCTTGTAAATTCATAATGTTTATTTTATTTAATGCTGTGAATGACCAACTGTGAGATCTCCAGGAATGGGGCCTTACATGTCTTCTTTTTCTTTCTTTTGTCTCTTTTGGTATTGATACGATCATAAGCCAATTTTATCAACTTGATGCACTTTAAGAAGAAGTGCATATCTTGTTCACCCAGCTTATTGTTTATTTTCCTAAAGTGTCTGGTATTTATATAGTGAATGTAGGATTCATCAAGCAATCTTACTTCATATCCACTAAATAGTCGTATTTCAACACCCTCCTTTCCTCCCCACTTTCTTTCAATCACCATCTCATATGTTTTTTCATCATAGTATACACTTGAGATGGGTGTGGAGGAATGAGTATGAGACACCATTTTTCTCTTCAAAGATTTTGTTGGTTTCACCTTCAACTCAGGAAACAAAACTTCTTCTGCTTGCATTTTCTCTTCTTCTCTAGGGGATTAATAAAAGACTTATATTTTCTCATGCATATTTTCTTTAATGAATTGAAATTGTTAGTCCTTCTGAACATTTTAAGTATGTTCTCAAATTCATATCCCCTGAACATAGCTGAGTGATTGATGAGTTCCAGTTAAGCTAGTTCTTTAAAGTCATGGATCTCCAGGGCATTTACAAGAGCTGAGTACTCTGTAAAGAATTGGACCAGACCGAAGATCCTTTTCACCATGAACATATTCCACATGCTCTCATACTTCCATGCAATTATTTTCTGATCAACTTTGCCATTGGGAGTAGACACCTCTCTAATTAACTCTGCAGTTGTTAATCCTTCTTGTAGTTTTAACTCAAAGATTCTGCAAACCATTCTGGGTATTTGTGAACTACAGGAGCCAACAATTCTTGATCTTTTTGGTTTAGCATCATGTCTTGAGTAGTTATTGTAGATCTTGTCTTCTTTTTTAGGATTTCTTCTTCTAACCGCTTGAGCATATCTTTCTTTTCATTAATCGTTTGTAGAGTAGGAACCCTTAATGAGTTTGTTTTCATATTCCTAATCTTTCTTCTTGTGAATCCTTGGCTTGAAAGATAATCCTTCATTTCCTTATCTGACATGCTATAAGGATCAAGAAATAGTGGATTAGGAGTTCGGGTTGATTTCTTCATGGTTGATAGTTTAGGCAGAGGAACCTTTCTTGAAAATGATCTTTCATACTCAGTTGTGGTTGATTTCTTCATAGCACACACTTTTGGCACAAGAGCCTTTCTCGTGACTGATTTTTCATACTCAGTTTCTAAGTTTGGATCCAGTAGCTTATTCACCTTTTCTTCTTCTTCCTTCATTCCTTCATATGTCATGCCAAAGACTTCATCTGGATCATACCCATGATTGATATTGCTTTTATCATCAGGTCATTAGTCTGAGCCTTTGACACCATTTCATCCACATATCTCTCTTTTGCCATAGGGCTGTCAACATCTTCAAGCTCATCAACATTATATCCTCCCTCAATCTCACCTTCTTCTAAATCAATGAATACAATTGGTTTCTTCAATTGTTCCTCAGCTTTTTCATGTTCTTCCAGGAATTCTGCTATTGTAGCAAGACTTCTGTCTATCTTTGGCTGCCTTCATGAAGGCTTTAATCTTCTCAAGCTTCTCAGTCGTAGCCTCGATTACCTCGACGCTCCCCAATTCCTTCTAACCAATTACACCCCAACAAACGAGTGTTGTGCACCTTGTACCGTATAGCATCTCATAGGGTTGCATACCAATGCTGGCATGATAGTTGTTGTTGTATGAGAATTCGGCCAACGGTAAGTGGTCATCCCAACTTCCCCCAAAATCATTCACACATGCCCGAAGCATGTCTTCCAATGTTTGAACGGTCCTTTCTAATGGATCATCAATTTGAGGATGATAAGCCGTGCTAATATGTAACCTCGTCCCTAAGGCGTCATGTAATTTCTTCCAAAATATAGATGTAAACCCGGTGTCACGATTGGATATAATAGACACCGGGACACCATTACAAGTTACAAATTCCTTGATTAATAGATCCACCAACCTCTCAGATGAATATGTCTCGCGGATCGGTAGGAAGTGAGCACTCTTCGTCAAACGGTCAACTATCACCCATATGGCATCGTACCCTTTCGGAGTACGTGGCAGCTTCGTAATAAAATCCATGGTGATGTGCTCTTACATCCATTACGGTATATCCAGAGGTTGAATCATCCCATACGGCTTCTGATGCTCGGTCTTCACTTGCAAGCAAGTAAGATACTTACTCACAAACTCCACTACGTCATGCTTCATACCCGACCACCAATAATCCTTCTTCATGTCTTGATACATTTTTGTGGCACCAGGGTGAATGGAGTATCGAGTCTTGAGAGCTTCATCCATAATCTTCACCCGTACATCCCCAAAATGGGGAATCCACACCCGTCCGTATCGGGTATTAACACCAAGTCTATTTTTACCCAATTCCCCAACCAGACCTCTCATTCTTTCCGAGTTAAGATGATCTTCTTTTGGTGCCTCATCTTGAAACTCTTTGACTTGCTTCATTACATCAGAGGTCATGATCAGTTGATATGCTTTCACCCGAATCGGCTCGGGCCTCTCTTTTCGGCTGAGGGCATCCGCCACCACATTGGCCTTGCCCGGATAGTAGTGGATCTCACAATCACAATCTTTTATGAGTTCCAACCACCTTCTTTTTCTCATGTTTAGGTCCTTCTACTCAAAGAAATACTTCAAGCTTTTGTGGCCCGTGAATATGGTGCACTTCGTCCCGTAGAGATAGTGCCTCCAAATCTTTAACGCAAAGACCACGGCTGCTAGCTCCAAGCCATGAGTAGAATAATTGACCTTATGCACTTTCAGTTGTCGGGATGCGTAGGCTATCACCTTCCCTTTCTGCATTAATACGCAACCCAACCCCGAGTAGGAAGCATCCGAATAAACCACCAAATCCTTGCTTCCTTCGGGTAATGACAAGACAGAGGCTTGGGTCAGTCTTGCCTTCAACTCCTCAAAAGCCCTTTCTTACTCTTGACCCCACACGAACTTCACACCCTTACAGGTCAACTTAATCAACGGGGAGGCTATCTTGGAGAGAGAAGTCCTGAATGAACCTTGGATAATATCCCGCCAACTCCAAGAAACTACGAATCTCGGATGGCGTCTTTGGAGACTTCCATTGCATCACTGCCTCCACCTTTGCGGGGTCTACCATAATCCCATAAGGATTCACCACATGACCTAAGAACTGAACTTTGCACAACCAGAACGCGCACTTGGAGAATTTGGCATACAACATCTCCCTTCTTAATGTCTCCAACACCTCCCGAATGTGACCGACATGCTCTTCTTCGCTCTTTGAGTAGATCAGAATATCATCAATGAACACAATCACTAATATATCCAACATCGGCCGACACACTCGATTCATCAAATCCATAAAGGCAGCTGGCGTGTTAGTAGACCAAAAGGCATAACGAGGAACTCGTAGTGTATATAACGCGTATGGAAAGCTGTTTTAGGAATGTCTTGTTCCTTCACCTTCAATTAATGGTATCCAGATCGTAGATCTATTCTCGAGAACCAACTGGCACCTTGGAGCTGGTCGAACAACTCATCAATCCTTGGTAACGGGTACCGACTCTTCACCGTCAACTTGTTCAGCTCTCGATAGTCATGCACATTCGCATACTTCCGTCCTTTTTCTTTACAAACAATACCGGAGCACCCCACGAAGAGATACTTGGTCTAATGAATGCCTTATCCATTAACTCCTGCAATTGGCTCAAGAGTCCTTCATCATAGTCGGAGCGAATCGATATGGTGCTTGGCAACGGGTTGAGCACTGGGTATCAAATCAATTTGGAACTCAATCTCGCGATCCGGTTGCACGTCGGGTAAGTCTTCCGGGAATACGTCTGGAAAGTCGCACACCACTGGTACCTCAGATAATTTCGGTACTGATGCATCCATATCTTTTACGTAGGCCAAGTAGGCACTACATCCATGTTTCATGCACTTCCAGCCACCGCCATCAAAATCATCTTCGGGATCGTAGTAACGCGATCTCCATAAATCGTCACCAAACACCCATCGGGCGCAACTAATCGAATCATCTTCTTGTGACATATGATGTTTGCTTCAAAGGTTGCTCACTAGTCCATCCCTAGTACTACATCAAATCCACCTAAGGGCATCACATGTAACCTAGCAGCAAACCTATGACCTTCTAGTTCTATAGCATAGTCATCTATCATATCAGTAATTCTAGTGGACTTGCCAATAGCGGTTTCGACATCGAATGGTTCACTGACATTTCTACTACTAATAGTTAACTTAGCACTAAAAGTAGTGGAAATAAAACTCATACTAGCACCGAAATCAAACAATACAAAGGCACAAGTTTGGTTTACTAGAAACATACCTTACATGACATCGGGATCAGCTCTGGCTTCCTCCCGGGTCATGGTGTAAGCTCTAGCACTTGCCCTCTGCCCTCCTTCCTCCGGCTTCCTCTTCGCTCCAGAGCTCTTTGCCCTCGGCTTCTTATAGTCTTTGGTCGCGTGGCCCTCCCCGCCACACTTATAGCACTTCGGCGCCCAACATTCTCTAGTGATGTGGCCAGGCTTGCCACACCTGAAGCATACATTCATTCCTATCCTACACCCACCGGTATGCTCCCTTCCACATTTGCCACACTTTGTCAGCCCTGATCTTGACCACACCCCACGGTTGTCCACCTTCATCTTCTTGTTGTTTGGAGTGAAACCACCACGTCTAAACCTCTTCTCCTTCCAGTTCTTACCATTCCCACTCGTTTTCTTCACCTCCACTACATCCTCCTCTTGCTCATCATACAATCTACCCGCCAAATCTACCACCGATCGGAAGGTACCTCGCTGAGCAGCAATCAGGTGCCTGCAAATGTCAGCCGGCAGTCCCTGGATGTACCTCTTGATCTTCCTTTACACTGCCTCACCTGATCCGGTACCAGCCTCGCCATCTCGTTGAATTTAGTGGTGTACTGCTGGTGGGTCATGGCTCCCGCTTCAAGTTGCAAGAACTCCCTCTCGATTTTATCAAGTTCCGTGTGAGGATAGAATTCCTCGACCACCAACTTCTTCAGTTCACTCCACCTCATCCTTCCGATTGCTCTGGTACCCTCAGCTTAGACAATATTGTCCAACCAACACAGTGCTGAATCAAAAAAAGAGTGAGTCGCGAACTTCACCTTTTGGTCCTCGCGGCACTCACTGTTCTCCAAGACTACCTCCATCTCTCTCACCTAGTGGTGAGCGGCAGTAGCAATGCCATTGCCATCGAAAGTCGGGGGCTTACACCTATGGAACGCCCCATAACTGCGCCATCCAATCGCTATCCCCACTACATCATCCTCCTCCTCATCGGACAACACAGTCTCAGGGTCTAGTTGTTCCTCCTCCCTTCTGCTTCCCTTTCCCATTGATCCCTTTCTATTCTGCTTCTCCTTCCTTTCCTCGCTTCTCACAGCCCTGATGACTTCAGTCACCACAGACGGTAAGACTGTCTACATGACCTAGTGTACTTCATGAGCAATCGCCTCCCTAGCTTAGGCATTCAGGCTAGCATTCTCATTTTCTTCCCTCCGGCCATGAACCTGAGGGTTCTCATGGGTCGTCTTAGGAGCCTTAGCACTACTCCTAGTCACACGTGAGCGGCCTCTGCCTCTACGAGTCTTGGAAGATTTCCGTCCAGCCATCCTCTAACACGCTGTAAGATTCAAACACTAACGCGGTCATTCAAGGTAATAACTCAGTTTATGTCAAGTATAGTAAGTCCCTAATTATAGTGGCCAGTTGTGATTAATCAGTTACTTTACTCTTCATACCCCAAGCATTTCCTATCTTGACTTAATCTGAATCTTCTAAGAGCACATAAATCACATAGCATGCGCACATAATTCCGATTAACATTAGGAAAAGACAAACTAGATGGCACGTAGCTACTCGGGCTAACATCCCTCCAGTTGTCCCAGTTTCAGTTTAAGGTTAGGTTTTAAAAATTTATTTAACCCAATTCTCTTAAACTTTGGCTCTAAGACCAACTTGTAAGGTGCCGTTCCTGAAGATCTCACAGTTGGTCATTCACAGCATTTTAATACATTAAACATTATAAGTTTACAAGCTGAAGCAGCAACATTATTTTAACAAAAGCCATTCATTTCATTAAAACACTGTTGTTAAGCAATACACTATTGTTCAATCAAATACAAAAGAATTGTTTAATTGCATTACAAAACAACAACAATCATAAGCATGAATAGATGTCAGTGTTTCCCTGCCGAGTAGCTTCACCCTCGTGCCATCCTCAGCAATATTTACCTACCATCTGAAAATGTATAAAAGTAATAAAATACTTTCCGTAAGGTATCCATATGAAAATACTCTTTTTATGAAAACTTCATCTCTTTATATGTGAGCACGCATTAACTCTACAATCAGATAATGTTTTTTCTCTTTACTGTATGCCTTGTTTACTCTGTATTATTTTATCTTTATCTTTCACTGTCTATGTGGACCAATTAGCAAAACCCTAAACTATGTGCGCGGGGGAAATGGTGTTGGGCCCTTTGTTCCCAAAAGTGGCTCAAAATATTGTATACAAGGCTGGCCAAAACACCTAGGGTACGCTGCAAAGGTCCGCCAATCTCAATTGACTGGCCCCGTGTGCATCATAGGGTAGCTAACCCGCATCACAGTTGAGCTAACGACCTCATGGTGATGCACCTCCTATAAGCTTGCAAGACTTGTTAACATTTTAAATTAAGTTCCACTTCTCTTCTTAATTGCTCTTTCAATTTATTATTAGTAGTTATACTTTACGTTACGATAATAAACACACCACCTAAAGTCACGTACTAATAGTAATAGTAATAATAATAATAGTAAGGAACAATCATAAAGCAATCATAATAATGCATGAAATCTAGAGTTAATAAGCCCTAGTCAAATGATGATCAAAACCCTAAAAGCACAAACTCCTAAAAATTTTGTAATAAATTCTAAGTGTTTAGGCGTTTTGACACTATTTGGGCGCATCAGCCCTGTTCGGGCATTTCATCACTATGCAGGCGCATCAGACAATACTTTACCGTTTCAACACTTAGGCGCATGAGCTATTTCAGACGCATGGACACTATTCAGGCGTATGGTTCATTCGGACATATGGACACTTAAACGCATGGGCTATTCGGTGGTATGGTAACTTTGGCGCATGGGCCATTCGGGCGAATGGGTACTATTCCGGTGCATGGCTCTAAACTTAGTCATCTGACTAATATTCTAGGTGCATGAGGGCACTGTTTAGGCGCATGAGGGCACTGTTCAGGCGCATGAGTTACACTTAAACATTTCTAAGGCATTTCCAGGCGCATGGGCCTTATTTAGGCTCATCAACCGTCTATTCAGCATGTTTCTAGGATATTTTTGAATACAAACATCAAGCCTATTTATGATAAGCTTACCAAAGCTATTCTAAACATGAACAACCTATAAGCATCAAAGGAACATCATCTCATAGAATGCTATGTAAAAGAACATAAAAAACTAAACTAAAACTACTGAAACTATAAACTACTGAAAGTAATTACAAGTATTGAAAAGGAAAACCATCAGAACTACTGAAGTTAATAACTTCAGCTGTTGTGACAACTACTCATCACTCAAGTCTTCAGTCTTTGTCTTCAGTAGAAATCTTCAGATATTGTCTTCAGACCTTGTAATCAGCTGTTGTCTTCAGCTGTTGTGATCTTCTTCAACAGTTCTAATGTTTGTTGGACTTGGAGGTTTTTCAGATCAGGCTCATTGGTTCTTTTGGTCCAACAAACTCCCCTGAACCAATGCATCCAAAACTTCTAAGTTTATTGATGATCCCACTTATTCTTTGGCAGAAACACCCTCTTGGTCAGCTTCAGAGGTAATCATGTAAGCACAGGCCGGGAAATGGTTTCTGATCTTTTGATTGGCTAAGTGTGGAAGGGAACTCTATCTTGGGGAAACTAGACACAGAGTCTTGTCCCAACCATGAAACCTAATTCCCATTGATGAGTCTGTAAGACTCTCTCACATAGGCCTCAAGGAGAACAACTTGTTCCTCCTTGGTGAGTTCTTCTGCTTCTCCCTCAAAGAAGAACTCAGCGCCATAATATTCAGACAGATACCTTACTGTCTTCCCTTTCTCAACTCAACAGTTGTGATCTCTCTGTATGCGAATTCATCTGGACGAGAGCCTTCTAGCAACAACTGGAGTTCAGTATTTTGAAGATCTTCAAGTCTCTTGTATAACAGCCCCTTCTTCATCATTTTCTTCTCAAGTAGAGATTGAGGGGTTGTCTTTGAGTTGTGTGCTCTCTTGAATTCTTCTATAATCTCCCAGGGTGAGACTACCATAGCCAACATAATTGCAGCATTCAAAGTCTTTTCCCATTGGCCATGATATCTACCTGGTATGTTCTTCTTGTGTATTCTGGAACTCACCCTGGGGTCTGGCCAAATCCTCACTCTTTCTCTTTGATGTTGGAATGTATGCCTAAGAGTGTACAGCCTCACAGCTTGTTTCTTCATTGCTTGAATGGGTGAGGACTGAGGGAAGTCCTTGCCAACCACTTTGAGAATTGCTCATCATGCTGCTTCTGCTGTTCTACTTCTTCAATCTTCATTTTCACCATTTGCATTTGCTAGTCAGGTGTGATCATCTGTTGTCTTCTGGGCTCCGGTGTTTTAAGTTTGAGAACAGCAGAGATTGGCAGACTGTCTTCATTCTCATCCTCTTCTTCTTCTTCTTCTACCCTCAACACCCTTCTCCTCCTTCTGGGTGTATCACTAGGTGTGGTTTGAGATGGTTTTTGGGGTAATGGAATTGGGTTTGTGAGTTGAGTTATGGGTGGTTTTGGTTTAGGGATAGAATTGGCAGATTTTAGAGATGATTGCTTTGAGGATTGTTTTTGAGTGGGAGTATGAGAAGGCTGATCTAGTAATTTATTGGTGAGTTTGGCTTTTGAAAGCTTTGCCATCTCAGTTCTCTTCCCAGCACCTGCTTCATCCAGTGCTTGGATGATCAACCCTTTGTTGTAGCTTCCAGCAAAACAGATTTTCTTGGTTATCTCCAAGATACTGTCTCTGGACCAAGACTCCATCTCTATCAATGATCTTCCTAGATATTGGCAATAAACCTGATCATAATCTCCACCTTTCCCTATCCATCACATTGTAACTAGCCTTTCTTGCTTGAATTTCATTTATCTCCAGCCTTCTGATCTCAACATCTAAGGTGGCTATGTCATGACCCTCTCTGAAGAGCTGATCTATTATTTTGTCCATAGATCTGCTGTGAGCTTCATCAGCTTCTTTGACTAGATCTTCTAACAACTTTTCTACATCAGACTTTGACTCAGCCCTTCTCTTCCATTTGTAAGTGATCAGCTGATCTTTCTGCTCTTTGTCTGTGCTCAGCTCTTGCACTGTGATCAGCTGTTTCTCTGAGATCAGTTCTTGTTCTTTCTCCAACTCCTTTTCTTTTTCTCGTTCTTTCTCATCTTCTACTCTCTTCCTTTTCCTTTCTTTCACTGCCTTAGACTTAGTAGTCTCCCCCTTTTTGGGTGCATTGGGATCAGGGGCTTGAAAGGCAGAAAGTGACTTGTGAACAGCATCATCAAGGAGTGTTTGGAGATTTGAGGAGATCCTCTCATCAATGGCTTTATATACTATCTGAGTGATGATGGGAGTGATGAGAGGTAAGGAGCTTTGAAAGGTTGCAACCATCTGCTCAGAGGGGTTCTATCCCTGAGAGGTGGTGCCAAAAGTAGTGGATGGTGGCTTAGTTAAGTGTATTGGCTATGTGTTTGGTGAACCTGCAAATGAAGATGCCATCTGTGGGTTTATTGGGGCAAATGGACTTTTATCCTGAGACATTTTGGCTAGCAATTTTTTGAGTC
The DNA here is from genome assembly GCA_025506515.1 of Flaveria trinervia. Taxonomy (NCBI): domain Eukaryota; kingdom Viridiplantae; phylum Streptophyta; class Magnoliopsida; order Asterales; family Asteraceae; genus Flaveria; species Flaveria trinervia. The sequence continues at coordinate 29,630,676 of CM046456.1, forward strand.
TGCTCACCTCAGACTCTAGGATTGTGTTATGGGCTAAGACATCAATGAAAAAGCCCAGGTCATCATCAGTCTTGCTGAATCATCTGACCTCCGGATTTCATGATGTACATGCCTGAGTGTAGATCAGTATATCCATGTGCCCTTGTTCTTGGTTGTGGGGACTTCCTACCTCTGGACTTTGTGCTTCATTTGCAGTTACCTCTGGTGAGGTATTATATATGTTACCAACTTCATCTTGTTCATTTGCTGAATAAGTAGAAGTGGCAGCCTGACCAGATGTTCTAACCTCCTCTTCTACACTTGGAGATTGAACATTGTAACCCCTGTGTTGTGGGTTATCAGCAGCATTTTGGTCCTCCCACTCAATCGTTGAGGTATTCCTAGTGTTAATTGGTTTCTGGGGAGGGGGTGAGGAATGCAGCCGACTCAGCACTTTAGCAACTATAAGGGTTAGGCTTTGAGGGGCGGTTGCATTTGGAGATTGGTCAGAAGCATATTGCACCCGGGGTGAGAGATGCTCTTCAATGGTAACCTTCTCAACTGAGATAGGTTCCAGTAATGTGGTATCCCCAAATTTGGTTGCAACAGGATCCTGTGGAGAGGATACCTATGCGGTTTCAGCTGGTTGAGTCTCTGACATGACTGGGGGGTTAGAACCAGTATGTGTTTCCTGTATTGGTGGTACAGGGGCATCCTTAGGGGACTCATCTCCCTGAGTAGCCTTCTTGGGCCTTTGGGGTGTGGGTTTGGTGGGGACTTTGGATCTGGAGGTAGAGGCTGTGGGTTCCCTCTGCTTGGGTTTCAGCAGCGGGCAACCCCTTTGAGAGTAGGGTTAGAGTTATGCCTGGAGTATACCTCAGCTAAGACAGCTGGAGCACGGACTCCAAGACCAACAAGGCCTTGAGATTTCAATTGATTTAAAATTATGGCCATTAGAAACCTGGGATATAGTAGCCATCTGTTTGTCACAGGTTTCTGAGCCAAATCCTTAAGTTCCATAAACACTATCTCAGAAAAATTTAGAGTTTGTCGTTCAAAGATAGAGTACAATACCTGTTGCCATCTTGAGGACATCTGATCCCATGAAGATGTCTTTAAAGCAAGGTAGACATTCACCATGTGGAAGATAAGTCTTTCAGCATCATGGAAGTGCTTTTTGAGAATGGTTGTAGCACTTAAGTCTCCTTCATACCCGTTGTTGATGAAAGACATATCAATAGTGCCTTTCGGGTATTCTATAATACAGGTGGCATCATGAAATTTAGGGTTTTGCCAATGATGTCAGGGGTAATTACCACCTGTTTTTGGTTGACCAACGACTGGAGAGTGATTTGGCTATCATTTTAACCAGTTGTTATAGAGACGTTGGTCTAGAATTGGTTTAAGGAATCGGGGTATATGGTAGGATTCAAAAGAAAGGCGGTTCTGTATTGGTAATCCACCATAAGATCGATGACATTATCAAATTTGTTCTAAAAGGCGATTTCGAGAGGTAGGCAACACAGTTGTGTCTGGGTTTGAGTTTCATGGTCGCCATTTTTGAGAGTGAAAATGATAGAAAACGGCTAATGAAACGTTCGACTATAAGTGCAGGTATTTATTGCTTAAGAAAAGGCTGAAAAGAAAACGACTGAAAGTGTTGGTGTTGTCATCAGTTGTATGAAAACAACTGAAGAATTGGTTTTAACTATTAAACATTTGAAACAACTGAAGACTTGGTTTCAGTCATCAGTAGTTATGAAACTACTAAAAACCTTGGTTTTGGCTTCAGGTGTAGGAAACAACTGAAGACTTGGTGTTAATCATCAGTAGTTGTGAAACTACTAAAGACATGGTTTTGTCATCAGTGTTTAGGTGAAACAGCAGTTTGTGGAAACGATTGAAGAGAAAATTCTCATCAGTAGTTTTCGTCAATTCTTAGCTTTTCAGTTTTTTCATACTATCCTCAACACTTACTCATCAGACTTTTTTGTTGGGTTTGATAGAACACAAAGTAAACAAGTTCAACCTTTTAAACAATCTGAAAAACGCAGCGGAAGTAAAGCATTATAACATGTTTATAATCTGAAATTTTTGTGTTCTTAATGATGTTTTAAGATGGAAAAACAAACCCAAATCAAAAGGATCTTAAATATGTGAATGAACAAGCTATGAACACAAGTTAAGCAACATAAAATCACAGCTTCAATGAGCTGTGATTACTACCTTATTCCAGCCAAAATTGTCGACCAAGAAAGGGTTAAAAATGCTTGTGAATCGGCCAAGACTCCAAGGAAGAAGCCCTCAAGCTTGTATACCCCAAGCCCTTGAAGTAAACACCACTCTTTCTAGGGAGAGCACACCAAAACAACTCCAAAAAACCCGAAAATTGCTCCTACTTTTTGCTGTCTTTCAAGAGGTGTAGAGAGAAAGAGAAAAGGGTTGTGTGTGTTGCTTGCATATGAGATAGATCGGATTTCTTGAAGAGTGAAAGACTAGTTGAGTGTGTCTCTGGTTTTCAAAGAAAAAGGTCCAATTAAAATACACAGGGGGGGCGGCCGAAATTTCAACTTAAAAGGGGTTTTCCCTCTTTAGTCAAACACACAAACACACTCACTATAATTAGCCTTATTGTCACACATTAAATACGTCATCTACTAGACATATTTAAATGTGACATGTCTTCTCTAATTAAACAATTTAATTAAAGTATACTCTCATGTTATTTGTGTTATTTAAACCCTTTAAATAACAAAATAATAATAAACCCATCAACAAATTATCCTCATAATTTGTTCCATTTCATATGCAACTTATTTAGAAAACCCATTTTATAAATTAGTGTAAATATTTAATTGCATGACCATATCATCAATTAAATATTAATTGGTATTTGCTAAGCTTGTTATTGGGTATAACCCGACTTGGATCATAACGTACTAACCGCATCAATATTCTATGTGTCTTGGGCACATAGAATCCAACAATCTCCCACTTGCCCAAGATTCATAGAAGATTGATGCAAGCAGTAAATACCGCCTAACAACGGTTTACTACCCTTAATACACATGACTTATATCCATTCAATAACATCATCCCTTTCAAGTACCCTACTTGAAATGATTTAGGTGAATCAATCATCTATCCTTTTGTTTCAGATGTCATGTTAAATCCAAGGACACAGAATGATCATTCCTTGTTGATTTAACTTAATCAGGCCTTACACATCTAACTCTCAACAAATAAGAGGACCAAATTCCATCTTGACCACATACGTTTCTCACAAACACCTCGTATCATACCTGAACATACCCTTATGTACTGTCCATTATTTCAGGGCAGTGAAGAATCAGCTCAAGGCATAATACTTGGTGAATATCAAAACCCAATATGTATCTGAGGTCGGAGGATACCAAATGATATTCGCCTTTACTCAAAATTACTTATGATCAATCAATAAGATTCCATGTAGTAAAGTTTGAGTTGCGGGTAGTCCAATATTTGTATCCCACAAATATCTATGAACCTTGGTAGCAACCCATTGCTCTATATTCATTCTTATGAATATCAACCAATCCAAGTCATAATAATCTTACCCTCACACTTGTTCCCATAAGTATGAACGACTACGGACATTTAGAGTAAACAATTTACTCATGGATTAAACATGCTAAATTGGAACATTAATTGAAACATTATAACCAAATAATTTTATTCAAATAATAAAGAGTTCCACATATCCAAATACAAAATTCACAAATCAAATCCAATCACTAGAATATCGAAGTCCCATGGCACAAGTATGACCTTCATGCTTTGCCTTTTCAAGGAGCTTCGTGAGAGGATCCGCAATGTTCTGATCCGTATGAACTTTGTGAATACATATCTTTCCCTTTTCAACTTCATCTCGTATGTAGTTGAATCTCCGCTCAATGTGCCTTGTCTTTTGATGAGCACGAGGTTCCTTGATTTGAGCAATTGCACCCTCGTTATCACAAAAGATCTCTAGTGGGTCCTGAATGGAAGGGACAACCCCCAGATCGGCAATGAATTTCTTCAACCTTGCAGCTTCTTGAGCTGCCAATGAGGCGGCAACGTATTCTGATTCTGTAGTTGATAGAGCCACCACATCCTGTTTGGAGCTTTTCCAAGAGACCGCTCCACCATTCAGAATGAAAATATATCCCGATTGTGACCGAGAATCATCACGATCGGTTTGGAAACTCGCATCCGTGTAACCTTTTACAACGAGTTCCTCATCACCAGATCCATAGATTAGGAACATATCTCTTGTCCTCCTTAGGTATTTAAGTATGTTCTTAACAGCCATCCAATGACTGTTTCCAGGATTTTGCTGGTAACGACTTGTCATGCTTAAGGCGCATGACACGTCCGGTCGAGTGCATATCATTGCATACATGATGGATCCAATAGCAGATGCGTATGGGATTGCCTTCATTTTATCTTGCTCATCCTTGAGTTAGGACATTGAGTCGTACTCAATATCGTTCCTCTTTGAATAGGTACGGTACCTTTCTTAGAGTTCTCCATCTTGAACCTTTTCAAGATTTTATCAATATACACACTTTGATTTAAACCAATCAACCGCCTTGATCTATCCCTATAGATCTTTATTCCTAGAATATAGGCGGCTTCTCCAAGATCCTAATGGAAAAACAACTTCCAAGCCAGTTTTTACACCTTCCAAGGTTGGAATGTCATTTCCAAATAGTAGTATGTCATCAACATACAATACTAGGAAAGTTACTGTGCTCCCACTAGCCTTTTTATACACACAAGCCTCATCAGCGTTTGATGAAGCCAAATTTCTTTACTTCCTCATCAAAACGGTGATTCCAGCTTCTCGATGCTTGTTTCAATCCTTAGATTGATTTCTTAACTTGCATACTTATTAGGATGTTTTGGATCGACAAAACCTTCAAGCTGAACCATATAGACATCTTCCTCAAGATATCCATTTAGTAAAGCGCTTTTGACATCCATTTGCCAAATCTCATAATCGTAATGAGCAGCTATGGCAAACAGTATCCTTATAGACTTTAGCATCGCAACATGTGAGAAAGTTTCATGATAATCAACCCCTTGAGTTTGAGTGAAAACCTTTGCTACAAGTCTAGCTTTATAAGTGTCCAAGTTCCATGCATATCGGTTTTCTTCTTGAAAACCCACTTACTTCCACTACCTTGGAATTAAGAGGTGGTACAACAAGTTCCCAAACTTGATTGTCATACATGGATTGCATCTTAACGTTCATGGCCTCAAGCCATTTGTCACAATCCAAATGGACACTGCATCATGGTATGTGGTTGGTTCATCTGAATCTACCACATAGCATCCATCCATGAAAAATCCGTATCTTTCAGGGGATTACTAGTTCTACCACTTCTCAACGTTTTTTGTGTATTGATCAACCATTTGATCATCTTCAACATCCTCATGTTGAGTGCTAGTTTCAACCAAACATGCATCGGGTTGTGGTTCTTGATCCTCCTCAAGATCCACTGTTCTACTGCTAGTTCCTTCCATAAGGAACTTGGCTTCTAAGAACTCACCCTTTCTGGCAACAAACACCTTTTGTTTGAGTGGATCATAGAAATAATATCCCAGAGAATCTCTCGGATATCCAATAAAGATACATTTGGTGGATCGGACTTCCAATTTGTTTGGGGGGAGTCTTAACATAAGCCTCACAACCCCAGACCCTTAAGTATGATAGGGATGGAACTCTTCCATGCCATATCTCAAAAGGTGTCCTTTCCACCTTTTTGGTTCGGGCCATATTTAAAATACGGGCCGCGGAGAGCAAAGCGAAACCCCAAAATGATAGAGGTAATGTGCTTCTAGCCATCATAGATCGGACCATATCCAATAAGGTTCGATTTCTCCTCTCAGACACACCATTATGTTTTGGTGTTCGAGGTGGAGTGAGCTGTGAGACAATCCCACAACTCCTAAGATGATATTGGAAAGCATCACTTAGGTATTCACCTCCTCTATCGGTGCGGAGAACTTTAATTGACTTGTTGAGTTGATTTTCCACTCATTCTTGAAGATTTTGAACATTTCAAAATCTTCATCTTTGTGCCTTAATAAGTACACATACCCATAGCGACTATAATCGTAGTAAAGGTAATGAAGTATCTTTCACCATTCCTAGTCATTGGCTTAAAAGGACCACATACATCCGAATGTATGATTCCTAATAAATCTTTTGCCCTTTCATTAGTTCCACTAAAGGGTGACTTAGTCTTTACCTTGTAAACAAGATTCACATACATCAAATGAATCATATTCATCTGTTTTTAAAAGACCATTCTTTTGAAGTGTTTGTATATGTTTCTTGTTTATATGACCAAGACAACAATGCCAAAGATAGGTATCACTAAATCTAACTTGAGTTTCTTGGTGTTAGTATGGTACAATGAACTATTTAAAGCATTTTCATGAACCAATTCATAAATACCATTAATGGGTATAGCTTTAAAATAGAACATATCATTTAAAGAAACATGAATATCATTTTCAATAAGATAATACATAATCATAAATTCTTAATTGGGATACAGAAATAATGTTCCTAGTCAAACTAGGAGCATACAAAAAATTCTTCAAAATAACATCCAAGCCACTTGGAAGTTTTAGATGTAGTCCACACGAGCTTCAACTTGGACTTTGGTTCCATTGCCCATGAAGAGGCTCACATCCCCTTGATTGAAGTCCCTACTTCTTTTGAACCCCTACAACAAATTGCAAATATGAGTTCCACATCCGGTATCTAATACCCATGTGTTTGAAGATGTAACATTAAGATCAATATGAATCGTGTATATTGTACCTGAGGTCTGCCCGGCATCCTTCTTGGCTTTCAACTCTTGGAGATGGACAGGACAATTTCTTGCCTAATGTCCAATCTCCCCACACTTGAAGCATGGGTCATTGGTAGCAACCTTTTGCTTCTTCTCTTGCAGTTTGGTTGGCACGCTTGCCACCCCTTTCCCCTTTCCCCAAACGGGTCCCTTACCGTTGGCAACATTTGCCTTCGGTGCGGGATGAGGCCTTTTCTTATTCCCACCTTCATTGATGGTGAGAACGGGTAAAACCCTTTTACCCATGGCCACCTCGGCCATTTTCAGCATTGAGTGAAGCTCACCAATGCTTTTGTCCAAGCATTCATGTTGTAGTTCAACACGAATGTCTCGAACTTCTTGGTAAGGCCATTAAGGATCAAATCCGTGGCCAATTCCTTCGAGACAGGACAATTAAGCCTCTTGAGGCGGTCAATATGACTTTTCATCATATGTACATAAGATGAAACAGATTGGTTGTCTTCCATACGACAAGCATGGAGTGCTCGAACCGTTTCGAAGCGCTCAACCCTTGCTTGCGTTTGGAACGTTTCCTTTACCTGGGTTATCATGTCGTAAGCTCCATGATGTTCATACTCCTTTTGGAGATCTGGATTCATGCTCGCTAGCATGAGACAAGACACTTGGAGAGAGTCCTCAGTGTACTTGAGCCAATCGTTGTAGGCCTCATCATCCTCAGTAGGTTGATCGGGGATAGGGTTGTCTAAAACATATGATCTTCTGTATTGCTTGAGAACAATTCTCAAGTTTCGATACCAATCAATAAAGTTATTATGATTAGACGTTCCTTTTGGAGGATCGCTCGTAATGATTGGTTGGACGCGGATGAGTTATCGTGATTTTCATTATTGGTGGCCATCTACAAAATTTAACAAAGATCTATTTTAGTATTTTCGATATAGCTATTTTAATAACTAATGCCTTTTAAGGTCATTTTTATATATAAGTCTAGAACCCAACGTTACATTTAAATTGTGGTTAGGTGACCTTTATCCCACGATTTAAATTAATAAGGTGGTCAACGATTGACGGTTGCAACCATTTGCAACCTCTAGAAATATGGGATCGACTTGAAACATCATATGTAAAGTCGGCATGTTAATCCCATCAACACCATTTGGAAACCACACCGTAGGTGATCCATTTGACATGGTATGCAAATCAAGATACCCTACTTGCACCCACATATGAGTTTGCCAAAATAAGTGGTTAGGTGACCTTTATTCCACAAATAAGGCATTCTCACCTCAAGTCGCAAGTTCCCTCAAAATAGTTAGGTGACCTTTATCCCACTAAGAATTCCCAAGTGACTCAAGGGTTGTGTAAGAGGACAGTGTTGATCTTGTTTAATATTTTAGAGATTTCATAATACAAGTTTTAGAAAAGACTATGTACTTGTATTTGCATGCTTTCAAATACAAGGTACCATATGGTCCTTTGATTAAAAGCAATTTTTAATCATTAAAATCATTAAATGAATTTAATAACCTTTTATTAATTTTTGGTGATAAAGAACCATTAAATTCAGCTTATTAAGTTTGTTAGTAAGTTTGTAATGCATGTCAAAATCTCAACCATACAATCAAATAACAAACATTCAAACAAGCATAAGCATACAAACAAGAGTGTATAACCATAGACACAAAGTTGACAACACTTGTTGCCATCACAAGTGTCATCATAAGGTCTTTCCTAAGGGTTTGAACTCAACACAAAATTGAGGTCATCTTAAACCCCCACTTGAACTTGCATCCATATGCTTCAAGTTCCATGTCTTTGATGTCCATCTTGGGTCTTGATCTTGTGCATCTTCCTTTTACAAAATTGTATCCTAATACATTTTTCTAATAAAATAAATGCATCTAATATTAATTACATAACCAAATGAACAAATAAATACAACCCAAATAATAAACATAAATATTACAACCCAATTGAATGAATAAAACCAACCATTCCAATCATCCAATAAAAGGGGCCAAAGGCTAGGTTATGCACACTAACATCTAATGAACATAATAACCAAACATATAATGAAACCCCACTTAAAACCAACAAATTTCAGCCATCATAAATTGAAATTTTGGGTTTTAAACATTGTCCAAACAATCAACATTCATAATATATATATATCTTTCAATGTCTAATCACTAGCATGTGTGATATGACCTTGAAAGTTGGGGAATCATTCAAACAAAATATAGCAGCCCAAAATCAGCCTATAATAAGTGATTATACATCTTTAAAATCGATTTTAAAGAATAAGAACAAGCAAGTTATCCACATAACCGGCTCTAGATGCCATTGTTGGGTTTGATAGAACACAAAGTAAACAAGTTCAACCTTTTAAACTTTCTAAAAAACGCAGCGGAAGTAAAGCATTATAACATGTTCATAATCTGAAATTTTTGTGTTCTTAATGATGTTTTAAGATGGAAAAACAAACCCAAATCAAAAGGATCTTAAATATGTGAATGAACAACCTGTGAACACAAGTTAAGCAACATAAAATCACAGCTTCAATGAGCTGTGATTACTACCTTATTCCAGCCAAAATTGTGACCAAGAAGAAAGTGTTAAAAATGCTTGTGAATCGGCCAAGACTCCAAGGAAGAAGCCCTCAAGCTTGTATACACCAAGCCCTTGAAGTAAACACCACTCTTGCTAGGGAGAGCACACCAAAACAACTCCAAAAAACCCAAAATGCTCCTACTTTCTGCTGCCTTTCAAGAGGTGTAGAGAGAGAGAGAAAGGGTTGTGTGTGTTGCTTGCATATGAGATAGATCAGATTTCTTGAAGAGTGAAAGACTAGTTGAGTGTGTCTTTGGTTTTCAAAGAAAAATGTCCAATGAAAATACACATGGGGGCGGCCGAAATTTCAACTTAAAAGGGGTGTTCCCTCTTTAATCAAAACACAAACACACTCACTATAATTAGCCTTTTTGTCACACATTAAATAGTCATCTACTAGAAATATTTAAATGTGACATGTCTTCTCTAATTAAACAATTTAATTAAATTATACTCTCATGTTATTTGTGTTATTTAAACCTTTAAATAACAAAATAATAATAAACCCATCAACAAATTATCCTCATAATTTGTTCCATTTCATATGCAACTTATTAGAAAACCCATTTTCTAAATTGGTGTAAATATTTAATTGCATGATCATATCATCAATTAAATATTAATTGGTGTTTGCTAAGCTTGTTATTGGGTATAACCCGACTTGGATCATAACGTACTAACCGCATCAATATTCTGTGTCTTGGGCACATAGAATCCAACATTTTTAGCTGTTTTGAGTTGTTTCATAGGACATCAGTACTTATCTGTTTTTACTGACATCAGTAGTTATAACTTCATCATTAGTTGTAACTACATCAGTTTCTTTTAAGAGAAAGTACATACTTTTTAAGTAATTTAGTCTTATAGGTATGAAACCAATGAGAATAAAAATTATCAGTACTTATTTGTGACATGATTACTAATGGTCATGAGTACTTGTTTACTGAGATCATCAGTAGTTGTCACTTATTCTAGCTGCAGCATACCAAGCCTTAACACAAGGTTTTGAAAAGTTGAACTGTCCAAAGGCTTAGTAAATATATCTGCAAGCTCATCAGCATTTGGCACAAACTTTGGATCAATCAGACCATTTTCAAAACAATCCCTAATAAAATGGTGTTTGATTTCTATATGTTGGTCCTAGAATGCTGGACTGGATTCTTGACAATACACAGAGCTGAAGCACTTTCCATTAACAATGGAGTCTTAGTCTCTGTAATGCCATAATCCAATAATTGGTTTTGAAGCCAGAGTACCTGAGATGTACAACTTGCAGCAGCAATGTACTTTGCTTCAGTAGTGGATGTAGCAAGAGATGTTTGTTTCTTACTCTGCCAAGAAATCAAACAGTTGCCTAGGAATTGACATCCACCAAAAGTTGACTTTCTAGTTAACTTACGCCGTGCATAGTCACTATCAGACAAAGCAACTAATTGCAAGAGTGTCCAGTGGAATACCAAAGACCTAGAGATTGTGTACCTTGCAGATATCTAAAGATCCTCTTGACTGCAATCAAATGAGACTCTTTAGGAGCAGCCTGAAATCTAGCACAAACACAACTTGCAAACATAATATCTGGACTAGAAGCCGTTATGTCCATCAAGGACCCAATCATACATTTGTTAAGTGTTTCATCAACAGCTTTACATTTCTGATCTACATCCAGTTGTGTGGTGTTGCACATGGGAGTAGAACAGGGCTTACAGTTTTGTAAATCAAACTTATTCAAAAGCTTTTTCGTATATTTTAACTGATGAATGAAGGTTCCATCAGCCTTTGTTTGATTTGCAAGCCTAGAAAGAACTGTAATTCTCCCATTGCACTAATTTCAAACTTTTGTTTCATTAAACTTGTAAAATCATCACACAATTGGGGATCAGAGGATGCAAAAATTATATCATCAACATAAATTTGAACAGGTAGCTTATGCTGATCCACTTTCTTAATAAACAACGTTTTATCTATGGAGCCTCTAGTGAAATTATTTTGAAGAAGAAAATTTGAAAGTGTTTCATACGAGGCTCTAGGAGCTTGCTTCAACCCATAAAGAGCCTTGTCAAGTTTATACACCCAATCAGGACGTTTATTGTCCTCAAAACCTAGTGGTTGACACGCATAAACCTCTTCTTTAATTTTTCCATATAAAAAAGCACTTTTGACATCCATTTGAAAAACTTTAAGATTATGGAATGCAGCATAGGCTAAGAACAATTTAATTGCCTCCAGTCTGGCTACAAGGGCAAAGGTTTCATCATAATCAATACCTTCTTCTTGTGAAAACCCCTGTACAACAAGTCTAGCCTTGTTCTTGACAATAAGCCCATTTCCATCAGTTTTATTCCTAAACACCCACTTAGTGCCTATTGCACACTTACCTGGGGGTAGAGGAACCAGTTCCCACACTTGCTGCTTTTTGAACTGAAGTAGCTCAAGCTGCATGGCTTCAACCCATCCATTGTCTCTTAAAGCAACATGATAGTTCTTTGGCTCTAGCTGACTGATGAAGAGAGCATAGAAGTAGAAGTTGGACAATTGAATTCTGGTTGAGACACCAGCATTGATATCACCAATGTTTTAAGACATGGGGTGATTCTTCAGCTCTTGGTACACAATAAGATCAGGGCAAGTGTTTGTAGCAAGTTCAGCAGCAACAGATATTGATCCAGACTCTTGAAACCAAGTATGAGATGGCAATTCATATGATGTAAAGGAGTCAGAAATCTCATCAGCATTTGTTGTGGACGGAGCTGCTGAAGCTACAGAAACATTAAGTCTAGTAGACTCAGGCAGTTGATCACTAAACTTGAAAAGGTGAGTACTAATATCATCATCATCTTCAGTATCACCAGGTGGAAGACTTGCTGTAGAAGATGATTTATTCACATGATCTGCAACAGCTGGAGGTTGATAAGGAACATATTGCAGTATATCTAGATCAAACAACTCCACAGGGTTTTGTGTAATTTTATCCTTAGGAGATTCATTGAACTTCACATGCAAGGTTTCTTCACCTATCTTTGTTCTGCACTTGAAGACTCTGTAAGCCTTGTATGTGGATGAATATCCTACAAAATACCCTGCATCCACCTTAGGATCAAATTTGTGGAGTTAATCCTTTGTGTTGAGAATGAAACAAGGACACCCAAAGGCTTTGAAGAATGAAATTAGAGGAGCCAAATGATGTAGAACTTCATATGGAGTCTTCATCAACCTCTGATTTACTAAAACTCTATTCTGCACATAGCAACCTGTGTTGACAGCTTCAGCCCAAAAGGTCAATGGCAAACCAGAGTTAGCCAACATGGACCTTGCAGTTTCAATTAGGGTCCTGTTCTTTCTCTCGACCTACTCAATTTTGTCTGGAGTCCTCGGGATGCTAAACTGCCTCTTGATTCCCTTTGAGAGATAAAAATCATCAAGTGTATGGTTTCTGAATTATGTTCCATTATCACTCCTTATACACTTGACTATAGGGAATACTGCTTCTCAACATACACACAAACTTTATAATCGTCTGAGCAACCTCATCCTTTGAATGCAAGAAGAAAGTCCATACAAATCTCGAGTAATCACCCACAATTACCAGACAGTATTTCTTCTTTGCCATGCTTATCACTCTCACAGGACCAAATAGATCCATGTGCAGTAACTGCAAGCAGGCAGTGGACTTAGGTTCTTCAATAGGAGGGAATGAGACTTTGTGTTGTTTTCCTTTCAAACAAGTAGTGCAGGTTTCATCACAGTGGAACTCCTTTATTGGTAGACCTCTCACTAAACTATTATGGATCAGCTGATTCATATTTTTGAGATTTACATGACCCAGCCTTCTGTGCCACAGTTTAGATTCCTGAGGAGAGGCTTTGGAGAACAGGCAAGGATGACCCTTCAAATCAATCTTCTTTGACAAATCCAGGGCATATACTCTTCCAATCATGTTGGCCTTCAGGAGAGTATGTTCATCCAATACCTTGTCAATCAGTCTCAGAACTGTGGAAGATAGAATCCTGCAGTTTTGGCTTGTGAAAAGTGCAACATGCCCTTTATCACACATCTGACTGACACTCAGTAGATTATACATGAGATTCTCCACATGGTTAACATCATCAAATCTCATTTCTCCATTAGACACATATCCTTTCCCGATGATGTAACCCTTAGCATCATTTCCCAATGAAACAAATCCCTTCTTTCCTTGAGAGTAGTCATTAAGAAGAGAACTGCTCCCTGTCATATGCATAGATCCTCCACTGTCTACATACCAGATGCTTCTTTGGCATGCTGAAGAACCCTGCATTCATCAAAAGGAACTAGTTAGGTTTTGAGACCCAAACCTTTTTGGTTTTGGGTCTGTTTTCATCAACAGATTTAACCATAACTTGTTTCTCATGATTAACAGCTAATGAAGGTGGAGATGGTGTTGAAATGGATTCCTTGGATTTGGGCTTGGAATACCTTTTCAGTGGTTTGATCACAGGTGCATCTAGTTGGTTAACTCTCCCCAACAAATGCTGAACCATCATAACAAGTTGTGTCTGATTTGTAGCTAAAGCTTTCAGCTCTTGTGACACATCAGTACTTGTTTTTGATAAAGAACACTATCAGCTGTTTTATGATAAACCCTGTCCTTCTTTTTGGATTTGAGTGAAGCCTTGGGTTTATCACTTTGGGATGACTGTGGTACAAACTTGGTCTCAAACTCATTTTTCATTTCATTTATCTGCATTTTAATGAGCTTATCTCTATTGAGTTTGGAACCCTTTTTGTACCAACATTCATCAAAAAGATGGTTGAATTTATGACATATGTCACATGGCTTATTCTTCATCTTGGATTAATCAACTGCTGAAGTGGAAACTACCGAAGGTGTGATCTTCAGAACTTTCCTCCTTTCAGTACTTGTGTTAAGTACAGAAGGATCTGTAACAACTGAAGTCTTGTTCTTCAGCTATTCTCTATCCGTCCTGAAAGACCGTATGATAGATTCCTCAGTAGTTGTTAATCCTTTTATTTCAGTTGATTTGTAATGCTTTTCAGATGTTGTGACTTTCCCTTCAGTACTTGAGGTACTTTGAGGGACAACATGTGAAGTACTCAACCTCATGTGCTTATCAGTAGTTAACCCATCAGGCAATTGATTTGTTGAGGTATTAACACTGATTTCATCTTCTGACAACATGATGATACACATGATGATGTGGTTTGGAAATTACTTTCACCTTTAGGTTTTACTCTTGATTTTGGAGTAAAATCTGTAGTGGTGGAATGTGATTGTAACCTATTCCAAACTTCACATTCGAAGCTGTTTGCTTGCTGAGAAACATTTCAAATCCTTTGCAGGATGATACCTAGCGGTCACACTCAACTTGGGTGGCTGCAAGTGTTTCTTTGAGATCTCTGTGGTTCTCAAGAAGGACCTCAACTTTAGCCTTTTCATCATTTAATTGGAATTTAAGCTTATAAATCTCATCATCTTTATCTTTAAGGACAGACTCATACTCAGCTTTTCTTTTGGAAAGGGTTTGCTCAAGCTCAAGATTTTGATTTATTAAAGCTACATTTGCCTCTCTAATAGAGACAAATGCAGCTATGCAAGATTTAGAACATAGCTTGGCCTTAGCCTCACAGGATACCTGGGTTACCTGTGATGAAGATGCATTGGAGCATGAACCCTCAGTAGACTCCAGGGCCATCAGAGCAAGATTCCAAAAAGGATGTTCACCACCATGTTGACCATCACTAGCAAATAATTGCTCATTACCAGAAAGATCATCTGGTAAACTACTCCAGTCAACAGCACCAGGGGTGAAGAAGCTGTGATGAGGTTGTGATTGAGATGGTTGAGATGGTTGAGGCTCAGGTAAGGCTTGAGATTGTTGTGCAATAGGAACTTGAACTTGATTTGGCTGTGGCATGTAAGAACAGGGATATGGATATGGCATTGGACCCTGAGGGACAAAATATGCAGGAGATAGAGGTTGTGAGTGATGACCAGAACTAGCAGGATGTTGCCCTCTGTTTTGTGAACTATTGCTCGGAAAAGTCACAAAGGGTGCAGAGGAGTTAGATCCAGTTGATCTACACTCTCTTGCAAAGTGCCCAAGCCTATGGCATTTGTGACACCTCAACTTACTCTTGTCAAAACCAACTTTGGTTTTGCCAGAGAGTCCTGGAAATTTCCTACTAGTTCTCTTGTAGAACTTTTGAGATCTGATATTAATCAAGGCCATTTGGCTCAGAATATCCATCTCTTCTAAGTCATGATCAGCAATACCTTTCAAATCATCCATAATGAAGCACAAATTGTCACTATTACAGCCTGACTGACTATCAACACTAACAAATGTATGATCAGAACTGTTTGAAGAGAAATCTATATGCTCATCATAATGGCTTTCTCATGTAGCATATTCTGACTCATGACCAACCAAGGCAGTGTTCCCTCGTACAAAGTCATCAGTGAGCTTTCCTGATGATGCCAGTTTCCTTTTCTGCTCTATCTCCCTTTCAAATGTAATAGTTTCCCATGGAGTTGGGTGAGAGATAGGCTATCCAGATTTGCACTGGAGCGTAGGACAATGGTATATGTGTCCCATCTCTCACGCAATGATCTGAGGAATCTGTTGTTCATCTGGCTATTAGTGTATTCATGTTTGACCATTTTCAGCTCAGAGATCAAACAGGAAAAACGCTCAAACTGTTGAGTCAGTGTCTCACCCTTCGTATGAGAGAATGTCTCATATTGTTGGGAAAGGATCTCTCTGTTGTTTGCTACTACCTCATCTGTTCCACCAAATTGTTCTTTCAATGCATTCCAGAGGTCATGAGCAGTGTCAGGATGCATAAGCCCAGAATAGATTTCATTCGGCAGTGTCATGGCCAGAATTCCATGGGCTTTAGCATCAATCTCAAACAGTTTTTGATCCTCATCTGAGTATTGTTGCTTCTTCTTCGGAACCATTTGGTTGGTTTCCGGATTGTTCACCATAGGCTTGTGTGGACCATGTACCACAGATGTCCAACAACCTGAACTGTTAACAGACAGGTGATGGAGCATTCTTCATTGCCATATGTTATACTCAGTCCTAACTAGCATCGGAGGCTTGGTTGAGGAGCCAGTATTGTGAGGGTCATTAGAAGGAGTAGTCATTCTTAGATTCAATCAAATTCAATTAAGTTTTAACCGATTTAGCACAAAACACAACAAACTCAATACGAACCAAGAGGAATCTCAAAGCAAATCACCGAAAGCAGCAGAAATTCAATCTCTATAACCAATTCTTGCAAATATGCTAATTCGATCAAACTTAGATATCGAAATAACAGTTTCAATGATCAATTGTTAGATCGATCAATGATTAACCAGCTCTGATACCATTTCTTAGGATCAGTGATTTACGTTTGATTAATTAGAGTATATTGAAACAGAATTCGAACAATGAATTAGACAATTTAGCAAGAACTCAATTGATATTCAATAGAATAATACACGGTTATAGAGGGAGAGAGAATTCTGCAAAAGGAATATTTCATTCAAATGCTTTCGTGGTGGCTGAAAGTCACATGTTACAATTAGGTCAAAATTCCTTATATATGGAATGTGACGTCTGCTAATGTCACTTGATAGTGACATCTAACAGAATTATACAAACAACTGAAACTATGCAAACTACTGAGAATGTTCTCAACAACTAATCACATCTCATAGAATGCTAAGTACAAGAACATAAAACTACTGAAAGGTAAATTACAAGTACTAAAAAGGAAAACCATCACAACTACTGAAGTTAATAACTTCAGCTGTTGTGACAACTACTGATCACTCTCATCTTCCGTCTTTGTCTTCTATAGAAATCTTCAGATCTTGTCTTCAGACTTTGTCTTCAGACCTTGTAATCAGCTGATGTCTTCAGCTGTTGTGATCATCTTCAGCAGTTGTAATGTCTGTGGGACTTGGAGGTTTTTCTGATCAGGCTCATTGGTTCTTTTGGTCCAACAACTATCTTAACTCCCTAGACGACACTAAGAAACAAAAAGCAGTCTTAGAAGTAGAAGTTAACTCTTTAAAGCAAAAACTGCACATTTGGACAAGTTCATCTCATATTGTCCAACACTTAGTGAGAGAGCGTAACAACGGGGAGGGTTTGGGTTATAAAGTGGTTCCACCACCACTTGAGACCTTGATGAACACTAAGAGTAGACCAATAAATTACAACCCCATCAAGGATCATGTGGTGTCTACTCCTCTTGTTAGTGATCCAGATTCCTCATGTTCATCAATTGAATCTTGAAAAAAACAAAAGAGGCCACTTCAAAGGCGAAGGGTAAAATGCCTTGTGTTAATCAGGAAAAAGAATTTGGAAAGGTTAATATAAATTCTGAGTCAAACAAACTCATATCTGAATCTAAAAAGACTGCTAATGTTAATCTTTCACAAGCTCCATGTCATAAACCAGTTAACCAAAAGGAAAAAGATGTTAAAAATGTTAAAACAATTGATTTTGTTAAACAAAAGAAAACATCAAAAGAAACAGAGTCAAAACCCAAACTAAGTGATGTTAATAGGGTGTCACACACATCTCCACAAAGAAAGTTTAATCATAAAGTTGATAGCAGGTCGTGCTACAACTGTGGAGAGTGTGGACACATTGCTTCCTTTTGTCCTTACTATGAGACACCTAGGAAGAAGATTGAAGTTCAGGATTCAAAACCTAGGTACTCTAAGAGGAGTTCTTTATCTCCACCTAGAAGAACTAGTGAACGTAACGTTCAACCCATTAGCTATTCGACTGTTTATCACAAACAGGCATTGCACAAATCTTGCTTATGGAAAGAGAAGTCATCCTCTGTGTCTGATAATGATGACAAGAAGGAACCTGAGCTACCCTCACCCTCTAAGGGTCAATGGGTTGAATTCATGATGTGTGATGCCGCTGGGAAACCCAAGCCAGTAAAGGCTTGGGTTCCTAACCTAAACTAATGTTTTACATTGTATGTGCAGGGTGTTCGCTACAGTGCTGAAACCAACACGTGGATTGTAGACAGCGGAGCATCCACTCACATGAAAGGAAACAGGGCTCTATTATCAAACTTCAAACAAATAAAAGGAGGGCATGTTTCGTTTGCTGGAAACAAGGGAGGCTATATCACAGCTCAGGGAGAAGTTGAAAATCAGAAAGTTAAGTTTGATAAGGTGAACTACGTTCAACAACTTCAAAACAACTTACTTTCTGTTTCCCAAATCTATGATAAAGGGTTTGAAGTCATATTTGACAACAAGAAATGTTACGTCCTAAAGAAAGATTATGTGATTCCGGAGGACCAAGTTCTGAGGACCAAGTTCTGATGACAACTTCAAGATATAAAGACCTTTATGTTTTGGATCTCTCAACGGATTCTACAACGGATCATGAAGTTCAGTGCTTCCTATCAAAAGCTACTGAGAAGGACTCCATTTCCTGGCATAGGAGAATGGGCCAAATAAATCAACGGAAGATGAATCACTTGATTCAGAAGGATCTAGTGCGAGGTGTTAACGTCAAAAATTTCCAACTTCCTGATTTCTGTGTAGCATGCAAGAAAGGCAAACAGACGAAGAAGAATCATAAGGAAAAGCAAGTTCATTCTATCGAGCTTCCTCTTGAACTACTTCACATGGATCTTTTTGGTCCAGTCAGTACAAAGAGCATTGCAGGTGACCTGTACTGTTATGTGGTTACTGATGACTGCTCAAGATTCTCTTGGGTAATGTTTTTGAAGTCCAAGTCAGAAACATTTGAGTCATTCAAAGAATTAGTAACCACACTGGAATCTCTCTACAAGCTGAAGGTGAGATAGGTACGCTCAGACCACGGGACTGAATTTAAGAATCAGTGGATGGAGGCTTACTACAAGGAAATGAGAATTGTGCATCAATTCACTTCTACCTACACGCCTCAGATGAATGGTGTTGCTGAGAGAAAGAACAGAAGCTTGATAGAGACAGCACGGACAATGCTGGCAGACTCGAAACTGCTTATCCAATTCTAGAATGAGGAAGTGGCTAATGCATGTTATACACTGAATCAAGTTCTGATAGTCAAGCGCCACCGAAAGACATGTTACGAGCTACTACAACGACGTAAAGCGAATCTGGAGTATCTCGAACCATTTGGCGTGCTGTGTACACTTCTGAAGAAGACTCTAGAAGGTAAATTCAGTGAGAAGGCATATGAAGGAATCTTCCTAGGATACAACATACCGAACAAGAGAGTTTACAACAACTCAACGGGTCTAGTAGAAGTGTGGTGTAATGTTGATGTTCAGAGATATACCACACGACCTACTGGCATAGGACCCGCCTACTTTTTCGACTATGATGGATTCTTTAAGTCCTTCAACATCCCTATCTCTCCTTCTGATGATGAGTTAGCTACTCGAATTATGTATGATATCTTGAATACACCATCTCTTGATTCAACATCATTGAGTTCACAGGGAGAATCATCTACTCAATCAGGGGGAGTAGTTGACGACAGTGACTCCGCCTCTGAAGATGAAGCTGAAGAAGATGACCAGAACAGTCAGGAGGAACAGGTTCCAGTTCCTGAAAGTCCACAAGCATCTAATGGTGATGCACCTTCGACTTCGGAACCTCAAACTCCTTCTACCTCAGATGCAGAACCAAATGTTCATAATCTTAGCTCTGAGGTAGCTGTTCCCACTACTCTAGGATCACGTCTAACGTCTATCATCGCTTTGACAATGTCATTGGGGATGTCAGATCAGGAGTACAAACCCGGAATCAGCTGATTATGCCTCTGTTATGGAAACGGGATACATTCATGATGGTGCTTATCGGTGTTTTGTCTCGCAGGTTGAGCCAAAATACGTCAGTGATGCACTAAACGATTAGGCATGGGTGAGTGCCATGCAAGAAGAACTTCTTCAGTTCAAGAAGTTAGGAGTATGGACTCTGGTAGATAGACCTAAAGGTGCTAAGGTCATTGACACCAAATGGGTCTTGAAATGCAAGAAGGATGACCAAGGGGTCATTATTAGGAACAAGGCTCGACTGGTTGTTCAGGGATTTCGCCAAGTCGAAAGGATTGACTACAATGAAGTGTTTGCACCCGTGGCAAGGATGGAAGCCATCCGTATCTTCCTTGCCTATGCATCGTATATGAAGATTAAAGCCTATCAATTAGATGTGAAGAGTGCATTCCTTCATGGGGAAATTCGAGAGATAGTGTATGTCAGTCAACCTGAGGGATTTGAAGATCCTTATCATCGGGACAGGGTTTACAATCTCGACAAGGCCTTATACGGGCTTCATCAAGCTCCAGGGCCTGGTATGAGAAACTCTCAACTCATCTTGTGAAACACGGCTTTCGCAGGGGAGTCATTGACTGCACACTGTTCATCAAAGAAAAAGATGGAGACCTACTTCTAGTACAAATCTATGTCGATGACATAATCTTCGGTTCAAAGAACAAAGAATTATGCAAGGAGTTTGAAGCAGTTATGAAGAAAGGTTTGAGATGAGTGCTATGGGGGAGATGAAATTCTTTCTCGGGTTACAGGTGGATCAGACACCAAATGGGATCTTTCTACATCATACCAAGTATGTGGGAGACATTCTTAGTTGGTTTGGCATGGAGAACGCTTCTGCTACTGGGACTCCACTTGCTACAAATCAAGATATAGCACCTGATGAAAATGGAGATCTGGTAGATGCCATAATGTACCGAGGAATGATTGGATCCCTCATGTATCTCACTACCTCAAGACCTGATATCATGTATGCTACATGTTTATATTCTAGATATCAGGCTAAGCCTAAGGTTAACCATTTGATCGGGGTCAAAAGGATATTTCGTTATCTGAAGGGTACACCCACACTTGGGTTGTGGTATCCTCATGATGATGACTTTGAGCTCACGGCGTATAGTGACTCGGAGGTTGAAGATCCTTATCATCGGGACAGGTTTACAATCTCGACAAGGCCTTATACGGGCTTCATCAAGCTCCAAGGGCCTGGTATGAGAAACTCTCAACTCATCTTGTGAAACACGGCTTTCGCAGGGGAGTCATTGACTGCACACTGTTCATCAAAGAAAAAGATGGAGACCTACTTCTAGTACAAATCTATGTCGATGACATAATCTTCGGTTCAAAGAACAAAGAATTATGCAAGGAGTTTGAAGCAGTTATGAAGAAAGGTTTGAGATGAGTGCTATGGGGGAGATGAAATTCTTTCTCGGGTTACAGGTGGATCAGACACCAAATGGGATCTTTCTACATCATACCAAGTATGTGGGAGACATTCTTAGTTGGTTTGGCATGGAGAACGCTTCTGCTACTGGGACTCCACTTGCTACAATCAAGATATAGCACCTGATGAAAATGGAGATCTGGTAGATGCCATAATGTACCGAGGAATGATTGGATCCCTCATGTATCTCACTACCTCAAGACCTGATATCATGTATGCTACATGTTTATATTCTAGATATCAGGCTAAGCCTAAGGTTAACCATTTGATCGGGGTCAAAAGGATATTTCGTTATCTGAAGGGTACACCCACACTTGGGTTGTGGTATCCTCATGATGATGACTTTGAGCTCACGGCGTATAGTGACTCGGAGGTTGAAGATCCTATCATCGGGACAGGGTTTACAATCTCGACAAGGCCTTATACGGGCTTCATCAAGCTCCAAGGGCCTGGTATGAGAAACTCTCAACTCATCTTGTGAAACACGGCTTTCGCAGGGGAGTCATTGACTGCACACTGTTCATCATAGAAAAAGATGGAGACCTACTTCTAGTACAAATCTATGTCGATGACATAATCTTCGGTTCAAAGAACAAAGAATTATGCAAGGAGTTTGAAGCAGTTATGAAGAAAGGTTTGAGATGAGTGCTATGGGGGAGATGAAATTCTTTCTCGGGTTACAGGTGGATCAGACACCAAATGGGATCTTTCTACATCATACCAAGTATGTGGGAGACATTCTTAGTTGGTTTGGCATGGAGAACGCTTCTGCTACTGGGACTCCACTTGCTACAAATCAAGATATAGCACCTGATGAAAATGGAGATCTGGTAGATGCCATAATGTACCGAGGAATGATTGGATCCCTCATGTATCTCACTACCTCAAGACCTGATATCATGTATGCTACATGTTTATATTCTAGATATCAGGCTAAGCCTAAGGTTAACCATTTGATCGGGGTCAAAAGGATATTTCGTTATCTGAAGGGTACACCCACACTTGGGTTGTGGTATCCTCATGATGATGACTTTGAGCTCACGGCGTATAGTGACTCGGATTACAGGGGCTGCAAGATGAACTACAAGTCTACATTAGCCATGATGTCAATTCTTTGGAGGAGATTAGTTACCTGGCAGTGTAAGAAGCAGACCTTGGTTGCATTGTCAACCTGTGAAGCCGAATACGTTGTTGCTGCAAGTTGATGTTCACAAATCATCTTGATTCAACAGCAAATGCAGGATTAGGGTTTAAAGTTTTCTTCTACTCCTATCTTTGTTGATAACTCTGCTCCAATTGCAGTAACTAAAAATCCGGTACAACATCCAAAGACCAAACACTTCGGTATTAAATACCATTTCATAAGAGACTGTTTTGAAAAAAACTTAATCGATGTGGTAAAAATTAATGCTGACTTTTAACAAGCTGACCTCTATACAAAAGCCTTTGATAAACCACGTTTTCTATATCTGTTAGAGGTCAACGACGTTAAAAAGAAAAGTGATGTTATTCCTAATGATAATCGTGTGTAGTCCGATGCATGTAGTTATATATTTTTTTATTTTTCCTTATTTATTTTATTCTGTTTAAATTAAATTCATGTTATTTAGCTGTCTGTTTAAATCCTAAAACAATTAAATCCTGTATGATTTTAGAATTTTAGGGGGAGACTAGGTGAGCTAGTAATATTAAAAAAAACAGGGAGAAGGAGTGGATAGCTGATATAAGGTAGATCGTATCTGTGATACCGATTCAAACCTTTTGGAAAATGATAGTACACACGAACAAATCAAAAGGGACGTGAAAATTTTAATTTAGAAAAGATGCAAAATTCAAAGTATAAGTCTGTGTAATCTAAGCAATATAAAAGGGAAGATGATAGAAAAACTGGTAACTACTAAGGTAACACAAAGAAAGTAGACCTAGAGGTTGCTAGACCACAAATGATATGTCGGTAGATTCAACACAATAGATGATTAGCCCTGACTGGTGATCTCAAAATCAAACTAAATTGTTCAACTGATTGTGGGCTGCCATCTTATCACTGGTGAACACAATCAACAATATTCCAATAAGTGGTAATGAGCATGTAAACGCCACAAATGTGTGCGGATGACCATAAATAGAGCAAAGCACGAAAAAAATGAAAGACAAATGCTATGAAGCTAATGACATATGTTGTTGGTGCATTCTGTGCAAAAAAAAATTTAGCTGCTCTAACAAGAAGATAGGTTGTGTGCCTCTCTACTATGCGATGGCACTGACCTGAGGATAAGCATAACCTAGATATTCGAGAATTCATTGTTGTTTGCCGCCTCTCTGCTGTGCGATGGCACTGACCTGAGGATTAGTTTCCCTTTGAAAGCTCTAAGAATAGTATCTTCTAGTAAAAATACTCATAGACCGCTCAAAAGCACTTGAGGAATGTTGATTACCATATAAGTGTGGGATCTAAAAATGTTAGTTGAAATAATTAAACCAATGTGGAGGACAAATATACTGACAATCAAATGTGGCTATTCTTAGAGTTTGTGTCTAAAGTCTGTGTATGGATTTAGAAGGACAAATATACTGACAATCAGTGTGGCTGCAATTCTTGAAAGTTCAAATCAATGTGGGAATCTAATAGTACCAGTGTGATTTCCTAAATTTGCTAACGACTTTGGATAAAAACCAAGAATTGAGCATCAAAAGGTTTTGATAACAAGTTCCAAATGATTTGACTTGCCTGTATGATTCCAAAATTAATTGGTCCAGGTGTGGTCAAACTAAATTGAAGCTGCGTTTTCTGGAACCAAATCTAGTAGATGTCTCTCTTAGGATTTATCTCTCACAAAAAGTCAAAAACAACTTTTATTTTTGTGTTTAGTTTAAGTTTCTAGTTAGTTAGTCATTTCAGTTTGTTTGTTCGTCAGACTATATCATGAAAATCAGTATGGGATTAACTCACCTAAAAGGGTCATGTCTAAGATGGCCACATGTATTTTCAAAGTTTAAAAGAGTCACGTCTGAGGTGACTAAATTGTTTAAAAGGATCACGTCTGCGGTGATCAAAAAGTTTTCAAGTTTAAATGATCATGTCTGAGATGATCAAATGCTCATAATGTTAATTTCAACAGGTAAAAAGGGTTTAAGTGATAAATGTTCATAAGTGTAACCCATTCGCATGACTGGATAATAAGTATGGACCAACCATGTGAACGGATCCCATTCACATGACTGGACATGAGATTGCGCCATTCACCCGAATGGCTTATCAGAATGATCCATTCGACCGAATGAAATGGTGCAAATGAGTCAGTCGACCAACTGAGACTCAGTCGGTCAACTGAAGGTGCGAATGAAAGGGCACAAATGAGTTAGTCGACCGACTGAGACTAAGTCGGCTAACTGAATGAGGCCAGTCGGCCGATTGAACTCAGCTTCAGCATTTAAAGGGCCATAATCGATCGCATGCCACTCATCACCCTTAATCGGTCCTAAATCGCACCAAGTACCGTTACTCTGCCGAAATTCCTCTAGACCTTGTTTTTACATCTTTATTGATCTTCTGACATGGGTTGATGGTTATACACGTATATTGCAGTGAAATCTTACAGAAATTAGAAGACATTGAACCCTAATTTGTGATATTCGAGTGAAGCATGAACCGGACTGTAAATGACCTAATAACCAACATAAACAAAGCAAAATGTTAAAATTAACTTTAATAGGTTATTAGTGACAAGATGGCGAGTCTAATGGACCATTAAACCATGTTAAATTACCTGATTTGGTCAAGATTCGAACCACAGGCGACTGAACAGTGGGACAAGTGATTGGTCGACCGGATGAACTCCAATCACGCGATTGAATGTTGCGATTAGGTCAATCGGCCGAATGCACCATGCGAATGAACTCAGTCGGCCGACTGAACCAATCACAGACTCAGCCAACAGATTGAACTAAGTCGCATGTCTCATTCACCCGTATGAGCTCAGTCGCATGAAAGGACAACCGACTGACTCCACTCGCATGATTCATTCGCACGAATGAATCAGATTGAATTTAAACTATACACCTTGAACAGAATTTTGAATGTATGACTTTCTAATGGTTCTGTCTCTTGTGTTTCAATTCAGTGGCTGATAGATGGTCCATCAATCCAAAGCACAATATATGTGCTCATTTGCACCATACGACTCGAAATGGGGCCAAGTTTACAGAGATCATTGCGTTCTTTCGACGTTCTCGGATACATAAAGCTATATCCACACCGTGTACTCCTTACAGGTCGTTACATCAGGCTTTCTGGGAAAATGCCTTTGTAGATCGTTCACGTGAGCTTTATAGCATACAGAGCTCCATTCATGGTCATGATATTGAGATTACAGCAGCTGACATCCAGAGAGTACTTGATTTTGGGGACGATACTGATCACCCCACCAGACTACATCCATTTACAGTCAGAGGTTGTTTTCTCAGGATTAAGTACGCTCAGGACATCACTCAAGTGTGCTCAACAAGAGGAACCTGTGTCCCCAGTATAAGTACTTGGCGCATGTGATCCTGAAGTGTATTGCTTCTCGGAGGGGTGGGTTGATGACCTGTCAGACCAGATTCAGAATGCCTATGTGGCACTCGTGCTGAACCACTCCTTCAGCTTCTCGAGCATGATCTTCTCATATCTGGTGGAGAATCTGGAGGCCAAGGGGAAGGAGAGTTTTTGTATGTACCCCAGATTCTTGCAGTTGATCATCAATGAGAAGTTGCCATCCCTACCAAAGGAGCGCCACGATGCGGTGACATTAGAGATCATGGATGATACGACTCTGGGTCGTATGAGAGTTTACCGGGGTAAGCAGGTTAAGCCCCAGGTAAAGAGGTTGATCGGCCATCAGGCCAATGAGAGATATGTGGCGCCAGGTAGATGCAAGTGGCGTCATGATGACAGCGATTCAGATGATGAGAGGCTATTGCTCCCAGAGCATGATTCAGACGATGATGACAGTGGGGATGCTGGGGATGATATGCCTATTCCACCGAGGGGCACAACTTCAGATGTTATACCTCCAGTATTTGCCCCAACAGGCGACATAGCTGAGTCAACGGGCTTCCACCAGGATTTCATACCTGGTGAGGAGGAAGAAGAGTTGGATGAGGAGCCCTTGATGAGGACTGTGGGAAGCAAGGTTGTTCCCACAGAGTATGGTCTCTGGGCGGTTGGTGAATGCCCCAGGGATTTGGGACAGATTACTGCACATCCTAGTTGTGCCCCTGAGTCAGCTAGCCGTGTTCTAGGGGGAGCATCCACCTCGACTGGATTGAGGAAGAAAAGGATGGCTCAGCCCCACAGCCAGAAGAAGAAGAAGAGAAGACTCACCTTTGTCACCACCACAGCCACTACATCTACCACCACCACTACCAGTTCTACAGCCACACCATCCACCACCACAGCCACCACAGCTACTACTACCACCACCACACCTCCCACCACTGTACATATGCCAACACCACCATATGTTTCACTCCTACATCACCTCCACTATCTCACAAACCCAACCCTATCTTCACCACAGCCACCACCACCACCACTAGCCACCAAGCAAGACCCTCATCCCATCCCGCACATATATATGGATCTCCTCTACCTCCATTTGGGGTAGAGGAACAACTTTCTCCGCTCAACCGGATGGTGATGCGTTTATTAGCTACTGATAAGGAGAAGACGGCATAGATCCGTCATCTGACAAATCTTACTGCAACGCAGTCTCAGCAGATCTCGGAGCAGACTCGGTTGATAGATGAGCAGGCTCAATAATGGCTGCTCAGACCCACGAGTTCGCCCAACTCCAAGAGCACAATGTCACATCTACTAAGAGGATTAAGGAGTTGGAGGAGGCTAAGAAGACCATCATGCTAATGCTTAAGGGATCTAAAGACGAGCCACTAAATATTAAAGAGGGAGACGAAGATGATGAGGATGATGATGAGGATGATGATGATGAGACTGAGGATGATGAGGGGATTAAGGACGAGAGGACAGAGGAGAGGAATAAGGATAATGATGATGAAGGAGGAGATGCAGCTGCATCTGCCTCAGCACAAGGTCAAGATAGAAGATCAAAAAGAAATCAAGACCAATGAGCTTCCTCTTCTGCCTCACCTACTGCCGATCTAGCAATTCAAGATAAAAGTAATGATTAAATGATCATGTATTTGATAGCTTTTGTACTTGAATCATGTATTAAACTTATGTATTTGATGTTTATATTAAGATTAATGTATTTCTGTCTTGATTATTAATTAATGTTTGCTGGGTTGAATGTTTTAAATCAAGCAGATCCTGATTTCCAAAGAGATGAATACGATATTGCTCCACTCCAACAGGTCAAGACTCAACTGACGTTGATTCTTGATCTGCAGGGTATTGTCAGGAGATTGGTTATGTATACTCCTGAGGAAGGAGAAATCATTCATAATCTTACTGACGAGCAATTAGCTGAGATCTTCAAGTTAAATCCCGATGAGATTGTGAAGGATGCTCCAACGTGCGACTCGACAAGTGACGAAGAGCTCAAAGACGTTGATGAAATAGAGATAGAAGATTTCACTGTAGAGCACTACCCTCAGTTTGCTGACAATGAGGAAAATGTGGTCCCCAATCTGGGTGAATCCCTTGTCACTGATATGTTTGAGGTGTTAGACAAAATGGAGAAGGACTCAGAGAAGACAGAGGGAACGGCACAAGCCTCAAATGATGATGTTGATATCCGAAAGGCTGAGTGGGATGCCTATTTTGAAGAAGTTAGAGCCCAACGCGTTGCACCTAAACAGGACGCCTACACCAAACTCTACAGAGTCAAGAAACATCATAAGGTGTCAGGCAGGATTATAGCATGGGTATATTTTGAGGACCTTAACGTCTATGCAGTTAAGAGGGAGAAAGGCATAGAGTACTTTAGATTTCCACATGATCTAAAGACTCTACTAGGTTTTGAGCTCAACCAACTCGCCAAACTGAAGTTGTTGTATGCTGACCCGAGAAAGATGCTAGGCTGGTTTGTGGCTGCCCTATGGAAGGAGTACCACACAAGGTGGGTTAACTTCAGACCCCAACAGCCTACAAGGTACATCAAAAGGTCTGAAGTTGATGCCATTACTCGAAAGCCAAAGATAGTGTTGAAGTGGAGTCCTCCGCGCATGATGTGAAGAATCCCACTCAGGGAAATGCCACAAGACTTCACTCCACACTTAAGTGGTGGTACTACAATTGGAGGACAGGAGAAGCGGTCATTGTCCTAAACAAAGAGGGCCAAATGGATACTATGAGGGTATTTGACCCAATGTGGCTTACCAACTTGTCAGCTACTGATGTCTACACTCTATACAAGTGGCCGCTGTTCTATGATACGCAGGATATAGTACAAGCCCTCCAGTTCCAGAATGTCATAAGACTTTTTTTTTGCATTTGAGATTCATGCAGGAGTCACAAAAGAGGATAAGTACAAGAAGTATGAGGAGGTAATGTAGAAAACAAGACATTAGAGAGATCTAGGTCCAAGGGGGGGTTTGTTGATACATTTATGTCCCTAGATCATGATATGAATGTAATAGATCTTGTTTGTCTGATTTTGATGTAATGTTTGGAATGAAAAATGAAATGATATTAGTTGTTTGTCATTTATAATGTTTAATATTTCATTAATGAGTTGATGTTGAATTGGTTAATTAGGTTGTGGTTGTTTGAATTGTTACACATAATGTTATATTAATTAATACATTCAAGCTTAACAAAATGAAGTTCTCATGCGAATGGCCCATGCGAATGGACCATATGCATGAATAACTTCATATGAATGACTCAGTCGCACGACTGAACCAGGAGACTGGATCAGTCATATGATTGAACATAAGATTGGCTCAGTTGCACGACTGAACACTCAGTCGTGCGGATGAATCAACCGCATGGTTCAATCGCACGATTGAACGATACTAATGGTTCAGTCGCACGAATTAACAATACTAACCTATAAATACAACCCAATTCGTGGAAAAACCAGGGCATTCATTCTATTTCGACTCCAGCGTACCCTAGCCGTCTAGAAGCCTCCAAGTTGATACTCCAAGTTCATAGAACGCTGTAGATCGATTCCTAATCGATTCTTAACGTTTGATTCAATACTTTATTGATTCTACGTGCGTTCTCACTGATTGGATCGCCAATCAAATAGGATTCCGCACTATTTGGTTTGGTCTACATGTTAATCATTCGGTATTTCGTTCAAATACCAGGTCCCAACACAAAGCCAATTGAAATCAAAAGAATGCATTCCTGTTCTTTAAGGTCTGCCGATAAAAGACCAATTTTTTTTCTTTTTATAAGCCAAAAACGTGTCTTTAACGAAAACGGGTTTTGTAGAAGGCTTTTGGTTAGGTGACTTGGTGGCTCGGGTGATAGAATGATAAAAAAACATTTAAGCTCAACGGGACTCACTATGGTTGACGTTCGGGTAAGGAACATTAAAGACAATGGTTGGGGCTCAAATGGTTAAGGTTTCCTAGTGCCTGACTCATTTTTATGCAACAAATACTAATTAATGTCTTGAAATGCATACCCAAAGCAAGTTCTAATGACACGTATCATATGGCACCCTCAATTAAATCCCAAATGAAAATATAATTGCAATTTTGCAAAAGCTGTTTAAGGCTCAAAAATAAACTCGCATATCGATGTAATTGGGTAATAGTGATTCATTTTACAGGATTAAATATTTTACTAGATTAGATTATTGCTTTTAAGGATATCACAAAACACATTTTCAATTTTTTTTGGACATCATGAGTTTACTTCTTTATTTCCCGAAAACATATATTTACAATTTGGTTTATCAAAAATTGTATATTTGGTTCTTGTCACAAAAATTACTTGGTAAGTGATCTTCTCTTAAAAGTTTTAAATTTGGACCTTTTTAGCAAAGTCAAATGCATTACTCCCATCCCTGCACTTAAAATTCACATTGTCCTCAATGTGATTAATATAATCCAGATCAAGAAAGGGTAATGAAATAATTCCCCTTAAAATGATGAAATTTTCAGTTGTGTTTGGTTGTCTTCGTGTTGTTTGAGAATTTGGTATCACCTCAAATGTCACTAATTTATTAAAGGCGTTAAAGTCCTAAACACACAAAATAAAAACAAAACGACATAAATTAAAAGATAGATTGGCACAAAACAACTATGTTGGGTCCCCGAAAATGATACGGTTTTCAAGGGCTTTGTGGGGGAATACCCCCCACTCATTGTACATTCGCTTCCTGATGTATGTGACATGTTACTCAGGTCATCGACTCGGGGGTGCAGACTTTCGACTCGGTTGAAGGCTTGTTGGGCATATTCAAATGATCGCCTTGCATGGTTGCTGGTTGTTTGTATTGATTCGTAAAGGTCTAACATGGTCGGGAATTACCTTGTACGTGAACTTGAAGATCCAGCTCGGCTCCTTCCGGCTGTATTTGCATGTCAAGATCCATAATTATTTCTTCGGGGTCCACCGGATCCTAGATTTGTCCCTTCTTATCCATGAATCTTGGCTGCCTATTTGGTAGGCTTGTCATCATGTACATACTTGTGCAATGCTCAAGTCTAATAATCCCGGCATCACTCCTTCAGTTCCCTCAGTGTTATAACCATAGCTTTCGTATAAGTTCAAAATCCAGCTTCCTCCAAACATAGGTGTTGGAGCACCTACAATCGCATTCCTGGCAAAAAGATTACAAAACAAAACCCAATATTACATGGCAACTGATTAACCATACAATATAAAATGAATAAATCCCTCAAGTTGACAACTCTCTCGCTTTGACCACGAGCAATTATGGAATGACTAAGTAACCGATGAATGTATCGCATCAGCGAGTCTCGTATCTGACTGTTTTTTGTTTTACTCGAGTTGAACCCTCTAATTCCAATCCGCTCCCAAAATGCTCTCCTCATTGCACCAGTTTTCACGTCCGGGAAAATATGGTATGCCGGCATTCCAGATATTTCTTCCTCCTCCATTTCCTGTTTCGTGTAGATCTCGAGATAGACACCGAACAAGGCAATGGATGTTTTGTGCAAATGCCCAGCAAGTCTTAATGAAACTGCATTATTATCCCAAGGATTAGAGTCTTTCATGCTAAATTTGAAAGATGCTAAAAATTCAACAGTTAGTTCATAAACGGAACGTCTATTTTGTGAGAATAAATGCTTTCATTGGAAACTCATAATGTATTATATCTTTTTAGCTGTCCGACTACCGCTAGTGTTTCATCATCTGCTTGTAAATGGGGTCTTTCGACCTTTTGTAGCAGCCTGAAGTCTCTCATGGCACCATCTCTTGCGGCTTGCTTCAAAAAGTAAGTAGGGATGATTCATGATCCTGAAATTTCAAAAATATGTTAATCTATACAAAAACGATTTCTTGAGCAGTTTCATAATGTTAGTGAAAATCACGTGTTTTTCAAGACATAATATCATAATGATTCAACTCATGTTCAAAAGTGGTTTAGAAGTTTATCATCCAAGGAAAAAATTTTGAACATGGGGGTGCATTTTGTGAAATGTGGGGGGTGCGGTAAACATGGTAAGGCATGAAATGTTGACTCGAGCACGTGTGGTTATATTTGTAAATCATTGATTAAGCATGGGTTTAATGTTTTTTTGCTAAAAAAATAAATGATTGTATGTTTATCATTTTAATTATTTGTTAATAATTCAAGATACCCAAAAATATATTTTACGCTTAATACGACTTGGGAACTCTTGAACATGATTAATACATATTTCACCACGAATTATGAAGATAGTCTTGATAATGATAAAAGAAAACAAACTAATTAGCTAACTAAAAAAACTAATAACTAACAAAACATACTAATTAACACTTATTTACTTACAAGAATAAATATGAACAAGTAGGTTCAAAGTATTCATCATTCCATGAAACATTTAAGAACAAGTCTTTACATATAATTGCTAGGATTTCGGTTGTTTAGAGACCTATTCATCTAGCTACATGTAAATGACTTTCATAATCAAAGGAATTAGTACACTAACCTTTTGTTCAAACACTCTTGAAAAGATGAAAGAAAATGGAAAAACCAGATGAAAATGATAGTGGATACGACTTTGCAGGCAATTGAGGTCGGTATTTATCATGCAAATTGAAGAGGAACAAGACAAAAGGCTGAAATATGTCAGCTTGTGTCATTTTTTTGTCGAACACGGGGGCGTGCCTACTTGAGCACGGGGCCATGATCAAGTGTGTTAGGTGGCTTCAGTCTTTTGTTGTTCCGTTTTTCAGTTTCGCACGTTATGTAATTTTCCCAGTTAAGTTTTACCACTTTCAAATCATCAGAAAATATACGAAATTAGTCCTACAGTAAATATACACAAGCCAAAATGAAAATTACATTTCCTAAGGTTCTACGTTTACATAATACGTTAAAAGCCGAAAATCTGAAACAGCAAATCAGACTCTTTAACACGTAACAACGCACTTAGCACATCACGAAATGCTTCTAAAAGAAACCTCCGCACATTTCGTGTGGAAGGTTCGGGATGGGATAGTGAGAGGTGCGGTTGCTCAATTCCGCAAGCTCCCGGTTAATGGAAATGAGTTCCTCGCTCATATGTTGAACTTTTTGGATAAGTTCAGCTAAGAGTTGGGATGCAGTGAGGTTCATTTCAGTAAGTTGTTTGATTAGTTCATGCAGCTTGAAGAAATATTCTTTAGTCGTTGGTTCTCGTGGTTTAGAACGTGGTTTCTTCGCAGGATTCCACTTTGAACTTTCGTGACTTGATTGTTTCATTTTTTAGATGTTTATAATGAGAAGTGAGTGTGATGAAATAATGAAACAAGTGTGGTATTTATATACAGGTCGTGGAAAGTGAACACGGGGGCGTGCTTGGCTAGGCACGACCCCGTGCTTGTCAGAACTCGTCTTAAATTCGACCTGCAACATCCAGAGTCGTCAGCGGAGATCGTGGAAGGAAATTTGTGAGAGACACGGGGGTGTGATTGATGAGGCATGACCCCGTGCTTGTGCTGTGGGATCCTAAAAAAACAAGAAAATGTTATGTACAGGTGCCGCGTTTAAGTTTCACGTCTTCGGCACGACCCTTCCCCACACTTAGTTTTCGTTGGGGCGGAGGTGTAATTCCTACGAGGGAATTTTTGTTGCTCCATCATTATACGATTTCAAATGATGACCATTTACTTTGAAACTTAAACCTTCGTGGTTATAAATTTCAATGGCACCATTCAGAAACATGTTTTTGATTGTATAAGGTCCAGACCAACGTGACTTAAATTTTCCGGGAAACAAACGTAAACGAGAGTTATACAATAAGATATGTTCTCCCATATAAAATCGTTTTGTGTTCTTTAATCGAGGGTCGTGGATTTTCCTTGTCTTTTCTTTGTAAACCCTAGCGTTTTCGTACGCTTGTTCTCTTAATTCCTCTAATTCGTGGATTTGTAGGAATCGATTCTTTCCTACAAGGTCTTAGTCTAGGTTTGTTGCTTTAAGTGCCCAAAAATCCTTGTGCTCTAGTTCCACAGGTAGATGACACGACTTCCCATAAACTAGTTAAATGGTGTTGTGCCCATGGGAGTCTTATAGGCTATTCGAAAAGCCCATAATGCATCATCTAACTTGATAGACCAGTCCTTGTGATTTTGACCTATTGTTTTCTCAAGGATACGTTTGATTCCTTGGTTAGTGACTTCAGCTTGCCCATTCGCTTGTGGATGGTAAGTAGTTGTAAAGCGATGGTGAACTCCATAACGCGCCATTGCTCATTCGAGCTGATTGTTACAGAAATGTTTTCCTCGATCACTAATTAGAGCATTGGGGGCACCGAAACGAGAAAATTGTTTTTTAAGAAATTTGACAACGTTTCTGGCATCATTAGTAGGCAGGGCTTGAGGTTCAACCCATTTTGAAACGTAATCAACTGCTACCAAGATGTAACGATTGCCAAATGACACCGGGAATGGCCCCATGAAATCAATACCCCATACATCAAATATCTCACATACTTGAACTAGTTTCTGAGGCATCTCGTCCTGTGTTGAGATATTGGTTGCTCTTTGACATGCATCACAGTTGTTTACCATGGTGTGAGCATCTTTGAAGATCGTGGGTGAGTAAAATCCAGATTTAAACACTTTCTTTGCTTTTAAGGTTGCTCCATGGTGTCCTCTGGTGGGTCCTTCATGATAGTGCTTTAGAATTTGTTCTGCTTCTCTTTCATATATGCGTCTTCGAATGAGTTGGTCTGCACCGATTCTGAATAGATACGGGTCTTCCCAATAGTAATCTTTGATATCACTAAATAATTTCTTCTTTTGCTCATAAGTCATTCCTTTGAAAAGGATTCCGCTTGCTAAGTAATTTGCAAAATCGGCAAACCAAGGATGTTCATCGATTGAGGATTGAACGTGCATAAGGAATTCGTGAGGAAAGTTGTCATTTATTATGGCTTCCTCAGTTCGTGAAGGACTTGAATCCTCAAGACGCGAGAGATGATCAGCCGCTAGATTTTCTGCTCCCTTCTTATCATGAATTTCGATGTCAAAATCTTGAAGCAAAAGGATCCAACGAATCAATCTTGGCTTTTCATCTTGTTTGTTGAAAAAATAACGAAGGGCTGCATGATTGGTGTAAACAATTGTTTTCGAAAGGATGAGATACGAGCGGAACTTGTCAAATGTGAAAACTACCGCAAGAAGTTCTTTTTCGGTGGTGGTGTAGTTTTCTTGTTCGTCGTTTAGGGTTTTGCTCGCATAATGAATTGGGTGAAATTGCTTGTCTTTCCTTTGTCCTAATACGGCTCCTACCACGAAATCGTTTGCATCGCACATGAGTTCAAATGGTAGCGTCCAATCTAGGGAAACGATGATTGGAGAGGTTACCAGCCTCTCTTTAAGCAATTTGAATGCACTAATGCATTCATCAGAAAATACGAATTGAGCGTCTTTCTCGAGAAGTTGAGTCATTGGTCGAGCGATTTTTGAAAAATTTTTGATGAAACGACAGTAGAATCCTGCATGACCTAGGAACTACTGATATCTTTCACGGTTGTGGGATGTGGATGTTTAGAAATAGTGTCGTCTTTGGCTTGATAGACTTCAAGCCCTGCTCAAGAGATTTTGTGTCCTAGCACTATTCCTTCCATAACCATGAAGTGGCACTTTTCCCAGTTTAAAACAAGGTTAGAATCTTCACATCTAACCAGCATCTTTTCCAGATTTTCAAGACATTGCTCAAATGAGTTTCCAAAGATGGAGAAATCATCCGTGAAAACTTCCATTGAGTGTTCAATCATGTCATGAAAAATTGTTGCCATGCATCTTTGAAATGTAGCAGGAGCATTACATAATCCAAAGCGCATTCGCCGATAAGCAAATGTGCCATATGGACAGGTGAATGTCGTCTTCTCTTAATCTTCGGGAGCAATAGGGTTTTGAAAATAACCTGTGAAACCTCCAGGAAACAATAGAACATTTTTCCAGATAATCGCTCAAGCATTTGGTCAATGAAAGGAAGAGGGAAGTGATCTTTCCTTGTGGCGTCATTGAGTTTGCGATAGTCTATGCAAACTCTCCATCCTGTAACCGTACGAGTGGGAATAAGCTCATTCTTCTCGTTAGTTACAACAGTCATTCCTCCTTTCTTTGGAAGAACTTGGATGGGACTGACCCAAGGTAAATCAGAAATAGGGTAAATCAAACTGACATCTAGCCGTTTGATTACTTCTTTCTTCACCACCTCTTGCATGCTTGGGTTTAAACGTCTTTGAGGTTGAATGACGGATTTGAAGTTCTCCTCCATCAGTATTTTATGAGTGCAAAAGGATGGATTGATTCCCTTGATGTCAATGATTTTCCATGCAATTGCTTGTTTGTTTGCCTTGAGTACATTGAGCAACTTGTTCTTCACATCAATTGATAAGGCGGATGAGATTATGACAGGAAGTTGAGTTGTGTTTTCAAGAAAAGAATATTCGAGATAAGATGGATGTTCTTTGAGCTCTAAAACTGGAGGGTCTTCTATAGAAGGTTTGGCTTTTGGTTCTAGGTCTTGCTCAATGATCACAAATGCTTCTTGATGAAATGATGTTTCATCAACTTCAAGTTCATGAATGATTTGGTTCTCACAAACGGGTTCAGTGATTTGGACTTCTATTAGTTGAGTGTTGCAAGCTTCATTTTGAAGATTTTTCTCCAAATGACAATTTATCATCGAATCACAAGCATCAACATAATAGAGTGAGTCATCATGATGTTGAGGGTGTTTCATGGATTGGCCTATATCAAAAGTTACTTCCTCCTCGTCTACTCTAAGCGTGAGTTTGCCTGTACAAACATCAATAAGGGCTCGAGCAGACGCTAAGAAAGATCGACCTAGGATAAGTGGAACCTTTTTGTCTTCATCCATGTAAAGGATCACAAAATCATCGAGAAATACGAATTTGTCAATTTTATATAAGAGATTTTCAATGATGCCCGTCGGATATTTGACAGAATGGTCAGCTAATTGGATGGTCATATGGGTAGGTCTAGGTTCACCTAGGTTTAATTTTTCAAAAACTGCATAAGGCATAAGGTTAATGCTTGCACGAAAATCAGCTAACGCGTTACTGACAGAAAGATTTCCTATAAGGCAAGGTATGGTGAAACTTCCTGGATCAGTCATCTTTTGAGGTAGTTTGTTTTGAAGAACTGCGAACCATTCCTCATTCAAAATACATGTGATAACTCTTCCAGTTTCTTTTTGTTTGACATGACACCTTTAGAAACTTAGCATAGTTTTGCATTTGTGCTAAGGCCTCCACCAAGGGAAGATTGATGTGGAGTTGCTTGAACAACCCAAGGAATTTGCCATATTGTGCCTCCATTCTTTGTTGTCTC
Organism: Flaveria trinervia; assembly: GCA_025506515.1. Taxonomy (NCBI): domain Eukaryota; kingdom Viridiplantae; phylum Streptophyta; class Magnoliopsida; order Asterales; family Asteraceae; genus Flaveria; species Flaveria trinervia. The sequence goes on from CM046456.1 coordinate 29,668,303, forward strand.
AAACGTCCTCGATATGGAGGTGGTGGAACATAAGGTGGAGGTGGAACGTAATTCTTGGCTGGTTCTTCAATAACAACATGTTGCTTTGCTTATCACTCGCATTACTTGGAGTTTCGATTTCTACCTTTTCAAGTATGGGTTGTAATGCGGGTGCATCACCTTGAGTGGTTTTGCCACTCCTGGTGGTGATGGATTTGACTTGAGCATTAGGATTTGTTACAGTGTTGTTGGGCAAAGCTCCTTGAGGTCTTTGAGATAGCTGTTGTGCTATTTGACCTACTTGGGGTTCTATGGTTTGCAATGATGCTTTGTTGCTTTTGATGTCAGCTTCGTTTCTTTGGAACCTCTCCTCATTTCTTCGATCAGATTTCCGGATGTACTCATATGTGGCCTGTGTGGTTAACAACAACTGCTGCAATAAGTCTTCCATTGATGATGTTCCACGGTCTTGGTTACTACTGCTTGGACCTTCGTATGGTGGTTTCTGTTGTTGGTAAGGTGGCCTTCGGTTGAATCCAGATGATTGTTAGTTACTACCAGCATCTCTGTAATTCGAGTTGCTTCTCCAATTTGAGTTGTTGTATGAGTTGTTTGGGCCTCCTATGTAGTCAACATCTACAACCATCATAATGCCTTGTGGGCATTGTTGGTCTTGTGTCAATTTCCACATGCGTTGCATCGTGTTGGAGTTTTTCTTAGCTCGCTTTGCAATTGTTCGATTTTTTAGTTAGAGCTTCTAATTGGGCTGCAATTAGGGTTTCAGAGTCTACTTGATGAATACCTTTAGAACTAGGTTTGGTTCTTAAGGGATTGTAAGCGAAGCTCTTCTTAGCTGCTCTTTCTAAGGCTTGGTATGCTTCTGTTGGCGTGACACTTCCAAAATCTCCTCCCGCACTTGGTCTACCGCTTGCTTGTGGGCTCCGCTGATTGCATCATAAAAGGTTTGACACTGCAGCCACAGATCAATGTGGGCATCTCCGAAGGAGACTTTTTTATCTCTCCGATGCTGCGTGTAATAATTCATCATCATTGTGGCGAAAACTTGTGATGTTGCTTCTTAGTTTGCTCGTGCGATTAGGTATTTCAAAAGGAATTGTTCAGCCATTTCTGCCCATGTGGTGATGGAACCAGGCAGAAGTGAATCAAGCAAATCGATGGCTCAGCCTCAAAGTGAAAATGGAAAAAGTCTTAGTCGAATGGCGTCGTCTGAATAGTTATTGATTTTGAAGGTTGCACAGATACGAAGGAATCGTGATATGTGAGCATTAGTATCTTCATCTTGTAACCCATGGAACTGAACGGAGTTTTCTACGAGTTGGATAATACTAGACTTAATCTCAAAGTTGTTGGCCGCTATTGCTGGTTGGACAACACTAGACTCATAACCATCTATTGACGTTGTGGCATAGTGTGTCATCTTCATTTCCTCGTCTTGGTTAGCCATGTCTTCTTTGGAGGGTGTATCTTCCAAAATGTCTCTTCAATGACAGGTGCTGCTTGTTGTGATCATTTGCGCAATCTTTGACAGAAAAGTTGTTCGGGTTCCAGAAGAGGCGGAACAAGTTCAGAACTAGACAAGTCGGACATACACTAACTTAATGAAGCATAAATGAACTAAGGCTTAAAATGAATCAGGCAAAAGTAACTAAACTAATTAGGGCAAACTACCTAAAAATAAAAATGAATTTAACAAAAATATATTAACAAGTTATATACAAGATAGTCAAAAATTTAGTTTGTCTTTCAAACTGCTGTGTGCCCGACAACGGCGCCAAAACTTGATGGGTGCGGATAGTATATATATTTTGATATAGATTTATTGCACATATTCAGTTTTAATTGGTTATTACTAATACTAAATCACACACACAAAAGGCAGTGTACGTGTCGTGTGGTAATATAGTTTTGGTAAGAACCGAGTATCAATCCATGGACACACCTAGCCTACTCAACAAACTTGATGTTTGACTATCAGATTTGGTTTTGTTAAAGAAAATGATAATTTGTATAGAAAGATTTTTAGGATTTAAAAACAAATAATAATAATAATAGAATGAAAGTAAACTAAGATTTGAAGCATTTGGATTTACAACCAGGGAATAAGTGTTATCATCCTAATTAGATTCACTTATGTAACCGTGATAAATTGGTGGTGTGATTTAAAGATATGGATTAATGTAAATATGTTAATGTTTATAAAGATGAGCTGGCCCGATTTCTCGTCTATCCTGTTGCCGTAGTGACTTGATCCTATCAGGCTGAGTTTTACTGCTCAGATCAAAGCCCTAGTAATGTAGGTAAATCTTTTGTGACCTATTTGACATAAGATTTCTTAAAACATAACTTAATTTCAAAAACAGAGTTGACAGGTTCGTTCCTAACATACCATTAATTTTAGAAAACTGTAACAATTACTGAAGTTTCCGAACAAATAAAAGGGAACCCGCAAATGATCAGAAAGTTAAGTGATATGATTTCTAATAACCATTTCTAGTTCATTAGCCATGGATTTATAATGAAGACCGGTTTCGCAAATGAAAGTTAATCATACGGTTTGTCAACTTTGTATGACGATCACAACAACAGACCATAAATTTATAACTTCCCGTTCAAAAGTAGATGCTACCCATCAATTGTTTTTCCCAAGACCACCATGACATTAACATAATATTTATCACACCATTAGTCATCACAAATTACACAAGTTTCATCCGATTAGGATGATAAAAAGAGTTTAGCTCATAATGAGCTTGAACAAAAACAGATAACAAAAAAGATAGATATGTAATCATCGGTGAAATGGAACAATCAAACCGATAATCCATAATGGATGGTGTTTAGATGATTCCGAGCTTCTTGCAAATGTTGTATGCACCACCCGAGCCTCCAAATGATCTTGAAGTCTTGATTCCCGAGAGAATTCTGCAGAGTAACTTTCCCACCAAAGCTTGCCAAAAATGGTGAACTTAGGCTTCTATTTATAGGCTTTCCGGACTGTTTAAGCATGGCCACGTGCCTAAAAAGCACGGCCCCGTGCTAGTACAATGCTTGCGAAAGTTGATCGGCTCGTAACTGCAGGTTGTGTCGGGCACGACCCCATGCAAAATGGGGCATGGCCCCGTGTTGGTGGCGGGGCACGACCCCGTGCCTAAAAGGCACAACCCCGTGTCTACTTTTAGGGAACAATACTTTTTGTCCTGTTAGATGTCCGGACACGGGGGTGTGTTAATTTAGCACGGGGGTGTGTTTCTTGCAAAGCATGGGGCGTGCTTAAAGAGGCACGACCCCATGCTTGGACTACAAAGCTCTGGTTACTTCGATCTCTTGCTAAATATGTTCTTTTGTCCAACTTGCCCTTTTAAACACCTGGAAACACAATTTAAGACTTTTAAGTACATTTTCATCATTTTAAGGAAGATGTTAAGGAATAATTGATGTGCTTTTGATAGAATGTTTATGTATAATTTGGAGCACATCAATCATTTAATGAAAATAATATGGACATGGGTCTTAGACTGAGTAGACTTCACGGGTTATGTGTTTGGCGAGTTTAAGGTCTCGAGTTTAAGGATAATTGATGTGCTTTTAAGTACTTCGGGTTATGTATATATAAACGGATCAGCTTGAGCAGCTCTCATTTGCAACTCAACACTCTAGTTCTAGAGAGAGGGGTAGTAGAGAGAAAAGTAGAGAGAATTGAAGATTCAAGGCTCGGTTGATCTTGGATTGAAGATCGGTGTTCGTGGGCATCCAAACAACAAGAAAACACCAGAATCCAGGTAACAAACATCATTTAATCGTTCCTTTTTATGTAAACCCATATTCTAGGTCTGGGGTTTTTGAAAGTGGCAAATATTCACCCAAAACTCAAGTTTTTGTCTAAGAAAACATGTAAGAAGCTTAGATATAGCTTATTGGGTGATAAACCATGGTTTTGGATGAAAAATATTAAAGTTTTGAGTCAAAAATGGGTTGGTTCGTATTTTTCATCCCGTTCTGCAAAACTGGGTGTTCATCCAAAGAAATTAGGTATTTGTCCAGCGAGAAACAATGGATCTTCGTGAGAAACTATAGTTTCGCAGGTAGTTTCACAGACATGGTTTTCCAATAAAGTTGGGCGAAACTGGCAGCGAAGATGCAAGCGAAACTGCCAGCGAAACTAGTAGCAAAACTACTGGTGAAACTAGCAGCACGGCCCCAGCCAGGGGCATTGCCCCTTGGATCCCACTACCGGCTGCTGCCCCTAGGACCCCACTGTCGGGGGCTACCGCCCCCGAACCTCCGCTATCCCGCGTTGGGTCGCTTATGTCTTGTGATGCTTTATGCTTGATATGCATATGTTTATGTATGTGAATGTGCGATGCATGGTGCTTAAGATCATGTATGATTGATACTATGTCTGTTGATTATGTATGCTATGTATGTTATGTATGATATGTTTTCTTATGTTCCTTAATACGTATAATGACGTGACTTTACGTGGTGTGATATTGTTAATGAACGTAAAGTATTATCTTAATGAGGTGAAATATTTAGGATAATGAAGTGGAACATAATGAAGGAACGAATGAAAAGCCTTGCAAGCAAATGAAAGGAGGTTCACAACTCATTGAGAGTTGTTAGCTCAACTGTGTGTGTCTACGGCGTGCGATTTTTGTTAACCGATAAGGGCTCATACACACAGTAAGTGTTCAGTCTGGGTGACTACTCCAATACGTGCGATTTCCTAATTACTGTGTGTTATACATTATGCGATCTTGGCTAACCCATAAGAGTTCACATACACAGGGGGAGTCTGTCCTAGTGACCACTCCATACGTGCGATATGAGGTCCTTTTCGCTTAACCCTAGATGAATTGCTTGATGCTCTAGATGGGGGTTAAGCACATGACAGGACCTAGATAGAAGTGTAAGATAATAATGTACGAAAAGTGCGATAAGTACGAAATGTGCGAAACGTGCGAAATGTACGAAATGAACGATAATTAAGATAATAATGATTACCTTGATGTATGTACAATGTGTGATCACGGGCAATAGTAATGAAAATTTATTAACGAATGGAAGGTAATGCAATGTTTTTATAAAACTAGAACTCATTTAGCAACGCTGAATTTTTTATGCATTTTCCAGTTGGCAGGTGAGCATTGTTGAGGATGGCGCGGGGCAGCTACTTGGCATTTTTTTGATGGGATTCTTTTAAATAACGTTTTTGCATTGTAATACGAACGAACTATATTTTGTAATGAACGATGTATTATTTTGCAAAAGTGTTTATTTAAAGGAAATCAAATGTTTGTTTAAAGTGTTTCCACTGCATGATTTTAGTAAAGTTAATGTAATTAAAATTTTATGTGCGGTGATTGACCAGCTGTAAGTGTACCAGGAACGGGGCCTTACATGACGCATGCCCAAAGCATATCTTCTAGCATCTGAATCTTCAATTCTGAATGACCATCCATCTGTGGATGATAGGTTGTGCTAATCTGTAACCTCGTCCCCATCGCATAATGAAACTTCTTCCAATACATAGATGTAAACTGAGTGTTACGATAAAAAACAATAGACACCGGCACACCATGACAAGTTACAATCTCTTTGATGAATAGATCCACAACCTCTCGGATGAATACGTCTGGCGAATCGGTAGGAAGTGAGCACTCTTCATCAGACGATCAACTATCACCCATTTGGCATCAAAACCTTTTGTGATATGTGATAGCTTTGTTATAAAGTCCATGGTGATATCCTCCCACTTCCACTCCAGTATATCCAACAGTTGGATCTTCCCGTACGGCTTTTGATGCTCGGCCTTCACTTGCAAACAAGTAGGCATTTACTCACATAGTCCACCATATTGTGCTTCATACCCGACCACCGGTAATCCTTCTTCATCTGTTGATACACCTTTGTTGCACTAGGATGAATAATGTATCGAGTCTTATGAGCTTCATGAATAATCTTCCCACGTAGATCCCCATAATAAGGAATCCACATCCGTTTGAATCGGGTTCTAACACCATGAGTGTTTTCACCTAACTTCGCAACTAGATCTCTCATCCTTTCATAGTTAAGATGATTTTCTTTCAACACCTCATCTTGAAACTCCTTGACGTGCTTCATAATATCAGAGGTCATGGCCAACTAATAAGCTTTCACCCAAATCGGCTCGGGTCTCTCTTTTCGGCTAAGGGAATCCGCCACTATGTTTGTCTTGCCCGGATGATAATGGATCACACAATCATACCCCTTTATGAGCTCCAACCATTGCCTCTGCCTCATATTCAAATCCTTCTGCTCCAATAAATACTTCAAGCTCTTGTAGTCTGTGAAGATTGTGCACCTTGTCTCGTATAGGTAGTGCCTCCAGATCTTTAACGTGAAGACCATAGCTGCTGGCACTAAGTCATGAGTAGGTTAATTACCTCATGAACTTTCAATTTTCGGGATGCGAAAGTTTTAACCTTTTATTCCAGCATAAACAAGCAACCCAACCCCGAGTATCAAGCATCTGAATAAACCACCAAATATTTGCTTCGTATGGTTAATGACAAGACATGAGCCCCAGTCAACCTTTCTTTAACTTCTCAAAAGCCTTCTCTTGCTCTTCAACCCATATAAACTTCACATCTTTATGGGTAAGCTAAGTGAGCGGAGAAGCTATCTCACAAAAGTCTTGAATGAATCTCCTATAATAGCCCGCCCACCCAAGAAACTACGAATCTCGAACGTCGTCTTTGAAGACTTCCATTGCATCACCGCCTCCACCTTCGCCGGGTCCACCATTATCCCCTCGGGATTCACTACATGACACAAGAACTAAACATCATGCAACCAGAATACGCACTTGGAGTCTCTAGCATACAAACTCTCCTTCCTCAATGTCTCCATACTTCCCGAATGTGATCAGCATGCTTTGCCTCGCTATTCGAATAAATCAGGATATCATCAACAAACATAATCACTGATTTATCCAATATCGTCCGACACACTCCATTCATCATGTCCATAAAAGCAGCTAGCACGTTAGTTAAACCGAAGGACATAACCAAAGGACATATGAGAATGTAGTAGGATGAATGTACATGGTTATGAATGTAGGTTTACGTTAAAAAGTTTATGGATTACATGTTGGACATGGCATTTTTTGAGTTGGATATGAAGAGACGTGAATTTAACTAGACTATGATGCCCACATTTGGTTTTTCTCAAAATGCTGCTTTATTGTCATCCGCTGCAAACTCTCAATTCCAAAATTCAATTCAGGGAGGGATTAATACAAGTACTTTCACGGGTGGAAACAATAGTGTTGGAAGAGATCTAGGTAATTCTAAGACCAATGTTGAAACTTCAATTCCATGAGAAATAATGGCTCTTTTTGGAATGTTTATTTAAAGCTATGATGCACTCTTAGACGGAGAATTGAATGGGAAAGGAATGACTATGGAAGACATGTATCAGGTGGATCCTCATGATCTTGAAGAAACTGATATCCAATGGCAGATGGCTATGTTGACCCTTAGAGCTCGAAGATTTATGGAAAGAACTCGACGAAAGAACTTTGGTAGTCAAACATCTAATTCAAAAATGATATTTGATAAGTCCATATTGAGATGCTTTAATTTTAAACAATTGGGACACTTCAAACGTGAATATCCATTACCAATTGTCACCGATCCTAGTAATTCTGGAGTCCCAAAACTAATAGCTGAGAAAGAGAAGGAAGATGTGAATCACAAAAAGGAGACTGCTTTGATTTCTAAACAAGAACTGAGATAAATCATGCTTTAGTTGCTGAGTTTGTTGAAAGAGTAAGAAGGAAGATGGTAAAGATGGATTTGATCTTTTCAAGGAATTCAAAAGAGAAGATATGTCATCTGTAAATGAGAAAGAAGAAAAAGATGCTGGAATTGGGGAAGATAAAACAACAAGTTTAAGTGAGAAGGAAGTTCATGCACTGGGCAAAGAAAGGATATGATGATGTGGAGGAAAAGTAGTCAAGTACTCCAGTATGCCAATGTGACAAAGCCTTAGTTGCTGAAAGGATGGTAATGGGACTTCCATATGAGGTAATACATGATATGTGCTCATCTGCTTGTAAAATTAGAGTGTTTAAGATTTATAAAGCTAATCGTCTTTTAATTGATAACAAAAAGAATTTAAAGAGCATTAATGATGAACTTAAAATCAATGAATCAAAATATTTTGTTAAATTAAATGAGGCTTTAAAAGAAAATGATCACTTAAAACGAATCGTTTTGGAAAGAAATGTCGAGATGAGCACTTTGACCGAAAGGTTTGCCCTTGATGAATTTGAACCAAGCAAACTTCAGTCAAAGTTAGACAAATGAACTATATCAGGGATGAAACATGATGATCTATTTAAATCTCAACGGGGAGCGATGATTAAAAGATGATTGGGTTATGAAAATGTTAAGGTTTATCCTCCGCCTAGTACATACTGTTATTCTCCTATGCATGCTCCTCATCCTTCTAATGATTTAATCAAAACAGATACTGATAATATGTTTGCGGGTTTAGATGGGATTAACTCTAAGCACGTTCGTGAAGACTACGACTATGGACCAACTAGTGGGCTTGGATGCACTAGTATTTGTACACCTGATTGTCAGCAATCTGTTGTAGATCACAAGTCTAGTTTAAATTCTGTTTTTGTCTCTATTTTACCTGTAACATACTCTGTTGTCTCATGTTCTCATGATAGTTCTATTACATCTTGTAATTCTGTTCATGGTTGTGATATCTTTTGTTCTCGTAATGATTATGATGCAATTGATCTTTCTTCAAAACCTACTGAGCAAATTAAAACTAATTGTTTTGAAAAGTTCTTTTCTCACCCTATTCCATCTTTCACTCCATTAAATATGACTTTATTTGATGAACAAATTACTTCTTCATCTGACACCAGTACCGGTGGAACTAGTTCTACTGGCACGTCGGATGAATCTTCATCTATTTTGGTAAATAATAGTTCTTGTTTAAATAAACATCAAACTCATGGCTTGTATGAGTCATTTAGTGACATTGATTCTAGTTTATCTGAATATGATAAGGAAATTATCTTCCATCCTATGTTTACCTCATCACATCACAGAACTAGACTCAAACCTCATTACTTCAGGTGCGGTCAAGATGACCATCTTGTCAAGAATGTCCTACTTTGATTCATGGTCCTTCTAATAGGAACTGCTTTGGAAATAAATTAACAAAATAGTCAATAATTTCTTCTGTAAAAAATCTATTTCATCAAAAGATAAAGTTGTTCAATCTTGGTTTCCTATTACACTTGGTTAACTGTATTTTTCGTTCTTTTTAGGAGTCATCCACTAAGATTGTAGACAGCTTGTGGCATGTAGATAGTGGGTGTTCCAAGCATATGACTGGGCTCAAGGATTTGCTAACGAATTATCGGATTATTAATGGAGGATATGTTGCTTTTGCTCGTGACAAAAAAGGTGGAAAAATGATTGGACAAGGAGAAGTTACCAATGGTTCTCTAACTTTGGAAAAAGCCAACTATGTTCCTGAGCTGGCATTCAATCTTCTAAGTGTTTCTCAAATCTACGATAAGACATTCCCGTTCTGTTTAAATCTGATGAATGTCTACTTTTAAAATCAGAGATTGATATTCCGGACGATTTGATTCTTATGCGTGGTCCAAGAAAACATGATACATATCTTCTTGATATGAATTCAAGCGAGTCAAAGGCTATTGCAACTTGTCTTCTTTCTAAAGCTTCAAATTTTGAGTCTCTCTTATGGCATCGTTGATTAGGCCATGTTAATTTTACAATAATTAACAAATTAGAACAGAACAATCTCATTAGAGGACTCCCTTCAAATGATTTTTCTGTTAACGAAAAATATATGGCTTGTGCCAAGGGAAAATAACACAAGAAACCTTATAAGCCCAAACTTATAAATAGCATATCTTGTCCTCTCAAGCTGTTACATACCGATTTGTTTGGCCCAATAGTGTTAAATCTATTGCTAAAAAATCATTTTGTCTTGTTGTTATAGATGATTTCTTCAGATATTCATGGGTGAGGTTTCTTGCTTACAAAGGCGAGGTTGCTGAGGAATTGCAGAAATTAATTCTTTCTATCGAAACTATCAGCAAAAGAAAGGTTATGGGTCTGAGAAGTGATAACCGCACTGAATTCAAAAATCATATTCTTGATTCATTTTGTGCTCAAAGGGGATCGCGAGACAATTTAGTGCTGCAAGAACTCCTCAGCAGAATGGTATTGCAGAACGAAGGAATCGCATTCTCATTGAGGTTGCTCGTACAATGCTGATAGAATCTTCATTACCCATTATTTTTTGGGCTGAAGCTGTAAACTGTGCTTCATATGTTCTAAACCTAGTGTTGATTGTGAAAGATAAAATGAAGACTCCATATGAACTTTTTCATAAGAGGAAACCTCAAATCGATTTCTTTCTGCCATTTGGTTGCTCTTGCACTCTTATGAATACTCAATCTCAAAAGACTAAGTATGGTGTCGTATCTGATGAGTGTTACTTTGTTGGTTACTCTTCTTCTCAAAAGGCTTATCGGGTTTACAACAAAAGAACACGTATTGTTCAAGAGTCCTTCTATGTTGATTGGCAGGAATCAAACTCTTCTGAAGTTCGATGTGAACCAGCATGGTTCTGTGACTCCGATACTGTGTTTAATTTGTTCAATCTTCCAGTTTTCGATGATGATGCGTCCACTCCAAATGCCAAATCGATATTATTTTAGCTGATGTTCAATCACCTACATCAACATCTTCTTAAAATGCTGGGTCAGTAAATGAAACTATTTCTACTGATGTTAGTTCATCTTCTCCAATGCTTGATCCAGCATCAACATCTAACTCTTCTTCACCTACATATTCTCCATTACCTGACCTTGCATCGACACCTGATTCTCCCTCATCTAATCTTTCACCATCTATGGGTGAAATTTCTCCAAGCATCTTTCCCTCTGCCATAGACTACAAAACCTTGAAAGATCATCCTCTTGATAACATTATTGGATCTATCACTCATGGTGTTCGAACATTGGAGTCAATCTGGTTTGATTAATATTTTCCTCTTCGCGTGCTTCATTTCTTAAACTGTCCCAAAAAATGTACATGCTTCTCTACTGGATCCATGTTGGGTGGAGTCAATGCAATTGGAGCTTCAACAATTCAGAAAACTTAAAGTTTGGACATTGGTTGACTTACCTCCTAACAAATGCCCAATTGGTACAAAATGGGTGTTCAAGAACAAACCGGATGATCGTGGTGTAGTGGTGCGTAACAAGTCTAGACTCGTTGTGCAAGGTTTTGCTCAAGAAGCAATTAGAATTTTTCTCGCTCATGCTGGGTAACAAGGATTGACTATATTCATGTCTTTGCTCCAGTCGCTCGTCTTGAAGCAATTAGAAATTTTCTCGCTCATGCTATGCATAAACAGTTCAAGGTCTATCAGATGGATGTGAAGTGTGCTTTTCTCTAGAGAGACATTGAGGAGGACATATATGTGTGTCAACCACCAGGTTTTGAGGATCCTGACTTTCCCGATAAGTCTTTAAGCTTGACTAATCTCTGTATGGTCTTTATCAAGCACCTAGGATCTGGTATGAGACCCTCACACAGTATCTTCTAAGAAATGGTTTCTCTCGTGGTAACATCGTTATGACTCTGTTCAAAAGGAGTGAATGGTGAAATGCTTTTGTCCAAGTTTATGTTGATGATATTATTTTTTGATCTACCAATTCTCTTTTATGTAGAGAGTTTGAAGAGGCGATGCGCCAAAGATTTGAAATGAGTATGATGGGAGAAATGTGTTTCTTTCTTGGATTACAAGTTGAACAACAGCAAGAAGGAATTCTTATTCACCACGAGAAGTATATTAAAGATATCTTAAAGAAATTCAAGATGGTTGATGCCTCTCGTGAGATGACTCCATTTACTGCTCAGACTTGTCTCACTCCTGATGAGAACGGGAAATTAGTTGATCCTCATCTTTATAGATCCATGATTGGTTCCCTCGTGTATCTTACAGCAAGTCGTCCTGATATTACTTTTGCTATTGGATATTGTGCTCGATATCAGTCGGGCCCAAAAGAATCTCATGAAAAGCTATCAAGAGAATATTTCGTTATCTCAAAGGATCATCCCGTTTAGTTTTATGGTATCCATATGTAGGGAATTTTGATTTACATGCTTATTCTGATAGTGATTCCAATGGTTGCAGGTTAAACAGAAAATAGGTGTCCGGAGGGTGTCAATATTTGGGAAATTGTTTGGTGTACTGACTGAGCAAGAAACAAACCATTGTCTCTCTTTCTACCAGAGAAGCAGAATACATTGTTGCCTCTAGCTGCTATTCTCAAGTTCTTTGGATACAACACCAAATGATTGACTACAGAATTAATTTTCTCCACACGCCATTATTTTGCGACAACGAAGCAGCCATTGGGATTGCAAAAAATCCTATTCACCATTCCCGAACCAAGCACATCGAGACACGAATTCATGCAATTCGTGATGCTCAAGAAAAGGGTTTCATTGATATTATACCCATTGATATAAAATATCAAAAAGCTCATCTTTTCACAAAAACCTTTGATAACCCCGCTTTTATGAATTGATCTTTATGCTCGGGTTCATATCCTTTTAAACATTCTTTCCATTCATTAATATATTTTAATATATATATATATATATATATATATATTTATAAAACAAATAATAATAATAATAATTAATTTTAATAATTGAAATAAATTTTAAATCCTTTGAAATAAAATTTAGGGGGAGGGTATATGTAAATAAAATTAAAAATGAAAAGAGAACTAGGAACTTGATTTGAGATGATTGAGAAATGATTGTATATCTTCTTGAAATACTTGTTTTTGCATGACTTGCACTTTTAAAATGAGAAATGATAGTAACTGATGTTGTTATGTGATTCAGATCTTGTTTTTAAGTGAAAACTATAGAAAAACCAATATATTCTTTAATGATATACTTGGTAGACTCGGCCTAAACAATAAAGTAGACAGTAGCATGATGATTTAAATTAAAATATATGTTTAAGGATGTCTGGATTTACGCAATCATTTTGGCCTGCATAAAAACTGAGTCCCGGCAAAAATTGGATTAAGAATTGTTCTTTCACCCACTATGATCATATAAGTCATATCTTTGAGTCATGTTTGGTGTAATTATATGTCTTGTGTTTGTGCTAATCTCCTCTGCTGTACGGTAGTACTGACCTGGAGTGATGATCTCCTATGCTATATGGAAGTACTGACCTGGAGCTCTCATCGGCACATGATTAAATGGTCATCTCCTTGTTATACGTGAGTATAGACCTGGAGCTCTCATCATTTTAATCTAAGTTGTGTCAAATCATCTAAATGATGAATCCATCACAGAAGGCAATGTTCTGTTGATAATCACTTAAACACTCATGCACAAGCCTTGTTCTATAAAGATCATAACAAAATTCAAGAAATCCTGAGGTTGGGTGAGGGTTTTTGCCAAATGATTGTGGGGTCCTAACATTCTAACGCATCTAATCGAACCTTAACAATCATATGTTCTTTGTTGTAAAAGATAAGGCATGGGTTTAAGTGGATAAACATATAAGCAATCATTATTGATCTCTTTAAGAATTTCAAAATTCATTCAAAGACTGTGATTAGATTCAGTTTTCAGTATGATCTCATTGCTTGTCGATGATTAAGTTCATCTTTGTGCTAAGTATATCTTGAGGATGTGATCTCATGACCGATTCAGCTCTCGGTTTATAATATATATATATATTATATATATATATATATATATATATATATATATATATATATAATAAGGGGGGCAAAACTACTCTTTCGCTCCTTATTTCGCTGGACGAAATAGAAATTTCGCTCAACTTGCTCATCATTTTTTTCTTTAAATCCATTGGGTGAAAATGTAATTTCGTCGGGCGAAATTGTAAATTCGTCCGGGCGAATCTATAGTTTCGTCGTAGGCAAAACTATTTGCTATATATGTCATTTTGCGAAATTATTCTCTCATTTTCGCACAATCGACCTGTGTTGTCTTTTAGGATTTACCCGTGACTTTTTTGGCGATTTTGCATACTTGTGCGGTTTGTACTGATTAAGTGTTGATTCATGTTCGCCTGTGAGTTTCGTTCATTGAATGATCTTCTAATCATGTGAATACTAACTCTTTTCATGACCAATGTATTTTGACTCTACGGTGTCTTCGCTGTTCATCCAGCGAAACTACTGATAATCCTGCGGAACTGAACTAAAGTTCTTCACTTTTCAGCGAAACTGTGAGGTTATGCTGTCCGTGCGAATCTAACAGTTTCGCTGACCTATTTTCAGTTTCGCCGGATTTGAACAAAAGTTTGTACAGTTTCCCCAATTCGAAACTATCTTTATTGGGCAACAAAATTGATATGTTTTAGTTAGCGAAACTATGTTTTCGCTTGCCGAAACTGTCAGCGAATCTATTTTTAGTAATTTTCACCTGGTCTAAACTATTTATTTGGTCAGCGAAACTGATATGTTTCAGTTAGCGAAACAAGTTTTTCGCGTGCCGAAATTGTCTGAAATATTTTTTAGTTATTACTCTTTTCTCTTCCTAACTCCTTAATTTCTTATTCATTTTATCTGATCTCTTCTTCAAGATATCATGGCTAATCTATAGTTCGACGAGCGAAACAACATTATAGCTATTCTGGATGATTCACATCCAAAAGCTGTTGGATTCAGAGATTGTATCAGATGGCTACAAAGATCACCCATAGCCCATGCCATATCTCATATGACTACCATTTATGATCTTCATATGAGAGACTTCTGGCGATCTGTAGAGTATGATACTCGAGGAAATTCACAGAGGATTACTGCTAAGGTCATTAATGAAGAAGTGACCATCACTGCCCAGACTATCTCTAGGATACTGAGACTAGACGAGGATTCTGGAGATGAAGTCACCATGACAGATTCCGAGGTGTTCCAGGCCATCAGAAGTATGGGATATGAGGGACCAGCTTTTGGTTCACGCAAGGAGATAAAGAAGTCATTTCTGTCAAAGGAGTGGAGATATATTGCTCATATTTTTATCATGTGTCTTGATCACCGTAAAGGGGCATCAGACGGTTTAAACATTGATTGGGTGAAGGCAATGGTGTTATGTTGTAAAGGTGAAAAGGCAAACATTGCAAAACTGATTTTTGCTTGCGTGGCTGAGAACGTGACGGCCTTGAAGAAAGACAAATGGCTGTTGTATCCCCATTTTCTTCAGATGATATTTGATGATCTTATACCCAATATACCAAAACATGGAGAGATAAAGAGGCTAGTACAAATGAATCCTCGCATATTTGCTGATTGCTGTGCCATTCCCCACCATTTCAGTGGAAAGATAACTGTGAAATCGGTTTTTCGCCGAATCGATAAACATCCGAGCATGTTCTTGACGGAAGGATAAACAACAGCACAAACCAAAAAGTCAAATAATAATACGAACTATAATTGAATGGGTTCATTGATAAAACCTAACGATTACAAGTTCGTTACAACATAAGAATCAAGACTCTTGGCAAGGGGAGATCGAGCATGATCTCTCCTCTCATCCGGTAGCCCTAGGCTCCCGGGCAGACTCCTATCTCGACCCTTAACTAGTATATATAGGCCTCGGCCCATATTAGATGCGACTGGGCCCATTCGTGCGAGTGGACCATGCGTATGGTCCAATCGTACGACTGGACCATGCGTATGGTTCAATCGTACGACTGGACCATTCTTATTGTTCAGTCTTACGAATGTCCCAATCGCATCTCTCAGTCGCACGGCTGGTCCATTAGCATGGCTCAGTCGTACGACTGAGTCTCATTCGCATATGCTCCTGCGAATGACCCAGTTACATGTGTTTACAAAATATCAGGTGTATAACATTAAGCCTAGACTATTCGACAAGCGACGGACACACAATATATGACTATATATGCTCCAACAATAACCCACCTTTGGGAAAATATGTATCCTCCTGAACGCTAGAACTATATTAAATGGGTCGATGAATCTGAAAATACAAGGGCTGAAGAAACTACAGTACAGCAAACTGAAGACACAATGAAAAGAAAGAGATATGCCAAAGAAAAAGACTACAACTTCAAGGAAGATATTGCTGAACAAGCTGAAGAAATAATAATTGAAAAAGAAAGAAGGTCGAAGAAGAAAGCCAATATTGCTGAACTTGAAAGACGATCCAAACATAGACATGAAGGATTCACGGAAATAGGAGAGGAAAGAGGAAATCTGGATGAAGATATCATTCGAAATCTGAATTCTTCTCTGGCAAATGAACTGAGTTGATCAACACCAAACTCACAAACCAAGAAATCAAAGAAAAGAAAAAGGATGAAGTAATAGAAGGTATGCAAAATATGCTTGTTGATCAAAACCGATTACTGAAAAAGTTATTAGAAGAGATTAACCTTTTGAAAGTTGCAGCCGGCCTGCGAGATCAACTAACTTAATCTGAGTTAGATTATCCGACTGACACAACAAAGTACCCATTTTTGAATATGGGTACTTCATCCAAGGCAGGAGAGGGCACATTTGGTGTAGCAAACACTCATGTTGGAGATTGTGAAGCTAGAGGAGAGGATGTTGGAAGGGAAAATGAGTAGGATATTACACAAGCCGGATTTGTTAATATGCATTTTGTCTTTGAGAAGGATTTAGTCGGTGAAGAATTAATAATTACGAAAACTACTAAAGAAGCTTCTGAGAAAGGAAAGGGATTAGCTGATGACGAAGAGGATGATGAACAACTTGTAGACTATGATTCAGAACCTTAGTTCTATGAAGTT
Source organism: Flaveria trinervia (assembly GCA_025506515.1). NCBI lineage: Eukaryota > Viridiplantae > Streptophyta > Magnoliopsida > Asterales > Asteraceae > Flaveria > Flaveria trinervia. Next base: position 29,685,196 of record CM046456.1, read on the forward strand.
GATGAGCGACCATTAATCTACATATCTAAGAAGGGAGAGGATGCAGCAGACGTGTTTGGGATGGATAAAGATGACTGGTTTATAAAAGAGAAGGAGCCAGAAGAAATCACTCCTCTTTTCCAACATATGAAGGGGCTGAGTAGGAAGGAGGCTGACAAGAAAATTATAAGCTGGTGCTATAACTCCGGCCTAAAGATGTTCATGATAAATAGAAGGGGAGGTAGTATCAGTTACTTGCACAAGAGGAAGGCTTTTAAGACCTTCCCTAAATGGGATTTAAGGCGATTGGCAGCTCTACAACTTCTTAATGCACATGTGAGTGAAAGAGCCACTCTTCTAGAAAAAGAGATAAAAAACAGGCTTAATGATAACTTTGAGTCGTTTGGGTATATGAAGGTAGAAAGGAGAAGGTCAAAGAAAGATAAAGATTGGGAAATAGGAAAGGGAAGAATTGTTGTAAGGGTTAAACCACCAAAGACAGTAAACAGGGTGAGATTGGTTGATCCCCTTCCCCGAGAATTACAGGAGTTCTGGAAATGGTTTTATGATAACAACACTGGAGAAGCTGTGATTAGGGTGAAAAATGGCAAAGAGTTTAAGGTTTTTGATCCTATGGAATTGTTCAGTTTTTGTGATAAAGATATATTGGTGTTATGTGAGAATCACATAAAGGCTGGAGCTGGAGAAGAGACTCGGAATGAAGCTAGTCTGTTTATGAATGTTGCCAACAGGATTAGGGGAGTGAGATCTAAAGTGAAGAAGTTAGCAGAAAGGGTAAGGGATCAAGATGACCTTCACATGGATATTCAAGATTTGACAAAGCAATTTGAGAGACCTAGTGCTCATCCTAAGGGAGCTAGTGAAGCAGAAGAGACCATGGAGAATCATGTGCTGAAGCTTCTGAGGAAGTAACTGCATGAGGTAACGAAGACAAGTCAAATACTGCAGAGGAAACCGGAGCTAACAAGATAAATCAAGAAGATTGAAGACGGTGTGTTCCACCCTAGGGGGAGTATTGAAGATCATGTATAGGTTGGACTCACCTTTAGTTTAGATTGTTTACTTTACTTGTAATAGGACTCTTGTTAGTTTCCTATTGTATTTACTTAGTTTTTTGTATGTTAGTAGTCTAGCGAAACTGTGAGCGAAACTATAAGTTTGCTCACAGTTTGTTGTTTTGTTTCCCTGGCGAATTTAATTTTCTGCCGGGCGAATCTATAGTTTCTGCAGGACAATTTCGATGACAGCGAAACTGTCTATGAAACTAAGACTGCTATATATACTCATGTTAATTTTCGTTGTTAGGTAAGCTTGCAAAACCCTAATCATGAATCGTTGTGGCAAGCTACCTTTTCAAAGCAGTTATTTTATAGAAATATCATTGTGCTTTTTGTTATTGATTGCAATGATCATTATCTTATCTTGAATGAGTTATTATTTTGTTCAACCCTCTCTATTATCATTTTTATCATGTTTGTTGGATATTGAACGATTCTTTATATTTTTTGCATTGTAATTCGATCAAATGGACCAACATTGTGTCTTAACAAGTACACATAACCATATCCACTATAGTCGTCGGTAAAGGTAATGAAGTGTCTTTCATGGTACCTAGTCATTGTCTTAAAAGGACCACATACATCCGAATGTATGATGCCTAATAAATCTTTTGCCCTTTCGGATTTGCCACTAAAAGGTGCCTTAGTCATTTTACCTTGTAAACAAGATTCACATACATCAAATGAATCATATTCAGTTGCTTTTAAAAGACCATTATTTTGAAGTGTTTGTATGCTCTTCTTGTTTATATGACCAAGACGGCAATGCCAAAGATAGGTATCACTCAAATCCAATTTGAGTTTCTTAGTGGTGGTTTAGTACAATGACCTATCATATAATGTGTTTTCACGAACCAATTCACAAATACCATTAATAGTAATAGCTTTAAAATAAAATATGCCATTTAAAGAAACATGAATTCATTTTCAATAAATGTCAAAACATAATCATATTGTCTTAATTGGGCAACTGAAATAATGTTCCAAGTCAAACTAGGAGCATACAAGTTGAAATTTGTCCCATTCCCCATGTAGAGGCTAACATTCCCTTTCTTGAAGTCCTTACATCTGGTGAACCCATGCAATAAGTTGCAAATGTGACTTCCACATCCGGTATCCAATACCCATGTGTTAGAGGATATTAAATTTAGATCAATATGAATCATGAAAATTATACCAGAGGTTTGCCCGACACCCTTCTTAGCCTGCAACTCTTTGAGATGGACTAGACAATTTCTTGCCCAATGTCAAATCTACCCACATTTAAAGCATTGGTCATTCGAAGCAACCTATTTGTTAGGATCAGCTATCTACGTTTGATTGATTAGAGAGTATAGCAGCAGAAATCAACCAATGAATTAGCTAATTCACAAGAACACAAAATATATTCAAGATAAGAACAAACGGTTATAGACAGAGAGAATTCTGCAAATATATTTCATTCAATATTTGCTTTCGTGGTAACAGAATGTCACACGTACAATTAGGTCAACATCTCTTATATAGGAGATGTGACATCTGCTGATGTCACTTGATAGTGACATCTAACAGAATTTATTCAAACTACTGATAGTTAACACAACTACTGCAGATGTCAAACAGCTGACATCTTCTTACAAAAATGCTAAGTGTTAACTATTATTACAACTATTGAAAAGAAACTACTGAAACTACAGCGACTGAAGAACATGCTCTTCAGTCGTTTTACAAATACTGAAACAAAAAGAAAACAACTGAAAGGAAACCGTCACAACAACTGAAGAATGCCTCTTCAGCTGTTGTAACAAACTCTGAAAGCTTCAGTACTTGTACTTGAACTTCAGCTGTTGTCATCAGCTAGTGTCTTCAGTCTTTGTACTTCAGTTGTTGATCTTCAGTACTTTGTTCTTCAGCTCTTGATCTTCAGACTTTGGTCTTCAGCTGTTGAAGTCTTCAGTACTTTAGTCTTCAGCTGTTGAAGTCTTCAGTACTTTAGTCTTCAGCTGTTGATCTTCAGTCTTTGGTCTTCTGCTTTTAAAGTCTTCAGTACTTTAGTTCTTCAGCTGTTTAAATCTTCAGACTTTGTTAAATAGCTGATCAAGTCTTCAGCAGTTGTTATGATGTCTGTGGGACTTAGAGGTTTTTCTTATCAGGCTCATTAGTTCTTTTGGTCCAACACTTTTGCTTCTTCTCTGCTGCTTTTGGTGGTGGCGCTCCTACCACTCCCTTTCTCTTTTACCTAATGTGCCACTTACCCTTGGCAACATGTGCCTTAGGTGCGGGGTATGGCCTCTTCTTGTTCCAACCTTCATTTATGGTAAGAACACGTAAAACCCTTTTACCCATGCCCACCTCGGCAGTTTTGAGCATAGAGTGAAGCTCACTTATATTCTTGTCCCACCCGTTCATGTTATAATTCATGACAAAGTTGTGAAACCTTTTTGACATAGAGTTAAGGATCAAATCCGTAGCCAACTCTTTTGAGACGGGACAATTCAGCCTCTCGAGGTGGTCTATGTGGCGTTTCATCTTAGTACATACGACACGCTTGTAGTGCTCGAACCATTTCGAAGCGCTCTACCCTTGCTTGTTGTTGGAACGTTTCCTTCAACTGGGTTATCACGTCGTATGCTCCATGATGTTCATACTCCTTTTGGAGGTCTGGAGTCATACTTGCCAACATGAGGCAAGACACTTGGACCGAGTCGTTAGTGTATTTTACCCAATTATTGTAGGCCTCTTCATTCTTCTTATTAGGTTGATAAGGAATCACATCATCTAAAATATATGATCGTTTCTCTTGCTTTAGAACAATTCTCAACTTTCGAAACCAATCAATAAAGTTGTTATGGTTTAGACGCTCCTTTTGGAGAATGGTCCTTAGTCATACTGAGTGAGCGGACATGATTTCATTATTTTTCATTGTTGTTGTTGGCCATCTACAAAATATAACAAAGTTCAATTTTAGTACTTTTGATATTGTTTATATTTTAATAATTAAAACCCCTTTTAAGTGTCTTACACAATTTTAAAATTCTAGAATCCAACATTACATTTAAATAGCGGTTAGGTGACCTTTATCCCATTATTTAAATTAACAAGGTAGTCAACATTTTGACAATTGCAACCCTTTGCAACTTCTAGGGTATGGAATCGACTTTAAAACATCATATGTATAGTCGGCATGTTTATCGATCAACACTTTGTAAACCATATTGTAGGTGATCCGTTTAACATGGTTTGCAAATCAAGTTACCCTACTTGCACACACATGTGAGTTTTCCAACATAAGTGGTTAGGTGACCTTTATCCCACAAATATGGTATCCCTACCTTAAATCACAAGTTCCCTCAAAATGGTTAGGTGACCTTTATCCCATAAGAGTTTCCAAGTGACTTAAGTGTTGTGCAAAAGGATGGTGTTAACCTTGTTTATAAAAGAAAATTTAAGTTTCCAAAATCTTGGTTAAGAAAACTCGATGTACCTTATCTTTCCATGCTTTCAAATAGAAGGTACACTATGGTTCACTTTTAGTAAAACCCCTTTTATTAAAATCATTAATCCTTTTAATAACCTTTTATTAACCACTTAATGACAAAGAATCATCAATTTTTAGCTTCTTAGGTTTGTTAATGAGTTTGTTATGCATATCAAAATATCAACCAACAATCATACGACAAACATCCAAACAAGCATAATCATACAAACATAAGTGCATAACCATAGCCACTAAGTTGACCACATTTATTTTCCATCACAAGTGTTGTCATAAGGTCTTTCCTAAGGGAAATGATACAACAAAATGTGTCCATGAACTCCCACTTAAATCCTCATCCAAATGCTTCAAGTGTCCATGTAATTTGTGTCCTTCTTTGGGTCTTCATCTTGTTCATCTTTTTACAAAATCATATCTTAATACAGTTTTTCTAATAAAATAAATATACCTAATCTATTTATTAGATAACCAAATGAATAAATAAATTAAAACCCAAAATACAAACACAAATATTACAATCCTTTCAAGAAACAAAACCAACATGACAACCCACAATCAACCAAACCAAAACAAATAAGGTCAAGGCTATGTCATGCACCAAAATATAAAACATATTCAACCTCCAAGAACAACAATGAACCCATTATTATAACCTTAAAATTCTGGCCAGCATGAACCAAAACTTTAGGGTTTTGTCTGAACAACACAATCAACCATTTGATGTTAACTTTCAAGGTTTATACTAAAGCATGTAAGATTAAACCTTGAAACATAAGGGATTCATACATCCACAACAAAACAGCCCCTAAGGGTTGAAAAAGTCCATAAAAACTAACTTTTCAAGAAATTTTGAAGCACATGTTCCACATATCCGGCTCTAGATGCCAATGTTGGGTTTTGTAACATGTAAATCAAAGCTAGTTTAACCATTTAAACTATAAAAACGCAGCGGAAAGTAGGGTTTAAAGTGAGGTTACCAATACGAAATATTTACCATTTTAAACCTTAAACAAAACCCAAGAACATGGATCAATAATTTATGTGAAATTGTATGCTATCATAACCAAAATAGCAACCATAGGTGTAAATGAAACAACCTTTCAAGCAAAAGATGTTGTAGATGGATGAGATGAAGATGATGTGTTCTTGTATGTCTAGCCTTCAAAAGAGTAGACCTCATGCTTGTATACCCACAAGCCTTAGCAAACACCTAACTTGTTACGTAGTAGAGCACCAAGACCAACTCCCTTTTGAACAATCTGAATCAGCCAAGAAGTTCTTGAAGAGCAGCCAAGAAATCCGAAATTCCAGCTCCTTTTTCGTCTTGAATCCAAAACTTTTTAGGTCCTTTCAGGGAGTGTCTTACTTTGTGTGTGTAAGAGAAAGTTTGGGTTACGAAGAGTGTAAGTATGTCTAATGTCTTGCAAAGACCAAGACTAAAAGTGGTTAACCCCATTTTGAAACAATTATAAAATTTTACTGTTTCAACCCTTAGTTTATAAAATTAAAACCTATTTTGATTTTATAACACTAACACACTTTTATTTGTTATTATTTAACCAACTTAATAATGAAGCAAATAATTTATCATGAACAAATTATCCATATAATATTGTTCTATCACAAAAGAAATGTTTTAGAAAACCCATTTTCTAAATAGGTATCATTATTTATTTTTATGATCTCAAAAACAATAAATATGTATTGGTGTTTGTATAGCTTGTTATTGGGTATGACCCGACATGGATCATAAGTACTAACCACATTAATCTTGTATGTGTCTTGGGCATATAAGATACAATAATCTGATCGTTTTCTACTAAATCTTAACGTTTCATTAATCGTTAGATCGATCCAGTTTACATTCTCACCGATTGGATCGCCAATCGAATAGGATTCCGCACCATTTGATTCGGTTTCACGCATAATCAGTTAGTACTCCGTATGTACACGGTCCCCTAACATGATGTCTGGAAAGGACATCTTGCTTGTTCAACTCTATGTTGATGACATCATATTGGTTCTTCAAATGATCAAATGTATAAGACTTTGAAAGCATCATGAAGAAGAAGTTTGAGATGAGTTTCATTGGAAAAAAGAGTTTTTCCTTGGAATTCCGGTGAAGCAATTGAAGGAAGAGTTTTTCATCAATAAATCCAAGTATGTCCTGATTTATCTCCTAACAAGTAGACCTGATATCATGTTTGCAACATGCATTTGTGCAAGATATCAGGCTACTTCAAAGATGTCTCACCTAGCAGTTGCCAAGAGAATGCTCAGATACTTCAAAGGAGCACTTAAATTAGGTCTCTGGTATCCAAAGAACAATAATTTTAATCTCTATGGATACTCTAACAGTGACTATGGTGGCTGGAACATTGACAAGAAATCAACATCAGCTGGATGTCAATTTCTTGGTGGAAGGATCATCTCATGGCAATGCAAGAAACAATCTTGTGTCTTAACATCAACTGCTGAAGCTAAATACATTGTTGCTGCAAGTTCCTATGCTCAGTTACTGTGGATTCAAAACCACATGTTTGACTATGGATTTAACTTTATGAGTACTCCTATCCACATTGACAACAACAGTCATATCTCCATCATTGAAAATCTAGTGATTCACTCTAAGACAAAGCATATTGATGTCAGGTATCATTTCCTTAGAAATATTTATGAGAAAAATCTAATTAAGCTAATCAAAGTTGATTAGATTAATTTGGTATCCAAGGAACAAATAATTTTAATATCTATGGATACTATAACAGTAACTATGGTGGCTGCAACATTGACTAGAAATCAACATCAGGTGGATGTCAATTTCTTGGTGGAAGGATCAACTCATGACAATGCAAGAAAAATCCTGTGTCTCTACATCAACTGCTGAAGTTGAATACATTGCTACTCTAAGTTCCTATGCTTAGCTGCTGTGGATTCAGAACCAGATGTTAGACTATGAATTAAACTTTATGAGTACTCTTATCCACATTGACAACAACAGTTCTATCTCCATCATTGAAAATCCAGTGATGTACTCCAAGACAAAGCATATTGATATCAGGTATCATTTCATCAGAGATATTCATGAAAAAAATCTAATTAAGCTAATCAAAGTTGATTCAAATGAATAATATGCTGACTTGTTCACCAAAGCTTTTGATGAACAGAGATTTAAGTATCTCATTACAGCCATTGGGACGATAAACATTGATTAGTTTACCACTTTTGAAAAACCTTTTTAAATATGTAATGTCTTATGTCAATACAATCTAAGCCCTCTTACAAAAGGTGTCTCTCTCTAAAATTTTCACCAAGTATAAATTCTTCCGAAGGGGAATTAACTCTTGGAAGATACTTTACATATCTTCCGAAGCAAATTCCTCCCCGGATAACTTTCTTCTCGGAAGAGTTTTTAGTTTTGGAAGAAGCACTTGATTACATATCAGATCTACTAACAAAGCATGTAAAACTCTCTATTCGGAAAGTAATCTTTACTCTCAGAAATAGGACACTACCTTCGAAAGACAAATTACCTTCGGATGTAGTTTATACTGGGAAGAAAGACTTTACCGTGTAATGGAAATCTTTTGGGCCCCACACTATAAAAAGTAAAGATTTTGTTAATGATGTCGGATTATTTAATTGAACTAAACGTTACCGCACCTGTCACATCTCCCACTAAAACATCACATCATCTTATCCAAACCCCTTCTACCGCCATTTCACCCATTTTTAAATAATCCCGACTACTCACTTTCATCTTCTTACCATATTTTACTGCCCTAAAAGCTTCCTTCATTCTTAATATACCAAAGTCCAAACTCATCTACTATCATCTTTCTCAAATGGCACTTAACCCTCAACACAATCAACTCAAAGTTCTTTATTCTTCATGGGATGTTGACCTCTCTCATATCATTTATTTTCTTACCTAATCATCTTCTTACACTGCCCTTACTGTTAATCCTACTGTTTTTTGCAATCATATGGCTGAATTTTAGGAAAATAGTCAGATTGAAACCCTAAATGGGGTTCGGGTAATAAGATGGAGCATTTATGGGCTGGAGTTGGTTATTACTAAACAACTCATCAGGGAGCATCTCGAGCTTCATAATGAGGGTGCCCCCATAGAGTTTCCCAAAGCAAATTTGGACAACACCTACATCCAAATGGGATATGGTGGAGATGTTAGCATGTCCATAGTCTATAAGTTCAATTTCTCATACAACTGGAAGTTCATGTTTCATGTAATTCTTCATTGCCTATCCAACAAATCCGGGGGATGGGATCAAATTCCATATGAACAAGGGATGCCTAGTTCATGGAAAGGTGAGAAGCCTTCGATTCAACTATTCAAGATTTATGCTGACCAATCTCATGGGAAATCTCTAGCGGGAAACATTCTTCATCTATCCCGATTTCTCTAGCATATAATCAACTGTGAGTTGGAAAAGAGTCAGCTTGTCTGTGCAGCTGCTCTGACTATCCCTCAAATGATGCCAACCATCTTCATGACTTTGATGAAAGTGTCTACAAATTTCAGTGGAAGATACACTACTCTGCTTCCAGGTATGACTTAGCTAATAGCTCCCGGTGACATCCCTATTAACCCCATAGGTGATAAGCCCACACCAGCAACTACCCTCACACTACCAAATCTACGTTCTCCTCCCATTACCATCACATATCAAAGACGCCCCAAATGAACCATTTTTCAAACGACTCTCATTGAACAAGCTCCTACTGTTCAATCCAAAAAGACTACAGTGGAACAATGGGCTCCCACCCAGTCTGAGGTCTTACCATCATTCACCATTGACCTCAATATGGGTTTTGAAAGCCCTTAGGGTGAGTATCTATACTCTTTTAAGCAGCCACAAATGGATAGCCACACCATAAGCTTAATGCCTTTATACATTGATCATGGTCCGGGTCATTAGGTTTAACCTCTTTATCATTGACTGACCTTCTTTTCAAAACTAATGAAGAGATTACGTCCCTTCATGGCAATTAAGTTGATCTACAACACTCTCTCAAACATCAACAGAGCCTAGAGATACCTGTTATCTCTGGCCCCCATCAGCAAGCCTTTACTAAGGTGACTCCCACTGATATGGAGGGTACTCATGTAGATTCAGCTGCCGCTACAGAAGGTGCCTCAATGAACCTTCTGGACAGTGGTAACATTTCTGAGACTGAATCTATAGCAACCATGCCTTTGATGACTCTGAAAGAGACATCACTAAGCAAGGGAACCAGGGAGCCAAGAAACCACAACTGGTGGTGAGGATGAATTTACTAGGTATGTTACCTCATCTCGCTATGATTCTTCAAAAAAAAGATGAGGAAGACTGCAACTCACCATTCAATATCTGCTTTCTAAAGTATCAAATCTTGAATCTAAGGTTAGGACTTTAAAGGATATGTCTGCCACTTAACAACTTGAGATTGACAGTCTCAAGGCTCAACTAGCTAAGAAATAGATTAAGAGATCATTAGGCATGTACCTATTTGGTCTCCTTGACCTCTTCCTCGGCTCATCTAGCTCTCAAGATGATGCTACCAAAAAGGGGGAGAGTGCTCAGAGACAAACAACTGAGGAACCACTAAGCCAAACTTTAATTCTAGATATTTTACTCCTATTGCAACTATTTTTCCTGAGCCATCCCATGTTGTATTGTAAATAGACCCAACAATGCTCAGAGATCTATATAGGTTATTTTCCAAGTTCTATTGAGAGCTTTTCTAGATCATCGTAGCCCTGATGCGGCTATGATGTACTTTAGAGCTAAAGAGCTTCAGAGGTTAAGTGCACCTTCTACCACTATAGAAAAAATTGATCAACCTAAGGTCCAAATGGAACCTGAGATTCAATTCAAAGGGTAAACGAGGACTATAGCCCAACAACCAAAACAGGTGGGACAGAAACTGCACTCCCTCAAACTTCCGAAATGAAGTCAAAGCCTCGGAAGAACAAGCGGAGTCTTCTGAAGCTGAAATGGAAGCTGCGGAAGGATTATTCTCATTCTCTGAGCATCTAATCATCACATATGCATTTCTAGATCTGGCATATGAGGTGAATACTCAGGACTTTCTCAACTAACCTCTAGCTTAGACGCCTTCACTACCTCCATCTCAATTTGAACCCTTTATTCAAGAACCACCAAAGTGAATGTTGGACCAAAAGAACCAATGAGCCAAGATCAGAAAACCTCTAAGTCCCACATGGTATCACAACAACTGCTGAAAGCTTCATCAGTAGTTTGACAAGTGCTGAAGACTTCAATAGCTGAAGATCAAGTGCTGAAGACTTCAACAGCTGAAGAAATAAAGTGCTGAATTACAACAGCTGAAGAACACAAGTACTGAAGCTGAACAGCTGAAGAACACAAGTACTGAAGCTGAACAGCTGAAGAACACAAGTGCTGAAGCTGAAAGACCAAAGTACTGAAGTACAACAACTGAAGTGTTTATAAGTGCTGAAGATCAACAACTGATGTACAAAGTCTGAAGACAAAGACTGAAGACATCAGCTGATGATATCTACTGAAGTCATCAGCTGATGAAACATCTGAAGGTCAAAGTCTGAAGATCAAGTACTGAAGCCTCAGTAGTTTGTCACAACTGCTGAAGAGTACTTCTTCAGTAGTTGTGATATCAGTAGTCTTATATTTCTAGTTTCAGTAGTTTTCTAAAACGACTGAAGAGCTTGTTCTTCAGTCGTTGTAGTTTCAGTAGTTTTATATTTCAGTAGTTATAACAACTGATAACACTTAGAACTTTTTGTAAGAAGATGTCAGCTGTTTTGACATCTTTAGTAGTTGTGTTTCAGTTGTAATAAATCTGTTAGATGTCACTATCAAGTGACATCAGCAGACGTCACATCTCTTATAAAGAGGTGTCAACCTAATCATAATTGTGACATTCTGTTACCACGAAAGCGAATATTGAATGAAATATATTTGCAGATATTCTCTCTCTCTATAACCGTCTTTGTTCTTTATTGAATATCGTTTTGTTCTTGTGAATCGACTAATTCATTGTTTGAATTCCGCTGCAATACTCTTCAATCAATCAAACATAGATCACTGATCCTAACAAGTGGTATCAGAGCATGGTTAATCATTGATTGATCTAACAATTAATCATTGAAACTGCTAATTGATATCTGTGTTTGATTGAATTAGCGTATTTGCAAGAACTGGTTATAGATATTGAATTTCTGCCGCTTTCGTTCATTTATTTTGAGATCTTCTGGTTCAATTGGTTGTTGTGTTGTCTGTTCTAAATCTGCTTTAGTTTAACTGAATTTGATTGAATCCGAAATGACGACTCCTTCTAATGATCCTCACAATACCGGTTCCTCAACCAAGCCTCCGATGCTGGTTAGGACCGAGTATAACATATGGCAACGAAGAATGCTTCATCACCTGTCTGTTAACAGTTCAGGTTGTTGGACATCTGTGGTACATGGACCACATAAGCCTATGGTGAACAATCCGGAAACCAATCAAATGGTTCCGAAGAAAAGGAACAATACTCTGTTGAAGATCGGAAACTATTGAGATTGATGCTAAAGCCCATGGAATTCTGGCCATGGCACTGCCTAATGAAATCTATTCAGGGCTTATGCATCATGAAACTGCTCATGATCTCTGGAATGCCCTGAAGGAACAATTCGGTGGCACTGATGAGGTCTTAGCAAACAATAGAGAGATCCTTGCCCAACAATATGAGACATTCTCTCATAGAAAGGGTGAGACACTGACTCAACAGTTTGAGCGTTTTCCTGCTTGATATCTGAGCTGAAAATGGTGAAACAGGAATACACCAATAGCCAGATGAACAACAGATTCCTCAGATCACTGCCTGAGAGATGGGACACATACACTATTGTCCTACGCTCCAGTGCAAATCTAGAAGGCCTATCTCTCACCCAACTTCATGGGAAACTGCTTACATTTGAAAGAGAGATAGAGCAGAAGAGGAAACTGTCCTCATCAGGAAAGCTCACTGATGACTTTGTACCAGGCAATACTGCCTTGGTTGGTCATGAGTCAGAATATGCTGCATCTGAAAGCAATTATGATGAGCATATAGATTTCTCTTCAAATAGTTCTGATCATGCATTTGTTGGTATTGAGAGTCATTCTGGCAGTAATAGTGACAATTTATGCTTCATCATGGATGATCTGAAAGGAATAGCTGATGATGATCTAGAAGAGATGGATATTCTGAGCCAGATGGCACTGATTAATATCAGATCTCAGAAGTTCTACAAGAGAACTGGCAGGAAATTTCCTGGACTCTCTGGCAAAACCAAAGTTGGTTTTGACAAGAGTAAGTTGAGGTGTCACAAATGCCAAAGGCTAGGACACTTTGCAAGAGAGTGTAGATCAACTGGATCTAACTCTTCTGCACCCTTTGTGACTTTTCCTAGTACTAGTCCACAAAACAGAGGGCAACATCCTGCTGGTTCTGGTCATTATTCACATCCTAGATCTCCTGCATACTTGTTCCCCAGGGTCAAATGTCATATCCTTATCCCTGCTATTATGTGCCTCAACCAAATTCTGTTCAAGCTCCAATTGCACAACAACCACAAGCATTGCCTGAACCACAGCCTTCCCAATCTCATCAACAAAGTCAACCTCAACAACACAGCTTCTTCACCCCAGGAGTTGTTGACTGGAGCAGTTTACCAGATGACATGTCTGGTCATGAACAACTGTTCTCAGGTGCTGGTCAACACGGTGGTGACAGTCCATTTGGAAATCTAGCTCTTATGGCTTTGGATTCTGCTGATACTTCATCCTCTAATGCCTCTACACCAAAGGTATCACAGGTATCCTGAGGCAAAAGCAAATTATGTTCTGACACATGCATAGCAGCATTTGCATCTATTAGAGAAGCAAATGTAGCTTTAATCAACAAGAACATTGAGCTAGAACAAATAATTTCCAAAAACAAAGCTGAATTTGAGTCTGTGCTTAATGATAAAAATGATGAGATTTACAAACTGAAATGCCAAATAACTGATGATAAGGCTAGGGAAGAGATACTTCTAGAGAAGTATAAAGATCTCAAAGAAACCCTTGTAGTTACCCAGGTAGAGTGTGATAGATGGGTACAATCATGCAAAGGTTTTGAAATGCTTCTTAGTAATCAATCTGCTTCCAATGTGAAGTTTGGCATTGGTTACAATCACAATGCTCCACCTACAGATTTTACTCCAAGAGCAGAGGTAGAATCTGATGGTGAGAGTGATAACCAATCCATCTCATCATGTGATCTACTTTCTGATACAGCACAATCAGAAGTAGCAGTGAGCATCAAGCCCTCTCTGAACCTATCAGCTGATGTTGATGGTTCAAATGCTAACACTCAATGATCAATGAGTTGATCAACACAGGAGTTAATTCTGAAAGTCCTGAAAGGACTAGAGAGCAGGATTTAACACCTGAAGTTCAAAGTCCAACTGCTGTCAGTACTGAAGAGAAGAAAACTGTCAGTAGAAAGAGTTTGAAGACTACTAAAGAGGCAGTCAAGAAAGCAAACAATGCTTCCAAAGCATTGAAGAGTAGGTCTCTAGTTGCTTCACCCTCTTTAGTTGATGATCAACCTAAGATGAAGAAGAAACCATGTGAAGTATGTGGTTTGTTCAATCATCTTACAGATGATTGCTGGTACAAAAGATGTTCCAAACTCAAACAAAATGAAGAAATTAAAGAGAAAATGGTAAAAATGAAAACTGAGTTTGAGACCACATTTGTATCAGCAACATCAAATCCTGTAACCCTTAAGTCCTCAAAGAAATCCAAAAAGGAAGGGGTTAAACAGGTGACAGCTGAGAGTGCTCAGAAGAAGAAGGTGCAACATAGGAACTTATCAAACTCCACTAGCAATGTGTCTGATGAGCTGAAAGCTTTATCACAAAATCAGACACAGCTGGTTATGATGGTTCAACATCTGTTGGGTAGAGTTAACCAACTAGATGCTCCTATGTTGAAACCACAGAAAAGGAGATCCAAGCCAAAGGATTCCTCTTCTTCACCATCTTCTTCCTCTCAGGCTGTTGTTTCAAATAAACCTGTTAGTTTACCATCTATTGATGAGACCAGGCCCAAAACCAAAAAGGTTTGGGTCTCTAAAACTAACTGATTGTTTATTTTTGCAGGGTTCTTCAACATGCCAAAGTAGCATCTGGTATGTAGACAGTGGGGATCTATGCACATGACTGGGAACAGCTCTCTTCTTCATGACTACTCTCAAGGAAAGAAGGGATTTGTTTCTTTTGGCAATGATGCTAGGGGTTACATCATTGGTAAAGGCTTTGTCTCCAATGGAGAAATCAAATTTGATGATGTTAATCATGTGGAAAATCTCAAGTACAATCTCTTGAGTGTCAGTCAAATGTGTGATAAAGGCCATGTTGCTCTTTTCACCAGTCAGAACTGTAGGATTCTGTCATCCAAAGTTTTGTACTTGATTGACAAGGTGTTGGATGATCACACTCTCCTGAGAGCCAACAGGACAGGAAGAGTGTATGCCTTAGATCTTTCCAAGAAAATAGATCTCAAAGGCAATCCTTGCCTATTTTCCAAAGCCTCTTCTCAAGAATCTAAACTGTGGCACAGAAGGCTGGGTCATGTTAATTTCAAAAACATGAATCAGCTTATCCACAATAGTTTAGTCAGAGGCTTACCAATAAAGGAGTTCCACTGTGATGAAACCTGCACTGCTTGTTTAAAAGGAAAACAACACAAAGTCTCTTCCCTCCTATTGAAGAACCTAAGTCCACTGCCTGCTTGCAATTACTGCATATGGATCTATTTGGTCCTGTGAGAGTGATGAGCATGGCAAAGAAGAAATACTGTCGGTAACTGTGGATGATTACTCCAGATTTGTATGGACTTTCTTTCTACATTCAAAGGATGAGGTTGCTCAGAAAGTTATTAACTTTGTGTTGTATATTGAGAAGCAGTATTCCCTTCCAGTCAAGTGTATCAGGAGTGATAATGGAACTGAATTCAGGAATCATACACTTGATGAATTCTATCTCTCAAAGGGAATCAAAAGGCAGCAGTTAGCATCCCCAGGACTCCTGAACAAAATGGAGTAGTGGAGAGAAAGAACAGGACCCTCATTGAAGCTGCAAGGTCCATGCTGGCTGACTCTGGTTTGCCACTGACCTTTTGGGCTGAAGCTGTCAACACAGCTTGCTATGTGCAGAATAGAGTTGTAGTAAATCAGAGGTTGATGAAGACTCCATATGAAGTTCTCCATCATTTGGCTCCTCTGATTTCATTTTTCAAAGCATTTGGATGTCCCTGTTTTATTCTCAACACAAAGGATCAACTCCATAAATTTGATCCTAAGGTGGATGCTGGGTATTTTGTTGGTTATTCATCTACTTGCAAGGCATACAGAGTCTTCAACTGCAAACAAAGATAGTTGAAGAGACTCTGCATGTGAAGTTTAATGAATCTCCTTTGGACAAGATTCCACAAAACCCTGTGGAGTTGTTTGATTTGGACATACTGCAATATGTTCCTTATCAACCTCCAGCTGTTGCAGATCCTGTGGCTCAATCATCTTCTGCAGCATGTCTTCCACCTGGTGGTATTGATGATGAGATGATGATAATATCAATACTCACCTATTCAAGTTTAGTGACCAACTGCCTGTGTCTGCTAAACTTGATGTTCCTGTAGCTTCAGCAGTTCCATCCACAACAAATGCTGATGAGATCTCTGTTTCCTCTGCATCTTTTGAGTTACCATCAAATTCTTGGTTTCAAGAGTCTACATCAACATCTGCTGCTGCTGAAGGTTCTACAAACACTTGCACAGATCTCATTGTTTATCAAGAAGAAGAATCACCCCATGTCTCAGATTATTGGTGATATCAATGCTGGTGTTTCAACCAGAAGTCAATTGTCTAACTTCTGCTTCTATGCTCTCTTCATCAGTCAGCTAGAGCCAAAGAACTACCATGTTGCTTTGAGAGACAATGGATGGGTTGAAGCTATGCAGCTTGAGCTACTTCAGTTCAAGACACAAGTGTGGGGAACTTGTTCCTCTTCCCCCAGGTAAGTGTGCAATAGGCACTAAATGGGTGTTTAGGAAAAAAACCGATGAAAATGGGATTATTGTTAAGAACAAGGCTAGACTGGTTGTACAGGGGTTTTCACAAGAAGAAGGTATTGATTATGATGAAACCTTTGCCCCTGTAGCCAGACTAGAGGCAATCAGATTGTTCTTAGCCTATGCTGCATTCCACAATCTTAAAGTTTTTCAAATGGATGTTAAAAGTGCATTTTTATATGGTAAAATAAAGGAAGAAGTTTATGTGTGTCAACCACCAGGCTTTGAGGATAATAAACATCCTGAATGGGTGTACAAACTTGATAAGCTCTTTATGGGTTGAAACAAGCTCCTAGAGCCTGGTATGAGACACTCTCTACTTTTCTTCTTAAGAATAATTTCACTAGAGGCTCCATTGATAAAACTTTGTTTATTAAGAAGGTGGATCAGCATAAGCTACTTGTTCAGATTTATGTTGATGATATTATTTTTGCATCCTCTGATCCCCAGTTGTGTGATGATTTTACAACATTAATGAAAAAGAGGTTTGAAATGAGTGCAATGGGAGAATTACAGTTCTTCTAGGCTTGCAAATCAAACAAAAGGCTGATGGAACCTTTATTCATCAGTCAAAATATACAAAAGATCTTTGAATAAGTTTGATTTACAAAACTGTAAGCCCTGTTCTACTCCCATGTGCAACACCACACAACTGGATGCTGATCAGAAAGGTAAAGCTGTTGATGAAACGCTTTACAGATGTATGATTGGGTCCTTGATGTATCTAACAGCTTCTAGACCAGATATTATGTTTGCTACATGTGTTTGTGCTAGATTTCAGGCTGCTCCTAAAGAGTCTCATTTGATTGCAGTCAAGAGAATCTTTAGATATTTGCAAGGTACACAATCTCTAGGTTTATGGTATTCCACTGGACACTCTTGCAAATTAGTTGCTTTTTCAGATAGTGACTATGCAGGGTGCAAGTTAACTAGAAAGTCAACTTCTGGTGGTTGTCAATTCTAGGCAACTGTTTGATTTCTTGGCAGAGTAAGAAACAAACATCTGTTGCTACATCAACTGCTGAGGCCGAGTACATTGCTGCTGCAAGTTGCACCTCTCAGGTACTCTGGCTTCAGAACCAACTTCTGGATTATGGCATTACAGAGACTAAGACTCCATTGTTAATGGATAGTGCTTCAGCGCTGTGTATTGTCAAAAATCCAGTCCAGCACTCTAGGACCAAACATATAGAGATCAGACATCATTTTATTCGGGATTGTTTTGAAAAAGGTCTGATTGATCCTAAGTTTGTGCCTAGTGCTGATGAGCTTGCAGATATTTTACTAAGCCTTTGGATAGTTCTACTTTCCAAAATGTGTTAAGGCTTGGTATGCTGCAGCTAGAATAAGTGACAACTACTGATGATTTCAGTAGTAATTACTGATGATCATTGGTACCCATGTCACATATAAGTACTGATGAGTTTTCCTTCAGTAGTTTTTATAACTACTGATGGCTAAATGCCTCACAAGTACTGAAGTACTTTATCTGTTCCAAACTACTGATGTAGTAAACTACTGATGTAGTTACAACTACTGAAATCAGTATAAACAGATAAGTACTGATGTCCTATGAAACACCTGAAAATCAGATGCAAAGTCTGATGAGTAAGTGTTGAGGACAGCATGAAACAGCTGAAAGGCTATGAATTGACGACAACTACTGAAGAGAAACTTCTCTTCAGTTGTTTCAACAAACTGCTGTTCATTCACAAACTATTATGACAAAAACACCATGTCTTCAGTAGTTTTATAACTACTGATGACTAATACCAAGTCCTCAGTTGTTTCAATCATCTGAAGTCAAAACCACGGTCTTCAGTAGTTTTCTAACTTCTGATGCCTAACACCACGACTTCAGCTGTTCAACGTCTGAAAGGATAATACCATGTCAACAGTCGTTTAAAACTACTGATGACTAACACCACATCCTTCAGTCGTTTTCTTACCTGTACCCTATAAATATCCCTGACCTAATCCTTCAATGCTTCATCTTCTTCAAACCTAACGTTCCTCTCAAAACTTCTCTCTTCTCAATGGCGTCCATGCAAATTAAACCGCGACACAACTGTGTTGCCTACTTACTAAATCGCCTGTCTGGGCTAAGTTCGATACTGCTATCGATCTTATGGTTCAGTCCCAATACAAAACGGCATTTCTTCTGAATCCCATACTACATGCCGAATCCCCAACAATTTTGGATGAACGTTACTATTACCACTGGGGAGAACAACACACCATCTCTCCAGTCGGTCGTTAACAACAAAGAAGTGGTCATCACTCCTGCAATAATCCGCCAAATTCTTTCTCTGGATGATGCTATTTCTCCTGCTGGATATCCCAAGGGCACCACAGATCTATCCTTTGCCCAACATGGATATCAAGGCAATCTCAGTGCCTCCACTATCATGAAGAAACACTTCCATGACGCTGAACGCCTAATTTTTCACATGGTGAATGTATGTTTGGCTCCTAAGACTTCGTCTTGGGATCAAATGTCGACAAAGTGGCAGCAGGTAATGTATTCTATTCTTGAGCAACAACCGTTAAACTTTTCAGAAATAATATTTTCGGAGCTCAAGGATATGGCTCAAAAACTAACTGTTAACCGTTGGATACTATATCCACGGTTCATAATGGCCATCATTACAAACCAGCTAATGCTGAGGGACTTGTTGGCTTGGGAGTCCCTGCTACGGTGTTCTGCCGGAAGTATACTCCCGGCACAACTCTGACCAGACACTCAAATTGGCTGCCAAGCTGCGCAAACCCACGCAGCTGGAACCCACAGCCACCACCTCCAAATCAAAAGTCCCCACCAAACCCACAAAAAGAAACCCAAAACGGCTACTCAGGGAATTGAGTCCCCTGAGGATGCCCTGCAACACAAACGCAGGATATATCCACTAGTCCAAACCCCCTAGTGGATACAAGGACTCTTCCAGCCATAGCCGCTCAGGTTCTCTCAACAGGAGCCTGCAGCAACCACACAAGGGGTACCTACATATCTGGGATCTTCCTCACTTGAGGAGATTGCCATTGAAAAGCACCAACCTCCCAGGTGCACACTGCTTCTATCCCTTCACCCCATCCAACCGCCCCTCACAGCCCAACTTTAATAGTTGCACAAGTGCTGACTCAACTGCACTCCTCCCCTCCCCAGAAACCACTTACTACTGGGAACACCTCTACAATTGAGGGGGAGGAACACAGTGCAATTGAGAACCCACAGCACAGGGGTTTACCACTTCTATCTCCTGGTGTAGATAAGGAGCTTAGAATATCTAGTGAGGCTGCCACCTCTTCTGAATCAGCACATGATCAGAATGAGGCTGGTAACATTGCTAAGACCTCACTAGAGGCAACAGCTGATGATGGACATTGTCCTGAGGCTGGAAGTCCCCAGTACCAAGCAAAAGGGGCACATGCAACAACTGGTCTACACCCAGTGCATGTAAATCCTGCTCCAAGCAGGAGGTCAGATGATTCAGCTTCGGCTGATGATGACCTGGGCTTTTTCTACGATGTTCTTGCCCAGAACACAATCCTTGAAGAGAAAGTCAGTAGGCTTCAAAACCTACTTGACCAACTTTCACAAGGAGAAAGACCATCTGCCTCCACAACCCACAGATGGCACCTTCAGTTGAAGGTTCCCCAAACACTGAGCCACTCCAAACTCAACCACCTGCCTCTGCTTCAGGCCCTATTTCTCAGGAACAGAACCCTCCTGAGCAAATAGGTGCTGTACTTCAAAATTCCCTCCCTCTCATCACACCCATAATCACTGATATGTGACTAAAGCCATTGATGAGAGGCTTTCCTCAACTTTACAACCCTTGATTGATGCTGCTGTGCAAAAGACACTTTCTGCGGTACAAACCCCTTCCTCCAATGCATCCAAAAAGGGGGAGAGTACTGCAGTGAAAGAAAAAAGAGAAAAGAACAGAGGAAAAGAAGGAAGAGAAGCAAGCCCAAGAGGAGGAGAAAGAAAAGCAACCACTGCTCACTTACAAGCGCAAGAAAAGTGCTGAGGATCAACCTACTGAAGACAAATCCTTGGAAGAGCTGGTAAAAGAAGCTGACACTACACACAGCCGATCCATGGATAAAATAATTGAACAACTCTTCAGGCAAGGGGTTGATACAGCCACATTGGATAGTGAGATCAGAAGGTTGGAAGTGCAAGAGATTCAAACCCGATGGGCTGGGTATGATGCTCTTAAAAAGAGAGATTGGAGATAATGATCCGCTTCATTGCAAAATACTTAGGAAGATCTTTAATGGAGATTCGCGCGTGGACCAGGGACAGTATTCTGGCTATAGCCACCAGAATCTGTCTGTCTGAGCAATTCCACAAGGGGATTATTGTTGAAGCCCTTGATGAGGCTGGGGCTGGTAAAAGGTTGGAAATGGCTAAACTTACAAAGGCGAAACTTACTACAAAGATGCTGGATCAACCTTCCCTTCCACCCACTCAAACACTGCCTACCCCTCAAATCTCCAAACCAATCTCTAAGCCAAAACCAAACATCCTCTTTCTTCAAAACCAATTCCTTTACCAACCAACCATCATCCAGTGATGCACCTAGAAGGAGGAGAAGGGTGTGAGGATGGAAGAAGAAGAAGAAGAGGATGAAGATGATAGTCTGCCACTCTCTGCTGTTCTAAAGCTACCAAAACCAGAAGTCAACCCATGATCACACCTGACTCTCAAAGGGAAATGGTCAGAGTCAAGATAGAAGATGAAGAACAGCAGAAAAAGCACGATGAGCAACTACTGAAGATGGTTGACAAGGAATTTCCTCAGTCATCATCTATTCAAGCCATGAAAGGGCATGCTCAGAGGCTGTACACTCTCAGGCACACTTTTCAGTATCAGAAGGAGAGAGTGAGAGTATGGCCAGACCCCAGGGTGAGTTCTAGAATCCATAAAAGAACTATTCCACACAGATACAATGGCCAGGTTAGAAAAACAATAGATTCTACCATCATGTTGGCCATTGTAGTCACACCTTGGGAAATCATTGATGATTCAAGAAAGCTCATCAAGCAAAGATGACCCCTCAAGCTTTATTGGAAAACAAGATGATCAAAAAAAGGGTTGTTATATAAAAAGCTTGAAGACATCAGAAGAATGAGCTCCAGTTACTCCTTGAAGGCACCCATCCTGATGAATTTGTCTATAGGGAGGTAACTACAGTGGAGCTGAAAAATGGCAGGACCATGAAGTACTTATCTGAGTACTATGGTCCAGAGTTCTTCTTCGAAGGAGGAGTAGAAGAACTCTCCAAGGAGGAACAAGTTGTTCTCCTTGAGGCCTATGTTCGAGAGTCATACAGACTCATTATGGGGAAGTAAATCTCATGAATGGGATAACAACTCTGTGTCCAGTTCCCCAAAACAGAGTTCCCATTCATACCTTGCCAAACAAATATCTGAGATTTCTTCCCAGGCCGGAGCTTACATGGGTCATCTTCTCTACTGATCAAGAAGGAAAAAGACCAACATTTTGCCAACAATAAGTGGGATAATAAATAATTTAGAGGTTTTGGCTGCATTGGTTCAGGGGGAGTTTGTTGGACCAAAAGAACCAATGAGCCAAGATCAGAAAACCTCTAAGTCCCACATGGTATCACAAAACTGCTGAAAGCTTCATCAGCAGTTTGACAAGTGCTGAAGACTTCAACAGCTGAAGATCAAGTGCTGAAGACTTCAACAGCTGAAGAACTAAAGTGCTGAAGTACAACAGCTGAAGAACACAAGTACTGAAGCTGAACAGCTGAAGAACACAAGTACTGAAGCTGAACAGCTGAAGAACACAAGTGCTGAAGGAAAGACCAAAGTACTGAAGTACAACAGCTGAAGTGTTACAAGTGCTGAAGATCAACAACTGATGTACAAAGTCTGAAGACAAAGACTGAAGACATCAGCTGATGATATCTACTGAAGTCATCAGCTGATGAAACATCTGAAGGTCAAAGTCTGAAGATCAAGTACTGAAGCTCAGTAGTTTGTCACAACTGCTGAAGAGTACTTCTTCAGTAGTTGTGATATCAGTAGTTTTATATTTCTAGTTTCAGTAGTTTTGTAAAACGACTGAAGAGCTTGTTCTTCAGTCGTTGTAGTTTCAGTAGTTTTATATTTCAGTAGTTATAACAACTGATCACACTTAGAACTTTTTGTAAGAAGATGTCAGTTGTTTTGACATCTTCAGTAGTTGTGTTTCAGTTGTAATAAATCTGTTAGATGTCACTATCAAGTGACATCAGCAGACGTCACATCTCTTATATAAGAGGTGTCGACCTAATCATAATTGTGACATTCTGTTACCACGAAAGCGAATATTGAATGAAATATATTTGCAGATATTCTCTCTCTCTATAACCGTCTGTGTCTTATTGAATATCGTTTTTTCTTGTGAATCGACTAATTCATTGTTTGAATTCCGCTGCAATACTCTTCAATCAATCAAACATAGATCACTGATCCTAACAGTGAAGCATTGCAAAGATGATAAAGAAAGACAAAGATGACTGTGGAAGAGCTCCACGGAGGAGGAGAGGATTGAGAAGCTAAAAGGAAAGGTTAGCACTTCAAACTTATGAGGAAACTATTAGCTACTAGTTCCAAGCAGTGCAGACAACTAAGAAGAAGCAATAAGAAAAAAAGGGTTAGATATATGGAAGAAATAATCCTGCTATCATTAGAGGAGTTAATAGAGCAAGAAAAAGGCAACCAAGCTACAGAATGAACAAAAGAGGAAGTAGCATGATTGGCCTTGGACGAAGAGAGAGAAAGAGAAAAGAGGGAAGCTGATCCGCAACTTCGGAGGGAAGGATATCTTTCCTAACCTCGAGTGGTTTCTCTTCTCAAGAACTATCTCCACATGATGATGATACGATCCTATGGCTGTTTAACAAAAAGCAGGATCAACTAGAGAAAGAAAGAAAGAGAACTGCAAGAGAGAAGTTGAGGGAGAAGAAGAAGAAAGAAGAAGAAGCTCGGGTCACTATGACGAAGAAGATAGCTAAGAAAGCCTGGATGAAAGACTATCTCCGGGCTCAAGGCTTCTCTGGTAGGCTAGTGGGACCTATGTCCGAAAACCACTTCAACGAATTGTCAACGAAATCAAGGTGGCATTCGTATGGGAAAAAGGAAAGAGATATATAGAAGGGGACAGGGGATGAATTTTAAGCCAACCACTCAACCCCAATTCCCTCTTGACTAACCATCAAAACTAAACACTACACACCTGAACCTACACCACTATCCATACCTACTTCCTAACCATAACCGCCAAAACTACCAAACAAGGCCCCATTCTCCGGACTCACACAGCTAGTCAATCATCACACATAAAACATATAATTAAATTAATATTGATAAAATATTGCAGCGGAAACATTAAAATAATTTTTCATTCCAATATAAATGCTTTTGCAAGATAATATAACATTCGTTACAAAACATCGTTTCTTCGCATTATAATCCAAAAACATTAAACAAAATAATGCCATCCAAAAGAGCGAAGTAGCCGCCTCATGCCATCCTCAAGAACCTTTATGTACCAACTGGAAACACATAAAAGTCAGCATTGCTGAGTGAGTTCTAGTTTTCAAATAAAACAAACTTTATATTCATTTAAAACCATTCTTTACTTTCATTTGAATCATACTATACTTTCGTACATGATCACACATCATACATACACATAGATAATAACATTATTATCTTCCTTTACTGTTCATCACTTTCTTTCTTTATCTTTTTCCGGATGAGTGTCATCAGCTATACCCCAAACGTATGCACAAAGAGGGTACTCGGCCAAAGATCATAAATGACTTCCATTACGCAAATATCTTGGCACCAGCACCGGGGCAAGCGACAAAGATCCCAACTGTGTACTACACCCCAAACGGAAGCACAAAGCGGGTACTAGGTCAAGGCTCATAAATGACTTCCATAACGCACATTACCTCGCACCATCACTAAGGTGAGTATTCACTATAAACCATGTACTATACCACTGGTCAGTCACAAAGACTAGACCCCTACATGTATCCTTAATGGTTAGCTAAACCACACTCATTTGACATTTTAGAGTCATGCACCTCCGTACATTTTGCTTGCAACCCTTTCTTAACTTTCTCTTTCATTAATGCATGCATTCTTTCATTTCGTTCCTTTTTCATTATCTTCCACTTTACGTTACATTATACTTTTCATTTCATTCATTAACATTCAACGTAAAGTTATGGGAAAATAATCATACATATATGGAATATCAGCATGAGCATACAAACATCACCATACAAGTAACCATCATACATACATAACATACATCACTTTTCTCCAAGGAACATCCCAAGTCAAAGCCTAAATTTACTTTTTCCCCAAAAAATCAGAAAATATTTCTAAGTCTTCAGGTGCATAGGCACTATGTAGGCGCATGGGCTTTTAGATGCATGGGGAACACTTAAGCGCATGGGCAACTTTCGGGAGCATCGGCTCTATTGGGGCGCATGGGCAACACTTAGTAATTTCTAGGCAATTTGTTAGAGGACCGTGTATTGGACGTAGTACTAACTGATTCACGTGTATACCGAATCAAATAGGGCAGAATCCTATTTGATTGGTGATCCAATCAGTGAGAACATTAACACGATCGATATAAGATTAATCTAAACATTAAGAACGAATAGCAATCATCAATAATGATCTATGAACTTCGATTGGCTTTCTTGGATGTTTTGGACGGCTAGGGTACGTGTATGAATCGAATTCTTCAAAAAGTGTTTTTTTCACGAATTAAGTGGTATTATAGGTTAGGGTTGCTCATTCAAGCGACTGAACCATTGGCATGGTTTAGTCGTGCGACTGAGTTATGCGGTTGATCCATTCACACGACTGAGTGTCCAGTTGTGCGACTAAGACAATCTCATGTCACAATTGTGCGACTGATCCAGTCTCTTGGTTCAGTCGTGTGACTGGTTCATTAGCATGACGTTTTTCATGCGTATGTCCATTAGTATTGGCCATTCGCATGAGAACTTCATATGACTAAGTTTGAATATGTTCCACAATCATTACTTGACTTAGATCTATTCAAACAACCACAAACCTATATATTTGGTTCAATAAGCGTTAACACACAATAATGAATGAAATATTAAACATTATAAGCATAAACCACACATGTATTTCATTTAAACCATCTAGTTACATATATGCAAGACATGAAAGACTTTTTACATTAAGCTCATAAACTAGGTACATATGTATCTACAAACCCCCCCCCTTTGACCTAGTTTAATCTATGGTCTAACATTCTTCATCAGCTCTTCATATTTCTTGTACTTCTCCTCCCTTGTAACTCCTGCATGTATTTCAAATGCAAAGCAGAGTCTTATCATGTTTTGGAAATGGAGGGCTTGTATATGTCTCGCATGTCATAGAACAGTGGCCACTTGTATAAAGTGTAGACATTGTCAGAAGACAAATTAGTCAACCACATCGGGTCAATACCCTGATAGTTTCCATATTTCCATTTCTGTTCAGAACTATGGCCGTGTCACTCATTCGCCAGTCATAGTACCACCACTTAAACTGTGGAGTGAAGTCCTCAGGCATTTCCCTTAGAGGGATTCTTGACATTGTGCATGGAGGACTCCATTTCAGCATAATCTTTGGCTTCCCAGTAATGGTATCAACTTTAGTTCTTCTGATATACCTTGTTGGTTGTTGAGGTTTGAAGTTGACCCACCTGGTGTGGTACTCTCTCTTCAAAGCAGCTTCAAAACCAGCCTGACATCTTTCGAGGGTCAGCATATAGCGGCTTCAACATGGCCAGCTGGTTAAGCTCAAAACTGGGTAAAGTCTTTAGATCGTGTAGGAATCTGAAGTACTCTATGCCATTTTCTCTTTTCATGGCATACACATTCAAATCCTCAAAACAAGCCCATGCGATGATCTTGCCTGACACCTTTAAGTGTTTTTTGACTTTGAATAGCTTGGTGTAGACATTTGGCTTTTGTGCAGTGCGTATGGCTCGGATCTGAGCAAAACATGCCACCCATTCAGCCTTTTTGATGTTGACATCTGCGTCCAAGGCTTGGGCTTGATCTTTCTACTTCTCCGACTCTTACTCCATCATATCCAATGTATCACTAACAAGGTGTCACCCAGATGGGGACTACATTTCCCTCGTTGTCAGCATACTCTAGATAATGTTGTGTAGTGACATCTTCAATCTCAATCTCATCCACATCGTTAAGCTCATCGTCACTATCCATGTCCACAGTAGGAGCATCCTTCACAATCTCATCTGGATTCAGTCATAACATCTTAGCCAGTTGCTCATCATTAAGGTCATTAATTATTCTCCTTCCTCAGGTGTGTAACTCACAGACTTCCGGACGATCCCTTGCAGATCAAGTATCATTGTGAGTTGAGACATGATCTGCTAAAGGGGAGCAACATCATACTCATCTTACTGAGATAAATGATCTACTTGACTTAAAACAATAAACACATCATGCATTAGTAAATAATCAAGACATTAAACATTAAATATATATACGCAAACATCCAAGCACATAAGTTTAATACAATATTCAAATTACACATGATTTAAATTACACAAAACTCTATGCATTACTTTTGTCTTGGCTCATGTTTTCTTCTGCTGTCGGGGCTAATGTCGAGGCACCTGGATCTTGAGTCTTTTTGTCTCGCCTCTCATTAGCTTCCTGTGCACCCAAAGCAGATGACTCTCCTCCTCATTCAGTGTCTCCACCATCCTCATCATCAACTTCATCATCACCATCATCATCATCACTATTATCATCATCACTGTCATCACCATCATCATCATCACCATCTCCCTCTTTGATCTTCAGAGGCTCATCCTTTGTGCCCTTAAGTTTGAGCAGGATGGTCCTGTTAGCATCCTCGAACTCCTCAATCCTCTTGGTAGATAACACATTTTGCTCCTTGAGTTGGGAAATCTCTTGACTCTGAGCAGCCATTTGCTGAACCTGCTCCTCAATCTGCTGTGCCTGCTGAGCTAACTGCTGTGATTGAGTAGCAGTAAGCTCCACTAACTGTCATAGCTGAGCAGTCTTCTCGTCATCAGTTGCTAACAGCTTCAGTACCATACGGTTTAGTGCTGAAAGCTATTCCTCTACCCCACTAGGAGGTAGAGATGATCCTGATGGAAAGGTGGATGATATGATAGTCCTACATGGTGGCTAGAGGTGGTGGTGGTGGTGCTAGTGGTGTATACGGAGGTGGTGGTATGTGTGTGTGTGGTGATGGGTAAGCTGAAGTGGCATCCTTTTGTTAGTGAGAGATTCATTTGGTTTACATATGGAATTTGGATCACTTACAAGAGGAATGGACACCACATGATCCTTGATTTGGCATTCATCAAGGTCTCATGTGGTGGTGGTAACACTTTATATCCCAAACCCCCCCATTGTTGCGCTCTCTCACTAAGTGTTGGACAATGTGAGAAGAACTTGACCAACTATGCAGTTTTTGTTTTAATGAATTTACTTCTACTTCCAAAACTGCCTTTTGTTTTCTTAGTGTCTTCTAGGAAGTTTAGATAGAACTTAATGTCATTAGCTTGGTTAGAGGATACAACCTTCAGTTCCCCTAAGTTGTTTATTCAAGAGTTTTATATTTTCTTTATAGATGTGCCCATTTTGTTTAAGACTCTATTGGCACAGTTGTAACTCCTTTACTAGTTTATCATTATGGTCTAATAACCTAGCAAAATTTCATATCAATGCTTTCCCTAAATTTATTAAAATCCGAACAAGCATGATTATTGAAAAGTTGAGTAGGTGTAGTTACCTGAGAGGGTGAGGTTGAATCAGCCATCAAAGCAGTGTTTGACTTCTTTGGTTCTGGTGATTCTGGACTTGTGGACTTGTCCCTTCTTCAGGCAGGTGATCAACTATAGTTGCAGTTTCCTCAAATTTGACATCGTGAGTTCCACTGCAATATCACCTTCACTTGCTAAGTCGTCATTTATATCTTCAACACTAGCGATGTTGGATTCTCCCGGGAGACACAAACTGAAAGCTCCAACTTGTCCTTTGTCATCATGAGTGTTAAGGCTTTAGGATCCTTGCTCAACGAAGTAGGACTGCATGGGGCTTTAGGATCATGAGCTGAAAGATGAGAATGGATTCCTATTTCCTTTCTTCTTGGGCTTCACACATTCACGTTTGAAATGTCCCTTTCCACATTTGAAGCACGTAACTTTTGTCTTTCAAAACCAAAAGTTGTGTCCTTGGTGGCAATCACATTCTGTCGGTCCTCTTGAAAAACTTCTTTGCTCTTTGAACAACACTTGCTAAGGCCCACATGATGTCCATTCCTTCTAACTCTGTCTCGTCTACCTTCTCGTAGTCCTTGTCTGCCAGATGACAGTTCACTATTTTCCCAGCAACTAGCCGTCATAGGAGTGGACCACGGCTGCTAAGAGATCCATGTGTTCCGTTGCTACCTCTACTGTCACATTCCCAAGATTCTCGGTCTTCAGTTTTGTAGCATTTGCTTTAGGTGCTATGTATTGGGTACCAGACGAACCTGACGTGTCAGATCCCGAAGTAGTAGCTTGTGATGGACCAGCTGAACTCGACACAAACGCCGTTTGAAGTGGTGCTCCAGATTTTTTGGCTTGTGGAGTTAAGTTGTACGGTGCCAGATTCTGATCATATGTAGACTTTTGGGCCGTGTCTTCATCCTCAACTCTTCCTCTCGCAGTTTCAGAATGAAGTCGTTCATATCTAACTTCGCTAGCATATCATTCTGTCTAAGGTTGGAAACAAACAAACTCCACTTCTCAGACAACCCATCAACAAAGTTTGAAACATTGTCTTCCGTAGACATAGTGAGTCCATGAGTGTGCAGCTCACTCATTAGGTGGTATAATCGATCAATGATATCATCTAAGCTCTCCTTTCCGATGACGAGAAGTTGTCAAACTCCTTCTCCAAATCCTTAGCCTTCAAGCTTTCAATGATGCATTTCCCTCATATCTCTTTTCTAATGCATCCACAGCTTCTTAGCTGCTTGTTCTCAGAAAATTGATAGAAGATGTCATCGGAAATGACTGAGTTAGCAACGCATATACATTCTTTCTTACATTGTACTTTACCTTTATCCGTCAGTCATACCGTTTAAGGTGAGTTTGACTCCATCTGCACTTACAAGCATGCTATATCCTGTCTCTATCGACTCCCACAGATTGGATCTACTCCATTTAAGTGAATCTCAAATCTTTGCTTCCATTGGGGTAATCATCTAACATTATAAGCTTAGGGGCTTGTTATGATTTCCTACTTCATTTCTAAAAGCAGCAGTTTTGAATCATAGAGTCCCTTCTGGCGGTGAACGCTGAATATGGATCCTCCATTTCTATCAACTTTAAACTTTGGAAGACACTATTTTACTTGTGTGAATGAAGGTGTGCGATGATGAACACTTCGTGCCATTGAACAATGCAGTTGACTCTGACGTGGGAATGAGCAAATGCAGATGGCTCAATCATGCGAATGGACAGGTGCGGATGAACAATGCGAATGGGCAATTCAGTAATATGAATGGATGTACGAATGAGTACAATCGTACGTATGAGGGATGTGTATGAATTTTAGTCATGCGATTGAGTCAATCATGCGACTGAAGCTGTTGAAATTTGAGAATTTGAAAGTTTAAGGTATTTTGACGCAAAAACATGAATTTCTCAAAAACCCTAATTGTCGTATGGCAGAAAAACATTAACTTTATGAGCTGGAGACGTCCAATATAACGTTTGACACAAAAGGATTGCGTTTTGGCGTGAAAAACACAATTTTTATATCAAAATCGATTGAATCACATGTAAATCATGAGCCTTTGCTCTCATACCACTTGTTAGAGGACCGTGTACCGGACGGAGTACTAACTATTTCAGTGTATACCGAATCAAATAGTGCGGAATCCTATTTGATTGTCGATCCAATCAGTGAGAACGTTAACCCGATCAATATAAGATTAATCTAAATGTTAAGAACGAATAGCAATCGATCTATGAACTTGGACTAGCTTTCTTGGACGTTCTGGACGGCTTTCTTGGATGTTCCGGACGGCTAGGGTACGCGTATGAGTCAAATTCTTCAAAAAGTGTTTTTTTTCATGAATTAAGTGGTATTTATAGGTTAGGGTTACTCATTCATGCGACTGAGTCATGCGGTTGATGCAATCGCACGACTGAGAGTCTAGTCGTGCGACTGAGTCAATCTCATGTCATAATTGTGCGACTGATCCAGTCTCGTGGTTCAGTCATGCGACTGGTTCATTAGCATGAAGTTGTCATGCGTATGGTCCATTAGCAGGGCCATTCGCATGGAACTTCATATGACTAAGTTTGAATTTGTTTCACAATCATTACTTGACTTAGATATATTTGAAACAACCATAAACCTGTATATTTTGATCAATAAGCATTAACACACAATAATGAATGAAATATTAAACATTATAAGCATAAACCACACATTGTATTTCATTTAAACCATCCAGTTACATATGTATCTACACAGTTCTAGGCGCATGGGCACTATACGGCCGCATGAGTGCCTAGGCGCGTGGGAATCCCGGGCGCATGAGTGCCTAGGCGCATGGGAATCCTGGGCGCATGAACACTTAGAAAATTTCAGCCTATTTCTAGGCGCATGAGTACTCTTGGGCACAAGAGATTTTTTGACGGATGGGACACTAGGCAGTTATTTTCAGTGGGCGCATGGGCCAATGTTTAGGCACATGAGCAGTGTAGTTCATCCTAAACATCATAAATCAATCCCTAAATCATCACCCATGATGTTCTAAGCTGAAATCATACATCCTAAGTATAGAAAACACAACCCTAACATCATCAAACACATACATTGCCCTAAATCAAACCCCACCCATAAACACAAACACATACCATACGATAATAAACCCAATTTAAAAGAACGCCCACACAAGCATTTTCAGCGCCAAAGCAGTTTAAAACAAGTAAAAATGGTGTTCTAGAACTCACCTTTGCAGCCTCTTAGGTATGACTTCTTCAAACCCGTTTGCAATGGAGATTAACGCCTAGAAAGCCAGCAAAGCACACATGATGAAAACAAAAACAAACATAAGCATATAACTGAGGCTAAGGCCAGTCAAGAATATTATAAAACCATGAATTCTTACCTTGAATTCAAACTTCTTCTCCTTTTCTTCAAAAGCCCGAAAGCTTTCTCCTCCTCTTCACTTTCTCTCTCTAAAAATATCTTAATGATATATGTGAAGAGAGAGTGATAGGCGGCCATCATCTTTATTCACAACAATTAAAGATTTTGTTCTTTTGACACTTTTAACCCCTTTACTTGGGTTTTATAACTTTTCCTTCTTTTTCTTCACTCTTATTCTTTCTTTTCATTCTTATCTTTAAAGAAATAAGTATGTGTTACAAGGCCACCCCCCTTATATAGGTTTCATCCCCGAAACCTATTACTCATGAAACAATCGTGGGTAATGTTGTCTCATTTCATCTTCAGTCTCCCACGAAGACTCGAATCCCTTCCTATGCTTGCACTATACACGCACAAGAGGAACCACTTTATTTCTTAACCTCTTCTCCTTTCGAGTAATGATCACCATTGGTTGCTCCACATAATTGAGCCATTCATCTACCTCGATATTCATCAGTGGTATAATAATATCCTCATCCGCCAGACACTTTATCATATGCGATACATGGAATGTCGGGTGAATTCCACTTAACTCATCTAGTGACTCTAGTCTATAGGCCCATCTCCTACTTGGGTAATGATTTGAAAGGCCCTATGTAGCTGTGGTCAACTTTCCCCGCTTGCTAAACCGAATGATATCTTTCCAAGGTGAGAATTAGAACATAACTCAATCACCCAGTTGGAACTCAATCGGTCTACGTCGTTATTAGCATACGACTTCTACTTATCTTTAGCTACCTTCATAAATGCCTTGATCCTTCTAGCTTCTCAGTCGTAGCCTCAACCACCTCGACGCTTCCTAACTCTTTATGCCCAATATATCCCAACACACGGGCGTTCTATATCCCCTACCATATAGTATCTCATAAGGGGCATACCATTGGTGGCATGATATTTATTATTATATGAGAACTCAGTTAATGGTAAGTGGTCATCCCAACTTCCTCCAAAATCAATGACACATGCCTGAAGCATATCTTCCAATGTCTAAATGGTCCTTTTTGACTAACAATCAATCTCAGATGATAAGACGTGCTAATATGTAGCCTCATCTCCATCGCATCGTGGAACGTTTTCCAAAATATGGATGTAAACCAGGTCCCATGATTAGACACAATAGACATCGACACACCATGACAAGTTACGATCTCCTTAATGAAATGATCTGCCAACCTCTCCCATGAATATGTTTTGCAAATCGGTAGAAAGTGAGCACTCTTCGTCGAACGTCAACTATCACCCATATGGCATCATACCCTCATGCGGTACGTGGTAGCTTTGTTATGAAGTCCATGGTGATATGTTCCCATTTCCACTATGGTATATCCAATGGTTGGACCATTCCATACGGCTTTTGATCCTCTGCCTTATTTGCTAGCATCTAAGGCACTTATTCACATACTCTGCCACATCGCATTTCATACCCGACAATCAATAATCTTTCTTCATATCTTGGTACATCATCATAGCACCGGGATGAATAGAGTATCGAGGTTTATGAGATTCACCCATAATCCTCACACGTTGATCTCCAAAACGTTGAATCCACATTTGTCTGAATCGGGTCCTCACACCGAGTATGTTTTCACCACGTTGGCTTTGCCTGGATTGTAATGGATTTCGCAATCATAATCTTTTATGAGCTCCACCATCTCCTTCGCCCCATGTTTAAGTCTTTCTATTTGAAGAAGTACTTCAAGCTCTTGTGGTCAGTGAAAATGATGCACTTCGTCCCATACAAGTAGTGCCTCCAAATCGTTAACGCAAACACCACCGCTGCTAGCTCCAAACCATGAGTAGGATAATTAACTTTATGAACCTTTAGTTATCGGGTTGCAAATGCTATAACCTTTCATCGCTGCATCAAGACACATCCCAACCCCAAGTAGGAAGCTCTGAACAAACCACCAAATCCTCAATTCCATCGGGTAACGACAAGACAGGAGCTTGAGTCAACCTCGTCATAACTCCCCGAACGCCTTCTCTTGAGCTTGACTCCATACAAACTTTACATCTTTCCGGGTCAACTTGGTTAGTGGAGAAGCAATCTTAGAGAAGTCTTGTATGAATCTCCTATAATAGCCCGCCAAACCCAAGAAGCTACGAATCTTGGATGGCGTCTTTGGAGACTTCCATTGCATCACCCTCTCCACCTTTGCCGGATCTACCATAATCCTCTCGAGATCACCACATGACCCATAAAATGATCCTCACGCAACAAGAACACGCACTTGGAGAACTTGGCACACCACTTCTCTCTTCTCAACGTCTCCAACACCTCTCTTCGAATGTGACCGGCATGCTGCTTCTCACTCTTCGAATAAATCAAGATATCATCAATAAACAAAATCACTGATTATCTAACATTGGCCGACACACTCGATTCATCAAGTCCATAAAAGCATTTGGCGCATTGATCAAACCAAAAGACGTAACAAGAACTCGTAGTTTCCATAACGTGTGCAAAAAGTTGTTTCAGGAATATCCTGCTCCTTCACCTTCAGCTGATCATAACCAGATTGAAGGTCTATAATTGAAAACCAACTAGCACCCTGGAGCTGATCAAACAGATCTTGAATTCTCGGTAAGGGGTACCGATTCTTCACCATCCTCTTATTCATCTCACGGTAGGCAATACATGTCCTCATACTACCAACCTTCTTCTTCTTCAGGAATAAAACTGGAGCACCCCAAGGAGAGATACTCGGTCTAATGAACCCCTTATCCAGCAACTCCTGTAGTTGCTCCATCAACTCCTTGATCTTAGTCGGAGCTAACCAATATGGTGCCTTAGCTACAGGTTGGGCACCCAGCATCAACTCCATCTGGAACTCAATCTCGCAGTCAGGTGGCACTCCTAGTAACTCTTCGGGAAACACGTCTAGAAAGACACACATAACCAGTACATCGCACAATTGTGGTGTTGATATATCCACATCCTTCACATAAGCCAAGTAGGCACTACAGCCATGCCTCATGCACTTTCCCGTCATCGCCATCAAAATCATCAGTGCAATCATAGTGACTCGATCACCATAAACTGTCACCGAACTCTCGTCAGGCACTGTCAATCAAATCATCTTCTTGTGGCACAAAATATTCGCCTCGTTGTCCGCCAGCCAATCCATTCCTAGGACAACGTCAAACCCAACAAAGGTCATCACGAAAGGTATAAGAGGAAAATTTCGACCTTCCTATTCTACATCACAACCCTCTATCATCTCAAACTTACCTATGGCAGTTTCTACATCAAAGGGTGCATCTACACTCCTACTACTAATAGGCAGTTTAGCACAGAAAGCACAGAAATAAAACTTTTACTAACACGAGAATCAAACAACACAAAGGCTAAAGTTTTTTAACTAGAACTGTACCTCACACAACATCGCGGTCCGTCCTAGCCTCCTCCTACATCATCATGAGCATTCTAGAACTCGCCCTCTGCGATTAAGTCTTGGTCGTCTTCTTCCCTGCACCGGAACTTTCAGCCCTCGGCTTCTTGCAGTACGTACTCATGTGACCCTCCTCACCACAAGTATAACATCTCCTTACTTCGCAGTTCTTCGCCACATGTCCGGTCCTTCCACAATGAAAACAGGCATTAGATCCCGCTCTACATTCCTCGGTGTGCTCTCCACCATACCTAGCACACCTCCTCGACCCGACACCAGATGTGACCACACGTCGATCATCCACCCATGCACCTTTGTGTTTGGAGCGGCTCCGCCACATCCAAATCGCTTCCCGTTCCAATTCGGTCACCACCACTCTTCTTGCTGGCTTCTGCCACCACCACAGTTCGCTCATCATACAACCTTCTGCCAAATCAACCGCCAACCTAAACGTGTTCGGTCGGGCAGTGAACATGTGCCTACGGATATCCGCCGGCAAGCCCTAGATTTACCTCTTAATCTTTCATGACAAAGGTGTCACCTGATTCGGCACCAGTCATGCCATCTCATTAATCATGGCTGTGTATTGCTGATGGGTCATCGTTCCCGCCTCCAACTATAGGAACTCTCTCTCAACTTTGTCCATTTCTAGGTGAGGACAAAACTCTTCAATCACTAGCCTCTTCAGCTCTGCCCACTTCATCCTTCCAATCTCCCGACTACCCTCGGCTTGGACGATATTGTCCCACTATCACAAAGCTGAGTGCATAAATAAGTGGGTTGCAAACCTCACTTCTTGAAATCCCGACACTCGTTGATGTCAAGTATAGGCTCCATCTATCTTACCCACCAGTGAGCAGCAACATCAATACCATTACCATGAAGGTTAGGGGCTTGCATCTTTGAAATGCCCTATAGTTACAGCCTCGTGTCATTTCCTCCACAAGCTCCTTCTCGTCCACATCATCGGAGAGAACCGTCTCAGTCTCCGGTCGCTCCAATCCGGCTTTATCACTTCTATCACCACAGGTGGTAGGATCGTCTGCATGACCTGATGCACCTGTTCAACAACATGCTCCTTCACCAAGGCTCTTAAGTTAGCACTCTCATCTTAGCGCTCTGGATTGGGGGTCTTGAGTTCTTCATGAACTACCTCTTCGGCTCTAGGCCTTCCTCTCGTGACCCGGCCATCCTCTAAACACACTGTAAGATTCAAATACCAACACGGTCATTCAAGGGAATCGCTTAGTTTATGCCAAGTGTAGTAAGTCCCTAATTACAGTGGCAAGTATGATTAGCCATTTACTTTACTCTTCATACCCCAAGCATTACCAATCATGACTACAACAGTATCTAAATCTACTAAAAGCACATAAACCACATAACATGCACACGTAATGCCAGTTAAGATTAAAAAATACCTCAGGGCACGCAGCTAACTGGACTGCATCCCTTCCCTTTCCGTCCCATTTTCATTTTAACGTTAGGTTTATTTTGAAAGTTTACCCATTTCACTTAAACTTGGCGCTGATACCAACGAGTAAGGCCCCGTTCCCGGGATGCACACATCTGGTCAATCATCGCACATAAAACATATATTAACTTTAATAAAATATTGCAGCGGAAACATTCAAATAACTTTTCATTCGAATATAAATGCTTTTACAGTTAATACAACATTCGTTACAAAACATCGTCTGTTCGTATTATAATGCAAAAACATTGAAAAAAAGAATGCCATCCAAAAAGAGGCATGTAGCCGCCCCATGCCATCCTCAGCAACCTTTACCTGCCAACTGGAAACACATAAAAGTCATCGTTGCTCAGTGAGTTCTAGTTTTAAGATAATACATACTTACTTTCATTTAAAACCGTTCTTTACTTTCTTTCAAATCATACTATACTTTCATACCTGATCACACATCCTACGTACACATAGATAATAACATTATTATCTTCCTTTACTGTTCATGACTTTCTTTCTTTATCTCTTTTTGGATCAGTGTCATCAGCTATACCCCAAACGTATGCACAAAGTGGTACTGTGCCGAAGATCCTAAATGACTCCATAATGCATATAGCCTGGAACCAGCAACGAGACAAGCGACAAAGATCCCAACTGTATACTACACCCCAAACGTAAGCACAAAGGGGTACTGGGCCGACGATCCTAAATGACTTCCATAACGCACATAGTCGAGCACCAGCACCGGGGTGAGTATTAACTATATACCATGTATAGTACCACTGGTCAGTCACAAAGACTAGACCCCAGCGTGTATCCTTAAAGCTTAGCTAAACCACACACAATTAAGCTTACGGCATTTTAGAGTCATGCACCTCCGTACATTTTGTTTGCAAGCCTTTCTTAATTTTCTCTTTCATTAATGCATGCATTCTTTCATTTCGTTCCTCTTTTTATTATCTACCACTTTACGTTACAAAATACTCTTCATTTCATTCATTAACATTCAATGTAAACCACGGGAAAATTATCATACATAATAAGGAACATCAATATGACATGCAAACATCACCATACAAGGCACCATTATACATACATAACATACATCATACATACCATCATGCGTAAGCATCAATCACACATCACCATACATGCCTTATCATACATCACCAATTTCATCATCTGTGACTTCAAAATGTCAACTTAATTTAACACCGGGAATGTCCCATGTCAAAGCCTACATTTACTTTTTCCTCAAAAAAATCCAAAACATTTCTAAGTCTTTAGGTGCATGGGCACTATGCAGACGCATGAGCACTAAGCAGGCGCATGGGCTTTCAAACGCATGGGGCACACTTAGGCGCACGGGCAAATTTCAGGAGCATCGGCACTATTGGGGCAGATGGGTACCACTTTGTCGTTTCTGGGTAATTCTAGGCACATGGACACTATACGGGCGCATTAGTGCCTAGGCGCATGGGAATCTTTGGCGTATGAACACTTAGAAAATTTCAGCCAATTTCTAGGTGCATGAGTACTATTTGGGCGCATGAGGTTTTGAATGGATGGACACTTAGGAAGTTATCTTCAGTTGGTCGCATGGGGCCACTATTTAGGCGCATCAGCAGTCTAATTCATCCTAAACATCATAAATCAATCCCCAAATCATCACCTATCATGTTCTAAGCTTAAATCATACATCCTAAGCCTTAGAAACACAACCATAACATCATCAAACACATACATTGCCAAAAAATCAAACCCTAACCACACACACACACATATCCAAACGGTAAGAATCCTATTTTTATAAAAACGTCCATACATGCATTTCCAGCACCAAAGCAGTTTAAAACAAGTAAAAACGGGGTTCTAGAACTCACCTTTGCAGCCACTTAGGTATGACTTCTTCAAAACCCGTTTCCAACTTAGTTCAACCTCCTAGAAACCACCAAAATACGCATGACTGAACACAAAAATACACATAAGCATATAACCGAGGCTAAGGCCAGTGAAGAACAACATAAAACTATGAATTCTTACCTTAAATTCAATCTTGTTCTTCTTGTTCTTAAAAAACCTGAACGCTTTCTGCTCCTCTCTACTTTCTCCCTTTAAAAATCTTCGAATGATATGTGTGAGAGAGGGTGGTGGGCGGCCATCACCTTTATTCACCAACTTTTTAATGATTTTTTTCCTTTTGACACTATTAACCCCTCTACTTGGGTTTTATAAGTTTCCTTTGTGTTTTTTCATTTTTATTCTTTCTTTTCTTTCTTATCTTTAAAGAAATAATCGGGTGTTACATACCAATCCTCCAACGGAAAACACTCTTCAGAACCACTACACCACCACCTACCTAACAACCTTCCAAACCATCCCCTCAGCCTTCTAAACATCTCTCCTTAGAGGAGTGCAAGGCAATCAAGAAAAAGCTCACCAACTGCACAACCCTAAGCGACATCTCTTCTGACGAAGACTCTATCAAACAGACTAATGTTGATGGATCTTCATGTTCCTTCACAAGAGATCAATTTCTTGATCTACCCAGAGGAATACTGGACCATGCGGCTAGACTTCTTGGTTTCAACTCTGACTCCTTAAATGATGAAGAGAAGAAACTGAGAAGAAAACTGGTGACTCTACTCGATACAAAGAAAGGGGACAAGATTCCTAGTCACCTCTTATGCCTAGAAAGAAAATAATCCAGTGGAGGTTCGATGAAGCCTGTCACAACTTAGTTGTGGACAGAGAATGGAGAAAGCAACCGACTTAATGCCTCCTGTATGCTACACTCTAGCAGATTTGACATTGCTGAGTTAGCAGAGAAACCATTCTTCAATCCCTCCACTCTGAAACTGCTAGTCACATCAAAAGTCACCTTAGTATCCTTCATCTTGCTGAACTAACAACAAAAACAAAGATTGAAGAGGAATTGAAATTTAGAGAGAAGGAATACAAGGAAAGGTCAACCACGAAAGGCATAGCCTTTCTACAAATGGTGGAAGGCCCTCAATTGGAACCAATACTTTGATGTGACTATGACTATAGCTCCCATCAAATAACTCTTTTTAGAGGGACCCAAAAGAGGGTGCATATCATTCAGGGTGACAGAATGGATTTGCTGTCAACTAATGATTTGTACAAGCTTCTCAGCACTACTTCTAGGAAGAACAACAAAACAGATAATTTTCTGCTTTCCCAGGTGCTGAATGTTTAGAGGAGCACGAACAAGTGAGTTTTGCGTAGAATCAACCAAGGGGGAGTTTGTTGGTTCAAGAAGAAGGGTGGTGCAACCAAAACCAAATCACTTAGACTATTTTGGTGCATCTAATAAAAGACTACCGAAGCCAAGTATGGAACTTCCAAAGGAATAGAGTTCTTCTAAAGAGAATGTGAAAGTTCAACTTCCAAAGACAAGCTCTACTTCCGAAGACAAGTGTTCACTTCCAAAGATCAAGTCTTAGAAGAAAAACCAGAAGTGAACTTCCGAAGTATGAAGAACATAAGAAGTCCATCAAGCCTCTGAAGAAGTAGCCTCTTCTGAATAAAAGTGGCCTGGGAAGAACTTGTTCTTTCGAAGCTATTTAACCTTTAAAGACGTTACAAGGAACTAGTGGACATAAGTATGGTCTCTGACACTCCACTACAGAC
This sequence comes from Flaveria trinervia, assembly GCA_025506515.1. Lineage (NCBI taxonomy): Eukaryota > Viridiplantae > Streptophyta > Magnoliopsida > Asterales > Asteraceae > Flaveria > Flaveria trinervia. Next base: position 29,725,664 of record CM046456.1, read on the forward strand.
CTATGTGATACTGCGTGGCGTTTTCTCAATACCCATGTAGTTGACCATACTTTATTCCACTGATTACCTTTATTAGTTAGTACAGTTGCCAACTTTAGTTTGTGACAAAAGTAAACCATGGACATGTCATGACTACCATATCTTAGATAACAATTTATCTAAGATACCTTAAAATATAGCTTTGTTGTATTTGCTTGGGTTAGAGGATTCCAACTGGTATCAAACTATATCCGGCTGTAGGTAGTATTATATATAGTTTCTCATTGTAACTCATGTGATATGCTCGTAAGAGTCTTGTAATACTTTGAGTTGAGAAGCAATATATGCAAGTACCTTGAAAATTATATCTTTTTGTTCTTTGCTACTTGTTATATTACAATCAACTCCTAGAAGAGACTTTGCTTCATCTGATCCGAGTGTAGTATAAGTGAGTTTGAGAGAAAAACCAAGTGTTAAGTGACAAAACCTATCCTGCAGTCCAGCACCATGTCCACCATGTCCTCCACCATGTCCTCCACCACGTGAAGCCCTTGACGATCTTCCACCAACCATCCTCTAACATGCTATAAGATTCAAACACTAACATGGTTATTCAAGGTAATAACTCAGTTTAAGTCAAGTGTAGTAAGTCCCTAGATACAGTGGCAAGTTGTGATTAGCCACTTACTTTACTCTTTATACCCCAAGAATTTCCTATCCTAAATACATTAGTATCTAAATCTACAAAAACACAATGAACACATAACATGCACACATAATACCCATTAAAATTATGAAAATACCTGGATGCATGCAGCTACTCGGAATGGCATCCCTTCCCTTCGTCCTATTCTCAGTTTAAGATTAGGTTTCTTTTGAAAATTTTACCCCATTTTGCTTAAACTTTGGCTCTGATACAAACTTGTAAGGCCATGTTAGCAGGACGCTCACAGCTGGTCGATCATTGCACATAACAACATATATCTTACATTTACCATTCCTAAAACATTGCAATGGAATAATTTAAAGCCATTTCATATCATTATAATTGTTTTTTCAAAAGAATAAATGGTTGATAGATTAAAAAATAACTCATTGCTTTACATCACAAAAACATTATTGTTATACAAAATGGATTCCATCCAAAATAAGCCAAGTAGCCGCCCATGCAATCCTTACAATCAGTTACCTGGCAACTGGAAACACATAAAAGTCAGTGTTGTTGACTGAGTTGTAGTTTTAAAATAAAATATAATTTACTTTTGTTCAAAACCGTTCTTCACTATATGTGATCAAGCATCATACGTACACATAGATAGTGCCATTATTATCTTCCATTACTGTTCATTAACTTTTATTCAATGTACGTTATCATTTCTTTCGTTAACTATCATACCATACATTACATTATTTAACCATCTTTCATTCATTCATACTTTCTTTCTTTCTGGATCAGTGTCATCACTATACCCCAAACATATACATAAAGAGGGTACTAGGCCGAAGATCATAAATGACTTCCGTAACGCACGTAGCCTGGCACCAGCACCGGGGCAATGACAAAGATCCCACCTGTATGCTACACCCCAAACACAGGCATGATGCGGGTACTAGGCCGAAGATCATAAATGACTTCCATAACGCATGTAGCCTAGCACCAGTACCAGGGCAAGCATTCAATATTGTCCTGTAACTATACATTTTGCCAGTCACAAAGACTAGACCCTTGTGTGTATCGTTATGAGTTAACTAAACCACACACGTAAAGTTGAGCTAATGAGTGGAAATCGTAATGTGGTGTTGATTTTGCAGCGGATGGGGTGATTTAGGGTTCTTGGGGTTTCATCGATTTCTTTTGTCTTGATCTTGATTTCTAATCTTGGTTGTTTACTAATGTTGATTAATCCGATCTCGTGTAACATTCTTGTGATTATATCCTTCTTTACAAGGATTTAATACCAGCATTGTTAGCGGGATCTAGGGTTAGTTGGATTAGGTTTTCCTTGATTCTTGTGTTCTTGATCGATCTTGATATGTTTTTTGTTGATCTTGATATTGTTCTTGATTTCATGATACCTTCTTGACTGATCATGATCGATGGTGTCCCAGTTTAATATCAATTTCCTCATTGCTTAGTAGGTCTGTAACTGATCGCGCCTATAGAATATAGTTTAGCTAGTATGGTACGAATCCTATTAGCTTTTAAGGGGTTGATTGTCTTGATTTGGTTTATAGATTATTTGTGCATGCATAGAGATCTCCATGTTAGCATCCAAGATTAAAAACATTGATGGTACGCTGATTGTCAAAAGCATTCTGAAGAGCTTACTCTAAACACGGATACAAAGAAGGTTATTGTCAATATGAACACCAGGCCACTGTTGTAGATGGTGGAAAAAAGTGGTGTCGCAAAACCCTAACGTGGCTTTGTTAAACCCTATCTCAGTGACAAGTGTGGGTGTTCGAGGTACTTCACAAGGGGGATTATTATCATATGTTGATTGAGTGAAGGTTGATTTAAGTAACGATAAGAGTGTCAATTTTTGTTTTATGGAATCCAAAGTGAGTAAAGATGGGTGAATGTTGTCCTATCGCAGGAATTAGTGAGGAATGTTCAAGTTAAATTAGTGAAAAAGTTGTATGGCTATTTTTTGGGTGATAGACAAGCCTATCCGGTGGTTGAGTACTATGTCAAGAGCAATTGGAAAAAATTGGCTTGCAAAAGGTGATGATGAATGCTAAAGATTTTTTCTTTTTCCAATTTCGTGATATGAAGGGTATGCTTGATGTCCTAGAAGGCGGACCTTGTCTAATAAGGAATACTCCTATTTTCTTATGTTTGGTCCCTAGCACTGGATTAGTCAAAAAGGATATTAAATGTATAGTGGTATGGGTCAAGCTTCATAGAGTTCCGTTAGTTACATATGCGGATAACGAGTTGAGCATGTTGATGTCTAAGGTGGGAGATTCAAAAAGATTAGATACTTATACTACATCAATGTGTCTTAATGCTTGGGGAAGAAGTAGTTATGCATGACCAATGGTGGAGATCACGACTGAGAAGGAATTTAAGGATGTTATTACGGTTGGTATACCTACTTTAGAGGGAGACGAGGTGCTAGTTGAAAAGGTGAACGTTGAGTATGAATGGCATCCCCCTCGTGACAAATTGTTGTGATTTTGGGCATGAAGTGCATTCATGTCCAAAACAACCTACTCAGAATAAAACTATACCCAAAAAGGATATAGATGGTTTTGTGGAGGTGGTAAATAAGAACGTGGCTAAGCGAGTAGCGACTCCAGTGCAAACACATAAACCAAAGTTTTAGTATAGGCCAGTTGTTGATAAAAATAAGCAAACTTCTCGAAGGGGTGCTTCACCTTCTCGGGTTATGGATAACAATCTGATTGCTTTGGAAAACTCTTTCAATGTTCTAGATGAAGGTTTGGATGCTAATGAGATGAATAATGTTGTTGGAGGTGCTAGAAGTTCAACAATGAGAAAGGGAGTTGGAAAAGAGAATGAGGATTCCGAGAGTGAGGAAGTGGAAGAAGTGTATAATGAGATGGTTGATTTTGTCATTTCAGATTCTCAACATTTTAAACGGGCAAGCACTCATTCTACGATGGTTTATAAACATCAATGTAGCATCTTGGAATATAAGAGGGCTGAACCGTCCCATTAAACAAAAAGAGGTTCAAACCATGATAAAGGAGCATGGGTTGAGATTGTGTGTGATATTGGAGTCTCATATTGATATTAATAATGTACCTAACATCTGTTCTAAAGCCTTTAATGTCTTGGGATTGGGTTTTCAATGCATCTTCTTGTGGTCCAGGAGCAAAGGGTTCGAGAATTATTATCGGGTGGGATAAGTCGGTTTTGGATGTGAATGTGTTGGCCCATATGGATCAAGTTTTGCATTGTACGGTGTATATTAAAAATTATAATTTATCTTTCTTTTGTCCCATAATCTATGCAGCCAATTACTATGGAAATCGAATGATATAATGGAATAATTTGGAGATGCATAAACGGGTCGTGAAGAATGAGCCTTGGATATTAATGGGTGATTTTAATTCATCTCTTAGTTTGGAGGAGCAATGTCTTGGATCGTCCAAGGTTATTATTGGTATGCGTGAGTCTAAGGAGTGTTTGAAAAACGTAGAAGTGTTTGATGTGAACAACACATGCATGCATTAAACTTGAATAGAAAACCGAAAATGGTATTGGGATTCTTAAGAAACTGGATTGGGTTCTTGCAAATTCAGCATTCATTGAGTTCCTTTCACATATGCTATGTTTAGACCGTATCGGTTATCGGATCATTGTCCATGCATTCTTTCTTTGTTGAGTGGCAATAAAAGTAAAATGAAGCGATTTGAATTTCCAATTTTCTTGTGCATAAATCAGATTTTCTTGATGTTCTACAAACCAGCTAGAACATTAACGTGCTAGGGGTTGCTCAGTTTAGAGTTGTAAAACACATGAGGGGGCTAAAAAGGAATTTCCGTTTGATAATGTTTAACCAAGGGAATCTTCAAGACAGGTGGTAGGGTTAGGGCTGAATTGGATGCTATTGAGGACCTATTGATCATAGCCCATTCAATATTCAGCTTAGAGAAAAGGAGATGCAATGCCTTAAGCGTTATCAGGAAGCAAGTCTAGATGAGGAGAGGTATTTGAGTAGAAATCGAAAGTTTTTTGGTTGGCAGAGGGTGATGCGAATACGAGGTTCTTTCACAATTCTCTAAAATGCTGAAACCATACAACTCTAATTCATTCGACCTTTGATGCTTCCGGACATGAGTATGAAGGAGACCCAATGCCAAAAGCATTTGCCTCGTATTATGAGCAGTTTTTGGGTTGAAATCATAATATTTTAGGATCTTATTACAAATCAATTGAATAACCTTGTTGCTGCGAAGATGGTGGAACCGGTTACTTCGAAAAGATAACCGGGTGGTAGCAGATCCTGAGGAATTGTTCTTGGGTGGACTCGAGGGGACCTATTGAAAGATCTAACCTCCGGCCACTTACACCCGTTTTCTTCAATCATTGTGTTGACTTTGGCATAGAACGGAATAGCAGCATCATAACAGATTATACTACTAGACTTCTGAACAATGGGACCTAACGGATGCCAGTTGTCGAACCAAAGAAAAGTACCTTCCCCATTACCCACTTTGGACCGGATGAAAGGTCTCATAGTGTCCCTCAAGTTCAGCGATTTCCTCCAACTCCAGGAACAGTCATTGGGGATGCCCCACGCACTCCTACCTTTCAAGAGAGAACAATGAATTCTGGAAGCCCAGATAATAGGGTATGTGAGTTAGAGGCTATGTTCTACAAATGTCTGGTAATAGTTGCCTTCAACCATGTCCTAAGACATCTTGGCAGCTTTAGAGAGCGCAGTACAATAGAGAGTTGTATGCTTCGTCCGGGAAGGATGAATCGCTCCTGAAAAGGATTCTATTGATTCTCTCCCAATTGGTTGGACCATAGGTGCGATGATTTACTTCACGAGCGAGGTCTCTGGTTCAAGTCCAGGATGGCCCAGTTGCGCCAGGGAAAAGAACAAAAGAAGCGTCTGACTCCTTCATGCATGCTCCACTTGGCTCGGGGGATATAGCTCAATTGGTAGAGCTCCGCTCTTGCAATTGGGTCGTTGCCATTACGGGTTGGATGTCTAATTGTCCAGGCGGTAATGATAGTATCTTGTACCTGAACCGGTGGCTCAGTTTCTCTAAGTAATGGGAAGAGGACCGAAACATGCCATTAAAAGACTCTACTCAAATAAAGATGGGCGTCAAGAACATCAAGAACGTAGAGGAGGTAGGATGGGCAGTTGGTCAGATCTAGTATGGATCGTACATGGACGGTAGTTGGAGTCGGCGGCTGTCCTAGGGTTCCTTATCGAGGATCCCTGGGGAACAGGATCAAGTTGGCCCTTGCGAACAACTTGATTCACTATCTCCCTTCAACCCTTTGAGCAAAATATGAAAAAAGGAAGGAAAATCCATGGACCGACCCTATCATCTGCACCACGTAGGAACTACGAGATTACCCCAAGGACGCCTTCGGCATCTAGGGGTGAATATCTGGAATATCTAACTTGGAATTGAAAGACTTTCTTTATTTATATACAAGTCAATTACATACCGGAAATCTCGAACAGTAAATGCTTGATGAGAAAGCTTTGGGGCCAGATGGGTATACGTCGGCCTTTTTCAAGAAAGCATGGGAGATTGTGGGAACGGAGGTAGTGTGTGCTATGAAGGATTTCATTACTACGGGCCACCTATTAAAGGAATTGAACCAATCCATTATAGCTCTTATTCCCAAGATCCCAACCCTAAGTAATATTACTCATTATAGGCCAATTGAATGCTTTAATGTTGAATAAAAATGTGTGAGCAAAATCTTAGCCAATCGAGTAAAATAGGGTTTGGATGGTATTATTAGTATGAATCAATCTGATTTTGTCCCAAGAAGGCGTATTATGGATAATATATTGTTAACTCACGAATTGTTGCATAATTATAATCGTAATATGGGGGCCCCTCCGTGTGCCTTTAAAGTTGATATTCAAAAAGCTTATGATACTGTTGATTGGAAATTTTTGGAGTGAGCCCTTTTGGGATTTGGTTTTCATACTACTATGGTGCATTGGATTATGGTTTTTTGTCACTAGCCATCTTATTCGGTTGCTATTAATGGTGGTATTCACGGTTATTTTAAAGATTCAAGAGGTTTGAGGCGAGGAGACCCACTTTCACCTTATTTATTTACTCTTGTCATGGAGGTTTTAACTTTGATGTTTAATAGCATGGCGATGGAAGGGTTTCAATTTCACCAGAAATGCGAGCGATTACGTATTATTAATCTATTCTTTGCGGATGACCTGTTTATTTTCTCTAGAGGTGATGCTAGCTCAGTGGGGAATATTTACAAGTGATAAAAAGTTTTCTAAGTTGTCGGGACTGAATCCTAGCAATCATAAAAGTAGAGTTTATTTCTGTCATGTTTCACCTTTGGTTAAAGCTAGTATCCTACTCATTATGCCATTTTCTGAAGGTAAGTTTCCGGTTCGGTCCATGGGGGTTCCCTTAATTTCCAAGAGATTGAGATATCGAGATTGTCAAGCCTTGGTAGATCGAATGGATAAGCGGGTGTCATTAAGGATGAATAAATATCTATCCTTTGCAGGTAGGTTGCAGCTTATTCGCTCAGTTCTCTCTTCTATGCACTTTATTGGTCTTCTGCTTTTATTTTTCCAAAATGTATTATTACGGAATTGGAGGCTAAGATGAGAAGTTTTTATGGGGTCAAGGAGAGTCTTCTAAGAGGGGGGCTAATGTTTCATGGGAGAAAATGTGTCTTCCAAAAATTGAGGGTGGTCTTGGTGTTCGTCGAATAGAAGATATGAATAAAGCTTTAATGGTTACTCATATTTGGTGGCTTTTATCTCATAGTGGATCTTTATGGTTCGATGGATTCATACTTATAGGTTGGCTTCTTCGAATTGTTGGATTGTAAGGACTCCCAGAGTGTGCAGTTGGAGTTGGCGTAATATTATGGTGGTCCGAGATAGAGTTAGAGGAGCCATGTAGCATTAACTTGGTAATGGCAGAATAATGAACGTGTAATATGATTATTGGTGTAATTACAGCCCATTGGCTTCATTTATTTCTCCAAGAGCGATAAGAGATGCAGCTTTTTCCTTGACCGATACGATGGATAAACTTTGTGCTAATGACAATTGGGTTTGGCCGATGGGGTGGCTACATCGATTCCCTTTGCTAGCGGATATTGATATCACTTTGAATGAAGGGGTAAAGGATGCAGTTATATGGAAAAAAGGTGATTTGATATTGCCTTATTTCCCACCAATGCTTGGAATTTTATTCGATCTAAGGGGCTGAATGTCGCATGGGCAGAATGTATTTGGTTTGCTCAATGCATTCCGAAGCATGCCTTCCTTATGTGGCTTATTTGTTGTGGTAAACTCTTGACTCAAGATAGAATCCTAAAGTGGAGTAATTGTAGAAGAAGGAATACGAATTTCATGTGTTGCTGTCTATACGTTTCTAACTTTGATTCCCATGCACATCTGTTCTTTGAATGCTCTTATGCTACAAAGGTTTGGGCTGCAGTTCGAGTCCGTGCTTCTATGCGCAATATTCCACCGGTTTGGCACCAAGTATTACAAGTTGTAATTACGATGGCGAAGTCTAAGTCTATTGGATCATTTGTCGGTCGATTAGTAGTTGCTGCCACGATGTAATTTATTTTGCAAGAGAGAAATCAGAGGCTATTTAATGATAAGCCACGTCCTTCGGACATTCTAGAAAAAATGATTGTTGAAGAGATTCATTACAAACTCATGGTCCTAAAGTTTAAGAGGAGTATCTGAGTGTGAAGGGTGTACGACCAATGGGATATTCACGATTAGTCAGAAGATGATGATTTTGTTTCATTTGGTTTTTTGAGTTTGTAGGCTTCTTGTTTGTTAGGTTTCTAGTTAGCTAGTTGTTTTTTTGTACTCCAGATTTAGGTGTGTCCAATTCTGAAATAAAGTGGACCCTCCATTTTACTTGTGTTTATTTTGATAATAACAAAATCATTGGGGTAACCCTTTACCGAAAAAAAATGTTGAGCTAACTATATTCTAGAGTCGTGCACCTCCTTACATTTGCTTGCAAGACATTCCATTAATCATATATTAATGCATGCATTCATTCATACTTTACGTTACTCTTTGCTTAATCTTCCCCTTTACGTTACATAATACTTTTCATTTATATTCATAACCATATCATTTAAGCCAAGGAAAATAAACAAACATAATAAGGACATAATATCACATAGCCATACATGAAATAACATACATCACCCATCACATCACACATCATAAGTCAACTTACATCACCCCGAAGAACATTTCACGTTAAAGCCAACACTTTACATTTTTCCAAGTGCTAGGCCCATAGGCACTATGTAGGCGTATGGCCTTTCAAGCGCATGTGGAACACTTAGGCGCATGGAAAACTTTGAGGGGCATGTGAACTATCTAGGCGCATGACCCAACACTTAATTATTCTGGGCAAATTCCAGGCGCATGGGCGCTACGCAGGCGCATGACCTTTGAGGCGCATGGGCAACCAACACTTATAATATCATTCTAATTCAGCCCCATTCATCAATATTAACATGCTCTAACCTTAGTTCCAAAATTCTAAACAACAAGACAAGAACATAACATCATCACAACACCCAAAATCATAACCCACCCGCATACTCACATACACATACATACGGGTGTAACACCCACTTAAATAAAAACATCATCACATGCATTTGAAGGCCCAAAATAATATAAAACATGTAAATAGGGCGTTCTAGAACTCACCTTTGACAACCTTCTAGTATGACTTCTTCAAACTCGTTTGCAAATGAGTTTAACACCTAGAAACCCATCAAAACACACAACCTAACACACATAAACAAACAAACAACGCATAGGCCGGTCAAGAACATCACAAAACCAAGAATTCTTACTTGAATTCAGCCTTCTTCTTGTTCTCCTTCAATTGTCCAAGACTTGCTCTTTCTCTCTCTTGAAAAATCCAGTTCAAAAGAATGTGTAAACAACATGGGGGCCATGCAACCTTTTACACCCACTTTTGGAAATTTTGTCCTTTTTGACCCTTTTAACCCCTCAACATGGGTTAAATTATGTTTCTTTCTTTTTCTGCACTCTTATTATTTCCTTCTCATTTTTAAAAATATCCGCATGATACAAGAAACTTTTACTAATGTGCTATTTGGCTTCCTTTATTCCTATATGGCATTTTTGGCCGTTTTTTTGCTAGTTTTTTTAATTTCCTCTTTTGTCTATTGTCTTGCTTTTAAACGTTCTTCTATATTTTGATATTTACACTTGCACACACATACACACACGTTGTAATGCCGGGAATAAATTTAAAACGACACAATTAATAATAATGGGCTTAGTCGAGATTATTTAAAGAAAATACGGGGGCATTGGAGTATTGACCTAGTAGATCTCGCGGGTCATGAGTTCGACGAGTTTAAGGTCCCGGGAATGCCCGGTATATATAAACACATCAGCTTGAGCCACTCTCATTTTCAACTCAACAACAACTTCTAGAGACAGAGTGTAGAGAGAGAGTGTGTAGAAAGAAAAAGTGGATAAAAAGTTGTGATTCAAGGCTCGGTTGATAAGGAGATTGAAGATCGGTGTTCCTGGGCTTCCATACAAAGAAAAGAACAACAATCTAGGTAAGAAACTTTGTTTAATCATTTCTTTGAGGGTAAACCCGGATTCTAGGGCTTGGGGTTTTTAGAATGGTAAAAAAATCGCCCAAAACACACGTTTTGTGTAAGAAAATATGTCAAAAGCTTAGATATAGCTTCATGGATGTTAAATCAAGGTTTTGGGTGTAAAATATTGATGTTTTGGGTCAAAAATGGGTTGGTTCGTAATTTCAACCCGTTTTGCGATACTAGGTGTTCATAGAGCGAACTTATGTAGTCATGCGGTGAAACAATGCAAACTTTTTGCAAAACTGTAGTTTCATAAATAGGTTCGCATACATGGTTTCCAACAAAATTTGGGCGAAACAGCGAAGATGCCAGCGAAACTGGCAGCGAAACTGGCAGCGAAACTGGCAGCGAAACTGGCAGCGAAACTGGCAGCGAAACTGGCAGCGAAACTGGCAGCGAACTGGCAGCGAAACTGGCAGCGAAACTGGCAGCGAAACTGGCAGCGAAACTGGCAGCGAAACTGGCAGCGAAACTGGCAGCGAAACTGGCAGCGAAACTGCAGCGAAACTGGCAGCGAAACTGGCAGCGAAACTGGCAGCGAAACTGGCAGCGAAACTGGCAGCGAAACTGGCAGCGAAACTGGCAGCGAAACTGGCAGCGAAACTGCAGCGAACTGGCAGCGAAACTGGCAGCGAAACTGGCAGCGAAACTGGCAGCGAAAATGGCAGCGAAACTGGCAGCGAAACTGGCAGCGAAACTGGCAGCGAAACTGGCAGCGAAACTGGCAGCGAAACTGGCAGCGAAACTGGCAGCGAAACTGGCAGCGAAACTGGCAGCGAAACTGGCAGCGAAACTGGCAGCGAAACTGCAGCGAAACTGGCAGCGAAACTGGCAGCGAAACTGGCAGCGAAACTGGCAGCGAAACTGGCAGCGAAACTGGCAGCGAACTGGCAGCGAAACTGGCAGCGAAACTGCAGCGAAACTGGCAGCGAAACTGGCAGCGAAACTGGCAGCGAAACTGGAGCGAAACTGGCAGCGAAACTGGCAGCGAAACGGCAGCGAAACTGGCAGCGAAACTGCTGGTGAAACTAGCAGTGAAACTGCTAGCGAAACTAGTAGCAAAACTGCTTGCGAAACTAGTAGCGAAACTGCTGACCTGGTAGCGAAGTTAGGTAGAAATTAAATCCTTTTGAGTGTTAACTTATCTACAAGCTACGTAGTGTGACCCATGCTTAGAAAGCTTGATTGAGAAGTTGATCTTTGAGTCCAGGTGAGTTCTAGATCCTCTATTTTAAAGGTCTAACATTGTTTGGGGCTCGAAATGGATACTAAATACATGATTTAGATGACCAGGATAAGATGACCAGTTAGCGCGACCCCAGCCATGGGCGTTTCTCCTTGGAGCGCACTAGGGGCTGCTACCCTAGGACCCTGTTGTCTGCGGTTGCCGCACCTGAACCCCGCTGTCACGCGGAGGGTCGATTATGTTCTATGGCGGCTTGTACGACGATGCATGATATATATGATGATTTGTAATGGGGTATGTGATGTCTATGTGATGCTATGTATTTTCTTGTTGTGTTTCCTTACGTTCCTATTATGTATTATTCTGTGACTTACGTGTTAAGATTATGAAAAGAATGAAAAGTATTACTCGGGGTTGGGTAGCGTGTTGATGCAACGAGGAAAGGTTATAGCCTACGCTTCTTGACAATTGAAGGTTCATTAGGTTAATTATCGTACTCATGTCTTGGAGCTAGCAGCTAGGGTCTTCGCGTTAGAGATTTTTGAGGCATTACCTGTATGGGATGAAGTGCACCATCTTCATAGACCATAAGAGCTTGAAGTACTTCTTCAAGCAGAAGGATTTGAATATGAGACAAAGGTGGTGGTTGGAGTTGATATAGGATTATGATTATGAAATCCATTACCATCCGGAAAAGCCAACGTAGGGGCAGATGCCCTTAGCGAAAGAAGAGGCCTTAACCAATTCGGGTAAAGGCTTACCAATTGATTATGACCTCTGATTTAATGAAGTAGGTCTAGGAGTTTCATGTTGAGGCATTGAAGGAAGATCATCCTAACTTTGAAAGGATGAGAGGTCTAGTCGTGGAGTTGGTTCAAACAGTCTCGGTGTTAGAACCGATTCAGACGAATGTGCATTCCTCGTTATGGGGAGATACGTCAGAAGATCATGGACGAAGCTCATAAGACTTGGTACTCCATTCATCCTCCTGGCATGAAAATGTGTCAATACATGAGGAAAGATTATTGGTGGTTGGGGTATGAAACATGGCATACTAGAGTATGTGAGTAAGTGCCTTACTTGCTTACATGTGAAGGCAGAGCATCAAAAGCCATATGGGAAGATCGAACCTTTGGACATGCTTGAGTGGAAGTGGGAGCATATCCCCATGGACTTTAGCACGAAGTTACTGCACACCATAAAAGCGTATGATACCATATGGGTGATAGTAGATCGTTTGACGAACAGTGCTCACTTCCTACCGATCCGTGAAACATATACCTCTCAAAGATTAGTTGTTCTATTCATCAAGTACATTTTAACTCTTCATGGTGTGACAGTGACTATTGTTTCTGATCGTGACACCCCGTTTACATCCAAATTTTGGAAGAAATTCCATGATGCTATAGGGACGAGGTTACACCTTGCATGACTTATCATCCTCAAATGGATTGTCAGTCGTAAAGGACTATTCAGACACCAGAAGATATGCTTCGGGCATGCATCATTGATTTTGGAGGAAGTTGGGATGGCCACTTACCGTTAGCCGAGTTCTCATATAACAATAGTTACCATGCCAACATTGGTATGCCCCTTTATGAGATGCTATACGGTAGGAAATGTAGAACACCAGCTTGTTGGGGTGATATTGGCCATAAAGAGTTAGGGAGAGTCGAGGTGTTCGAGGCTACGATTGAGAAGTTGGAAATGAGCAAAGCCTTTATGAAGGCAACAAAAGAAAGGAAAATTCTCACCTTGGAAGGGCAGCTTTCGGTTTAGGAAGTAGGACAAGTTGAAGCCAAGATACATAGGGCCTTTTCGCATAATTGTGCGAGTAGGAGAGGTGGCCTATAGGTTGGAATTACACGATGAGTTAAGTGGAATTCACCAAACATTCCGTGTATCTTATCTACATAAGTGTTTAGCCGATAAGATATGGTTGTACCACTGGAGGATATTGAAGTGAATGAACAGCTCAATTATGTGGAACAACCAGTGGCAATCATTGATCACAAGGAGAAGAAGCTAAGAAATAAAGTGGTTCCACTTGTGCGAGTACAGTGGAAGCATAAGAAGGGGTCAAGTACACTTCGAATGTTAAGGAGGAGATCAGGTAGCATTACCCTCACTATTTAGCGACTGACTAGTGTCGATGACGAAACCTAAACAAGGGGGTGGACTTGGAATGCCCAGAATAAAGTCGAAACAAGCCAAATTATAATAATAGGCATAGCCGGGATTATTTAAAAAATATGCGGAAATGGAGTATGGACGGAGTAGATCTCGTAGATCATGAGTTCTACAAGTTTAGGATCCTAAGAATGTCTGGTATATATAAATGGGTCAGCTTGAGCTTCTCTCATTTGCAAGTCAACACCAATTTCTAGAGAGAGAGAGTCTAGAGAGAGAGAAAGTGGTGATTCAAGGTTCGGTTGTTTAAGATATTGAAGATCGGTGTTTGTGGGCATCTAAAGAACAAGAAAAGACCATGAATTGAGGTAAGAAACATCGCTTAATCGTTTCTTTGAGGTTAAACCCGGATTCTAGGGCTTGGGTCTTTTAAAGTGGCAAAGAATCGCCCAAAACTCATGTTTTTTGTGTATGAAAACATGTAAAAAGCTTAGATATAGCTTCACGGATGTTAAACCAAGGTTTTGGGTTGAAAAGATTGAAGTTTTGAGTCAAAAACGGGTTGGTTTGTAATTTCAGTCTGTTCTACGAAACTGGATATTAAATTAGCGAAATTATGTTGTGATCCGGCGAAACTATTAACACTTTGTGCGAAACAATAGTTTTGCAGACATGGTTTACAATGAAAGTAGGGAGAAATTGGCAGCAAAGATGCCGGCGAAACTGCCGGCGAAACTGCCGGCGAAACTGCCGGCGAAACTGCCGATGAAAGTAGCAGTGAAACTGCTCGCAAAATAAGTAGCGAAACTCCTGACCTGGCAACAAAATTAGGCAGAAATTAACTCATTTGAGTGTTAACTTATCTACAGGCAGCGTAGTGTGACCCTTGCTTTGAAAGCTTGATTGAGAAGCTGGTCATCAAGTCTAGGTAAGTTCTAGAACCCTATTTTAAAGGTTTGAAACTTATTTGGGGGCTAGAAATGCATACTAAATATATGATTTAGATGACCTAGATTTAGATGATAAGGTCAGCGCGACCCAGCCAGGGGTGTTGCCCCTTGGACCCCACTAGGGGCTGCTTCCCCTAGGACCCCGCTGTTAGGGCTTTCCGCCCCCGAACCCCTGTTGTCCTGCGTAGGGTCGGTTATGTTCTATGACGACTTGTACTTGTTGTCTATGTGAATGGGCAATGCATAATGTTTATGATGATGTGTGACGGGGTATGTGATGTTTATGTGATGCTATGTATGTTCATGTTGGGTATCCTTACGTTCATATTCTATATTATTTCGTGACTTACATGTTATGATTATGAATGAACGAAAAGTATTATATAACATAAGGCGGAAATTAACGATAACGATAATATGAACGTAACAAAAGAATAAATGCATGCGTTAATGGAAGAATGAATGTAAAAACATCTCGCAAACACTATAAGGAGGTTCACACCCAATGAAGTGTGTTAGCTCAACAGTGTACGGGTTAGCTACCTCGGAAGGATGCACACTGGGGTCTAATCTTTGTGATTAACGATATGTATGGGATCCTTGTCGCTTGCCCTAAGTACTAGAGTTAGCTTCATGCACAATGTTCAGGGTCTATTGATAGACCTCAAGCCTAGTAACCAGCTTCGTGCACAATGTTCAGGGTATAGCAC
This sequence comes from Flaveria trinervia, assembly GCA_025506515.1. NCBI lineage: Eukaryota > Viridiplantae > Streptophyta > Magnoliopsida > Asterales > Asteraceae > Flaveria > Flaveria trinervia. The sequence continues at coordinate 29,740,970 of CM046456.1, forward strand.
ATTGCATTGGTCGGGAATGTAAGTAAGAAATATGACAAATTTCTGAGAGATAAGTAATGAGACTATGAATGAAAGCAATGATAATGATGGCCTACATTGAATGAAAGATAATGTATAAAGATGGAAGATAATAATATATTATATGTGTGTACGTGTAAGGATTAAATGTAAAGGCTGATGCAAGTCAAATAGTCAAAGTCTCCTGCATGAATGCATAAGTGCATTGAAGAAGAATGCTTCGGAAGTTTCACAGCAACAACAGAAATATTCTATGTGTGAATTCTTCCGAAGCCAAGACCAATATCTTCCAAAGCTAAAGATGAAGTCTTTCGAAGCTTCAAAGATAAAGTCTTCCTTAGCCAACACTAGAAGACAGATTTCTTCCAAAGACATTTAATACATGCTTTATCTAATGTACTTCACATAAAGCTGGACCCCTTACCGCTACAACTCTGTAAAGTCATCAACTTACATAACTTGGTGAAAAGTTTCACTCTCTTAGAAACTGTACATTGAGGTCTTGAGTCTGTAACTTTCTACTTCATGTACTTTATCCTTTTTGTAATATATTAGGATGTGAGCTATGGCATGTCATAATCACTAGTAAAAAGGTAATCTGCCTTGTGATTCTACAATTTATTTTTTTGTGTCTAGTCAATTGTATTCAGCTCGCCTTTAATGTATGGTCGGCTGTAGGATGTAGTATATGTATCTGAAGTACTTGTAACTTTCCATTATGATATGTAACACTTCTAATAGAACTTGAGAAAGCAATATACTGCAATCTTGAAAACCATCTCCTTGTGTGTTTTACTATCTTGTTCTGTCTCATATTTACTTGTGTTCTTAGTATCATTACAAGAGGTTAACTAGTTGCACTATTTGATCTATTAAGTATTCTTAGCAACTCCCCTCATAGTGTTATTGTGTTGTAAGTGCATACCCTTCAACGGTCCCGCATTTGGTATCACAACATTCTAGGCTCTTGACATAAGATCTCAACATCTTAAGATCGCTTGCACACACAAAATACTTAACTTATGAAATGGCAGCCATTTCCAAATCTTATATGGAACTTGAACCATAACAAAGTCCCTACTCATCACTCTTGATGACTTTGACACCTGGTGCCAAAGAGTGAAAGGTTTCATCAGGTCTCTAGACTCAAGAAGGTAGGAGTCTGATGAAAATGGCCCTTATAAACCAAGCACTTCTTCTACTACTGGTGGTGGGATGATCCCCAAAGCTATGACTGACTACTCAGATGAAGATATAAAAAGAGTAGAGATTGACCAGAAGGCCATGACAGCTCTTTCGACTGCTCTTCCAAACTCTGTATGGAGAGGTTTCAAGAAATGCAAAACAACTAAGCAGCTATGCGATGCATTGAAACTGATGTATGAGGGTTCCTCTAAAGCCAAGAAGAACAAGAAGGATCTCTTATACCAGTAGTTTGAAAGTTTCACCTTCAAAGTGGTGAAACCATGACTCAACAATATTTGAGGTATGTTGAGATTGTGGACACTTGTAGATACATGTGTACCTAGTTTATGAGCTTAATGTAAAAGTCTTTCATGTCTTACAGATATGTAATGACTGGGTTCAATGAAATAGAATTTGTGGTTGATATTTATTAATGTTTAACATTTCTTATTATTATTGTGTTAAAATATAATGAACTTACTATATAGGTTTGAGGGTGTTGTACATGATTCTTAGTGAATAATGATTAAGAATAGTGTTCAACATGGTCGGATGAGTAATCATGCGAATGGCCCATACTTATGGATTATACACATGAATAAATCATGCTTATGGACCAGTCGCACGACTAAACCAGGGGACTGGACCAGTCGTACGATTGAGACATAAGACTGACTCAGTCGCATGATTGAACCTTCAGGCGTGCGTATGACTCAATCGCATGATTTACTCGCACGACTAAACAATACTAATAGTCCAGTCATACGAATGGAAGCCCTTAACCTATAAATACCACTTAATTCGTGGAAAACTTAAGTATTCAAGAATTGAAGAACACTTGATATTATCATGAACCCTAGCCATCCAGAACGTCCAAGAAAGACAGTCCAGGTTCATAGATCGTTCCTGATCAGTTTCTATTCGTTCATAACGTTTAGTTTCAATCTTATATGGATCAGGTTAACATTCTCACTGATTGGATCGCCAATCAAATAGGAATATGCACTATATGATTTGGTATAAATGAAGAATCTGTTAGTATTTCGTACGTACACGATCCTGACAACACCCTAGTGAATAGTGAAGTTGTTGTTGGAAACAGAGATATTGTAAGGAAGTTCATGTCCTCACTTCCTAGGCAATAGACACACTACTTTGTGGTTATCAAGAGAACTGAGAACCTAAAAACTCTCACTCTGACAGAGTTGCATGGGATTCTCAGTGGCTACCAGATGGAGATGAACATGCAAGGTTCATCCGGCAAATCCAACAATCAAATGGGTTCCACCTTCATATGGTTGAAAGGGATAGCATAGAGCCCTAACATCATCTCAATGCTACCCTGACAACTCATACAAGGGTCCTTTCATCACCTTCCCTGAGACACCAAGGGAGAACTATACTCAAGGAAGCCCATTCCAAGAGACAAGTTCTTCTCAAGCCTTTGTGTCTTCTGATGAAAGTTGTTAGAGCTTTCTTTTCACCCTTGAAGACCTGGACTATATCCATCCAGATGATCTGGAGTACATGGAGATAGTCCAGCAGATGGCTCTTCTGACACATAGAGCCAAGAAGTTCTACAAGCGGACTGGAAGGAAGTTCCCCAGCAATGTAGCCAGTGGAAAGTTTGGATTGGATAAAAGCAAAGTCAAGTGTTACAACTGTAACAGGATGGGCCACTTTTCTAGGTAATGCAAGGCACCAAGAACAAATGGTGGACAAGCATAATCCAGACCAAACTACACGGACAAAGCTACCCAGAATGAGAAGCCAAAGCAGCAAGCTGCAGTCGTTATGAAGAAGGAGGTTTTGAGTACAACTTTTTGGTGGAAGATGCTTCTCCAAACCAAGCATTGATGGGAGCTTATGATAAAGCCAAGGTATTGGAACATCTTTGTACCCCTGAATGCATTGGTAAAGTAAACAAATACAGGTCCTACAACCTAGAAATAAGATATGATCTTGAGTCCTTAAATATCTTAAAAGCTGATTTTAGAAAGACCGTGATTATAAACTATAGATAGAGGACTTAGGGAAAACCATTTCAGTTCTAAAACATGAGCATACAAATTATAGGACTCAGATCAAGGATCTCATAATTAAGTTGACTGAGTGCCAGGTTGAGTTTGTGATTAGCAAAGCCAGGGCAGAAAAATGTGTTCTTGAAGAAAAGACTTTCAAGAACATGATATCCTCATCCCTGCACAACAAACTGTCCTATCAAAACAAGCAGGGACTAGGATCTAGTGAGATAGATCCTCCATACACAATCTTCTCTACAAGATCACCTAGGTGTGGAACTTGTGAAGATGAGCTTCCTCTCATAGACCCCTTGAGTAAAGAGGATGAAGAAGTGATAGTGAAGAATTCCTCTGAGAATAGTGAAGAAGAGGATTATAAGAAGGTCACTATCCTTCTGAGGAGAAGAAGAAGACTACGATGACCAAGTCTATGAGGTAGAAATTGATCAAAAAGAGCAAGAGAAAAACCAGTAAGGCTCAAGAGATCAAAGCCACTTTTGATTCTAGGCAGAAATAAGTTTTTATCTTTGAAGGGTTTCAAGAAGTGAAGACTGAAGACATCAACCTAAACTCTTCTTCAAAGAGTTCTGGTGCATGTTCCAATCATCCCGCCACCAAGAAGAAGGCTTATCTATTGTGTACCACTGCTACACAGCCTAGACCATCCAACTCCAAGAACAGTTCTTAGCCCAAAAGGACTATCTCAGCATCTGCAAAGATGAAGGTGGAGAAGGGATGTGATCAAAATCAATATTGTTCCTAGCAGAAGGCTCTTGGGAAGACAAAAATGGTATGTGTCATGTGTGAAAGTACGTCTCATCTTGTTAAGGATTGCCCATACAATCCAAGATGTACTCTTCATATGACCAGGAAAAGACTTCCAAGAGTTCCAAGAAAACTTCAGCTTGAGAAGGAAAGTTTGTTTCCTTTGAAAGCTCAAAAACAAAGAAGAAGGCAAATGGAAAATTGCCTTTGGATGAAAATTTGGTCTCAGAAGCAAGGAATACTTTTGAAGCACTGAAGTCTACTGCAATGTTTGCACACTCATCCAAGGTCAACTCATCAAAACTTTCGAAGTCTCAAAAGCTTCTGAAGTGTTAAAGGTCAAGTCCGAACTTCCAAAGGTGTTGTGAAAGTCAAAGAAAGACCAAGTGACTGAATGTTCTCCATCAACAACAGCTCAAGATCCTCAAAGCATAACTATAGGATTTATTACTATTGCATTACCTTCTATTTCTTTTAGTGAGCCCAAGACTAATGAGGCTTGGGTTTCCAATGTAACTAATGATTTTCTTTGTGCAAAGACAGCTCATGACAAACAAGAATGTCTGGATCATTAACAGTGGTTGTTCTAGGCACATGACAGGCAACGGGTAACTACTCCAGAACTTTGAAACGATTGATGGAGGGACGGTTGCTTTTGGAGTAGATGAAGGTGGTTACATTTCTTGAAGGGGCATGGTTACAAATGGTAAGCTCAACATTGAGAAGGTAAACATTGTTAAGGAGCTTGGGTACAATCTTTTGAGTGTATCCCAATTTTGTGATCAGAGTCATAACATGCTCTTTACTAAGCATGAGTGTATTGTTCTCAAGCCTGGAGTGGTCATTCCTCATGAGAATATCCTGCTTAGATCCACTTGGAAAGGGAACATGTACATGATGGACCGGCAAGAAACATCTCCCTCTGCAGAAGTCTCATGCTTTCAGTCTTAAGCCAATAGTGAGGAGTGTTTCCTATCGGATAAAGGAATGTGTTATGTAAACTTTAAGAACATGAATAAACTGATTAAGAATGATTTGGTGACTAGAATGTAAAGAAAGTGTTTACAAGTGATGATCATTGTGTTGCATGCCCGAAAAGGAAGCAATATAAGGTATCTCATAAGTCTAAAGAAAGAAAGTACATCAGTACACCCCTACACTTGTTACATATGGATCTCTTTGGCCCCACCAGTATAAGGAGTCTAGGAAGGACCTCTTACTGTTTGGTGATCACAAATGACTTTACAAGATTCACTTGGGTCTTTGCCCTTAGAACTAAGGATGTGACTCCTAATATTCTGAGGAATTTCATGCTAATGATTAAGAATCAATCTGATCACCACATTAAAACCATAAGATGTTATGAGGGGACTAATTTCAAGAACCAAATCCTTGATACATTTTTTGATAAATTGAGTATGACAAGACTATACAGTGCTCCCAAGACCTCTCAACAAAATGGTGTTGCTGAGATGTGAAATAGAACACTGATTGAAGCTGCAAGAACCATGTTGTATGACTCTAAGCTGCCCATCACCTTCTGGGCAGAGGCAGTCAACACTGCCTGCTATGTGTAGAATAGAGTTTTAGTGGTTAAGACTCATGGCAAGACTCCTTATGAACTTTGGCAAAAGAGGAAACCTTTCATTGGTTTTCTCAGGTCATTTGGATGTCCTTGTACCATCTTGAATACCAAAGATCAAATTGCCAAATTTTCTGAGAAATCAAATGATGGACACTTTATTGGATACTCTTCTCAAGGTAAGGCTTATAGAGTATACAATCTCAAAACTAGAATTGTTGAGGAGTTAGCTAATGTGACTTTCAATGAACACACACCCTGTGTGGCTAGTTCTGGTCCTGATTGGCTCTTTGATCTTGATTTAGTTACCAATTGTTTTAACAAATCTTGTGAGATTGTTTTAGGATCCGTAGAAATCTTACTTACATGTGATCCTGACCCAAAATTTGACCTAAGAAGACCTTCAAGTAACATACCTTCAGCTCCAGTTGTAACTACTTCTACAAATGAAGTCTCCATTAGCACTACAATGATAATTCAGCTCATACATCTAGGATGCCTTCAAATTCTAGTTCAGAGGCTACACAACAAGATAAAGACACTTCAAACGTAGAAGAACATGATAGTGGTAGGGACAGTGATCAGGAATTTCTTGATACTAATAACCACTCCATAGATGACAACAACAATGATGTCACACACTCATTAATCAAGTTTCACTTGATAAGTGTGCTGATATGGCGGGAGAAACATCAATGCTAGATCTAAATTTCTCTAATTTAGATCTCCCTCAGCAACTTGTTATGATCCCTCACCTAAGGATTCACAAGTCTCATCCTACTACAAACATCATTGGAGATATTAGGACATGGGTAAGAACAAGAGGACAAACTCATGAAACAAATGTTTGTTTTCACTCTTCTTTCTTGTCCTACATAGAGCCAAAGAATATTGATGAGGCTCTGAAGGATGGAAGTTGGATTGAAGCTATGCAAGAGGAGCTACTTCACTTCAAAAGGTAGAAAGTTTGGAACGTTTGTCCTCTTCCTCATGGGAAGACTACTATTGAAACAAAATGGGTGTTTAGTAACAAAAAGGATGATAGAGGCATTGTCATCAAAAACAAAGCTATACTAGTTGTTCAAGGATACACACAAGAAGAAGGAATTGACTATACTAATGTCTTTTCTCTTGTAGCAAGACTGGAAGCGGTTAGGATATTCTTCACATTTGCTACATCCAAGAACTTCAAGGTCTATCAACTTGATGTCAAGTGTGCTTTTCTTCATGGGGTGATTGATGAAGAGCTGTATATCAAACAACCACCTGGTTTTGAAGATCTCGATCATCCTGATTATGTCTGCAAGCTTGACAAAGCTCTTTATGGGATGCATTAGGCACCAAGGAAGTGGTATGAGACTCTATCCTAGTATCTCTGCAAGCATGGATTCAGAAAGGGTACTATAAATGGAACTCTCTTCATCAAAGGACAGTGAAATGACATAATTGAAGATCATGCATAGGTTGGACTCATCTTAGATTAGATTGTTTATATTCTGTTCTAATAGGACTTATGTTAGCTTACTTTTGTATGTAGTTAGCTTTATTTTGTTTTGCAGTCTAGCGTAACTATATAGTTTCACTCACAGTCAGTTGTTTAGTTCTCTCGATGAAACTGTTGTTTCTGCCAGGCAAAACTATAGTTTCGGTAGAACAGTTTCGCCGGCAGTGAAACTGTCTGCGAAACTAAGACTGCTATATATACTTTTGATTATTTTCATTGTTTATTAATCTTGCAAAACCCTAATCGTTTATCATTGTTGCAAGTAACCTTTATAAGCAATCATTTCATACAAATATCATTGTGCTTTATTATTATTGAGCATATTAATCATCATTGTCTTAATCTTCATCATATTTCTTGTCTATTGCTTGTATTTGATACTAAACAATTCAACAACTCATTTGTACTGCAAATCGATCAAATGGACCAACAATATGGTATCAGAGCCTTAGTTCTCATGATTTGCTGAGTTTTTGGTTGTTCTTTATACAATATTAAGTTTTCATAAATTTCAGATCAAATTCATGTGTATTTGACATGGAATTTGATTGAATTTTGCTGGTTATTGGTTGAGGAAACTCTGTTAATCATCAGATCTCAAATCCATTGAGTGGTTGATGATTTCAGATTGATTTTGTGTTGATTAAGCTTTTCATCTTCGTTTAGCAAAATTATATGTTCATTCTACGAAACTGCAAGTTCTTACAATGAAACTATGAGTGTTATCCTCATTGAAGTTGTTTTTCCTGTCCTGCGAAAGTAGTTTCTTTGAATGAAAGTTCACCGGTGCTTGTGAGTGATTATCAAGCGAAGTTGGTGCAAAAAGTATTATTGAACGAAATTTCAAGCTTGTTTCATGTAAATTTGTCAGCGAAACTAAGCTGTTTTACCCATTTGGTTAGTGAAACTGTTGCCGAAATCTCTGCAAAACTACGGAAACTCAGCAAAAGTAGTTTTCTCAGCGAAATTGTCTGCGAACTTACCTCTTTTCAGCAAAACTACCTCTTCTTTTGTCGAAACTACTTCATATCTAGGGAAACTGGAATGTCAAAGTTAACCTCCATCACCCTGCTGATCTTGAAAGTGTAGCTTCTAGAGACACATTAACAGGGACAATTTCGAGGATTGGAAGAGATGTCTCAAAGCCTTTTTCTTTTACACCGGCCATAATCAATGGGAATCTATCATTTCTGGTGCTCACATACCAACTATCATTGTTAGTGATGCTGTATCTGAAAACAAGGACTCATCTAAATTCAATGAGATGGATCTGAAGCTGATCTATGGTGACGAGAAAGCTTTTAGAAAATTAAGCCTCTGCCTCGCCCCATACATCTACAACTGATTTGCTAAGCATAAAAATCCTAAGTCCTTGTTCGATGCTCTATTTCAGTTCTATTATGGTAATGATGATATAGTGAAGGATAAGAGCATTTAAGCAGAGAAGGAATTCAACTCCTTTGTGTGATACAAGAACGAGAGTCTCTCAGGTCTAACAAATCATTTTCTAACAATTTCAAGCACAATAAAGAAATACGATGAAAAACTTTCCAACAGTGAGGAAGTAAACACATTGCTAGATTCTCTCCCACCTTAGTGGAGTCTTCAGGTGAGAATGCTAAAATAGGAAAGAGGTTTCACTGATTACAAGCTGATGGACATCAACAATAAGCTTAAATCCTTTGAGTTGGACATGAAGAGAAGGGAATTTAACTAGACCATGATGTCTACATTTGGTTTCACTCAAAACACTTCATTTCTGTCTTCCGCTACAAGCTCTCATATGCAGACATCAACTCAAGGAGGAGTGAATACTGGTTAGTCAGGAGGTAGTGGTAGTGTTGGGAGAGATCAGGCTAATTCAAAAGCAAATGTTGAAGCTTCAATATAATTCGAGACAATGGCCCTTTCTGGCATGTTTGTTCAGAGCTATGAACCCATGTGGCAGGAGAGTTGAAAGGAAAAGGAATGACAATAGAGGATATGTATCAGGTGGACCCTAATGATCTTGAAGATACTGATATTCAATGGTAAATGGCAACGATGACACTTAGAGCTCAGAGATTTATGGAGCGCACTGGAAGAAAGAACTTCGGAGGTCAAAGCTCTAACTCCAAACTCGGATTCGCTAAGTCCAAGTTGAGTTATTTTAATTGTAAAGAGCAGGGATATTACATGAATGTCCATCACCAATTGTCACTGATTCCAATGATACAGGAGTTCCACGATTAACTACAAATGGAGAAAAGGAGGATATGAGTCACAAAAAGGAGATTCATTTGATTTCTAATTTTGATTGAGTGTTGAGGTTGAACAGACGAGCGCTGAGATTAATCAAGCACTGGTGGATAAGATTGTTAAAGGAAATGGGAAGGTAAACTGTGAGGATGAATTTGATCCATTCAAGGAACTTAAAGATGAAGCTAAGCTGTCGGTGAAAGAGAAAGGAAGAAGGATGTGCGGATGAAAGAGGGTAAATGTAAAAAACTGAAGAAGGAAAGAAGTCCATCCACTGAGCAAGCAAAAGAAAAGGATGATGCTACTATCATTATTGAGGAAAGCAAGTCAAGAAGTAGAAAAGGTGGTGATGAGACTTCCGTATGAGGTAATTCAGGACTTGTGTTCTCCTGCATGTAAAATCGGATTATTTGGGGTTTATAAAGCTAATCGTTTAATAATTGATAATAAGAAAGATTTAAAAATAATTAACAAGGAACTTAAAATTAATGAATCTAAATATTTTGTTAAACTATACGAGGCTTTGAAATAGAATGATCACTTAAAACAAATTGTTTTGGAAAGTAATGTTGAGATTAATACTTTGACTGAAAGAGTTCCTCTTGCTGAATTTGAAACAAGCAAACTTCAGTCAAAGTTAGATAAATGGAATATATCAGGAATGAAACATGATGATTTATGTAAATCCCAACGAGGGGCTAGGATTAAAATGGGATTAGGATATGAAAATGCTAAGGTTTATCCTCCCCTAATACATACTATTATTCTCCTATGCCTGTTCCTCATCCTTCTAACAATTTTATCAAAACAGATACAAATAGTATTCATGCAGGTTTAGAAGGTGTAAATCCTAAGCATGTTCATGAGGACTATGACTATGGACCAACTAGTGGGCTTGGATGCACTAGTCTTAGTACACCTGATTTTTAGCATTCTGTTTTAGATCATAAATCTTGTTTAAATTCTGCTTTTGTTTCTAGTGAACGTGTAACAGACATTGTCTCATCATGTTCTCGCGATGTTTCTGTTCTTTAAATTGTGACGATGTTACTGGTTTTGATTATGTTAATAGTACGACTGATCCCATTACAAAGAATAACGAGAAATATTAAACGAATTGTTTTGACAAATTCTTTTCTCATCCTATTCCATCTTTGTAAGGATTCCTTAAGTCTGATACAACCCAAAACATCCAAAGTGTCTCAGCAACATGCACTAACTACTGAAGTGAAGAATGCTTCGGAAGTTTTACACAATACATTAGAAAACATTGTAAGTGTAAAATCTTCCGAAGTCAAGACCAATATCTTCCGAAGCCAAACATGAAGTCTTCCGAAGCTTCAAGAGACAAAGTCTTCCGAAGCTTCACCCAATGAAGACAGATTTCTTCCGAAGACTTTTAGTGCACATGCTTTATCTAATGTACTGTTCCATAAAGCACCTTTTCTGCTGCATCTCTAATAAGTCACCAACTTACAAGAGTTGGTGAAAAGGTCCATGCTTTTGGTAACTGTACATTGAGGTCTTGAGTCTGAAAATTTCCACTTTATGTACTTTATCCTTTCAATAATGTATAAGGATGTGAGCTATGGCATGTCATAGTCACAAGGTCAAAAGGCATATATGCCTTTTGATTCTACAATTGATTTTGTTAGTGTCTAGTCAATTGTATCCAGCTGGCTTTCATAGTATAGCCGGCTGTAGGTTGTAGTATAAGTATTTCAAGTTTCTTGTATCTTTAACATACTTTGTAACACTTGTAAAAGAACTTGAGAAAGCAATATACTGCATCCTTGAAAACCATATTCTCCTGTTCTGTCTCTTGCTTTACTTGTGTTCTTTGTATCACTTTTGGTTAACCCAGTTTACTGTTTGATTAGAGTTTAGATAATCTCCTCATTATGTTGTTGTGTTGTAATTGTGTTCAAACCCTTAAACGATCCTGCAATTGGTATAAGAGCATTCAGGCTCTTGATATAAGATCTAACCATCTTAAGATCCCTCACACACACAAAAACTAAACTCTTCAAATGGCTTCCATCTCAAAGACTGATATGGAGACTGGAACCATGAACAAATCCCCACTGATCACTCTTGATGATTTTGACACCTTGTGCATGAGGATGGAAGGCTTCATCAGGTCTCTTGACTCAAGAATGTGGGAATCTGTTAAAAATGGACCTTTCATAACTAGCACCCCCTCTGCTACTGGTGCTGGTATGATTCCTAAAGATATGGCCAACTACTCAGATGAAGATAGAAAAAGTGTAGAGATTGACAGGAAGGCCATGACTGCTCTTCGGACTCCTCTCCCAAACTCTGTATACAGAGGTTTTAAGAAGTGCAAAACAGCTAAACAGCTGTGGGATGCACTGAAGCTGATGTGTGAAGGCTCCTCTGAAGGCAAGGAGAACAAGAAAGATCTTCTGAAGCAGCAGTTTGAAAATTTCACCTTTAAAGCAGGTGAAACCATGACTCAACAATACTTCAGGTATGTTGAGATTGTGGATACCCTAGTGGATGGAGGAGTTCCTCTTGAGAACAAGACATTGTAAGGAAGTTCATGTCCTCACTTCCTAGGCAATGGACACACTATTGTATGGTGATCAAGAGGACTGAGAACCTTAAAACTCTTACTCTGACAGAGTTATATGGGATTCTCAGTGGATACCAGATGGAGATGAACATACAAGGTTCATCTGGCAACTCCAACAATCAAATGGGTTCAGCCCTTCATGCGGTTGAAAGGGACAGCATAGAACCCCAACATCATCTCATATGCTACCCTGACAACTCACAAAAGGGTCCTTTCATTACCTTCCCGGAGACACCAAGGGAAAACTTTACTCAAGGAAGTCCATTCCAAGAGACAAGTTCTTCTCAAGCCTTTGTGTCTACTGATGAAAGCTGTGGGAATTATCTCTTCACTCTTGAAGACCTGGACTGTATTCATCCAGATGACCTGGAATACATGGAGATAGTTCAGCAGATGGCTGTCCTCACTCACAGAGCCAAGAAGTTCTACAAGAGAACAGGAAGAAGATTCCCAAGCAATGCTACCAGTGGAAAGTTTGGGCTGGATAAAAGCAAAGTTAAGTGTTACAACTGTAACCTTATGCGTCACTTTGCTAGGGAGTGTAAGGCACCTAAACCTTATGCTGCTGTTGCTGTTGAAGAAGGAGGCTTTGACTGGAGTTTTCAGGTGGAAGATGCTTCTCCAAACAAAGCACTGATGGCTGACCATGATGAAGCCAAGGTATTGGAACATCTCTGTACTCCTGAATGCATTGCTAAAGTGAATAGATACAAGTCCTACAACTTAGAGATGAGATCCGATCTTGAGTTATTAAACATATTAAAATCTGATTTTAGAAAGTCTGAAAATGATTACAAGTTAAAAATAGAAGATTTGGAGAAAACCATTTCAGTTCTAAAACATGAACATACAGGTTTTAGAACTCAGATCCAAGATCTCATAACTAAATTGACTGAGTGCCAGGCTGAGCTTGTGATCAGCAAAGCCAAGGCAGAGAAAAGTGTTCTTGAAGAAGAGACCTTCAAAAACATGATATCCTCATCCCTGCATAACAAAGTGTGCTATCGAAATAAACAGGGACTAGGATCAAATGAGATAGCTCCTCCACACACAATCTTGTCTGTAAGATATCCTAGGTGTGGAACTTGTGAAGATGAGCTTCCTCTCATAGATCCTATAAGTGAGGATGTTGAAGAAGTGATAGTGAAGAATTCCTCTGAGAAGAGTGAAGAAGAGGATCCTTCCAAGGGCCACTATCCTTCTGAGGAGAAGAAATCATCTGTGATGACCAAGTCCAAAAGAAAGAACTTGATCAGGAAGAGCAAAAGGAAAGCAAAGAAGGCTCAAGAAATCAAGGCTACTTTTGATGCTAAGCAGAAACAAGTTTTTATCTCTGCAGGTTTCAAAGTAGTAAGGACTGAAGACATCAACCAAGACTCCTCATCTAAGAGTCCTGGTTCATGTTCAAATCATCTCAGAGCAAAGAAGAAGACTGAGCTACTATGTACCACTGCTGCACAACCTGGACCATCAAACTCCAAGAACAGTTCACAGCCCAAAAGAACTGTCTCAGCATCTACCAAGATGAAGGTGGAGAAGGGATGTGACCAAAGCCAGTATTGCTCTCAAAAGGAGACTCTTTTGAAGAAGAAAATGTTATGTGTCATGTGTGAAAATACTTCTCACGTTGCTAAGGATTGCCCATACAATCCTAGAAGTACCTTCCACATGACCAATACAAAGACTTCAAAGAATCTCAAGAAGTCTCAAGCTTCTGAAGGAAAGTCTGTTTCCTTCGGAAGCTCCAAATCAAAGAAGAAGGTAAATGGAAAATTACCTTCGGAAGTAAAATTGGTCTCGGAAGAAAGTTCTTCCGAAGCACTGAAGTCTGCTGCAGTGACTGTAGAATCTTCCGAAGGTTTAGTCATCAAAACCTGTGAAGTTCCAAAAGCTTCAAAGTTTTGAAGGTCAAGTCCAAGAGTCCAAAGGTGGTGTGGAAGACTAAAAAGCACCAAATGACTGAAATTTCTCCATCAACAATAGCTGAAGATCCTCACAGTACAACCATAGGATCTATTACTATTGCATTACCTTCTATTACACTTACTGAGCCCAAGACAAGTACGGCTTGGGTTTCCAAATGTAACTAATCATTTTCTTTGTGCTGGAACAGCTCAAGACAAACGGAAACGTCTAGATAATTGACAGTGGCTGTTCCAGGGACATGACAGGCAATAGGTCTCTACTCCATAATTTTGAGAGAATTGATGGAGGACCAGTTGTTTTTGGAGGAGATGAAGGTGGTTATATTTCTGGAAGGGGTAAGGTCACAAATGGTAAGCTCAGCATTGAAAAGGTAAACTTTGTTAAGGAGCTTGGGTACAATCTTCTGAGTGTATCCCAATTTTGTGATCAAATACATAACATGCTCTTTACTGAGCATGAGTGCATTATTCTCAAGCCTGGTGTGGTCATTCCTCATGAGCACATCCTGCTCAGAGCCCCTATGAAAGGGAACATGTACAAGATGGATTTGCAAGAAACATCTCCCTCTAGAGAAGTTTCATGCTTTCTATCTAAAGCCAATAGTGATGAGTCTTTCCTATGGCATAAAAGAATGTGCCATGTAAACTTTAAAAACATGAATAAATTGATTAAGCATGATCTGGTAACTGGAATGCCAAAGAAAGAGTTTACAAGTGATTATCATTGTGTTGCATGCCTGAAAGGGAAGCAACATAAGGCATCCCATAAGCCTAAGGAAATGAACTCCATCACTACACCCCTACACTTTTTACATATGGATCTCTTTGGCCCCACTAGTGTAATGAGTTTAGGAAGGACCTTATACTGTCTAGTGATCACAGATGATTTTACAAGATTCACTTGGGTCTTCTTCCTTAGAACTAAAGATGAGACTCCTGAGATTCTAAAGAATTTCATCTTAAAGATTGAGAATCAATGTGATCACAAGGTCAAAACCATAAGATGTGATCAAGGAACTGAATTCAAGAACCAAATCCTTGATACATTTTCTAATGAAAAGGGTATTACAAAACAATACAGTGCTCCCAGGACTCCTAGCAAAACGGAGTTGCTGAGAGGAGAACATGACACTTATTGAAGCTGCAAGAACTATGTTGTCTGACTCTAAACTGCCTATCACCTTCTGGGCAGAGGCAGTTAATACTGCTTGCTATGTGCAAAACAGAGTTTTAGTAGTTAAGACACATGGTAAGACTCCTTATGAACTTTGGCACAAGAGGAAACCTTTCATTGGTTTTCTCAGGTCATTTGGATGTCCCTACACCATCTTGAATACCAAAGATCAAGTTGCCAAGGTTGCTGAGAAATCAGACGATGGACACTTCATTGGATACTCTTCCTAAGCTAAAGCCTATAGAGTATACAATCTTAGAACTAGAATATTGAGTAGTCAGCCAATGTGACTTTCAATGAGCACACACCTAGTGGGCTGGTTCTGGTCCGGATTGGCTATTTGTCTTGATTTAGTTACCAACTGTTTTAATAATCTTGTGAGCATGTTTCAGGATCTGCAGAAAATTTTAATACAGGTGATCTGATCCAAGATTTGAGCTAGGAAGACCTTCAACTCACACACCTTCAGCTCCAGTTGAAACTACTTCAGCAATTGAGGTTTCTATCAGCACAACAATGACAAATCCAGCTGATACATCTGGCATGCCTTCAAATTCCAGCTCAGAGGCTTCTCAACCAGATAAAGACACCTCAATTGCAGAAGACAACAATGGTGATGGTGATAGTGATCAAGAATTTCTTGATGCTAATAATCATACCATAGATGACAACATCAATGATGTCACACACTCATTGGATCAAGTTAATCTTGATAAGTGTGATAATATGCAGGTTCAATCTTCAAGACCAGATCTAGATTTCTCAAATTTGGATCTATCTCAGCAACTTGTTGTGATCCCTCAGCTAAGGATCCACAAGTCTCATCCTACCACAAACATCATTGGAGATGTTATCTCCGGGGTAAAGAACAAGAGGCAAACCCATGAAGCAAATGTTTGTATTCACTCTAGTTTTCTATCCCAGTTAGAGCCAAAGAAAGTTGAGGAGGCTCTAAAGGATGGAAGTTGGGGTGAAGCTATGCAACAAGAGCTGCTTCAATTCAAAAGGCAGAAAGTTTGGAACCTTTGTCCTCTTCCTCATGGGAAGACTACCATTGGAACCAAATGGGTTTTAGGAATAAGAAAGATGATAGAGGAATCATCATCAAGAACAAGGCAAGACTAGTTGTTCAAGGATACACACAAGAAGAAGGGATTGATTACACTGATGTCTTTGCTGCTGTAGCAAGACTAGAAGCTGTTAGGATATTCCTGGCATTTGCTGCATCCAAGAATTTCAAAGTCTATCAACTTGATGTAAAGTGTGCTTTTTATATGGAGTGATTGATGAGGAGGTTTATGTCAAACAACCACCTGGTTTTGTAGATCCTGATCATCCTGATTATGTTTGCAAGCTTGACAAAGCTCTTTATGGGCTGCATCAGGCACCCAGGAAGTGGATGAGACAATGTCTGAGTATCTCTGTAAACATGGATATAGGAGAGGTACTATAGATGGAACTCTCTTCATCAAAGGACAAGGAAAAGACATTCTGCTAGTTCAAGTAATGTGGATGACATCATCTTTGGTTCAACCAATTCAAAGCTCTGCAAAGACTTTGAAAAGATGATGAAAGACAGATTTGAAATGAGTTCAATGGGAGAACTCAACTTCTTTCTGGGAATTCAAGTGAAGCAGGTTGAAGATGGCATCTTCATAAGTCAGTCAAAGTATGTTCAAGATATACTCAAGAGAT
Source organism: Flaveria trinervia (assembly GCA_025506515.1). Lineage (NCBI taxonomy): Eukaryota > Viridiplantae > Streptophyta > Magnoliopsida > Asterales > Asteraceae > Flaveria > Flaveria trinervia. The sequence continues at coordinate 29,757,673 of CM046456.1, forward strand.
TCAACACGACTGATTGTAAGATTGCTAAGACACCCATAGCCAGAAACCACTCCCTTGGTCCAGATCTTGAGGGGGAGTGTGTAGATGAGCACTTATACAGGGCTATGATTGGGTCTCTTAAGTATCTTACAGCTAGCAGGCCTGATATCATGTTTGTTACATGTATTTGTGCAAGATATCAAGCAAACCCTAAGATGTCTCACTTAATCACTATGAAAAGGATTTTAAGATACCTCAAAGGTGCTTCAACACTTGGTCTATGGTATCCAAAGAATCATAGTTTCAATCTGTATGCCTATACAGACAATGATTATGGTGGTTGCAATATGACTGTAAAGTCTACATCTGGGGGATGTCAATTCCTTGGTGGAAGGGTTGTCTCATGGCAATGCAAGAAACAATCCTGTGTGTCTGCATCACTGCTGAGGCTGAATACATTGCTGCTGCAAGCTGCTGTGCTCAAGTGCTTTGGATTCAAAATCAGATGCTAGACTATGGATTTAACTTCAAAGAGACTCCTATCCACATAGACAACAATAGTGCTATCTCTATCACTGAGAACCCTGTGCAGCACTCAAGGACCAAACACATCAACATCAGGTATCATTTAATAAGAGATAACTATGAAAAGGGATTAATTAAACTAGTCAAAGTTCACACAGATGAACAATATGCTGATCTGTTCACAAAAGCTTTTGATGAACAGAGATTTAAGTATCTGATATCAGCTATTGGGATGATTAACTTTGAGTAGACTTTTTCTTAAAACTAATTCTAATTATTTCTTCTTAAAAAATATATGTGTCCTAAGTTGTCTAGTTCATCACTTTCATAAGCTCATGTTTCTTTGAATGTAAAACTCTTTTGAAGACTTTCCTTAGATTCTTGAAAATTTTCTGATACTTCGGAAGATAACGTTTTACCTTCAGAAGAAAAATATGTCTTCAAAATAAATGACTGTCTAAGAGATTTTACCTTCGGAAGAAGTCAAAATTATCTTCCGAAGGTTAAAATTCTTAACTTAGACACTTATTCATTTTTAAGGACTTTTTCCTTCCGAAGCAAAATTAACCTTCGGAAGCTTTGTTCATTCTTATACAAAGCATCCAAGAGTTTATTTCTCTTCCGAAGCATAAATCTTCAAGACTCTCAGGAAAATTCTTCCGAAGCCATTTTAGCTTCAGAAGCTTTTTCAATCAAAACTTCCGATGACAAATTACTTTCGGAAGCTTTTCGAATTCCAAGAAAACTACTTTTTGAGCAAAAAGGTAAACTACTTTTTCCGAGGTGGGACCGACATACGGATTTCAAAGTTTATCCTCTTTCATTAAACTTTATCTGAAATCCTTCTCTCTCATATAAACCCAACGGTTTCTCTCTGAAATTTCTTTCCCATTTTCTCTCTTTGTCTCTGAGCTACCTCACAATGGCTGACCTTGCTCACAGAAATGATCCTAACTTTGCCATGCAGCTACACAGACAACACAATCAGGTTGCTCTGTTATGCTCTGACAAAGATCCTCATTTCTCAAAGGTTTGCTGTTTCTTGTCTTTGTCTCACTACTTCACCTCCCTAACCATTGATCCTCCTCTATATGAGGATCACTTTCTTGAATTCTGGAAGACCTGCCAGGAGGTCATTATGGATGGGGAGAAGGCACTGTCTGCCACAGTGCAGGGGAGAACAATCTTCATCACTTCGGCCATCATCAACCGACATTTTCAGCTGGATGATGAAGAAGGTGAAGTGTTCTTCCCAAAGGAAGCGGTTAATCATTCCTTCGAGCACATGGGCTATGAAGGAGATTTCTCTGTAAAGACCTTCAGGAAAGGGAAGGTCTCATCCCAGTGGAAATACCTGCTCCATGTGGTTATCCACAGCTTATCAAACAAGCATGGTGGATGGGACCAGATTCCTGAGGATCTCTCCTTTATATTTCATGGAATGATTCAGGGGGTCAAGTTCAGGTATTCACAATTTGTTTATACTAATTTACTTGCAAACTTAGACTCCTTAGAATACTACATGTTTCCTAGATATGTTCAACACATTCTCAACTGTGAACTGGGCTCACAGTTGAGGGAAACAAGTAATATTCTTAAATTGGGACAGATGAAGCCCGAGTCTTTAAAATTATGAAGAAGCCAACTGTAGGCTTCTCAGGGGTAGAAACAGTCCTAGTCCCAAAAATGTTAGAGCTCATTGCTCAAGGTGACAACCTAGCAGTCCAAGCTAGTGTTGAACCCACACCTATGCTCTCCAACCCTCTACACAACCTCAAATATCCATCACCTACCAAAGAAAATCCAAACGAACCCCTGCTCAGACTATTCAGTCTGTGGAGGCCCCTATACTCACCAATACAAGAAGAAGTGGATACTGGAGCTCCCACTTCTCCTGAGGATCAGACCACTCCCATTGTTTCAAGAATCAGTGATGAGGTTCCTCATGCTCACACTGATGAGCTCACTAGCCCAACAGCCTTAAGCCTTCACTCTGAGTCTCAACACTCAAGTGAACAACCTTCAGGAGACAGCTACCATCCCCAGCCTTTGGATCTCAACAACCAATTCCAACCTATCCTTCTATACTGATGAAGACTTAGGATTCGGTGTCTGCCATGAGTCTCTCTTCTCATCCCCTACTCAAAGAGAGACGAGTACCTCTGACTCTCCTCAGTCTATCCCACATCAGTCACCTATTACTGAGGTGGACACTTCTGAACTAGTTCCAGATGTCCATATGGAAGAGGCTCTCACTTTTGAAAGTGATTACATCATTCAGACCTCAACCATGGCAACTCTGCCCTCTGGCATCTCAACTGAGGCTGTCAGTGAGTAGAGGAAAACCAGCAGCCAAGAAACTCAAGCTGGTGGTGAGCGAGAGGACTTTGGTCCAATCATCTCATCCCCTAGTGATTCTTCTGATGAAGATAAGGGGAACTTGAGACTAAAGGTGCAGAAATTGTCAAAAACATGCACCTATTTAGTCTCTAAGGTTAGTCACTTGGAATCTCAGGTGACTACCTTACAAAACAGGGTCAATGATCACAACTTCAGATTTCATATCTAAAGGAAAAACTAGCTGGAGACCTTTAAGGAGAGCTCAACCAGGAACACAAGAACCTGTGGAAGTGTTGACTTATCCTCCAGCTCACCTATGCAAGTGGGTGATGCTACCAAAAAGGGGGAGAAAGTTATTACAACCACAGAACCTGGGAGTTCTTCAAAGAGAATGGACATAGAGGACTCACCATCCTCACTTGCTGTTGTGCATTCTCAGAACTTCCTCAAGTTCACATTAATGTGGACTCTATAGACTCATCATCAGGAGTCTCTTTGAGGAAGGTATACCAAGAGCTGTCTCATCTCCACCACAAGGAACTGGCAACTACATCATAAGCTGGAGGTATGATGAGGACAGAAGAGCCCTTATACTTCACAGAGTTCAAGGCCAACAAGAAGTCTTTCAGTTCCAAAGCCTGAGCTTCTATGAAAGACTGGATTAATCAACATGCCACTTGTCAATCCAAGCAAATCTAGACAAGCTGACAGGCTGGCTCAAAGAATCCAAGACAAGATCCTTGCAGAGTTCTCTCTAAGAAGGAGACTTAGGCAATCAGGCAATGTCATCGGTCAACTGGATGTTGAGGTGGACCCTAAGATTAGTTTCATAGGGGAAACCTTGGCTGAAGGCCCAGTGGCAAAACCTGAGACCCCTGTCTCACCATCAACAACTGCTGCAGAGGTTCAAACTCCATCTGAGACACCTGCTGGTGAAGGTGTTTCTCAGCCTCTCTCTGGCCAGAGCATGGACCTACACCAAGCAATGAAGGCCAAGCCTCAATCCACCCTGAGTCACAAAGGTCTGTTGGTGACAAAGGGAAAAGGATAATGACTCCTAGGAAATTGAGGAGGAAGAGAGAGAGGAAAAGGAGGCTAAGGGGAGAAAGTTCTTCTGGGTCTTCTAAATTCATGCAAGCTGCAATCAGGGCTGCCCCCAGACCAAATACTAAAGATGATGATTAAGGGCAGTCAGGATTACCTATTTACAGACCAGAACTATGATGTTGATGAAATCATCTCCCTCCCCTTAGAAGAGTTCAATGAACTGGCTGACATGGAAGTGTCAAGAGAGATAAAGGAGAAAGAAGATGCAAGGTTACTTCTCCAATTCAAAGAGGAGAAGAGACAGAAAAGACTTTACAAGCATACTCCCACTCTCTCTCCAGTTCAAGAAAGTCCTGCACACGAAGATGTGGCTCCACAAGAACCTCAGGTAGATAGAGAAGAGGATAGAATCAAAATGATAAACTATCTGAGTGCCACAGGCTTCTATCAGGCAAATGCACTTCTTCCCCTGTCCTATGACTTCATTGAGTTCGAGTACTTAAAGCAACTTGAGCTTGAGCTAGTCAAAGAAAGAAAAACAACCAAAAGGAAGCTAAGGGAAGAAGTTGCAAAGTCAAGAGCCATCATTCAAAAGAATGCAAAGAAGTCTGCTGACAGACAAAGAATGATGAGCTTCTTGAAGTCATATGGATTCTCCGGAAGGAGACTTTGTCCCATGTCTCTATCTACAATGGATGAGCATATAAGGGTGATCAAGCAGAAGATTAAAAGTGGTGAATTGATTGACTTGCACTCTCTTCCAAGTCAAGTCCCACCTGAAGTGGAGGTCAAGTTTGAACAACCAGAGACACCTGAACCAGAATCTCCAGCTGAGCCTCAGCAAACGTCATCTTCTGATCCAAGACAGGGTCAAACTCCCTCTCCTTCTGAACCTGTGAGGGAGGAACACCTAACTGAGAAAGACACTGATGATCAACATGGTGCTGTAGACCGGTCTTCTCAGTTAAAGACATTAAAGAGGAAGAAGAAAATGGCTTCTAAACCAAAGACTAAAAAGAAGAAGCCAAAGTCATCTACCTCTACACCCCAGGCTGAATCAGATCAACCTGAGGAAGTGCATGATGAGGCAACCCAATCAACTCCTATGCAAGTGGCTCCTCTAGCAACTGAGACACCTATCTTGTCCTGGACTTATTCTACCATCCAGAAAGATGGCATATTGTCAGAGATCAAGGTGTTGAGAATGTCTACTCCTGGCAAGAAATAATCAACTTACCTCTGCATGATCTCTTTGAAATGAGAAGATACTATGAGAGTCTTGATGATCCTGACTACCAAATGAAGAAAGGAATGGTCTTTATTGTACTGAAGACTACCAACATCTGAATATCTTCTAAGTGTTTTGGTAGCATCAGCCTAGGGGGAGTTTGTAAGGATTCCTTAAGTCTGATGCAACCCAAAACATCTAAAGTGTCTGAGCAACATGCACTAAGTACTGAAGTGAAGAATGCTTCGGAAGTTTTACACAATACATTAGAAAACATTCTAAGTGTAAAATCTTCCGAAGTCAAGACCAATATCTTCCGAAGCCAAACATGAAGTCTTACGAAGCTTCAAGAGACAAAGTCTTCCGAAGCTTCACCCTATGAAGACAGATTTCTTACGAAGACTTTTAGTGCACAAGCTTTATCTGATGTACTGTTCCATAAAGCACCTTTTCTGCTGCATCTGTGATAAGTCACCAACTTACAAGAGTTGGTGAAAAGGTCCATGCTTTTGGTAACTGTACATTGAGGTCTTGAGTCTGAAACTTTCAACTTTATGTACTTTATCCTTTTATAATGTATAAGGATGTGAGCTATGGCATGTCATAGTCACAAGGTCAAAAGGCAAATATGCCTTTTGATTCTACAATTGATTTTGTTAGTGTCTAGTCAATTGTATCCAGCTGGCTTTCATACTATAGTCGGCTGTAGGTTGTAGTATAAGTATTTCAAGTTTCTTGTATCTTTTGTAACACTTGTAAAAGAACTTGAGAAAGCAATATACTGCATCCTTGAAAACCATATTCTCCTGTTCTGTCTCTTGCTTTACTTGTGTTCTTTGTATCACTTTTGGTTAACCCAGTTTACTGTTTGATTAGAGTTTAGATAATCTCCTCATTGTGTTGTTGTGTTGTAATTGTGTTCAAACCCTTAAACGATCCTGCAATCTTTTACCCCAACGAATATTTCTTTATCAAATGAAAGGGTATTAACTTCATCTCAAGCTAGCACTAGTGGTACTAGTACTACTTGTACTTCAGATGACAATTCATCTACTTCTGTAAATAACCATTCTTGTTCAAATAAATACTAACCTCATGGCATGTATGAGACATATAGTGACGTAGATTCTAATGTGTCTGAATGTGATGAGGAATACGCATTGATTACATTCCTATCTCATTACGTAACAGTCCTAGATTAAATCCACACTGTTTTAGGTGTTGTCAAGATGGTCATAGAGTTAAGAATTGTACTGCACTGCATCATAGTCATGTTAATAGGTATCTTTTGGAAATAAATTAACAAACTTAGTTAATAAGTTCTTTTGTAAGAAATCTATCTCTCCTAAAACCAATGTTATTCAAACTTGGGTTCCTATCTCACCCGGTTAACCTGTTCTTTATATTGTTGCGGGACTCATCCACTAAGGTTGTAAACAGTGTATGGCATGTGGATAGTGGATGCTCAAGACATATGACTAGGCTAAAAGACTTGTTTACGAATTATCGGATTATAATGGAGGTTATGTGGCTTTTGCTGGCGATAAAAGAGGAGGAAAGATGATCGGTCAAGGAGAAGTTTCAAATAGCCCTCTAACTTTGGAGAAAATGAATTATGTACAAGAACTTGCATTTAATCTGTTGAGTGTTTCTCAGATGTGTGATAAAGACATTCCGGTCGTTTTTAACTCCAATGTGTAAAGACATTCTGGTCTTGTTAAACTCCGATATGAACCCTTAATCAAGCGACTCTTGTAGTTACTCCATCAATTCCTTCATCTCGGTTGGAGATAACCAATTCTGTGCCTTAGCAACAGGTTGGGCACCCGGTATTAAATCAATCTGGAACTCAATCTCGCGGTCCGGTGGCACACCTGGTAAATCTTCTCCAAACACGTCTAGGAAGTCACACACAATAGGTACATCTGACGGTTGTGCAGTTGGCGTATCCACATCCTTCAGATAGGCCGAGTAGTCACTACATCAACGCCTTATGCACATTCCTGCATCTGTCATCAAAATCACTTTGAGAATCATAGTGACTCAGTCACCATAAACTTTCACCAAACTTCCGTTACGTGTTGTTAGTCGAATAATCTTCTTGCGATAGACAATGTTCGCCTCGTAGTCTACCAACCAATCCATTCCTAGGACTACATCGAAACTGCCTAAGGTCATCATGAATGGTCTAACAGGAGACTTATGACCTTCTAATTGTGTGTCACAGCCTTCTATCATCTCTGAAATCCTAGTAAACTTACCTTGGCAGTTTCTACATCAAAGGGTTTATCAATACTCCTACTACTAACAGGAAACTTAGCACATAAAGCAGTAGAAATAAAACTTTTACTAGCACCAGAATTGAATAACACAAATGCTTGAGTTCGATTTACTAGAAACGTACCTGACACAACATTAGGGTTTTTCCTAGCCTCTTCCTGCATCATCGTGAATGCCCTGGCGCTCGCGCTTTGCCCTTCACCTCCAGCCTTCTTTGCCGCGGAACTATTAGCCCTTGGCTTCTTGTAATCCCTACTCATGTGGCCCTCCTCGCCACAGTTATAGCACCTCGTTACCCCATAATTATTCGCCACATTTTTAGTCCTCCCACTTCGTACATAGACATTGGACCCCAATGTAGATTGCCCAACTTGTTCCCTTCCACCCTTAGCAAACCTCTTCGACCCCACAGCGAATGTGACCACATGTCGGTCATCCACCCATGCACCTTTATTGTTAAGAGCGGCCCCGCCACATCCAAACCGATTTACATTCTAATTTCAGACAGCACTAAGTTTCTTGCTGACTTCTTCCACCACCACAACCCACTCATCATACAATCTTTTTGCCAGATTGTACTTGGCCGGACCGCGATCAGGTGCCTGCGGATATCCGTCGACAGCCCTTGGATGTATCTCTTGGTCTTTCGTGAGAAACTTGTAATCCGATCTGGCACTAGTCGTGCCATCCCATTGAACTTGGTGTTGTATTGTTGATGTGTCATGGTTCCCACCTCCAGTTGCAGGAACTCCTTTTCCACCTCGTCCAACTTCCTATGAGGATAGAACTCCTCAATCACCAACTTTTTCAACTCTGCCCACCTTATCATTCCAATCGCCCTACTACCCTTGCCTTGGAAAATATTGTCCCACCAACACAGAGCTGAGTCCGCAAATGAAAGGGTGGCAAACTTCACCTTCTTGTCTTCTCGACACTCGCTGATATCAAGCACAACCTCCATCCCTCGCACACAGCGATGGGCAGTAGCATCAATGTCATTGCCATCAATATTGGGGCTTGCATCTTTGAAAAGCCCCATAGTTATAGCCTCGTGCTACCTCAAGCACAGGCTCTTCTTCTTCTTCCTCATCAATAGAGACAAGTGTCTTAGTTTCTGGCTGCTCTGCCTCCCTCCTCAGGACCTGTTCCTCTCTTCCTTTCACCTTCACTTAAGTCACCAGAGGTGGCAAGATCGTCTGCATGACCTAATGAGCCTCTTTGACCACAGCCTCCTTCACCGAGGCCCTTAGGTTAGCACTCTCATCACAACCCTCTAGGTGAGGGGTCTCGAGATCTTCATGAGCCACCTCTTCAGCTTGAGGCCTTCTTCTCGTGACCCATAATTATAACCTCATGCTCGTGCAACCAAAACAAAATTACTTAGACTATTTTGGTGCATCTATTAAAAGACTTTCGAAGCCAAGTATGGAACTTCCAAATGAAATAGAGTTCTTTTAAAGACAAAGTGAAAGTTCAACTTCCGAAGAC